>JBBGZY010001130.1:9077500-9677500 GCA_037952925.1 Lithobates clamitans
AAGGCATCAACGTATGGCACCTGTACTTAAAATAAGCAATTGTTATAGCAAGTGGGTAACAAAATAGGTAATTAAGGGCATCTACATGAACTTACTAATGCAAGGTCTTCTTTAATGGTCAACTCTTTATTATATATAAAATGTCACATGGTTTAATGGCAGAACAGTACATGTGCCAAAATGGAACTATTTAATGAAAATACATTAAAACAAGTAAATGTGTCATGTCCCAGTACTTCATAACATCCAATCAGATGTCAGTATGCTGTAGTCAGATTTGTGAAAGACTCAATTTGTGGTTCATTGATCACGGGTGCAATGCCTTGCAGGCTCCTGTGAAAAAAAAATATTGCATTTCTCTCCAGCAAAAATAAGTGCTGTAATAACTTTAAACAAAAAACTTGAAATGCATGTTTACAAGCTTTGCAATGCACATTTTGTAAGGAAATACTGTACACTTTTGCCCAATGTTGTTATTGTGTGAGCTATGGGAAAGTACTGTAGTGGTTGTAGTAGAAAGGTTCTAATGTCTCTTCTACTGATCATCAGGAGGTTAAAAAAAAAAAAAAAAATTCTCCAATTAGTCTCATTTCTTGAAGCAGCTTAACAGTTAACATTGCTGATTGAGAGAACACTGCAGTTATTGGTTTAAACCAGTTCCTTTCACTTACGCACCAGCAGAGAAAAACAATTTTATCAGCAACATCCCCCTAATTACATGAGCTGGCTTTCAGTTGAAATTCTGGGGTTTTACACCAATGCTCAGCATCATGTGGACTAATTCTCAGCATCTGCATGAACCGGGATCACAATAAGCACGAGGGAAAACACTAGATTTACGTAGGAAAACATGGCGGGGGGGGGGGGGTAATGTAATGTATACATTTCATGCAATTATTATGTAAAGTCATTTACAGTGGGTATATTCAGCAACATCCTGTAGGGTGCAAATAATTTTTTCTTATACTGTATATACACGGACTACTGTATACCCAAAGTGGAGAATCAGTGGCGAGATCAGCACAGTATAAGATAATGGAAATACAAAGAAAATGCCCAATTGTTAATGTGGACAACAGATTGTTCTGCTTTATGATGCGGTCATAAGAGTAGGACTAATCTATGTAGGGATATTAAAGCCGAACTCCAAACCTTACCCTCAAGTCTTGCATGGTTGTATAGGTCCCTCTTCTGTACTGAAATTGCTTACTCTGATTTCACTGTACAATGATCTTTTCACAAAGTGCATTAGAAGTATTGTTCCCTGGCTGAAGGTTATCCAGCATCATCTATTGCTTTTCCCCAGCCTTACTGTCCCTGGCCTGCCCTTTTCATTCACTGGATTTCCATTCTTCAATCATGAAGGCTCTGCAGCACATGTGGGCATTATCCCACATACAAATAAAGCCTGCCTAGAAACACTACTTAAGGGTGAATACCCATCCAATCAAGACTTTGACGTTTGCACAACTTCTCCCAAGAGCCAGCCCGCTGCCTCCATCAGGGTTGAGGGCTATTGAGAGAACTGATTTTTTTCAGAAAGTGATGTATGGCACCTTGCCTGACAGATAATGGTTGGGGGGAGGATGCCGTACACGGCTTCCTGAAAACATTGCAGAACCCTGCCGGCTCCTCCCATCAACCATTAACTGGCTTGATTGCATAGAGAAAGAGCCCCAATGATGACATTTGGGTCTTATATAGGTGTGCAATGAAAACGACGTATGGAATGGCAGCAACGAGTTTGAAAACATTAGTATGTTGATGGAGAAAAGGAGCAACTAGAGAAGGCAAAATATAAGCAGCATAAACTTCAACTTTAAGGACCAAAAAGGCCCCAAGTTTTCTTTAGATCAATTTGACTTGCAGTGTTTCAGTAAAGATAACCTTAGTAACGCATTTTTTTCCTTTGTTTCCTTTATTTGCATAGCTCATGTTTACTTTAAGTTTTTAGGTGAATTGGTGCATCCAGCTACCCAAGCTATCATATGTATGCAGAGCAGGTCAGTTCAGCAGCACAATTTACCCATGTAGATGACCAAGTGCTAGAACAAATAAAAATGATTGGAGGCAAGAGGTGCACAGCTCAGTTTACCTGACCAAGGTCTAAGGACAGACACTGTCCTGCTTTAAGAATAAAACATGGGCAAATGGGGTAGTTGCGCTTTTCTCAGCTTTTTCATCCATTTGCGAGTACAAACAAGAGCCTGCTTTGTTGAATCAAGTAAGAACAATGGCCATTTGTGTTCCTGGCACTGCTGAAAGATCAAGAAATGACATAGCCTACATCCAGAACATTTTAAATGAATCTGCGATGAGCAAGTTTTTAAAAATAACATCCATGACCCTGGAATTAAGGGAATCAGAGGTAAATGCAGATTTATGGGAGGTCAGTACAGTTACCACCAGTCATTACAAAGTATAGTAAAAGATTATTAAACCTCTAATGCCCCGTACACACGGTCGGACATTGATCGGACATTCCGACAACAAAATCCTAGGATTTTTTCAGACGGATGTTAGTTCAAACTTGTCTTGCATACACACGGTCACACAAAGTTGTCGGAAAATCCGATCATTCTGAAAGCAGTGACGTAAAACACGTACGTCGGGACTATAAACGGGGCAGTAGCCAATAGCTTTCAACTCTTTATTTATTCTGAGCATGCGTGGCACTTTGTGCATCGGATTTGGGTACACACGATCGGAAATTCCGACAACAAAATTTTTTTTGTCGGAAAATTTTATAGCAAGCTCTCAAACTTTGTGTGTCGGAAAATCCGATGGAAAATGTGTGATGGAGCCTACACACGGTCAGAATTTCCGACAACAAGGTCCTATCACACATTTTCCGTAGGAAAACCCGACCGTGTGTACGGGGCATAACTCTTGAGGCAGAGTAGAAATTCTCATGCAAGAGAATACTGATGTGTAGACCAAGGCATTCAAAGGCCCAAAAGAGATCCAAAACTGGACAGGTTTAAAGCTGAACTCCAACCTCATCTTCAGCCTTCTCTCCTGAGTATGCCAATTTGACTGCAAACTGAACCTCTCACACTATGCATTAAACGCTGAAGTCAGATAGACTGCACCATACGTTCAGGCTCGAGGGCATCCAGCATCATCTATTGCTTTCCTCCTCAGACTTCTTGTCTCTGGTCCTCCCCTTAAATTTCAAGCAGTCCCCTGGTTACAAGTTGGAACATGTACATTTTTAAAGTGCAACACCAGCCAAAAAACTATTTTCACGTTTTGGATAGCATAGGGAAGGGTTAACTGGACATGCAGCAATTTGGGATTGCCAACAGGTCCGCTGAATAGTAGGTGGCAGCAAACAGTGATTTGCTTACATTGCTTAGAGAAGCACAGGGAACCAGTACCAACTCAAACCATGCTGAGGAGTGGAAAGTTAGATAACCAGGGAAGGTTTATTATAAGCAGATCCAAAAAAAAAAAAAAATTAGCTTTAAACGCCCTAAGAATTTATCTAAAAGACTAAACCATCAGTATTGCGTGGGTCTACCCTTTAGCGGTAAACACCATGCAATCCCAAAACCCCTATATGACTAGAAAAACAAGGTAATCCTCAAGTATCAAGGTTTTCTTTCAAAACAGCAGTGGGATTACCATCACAATGTTTGTATTTCCCAACAGCTGAAAGGCCAGTGCTACAAAAAAAAGGTACCAAGGCAGGATAAAGCAAATTCTTTGAAGAACAAGGAAGCCGCAAGATGCAGGTAAACCTCAGTGTCACCATACACAGTTCCCAAAACCATCCATGAAACTTTTTATGGTTTTATTACTTTAATAACCGTAAAACACAGAAGGATTATAGTACGTGTAGATATTTTACCGAGGGTGGATTATGCAAAAAACTGCACATTTGCACATTTAAAAAAACAAAAAAATTTTGCTACCTATCAATTTATAGCATTTCAGTAAAAAGAGAGGAAATGACACACCTGCTTTGACTCACGCACCTCATTACTAGAAATCTGTTCCCATAATGAGAAAGAGAAAGCACTTAGTAATACAACAGATTCTGAATGGTGTGTCATAGGTTTCAGATATATAACTAAGCAGCTTAAGATATATGGCAAAGTCCAACTGCATTGAAAATACAAAACTAAAAAGAGCTTACACAACTAGAAGCTTACGAAAATATTTTGTGCTGGTGTATATATAGGTCTCCCTGAGCATATATTTTAGATCATTACACAATAGGGTCACACGTGAAAAAACTGGTAGGAGTCTTATAAAATGTAACCAAGTTTCACACCTATACTACTACCTGGAAATATGTAGACCACAAACCATTAGTGATCTGAGGACTAGCACATCTCTAAGGGCTCATTCAAAATTTTATATCCTCCTTTAAACTGCAGCCCATTAGGACACGTTACAGCCCATTGGAACTTGCACTTAAATTCTACATGCTTTTTTTCCCCCACAAAAGACTATTAGGTGAGCTGAAGCCATAGGACATAAGGCAAATTGTCTGCTCTAATGATAGGTATGCATGGGCAACACAACCCAATGTAGCCCAATGCTGCTGGTGCCATCAAGCCCTTAGTTTTGTTCTAGTAGCCAATTGAATTTAACAAAATTACAGCTAGCACCTATCTGTATTAGGTCAATAAAAAGAACATGCCCCCTTGGCTCCTTTTAAGTGTCTGTAAAGTCTTAAAATGGCATTCAATGATAACTACGTCAACGCTGTTTGCCAAGACTCTAATTGTTCAAATAATGCTTTAAAATGAGCTCTGATGGTCTGGGGTAGAGAATAATGCTCTGGTTGTTCTGTCCCTTTGTAGAATTCTAGGTATTGACAGTGACTTTCCTTACAAGGAGATGCTGTAAACCTATATTTAGCAGTGGACCAGGAGAACTGTTTGCTTGTACAATCACAGTGTACAGGTCAACTTCAAAGAAATTATCCTCCAGTGGGATAGGGACTATTGTAGGCATATCAGACAAAAAGATCTCCAGAAGACTTAAAATACATAAAAAGTATGAATTATATTACATAAAAATTTAAAACAAACCTGAAGATAAAAAAAAAAAAAAAAAAAAAAAAAAAAGGGTATGGCTTGTGAGCATCTGTGTAGTAACAATACAGCAGTATGGTTACCAAGACCTCAACCAAGCATAATAATTTTATTATCAAGATGAGACATCCAACGGGTTTCAAATTGGAGGGCTTACAATCCTCGATGCTCATAAGTCGGCATGGAGGAACTTAAGCTGGCCATACACTATACAATTTTCCTGTTCAACTTTCCTTTAGATTTACCAAAACCATATAATATGAGATCAAACCTAAACCCTTTCAATTTGTATGCAATCAGACAGGCCCTTGCACTACATAGTTGAAGGTAAATCTAAAGGAAATTGAATCAGAAAATTGTATAGTGTATGGCCAGCCTTAGATCCAATATAATGCCATCAAACTGGACAAGAAGAGAGAAAAAAAAATAATAAACTGAAAATGTATGCTGCCTTAGGTGTGCTCAGATGAGAATGGAGGGCGCCATTGCAAGGCCTGCAGAGCCACAAGGGTCCTCAGTTGGATCAATGTAGTAGTGCTGGTAACAGTGAAGCTACGCTGCTGGATGTGGCCATTATCCACTATGCAGTGTTGGGCAAAGAATATATAGTTGAACTATAGGCATCTGAATTGAATGCTCAGGCTCACTGACTTAAGTCATTGTAAACCTGATTCATGAAATTTGGCCTGGGCACATATCTGTAGTGTTTTCTCATCTGTCTCCAAAGCACTAAATCCTGTACATTTCTTCTGTTCTGTAGCTCTGTTATTAGCCTGATAACTTCTGACAAGTTCTCCCACACAGGAGATAAAACCAGGCTGAAATTTGTGTGTGGGAGGTTGCTATAAATAGATTAGCAGAGAGCTGAACTATTCACAGTACAGCTTGGCACATTACTTCTCTCCTTTGCCAATGTGAAGAGGGAAGTGTGTGCGCCTTTCCTCCAATCAGCTATCTTGGCTGTATGCCAAGAATCCACTCCCAGTGCTGAACAGGAAGAAAAAAAAAAAATCTAACACGACCTGAACTTTCTAAAGAATATATAAAGATGAAGACTGCAGAAAACAAACTTTATGTAGGGAGATTTGATTCATCCCTGTGTATCATCTGAGGCTGTTTACTTCACTGAGCCAAACTACAGATAAAACTGCTAAATGTACGGTTGAAATACATATACAGGAGCTCATCTCCCCTACTTACTAGAGGATTTGTATTTCTGGCCATCTAGTCCCTAGATTTAGATAGGCCTCTTAGGCTGGGTTTCCCCCCCCCATCAAATTCGCATGACAGGAGAGTCTGACCGGCTCTCAATGAAGCTGGTTCACACACCTCTGGGGGCGGCCACGGTCCGCATTGCAGAAGAGTCCTGTGTGTCTTCTGGTCCATTTCAGGTGAAAATTCAGCCAAAAATTCGTACCTGAAATGGTGAACAGACATGTCCCGGACCCCCTGCAGTGAGCCGCAGCTCTTGCATACCCAGCTTTAGACACCACAGCCCATTTAATAACCTGACTTTTCTTTACTGAATTTAAGCAATACAGCTTTGGTCACCTTTTTACCTCAGCCTGTGATTGGACAGTGATGGAGCAGCTGCAGACTGATGAGATTATCTCTCTACTTGCTCTGTTTTGTTTCAAAAAGTTAACTGCCAGCCCACGTGCACTGAAGCAGAGCCTTACCAAACCCTAGTCCAGCCTGCCCCCCCTCACCCAGGACAAAATGAAGCTGTTACCAAGTCAAATGCAGCTACTTACACTTTTTTTTAATTTATGTATTATTTACACATTCTGTATTTTTATAAGTGTGTACTGGAGCCTAGATTAGGCCAATTGGCTCCTGATTTCTTTACTTGTCAATTTCACTCAAAATGTACATATTGTGGACAAGTATTGACATACCAGGACTCAGGGCCACCAAATCCCCAGCCAACAAATATATTGTATTAAAGCCCTTTGTGTAGGCATATGACATAGTGCATCCCACTAAGCAAATATAAAAGTTAGCCATACTGTGGCCTTGCAGTGGAACTTTGAAATCACACACATTCCATTATAGCTTTGTCAATGAACAAACAATTATGTGTAGGATCTATGACAAGTCTATAAAAAGGGGACTACAAAATATAAATCTGAAAACTGGCAATCTAAGCCATGGCATTTCTTCTTGGTTATTTTGGGTAAACCAATTATGCTGCTATCTTTACTCGAAGAGATAAAAGTATAGGCCTATAACAGTTTAAAAGAGCATCCCAAATGACTGTGCAAACTATTAATTAATGTATCACACTGTCTCCACTGTACGTCAGCATGTGAAGGCTTGGCATTCCAGAGGCAGGAGATTCAGGATTAACCTATCGTATGCCGGCCAAACTGAACAGTACTATTTAGCAGCTCACGTGACTATTGTATGATAAACAAGCTGGGTTGATCGCAGAGGTCTTTTTGGAACGTCACAATGTAAAAAATAAAAAAGGCACTTATAGCCTTTCCTTCACTAAACTGTTTATAAGCTGAAAACAAAATTCAACAGTCACCTTTACACTGAACTCTGCACTCTGTTGGCACATCTATCCATCTACTCTTTGGACATTTAGTGTGCAATAAATCTCTGTCCTAAATGTTTAAAAAAAAAAAAAAAAAAAATCAATCAGTTTACCAGGTAATGACTGCTGGCAATGGTTTTTAGACTATAGGAGAGTTTTGTTATCCCGGTTCTACCTACCAGTTGCTGCCATTATGATGGTGATGAGTCATCACTACTGGATTCCATAGATTTTAATTTTCTATACAGAATGCAGCAAGACTCGTTCTCCTGCCTTCATACTGGAGATAAAAAAAAATGTAGTTTAAGAATAAAGTAGCACATCATATTGCAGCGAATATCCCTATAAAAGAGAAAGTATCATGTGTTGTAGGGGAAAAAAAACAAACAAAAAACACCATAACATAAAAAAGGAGATTGATAGAGAATGCGGGAAAAAAGGCAGCGTGATAACATTTTAGAAAACAAGTAAAGATAAGACCTTTCTTCCATACTCGTTAAGCACAGCTTATTTACTCAACTCCACACATTTCAAATAGTCATTGTAAGAGTAGTAAAGTGTAGGATACTGGAGTATCACAGCAATATTCTAAAGTGCTGAATGACAACAGAGTCTCTCCCACCAAAGTCTACTACAGGCAAGGAGCGTAGATGCATGCAAGGTTACACTAGGCTTTAAAAGGTAGACTGATGTCAGTAAAGTTGGTGCGCAGTCACATAGCACAATGGGAGTTATTTACAAAGGGCAAATCCACTTTGCACTACAAGTGCAAACTGCACTTGAAATTGCACTTGGAAGTGCAGTCTCTGTAAATCTGAGGGGTAGATCTGAAGTGGGGGGAAGCTCTGCTGATTTTATCATCCAATCATGTGCAACCTAAAATGTTTTTTTTTTTTTTCCCCTTGCATGTCCCCCTCGGATCTACAGTGACTGCACTTCCAAGTGCACTTTGCACTTGTAGTTTGCATTTTTTGTGTAAATTGGATTTGCCTTTCGTAAATAACCCCCAATTTCTAACAACCTCTATTGTCACATGTATGCCTCCAAGTTTCTGTAATAACAGTTGTGTAGTGTGTGTCTAAATAGGACTGTAGAATCCAAAAAGCATCACAGCCTGCCAACACTGCCAGGGCATTCCATAATGTAGAAGACCTAGTCAGTCAGACATAAACACCCCCCCCCCCCCTTTTCTATTCAGACCAAATGTTCTGAGGGGAATGGCCATTACTCATCCATATCAGCACATAGCACTGGAGTAGGAGGGCAGGAAGTGCATCTCCCCTAAGACAAAAAGAAAGGCAAGCCTTTTCCAAAAGGGAAAGAAAAAAAAAAGTTATTTAAAACAAAAAAACTACAGCAGTACATGACTATAAAATAAATAAATACAATAAAAGAAGGACAAAACCTTTAACTGGTAACACCACATTTCTAGAATACATTAACCTATTTACCACTGGAGAATCAAGTATATATTGTTCACCTCCCTTAACCTACTTTGTAGATATATGTTTATTAATACAATGGAGGTGCGGTTTAAAGAGCATCCGACACCTACACACAAAATGGACACAGCCACTGGGTGCAATCCAAAAATATCTTTAAAAAAGGAAGCCTATCAATTCTACAGAAGCTGCATTTATATTACCAGTTGCAAGTGAGTCAACAGGATAAATGTTTTATCAACAAACTGGTTACTCATTGACTCAACAAGATGGCCATTTTAATAAAATGGAACATGTGTAGAACAGCAAATTAAAAAACAGCCTTTGTCAATGTCCGTGCTGAATAAAAAAGGGCCAGTCCACCCAATAATGATATTTCATGTATAGGTGGACTTTGATGCACATAGTTTTCTGCTGGTTACTTTTATTCATTGGGGATTTCAATGTTGAACTTTTTCTGCCTATGTTCCTGCTGACTTAGGGGGCTCCAAGTGTTTTGCAATCAGCCTTAGGGTGCCTCTACTCCTCCTACTGAATTCAAGATAAAAAAAAAAAAAAAAAAGTTACAAAATCTTGAGTTTGTCCCATGGCATGGGAAATAGAGTCAGAGTTGTCAACACTAGAGTCGGGAAAAGATATTGGAAACCATTGGGTAGCTTAACCCCTTTAGCATCCACCAGAATAGCAGTATGGATCTCCTGATCCTTCAGGAGACAGACTGCAACTACATTTTCTGAACCTGCAGTTCTTGCTGTGTCCCCAGTCCTGATGCATCCCTGAATTAACCCGATTGAGTAATTTGCTCTTTTATAAAAAAAGAGGAAAGAACACTTGGGACTTTAAATGAGGTGGTGACCTGGTAAGGTCGGTTGCCTCCACCCCTATCTAAATGAAAAACGTTGGCAAGGAGTTGGGACTTTAAATGAAGCACGTAGGTATACAAGTTTTTTTTTTTTTATAAAAAAGGTCCAACTCCTTACCCCCCCTTTTAAATTGGTGTTGTGCCCCATCTGCTATAATTTAAACAACTAATGTTACACAGCTACTGACAGTCGCACATCAAGCCAAAATTTTACATCTCAGCTTATGTAGCGATAGCAATTTAGCAAAAGAAACGGTTGCAGATAAACACATTTTAGACTTGAAAACTTTTTCTTCAAAAAGTAAATAAAAGAAAATAAATGTGTTCCATATTCTAGTAATTCGTAGCTTTTCTGCTCACATTCCAATTGTGCAAAGGGTCCTGGGGATCAGCAAATGATTCCTCTCTCGCCCCAGGAAAGCCAAGAGGTGCCTTGCAAATTACAGAGCTTTTAAATTATACTCTTAATGAACGCAAATAAAGCACAGTTAAAAGACAATTTGCTCTATAGGAGACAAATATTTAAACACAGCAGGTCAAAAAAAAAAAAAAAAAGGGAAAATTTTGTTTATTTATTTAAAACAAATCCCCCACACAAAATGTATCTAAAAGTAAAAAGGTTGATTCAGAATATCATACTGAACAAGACGAACATTAACAAAACCATTGCAACACATTACTAAACGGTGATGCAACTATTTTTGTCCTTTTCAGGTCACCATTGAACTGATTTCATGTTGCTGTGGCACTAGAGTAAAACATTTCTCGTTTCATCACAATTTACCAATACTTAAACATACTGTACATTCCAGTCAACTTTTAACCTGTCATGAACCTGAATAATTACAACTGCTTAAGCCAAGGATACCTCCAGAGAAAAAAAAAAAAAAAAAAAACACACATGGTAAAATGATAAATAGATTAGGAGATATAGGCCGCTAAAGTTGTATGCAAATCTGGACTTTCCTTACTTGACCACATCCTTTTCCAAATAGAGTGCCCTATTGGTTAATTAAGCGGTCATATTTAAAGTGTAAGCCCAGACAAAACTATTTTCTTTAGTTGTACATATAAAAGCAAGAAAGGGCTACAACCCCTTTTGGGCATTTACTGCCATCTAGGGAGTTTATTACGGTTATAGTGACAACAATTTCACCAGACAGGAAGTGAGGGAAAATCGACAGCAACACAGACAGAAATGATTGATCAGACATAAGTGGCACTTCTAAAACTGTGGGTGCACTACCAGCGTTCTAGTGCACTCGAAAGGCGCAGTATCCAGACCCACTGCCTGGATCCTGTCAGCTGGACAGGGACAAATACCCCATACTCCACTATTCTGCATTCCAGCCATTTGTCCCTGCATGCAGGGGGGCCTAAATGTGAGTAAGGATGAGCTCCGGCGCACAGCCCACGCGCAGAGCCCGCCAGGAAGTCGGCACTGCGCTAATCACAGGCAGGGAGACATTGTCCCGATGCGCAGCTACAGAGATCGGGAAATGTCTCACTGCCTGTGATTAGTGCAGCGCAGTGCCAACTTCCTGGCGGGCTCTGCACGTGGGCTGTGCGAACACGCCGGAGCTCATCCTTAAATGTGAGTAACACTCTGTATGGGGTTCATCCTCCCCCAGCCATGGCATGGTTCAGTCTGCATAGACTGACTGGTTGGCTGCAGGGCTGGACGTGACACCTGTGCTTCCTGGCCAGGACTGCATGCACAAGAGCTATACATCCCATGTGCAAGGGGCCTTACACAGACCCAAATAAATCAAACACAACTTTCACTGTTATTCTTGGGAGCCAGGAAACAAGACTCCAAATACTGTACTTCTGATAGTATAACAAAACTTGAGGAGCAGGGCAGGAGTCTGGCAGGAGTTGTAAGGGTGCATTTACACTTGCAAATGCACCTGCTTGGCGATTGGATGCTAGAACCCCAAGGGTGGAGGGTCCCAAGACTATCTGTGAGAGAGTGCCCCATAGAAAAAAAACAGGAGACTGCAGCTGATCACATGCCAGTCTGCGTCCAGTCCCAATAACTTGTGTGGAACCCCCCAGCTGGGTTTTTGCATCTAAACTGCGGAGCAGGTGTATTTGCAAGTGTGAATGCACCCCAATAAATGGCTAAAATAAGGCCACAGAATAAGCTGTAATATAGAGAGAATACAATCCAATGAAATTGTAGTTTCATTTCCCAATTCCTTGCAATCAGCTTTGAGTGTATGATTGGAGTTTATTTTTTAATGCATTTTCAGGATTGAGCATTTTTGTTTTATGAAATGGAAAGCTAGGTATTAGGAGGAGGAAGCAGACGATCACACAAAAAGCAAAAAAGGTGTGTGTCATAGGTGTTTCAGGTGCTCCCAATAAAGGCTATTTGACCCGAAGAAGCTCCTTCTACGTTTTCTGAGCATAGAGTGATGGCACGCCACTCAGATATAAATGGGCAAAGTAAAACACAGAAGTGTTGTACTGAACACGTCTGGAAACACTTCAAAAATCACTCAGCTTGATGACACAAACATGTAGATCTGAAGCTACAACCTCCCTTGTCATATGCCAGGTCAGTGATTCTTGAAGAACATGCATGATAGCCAGTAAACTAGCAACCTCTAGTCAATAGCACACCAAATATTTAAATCTTGGTAGGTTCTCTTTAAGTTGGAGGGGCCCAACGAGATCCCCTGGGAATGACCCAGTCACAACCCAATGCAACTCCCCATTGGTCCATCATCACTTCTGCTCTTGAGTACTGCACCCAGCTGTAGGTTTGTCCCATGTGTTAAAAAAAAAAAAAAAAAAAAAATTAAAAAATTAAAAAAACCCACACACACAGTTAGTTCATAAAGCAAGCTATAAAACTGTTAAAAAAAACAAAAACAAACAAAGCTGCTCAGTTGTGTATAAGTGTTGCCTGAGAGCCTACTTCCGTGGGCACCTATCAATACACACGCTGTCCTTCTACACATGGCACCATCTGTGTCATCTCCACAAAGGCAGTTTTGACCCTGAACACACAGGTGCAGCTCCCATACGTAGGTTCAGGCCTACCAAGAAGGTTAACGCAGACACGCTAAAGCTTGTTGTGCAATTTTAAGAACCACTTTTATTTTAAAAGCTATCATGTGTAAACGCATTAGTGTTTTGAAATTGCATTCTAGAGTTAATTAAATGGACAGTCTTTTATCCATAAAAGAGAAAGAAAGCAATTAAAAGCTAAATGAAGAAAAACTGCCATAGCGTGCTGCCTAGCCGGGCCCGTGAAGATTTGTATTAGCTGAGAGGACAGGCAGGAATATCAATGGAGTTTGTGTCCAAATCTCTTTTATGATACCCTGGGCAACTGTAGCAGGAGAATGTGCCATCCTTCTGAGGCAGACAAACGCCGATCACTGGAACAAAAGCTCCACCAGGGCCCAGTTTGTAAGCAAACAAGGAAAAGGCAAGAAATAATCATAAAACAAAAAGGTGTTACATTTTCCCCAACATGGATGTGATGGTGTGAATTGTGACACAAAGTACACGAAGGAGGCAACAATAACAAAAAAACACACACATCACACCTGGCAGTAAGAACTTCAGCACAAAAAAGAAAGAGACAGACGTCATAAATCAGTTACAGACTAAAGAACCAGAGAGCCACAGAGAGAAGAGAAAATAAAATAAAAGGCACAAATGGATATAAATTTTAATAAGTAAAAGCTTTAAAGCTCCTATACTCTCCCTACAAGTGATTTTATACACAAACACCCCCTTCCCCTCCCGAAAAGACAATGCAATAAAGGCCCTTCAGTAGTAGAACCCATGTCACCCTGCATTTACAGTCCTGACCTCATTTTTGTAGGTTGAGTGAGACTGCAATTTATTCAAAAGAGTGAGGATATCTTGTGGTGGATAAGATGTATTGCAGAGGACAGCTCTGGATTAAAGGCAAGTATTTAAGCATGGAATTTTTCTGGGGCTGTGGAAATTAAAGATGAATTCCTCGATTAATCGTTAATTTTTTTGATGGCTCAAAATTTTTTGGATTGGTAGGCTGCCTGCCCTGGGGCCGCTTTGGGCCAAGCTGTGGCTGCAGCGCAGCGCTCCGCTCCCTCCTCCACTATATGTCATACACAGTCTGCGGGCATCTCCCGCTGTGTGTCTCCAAGCTGAGTGTGAAAACTTTGACCGCGCTGTGAGAAGTCCCGCCCTCCTCCTAGATCAGCTCCTGTGATAGATGCAGTGTTCTGTCTATCACAGGAGCTGATCTAGGAGGAGGGCGGGACTTCTCACAGCGCAGCCAAAGTTTTCACACTCAGCTTGGAGACACACAGCGGGAGATACCCGCAGACTGTGTAATCCAGGCACAGACTACAGTGAGGCTGCGATTATGGGCACGGCGAGGCTGCGATTATGGGCACGGCGAGGCTGCGATTATGGGCACGGCGAGGCTGCGATTATGGGCACGGTAAGACAGCATTATGGGCACGGTGAGGCTGAGTTTATGACGTGTGACGTCCTAGCCATGCCCCGCTATGTCCGGCTTCTGCCGTTGCCATAACCGTGCTAAATCAGCTAAAAGTAGTTGGATCTGTATGTGCGTTATAATTAATCGAAATTAGTCGATTAAATAAAAAAAAAAAAAAAAATCGATTAATCGCATATGAAAATTTTAATCAGTAACAGCCTCATTTTAAATATTGCCCAACAATTTTATCTTGCAGTTGTGCCTCTTCAGCATCGCTGTGGGTTTCACAACTAGGGTTGGCAGTTCAAATCCCAACCCCCAGCACTACCTGCCCGAGCCCGGCATGGGTTTCTTCTGGTAACTCTGATTTCCTCCCACACTCCAAAGACATGCTGGTAGGTCAGTTGGCTTCTGTCTAAATTGACCCTAGCATATATATGTATGAATGTGAGTTAGGGACCTTAAGCTTGCCATAGATGGCTCGAAACTTCAGTTCAGCAGGGTCAGGCTGAGATTTTTTCCATGTATGGACAGGCGGATTGTACCAAAGTTGATCCATCAATTGACTTGGGTAGAACAAGTATGTCGGATTTCGGAACACAAGCTCTGCTAATCGGGCAATTTTCTTTTCTGCAACCCATGGTAATCACATAATATATGGCCTGTCTTAGAGCGTAAGCTCCTTGAGGGCCTGATGTAAATGTACAATACATACATACATAAAGTGCTGCTTACATTGTCGGTACAAGTACCTGCAATACAACAAAATATAACCTGCTACTTGGATCACTGGAACACACATTATGGTACATGCACACGGTGGAAAGGACTGTGTGTAATTAGTAATGTATATGGCCATAAACCTTCAAGGAAAACACGACAACTGTCCCATCACTATTTTAGTTACATGGTGTAAGTGATCCAAGCAAGAAAAATGGATAGGAGTGACATCCAAGAGCTTGCACCTTCAAAAAGACAAGTCCGTTTTGGAGCACTGCTCTAAATATTGAAATACACAGAGGTGCAATTTCAGCTTTCCATGTAAACATTCAACGTAAAATGCCACCATCTCCTCAATTGGTTTAATTCAGTGCTGAACTACACCTCATACAAGTCTCCATAACCTCAAAGAAAACAGCCAAAGATCTACTGCAGAATGTCCCCTGAAGAAGTTTTTTTTTTTTTTTTTAACTATATATTTCAGTGTTCCTCATTTTACTTTGTCTTTTTCTTTAAACTGTCCCTAGCAGTGACTTTTCCTCCAAATAATCAAGTTTTCTGTTCCTTTACATCTCATCAAAAGGACAGATAAGATGATCACATGATGTTGAAAAACAATGTCACCAATCTGATCTTTCCTAGAGATAAATTGGTCACAAACAGTGAATCTAATATTCACAGTAAAGATTCTGTCCGTTTTTCAACCTAGGAAATGCTGTCAACCAATTCCAAAAAAAACATTTTCCCACATGAAAATGGAATGTTCTTTTCCCTGAACAACAAACAAATATTTCACCCAAGCATGCTAAACGTAAAAGGAGAAAACCACGTCAAGTCAAATGTGTTTACACAAATGTTTGATTGTCCGTCTACCTCCAACATCTAGCACTAGTGCTTTAGCAGTTTGACACCCAAAAACATAATTTAATCCCTCTGAGCCCAGATTATCATGGACACAGCCCCCGGGGGAAGGGAGTGTGTATCTTCATGTCGGCAAGTGAGCCATTCCATGCAGAAGCAAGCAATGCCCTTCTGGCACCAAAGTTTAACTGGTTGCTTATAATAAAGATGGCCACATACACACCCTACTAAAGCTTAGATAAAAATATTGCTATAACACATAAAACTGTACAGGTGAGTGTGAACTTGAAGCATGCATAACAAAAGAATGAGGTTGTATGAAACAGTGATTGAATGACTTTGAAAATGTTTCCCCAAGTTAAAGAAGATTGTGAAGCCGGTGTCTTGCCAAATAAGTTCCTTCAGCGGATAGGTTCCCCCCCTGTACTGCGCAGGCGCAGCGCCTGCGCAGTACGTACTACTGTTGGCCGCCGGAGATAGCCGAAGCTCAAACGCTTCGATCAGCTGTACACGGCGCCTGCGCTCTGGGTCCAGATTCCTTCCCCACTATCCAAGTGGACCTAGAGGGGGAATCTAAAAGTGCCGAGCGCAGCAAGGCCATGCCCGAAGCGTGGCGAGCGAAGCGAGCCCGCGAGGGGCCCTCTTACAGGCGCCGTGTACAGCTGATTTTCAGCTGTTCCGCTTCGGCTATTTCCGCCGGCTTCTACTGCGCATGCGCAGTAGAGGGGGGAACTAATCCGCCGAGCGGAACTTTCTCGGCAGAACACCGGCCATGTGTTGCAAACCCTTCAAATCTATTTTCCTATATTTTGACAGAAAGACGACATTTTAATATCACTCATCCTATGCTTTCAAAGTATATTAGATCAGCTTTTCTGAATGTATGTATGTATGTATGTATGTATGTATGTATGTATGTATGTATGTATGTATGTATACACATACACACAAATTAGCTTCATTGGTAGAACCACATACGTGTTAGCATTGCCAAAGCATTTGAGTTTCTAGAAGAAAAAGAAGGTGGGGGGGGTAATAGATAGATATATCTATATATACATACACATTAATACATACACACACCCGAAGTAGAAGATCTCTCCTTGCTCAAGGAACCCCAGCAACCTCTGGAGGAATCTTAGGGTCCCATGGAAAATGTGGTCAATTACAACATGTAGCAGGGATGTACTGAAATTTTGGCAGCTGAAAATTGCAAGTGCAGATAATGGCCGTCAAAAACACCTGTGGCTTTGCCGCACTTTTGATGTGTACTTGATGCGTTTTCAATGGATTTCAATGGGTGCATCCTGAATTTTCAGTTTTGGCACCGAAATTTTCATTTTGGCGCATCACTAGCATCATATCAAGGTTTAATTTTTCAACTAATAGCAATATTCTAAAATGGGTTGCTACAGGTAATGCAAGGAGGAGGGAAAAAAAAAAAAGTCTTGAAAACTAGAGCCAAAAGCAGAGCTTCTATTCATAGCAAAAACCTTATTTTTCATTAGAGCTATGGAAATTGGTTGCTACAGAAAGGCAGCGAGATACTAAAACAAACATGAAAAAGTGAGAGGGACAAGAAAGCAGACAGACAATAAGGAAACAAGATGACAACATATTACTGACAAAAGGAAAAAAAAGAGTCCACACAAGCATGCGATTAATGAACAGTATTGTTTCCAGGACTTACACATTTTGTGTATTGCTGTATAATGCAGAGGAAAGCTTCGGCTAAGTAATCTATATAAATATGTACACGCACGCAAAGTAAATGGAGTAGCAGGGAATTCCCGCAGCCTTGTTTGACCTTTTGTTGCTATTAAAATGCAGGTTTCCCCAGTTTGCTTGTACAAAACACTAATGCTCCAAAGGTCTTTGTGCTTGGCAAGCCTCCAAGCATCACATCATTATATAGAATGGGTAGAGAGAACTGTACTCCATGTGGTGGCTCACACACATACACACTGTACATTCACGGATAATTATCAAGTGCATTTTTAAAGCTTATTAAAACTTTTATACAACATCATCCAACAGATATAAAAGGCAAGCAAAACAAATCCATTAGGAAAAAAAAAAAAGTATTCATAGGCTAAAATGCTTTTTATAGAGGTTAGCACTGGATTCAGTTTTTCTTACAGACAATAACTGCAATATATACTATATTACGGTTAAAACGACCAAGTTTATTTAAATAAGTGCACTGAAACAAAACACATAATATAGGAAACATAGCAAAAATTTTTGTTATACGAAAAAAAAAATGGAGTTTGCAAACCCTGTATAAAATTAGCTGCCTCCAAGGCATTCGGCACATGAATTATTACTCACTGCATGCATTAAGGGAGTAGTGGGGGGGGGGGGGGGATAAAAAATGAAAAACCCTCAGACAAGGACAACAGACAATGAAAGGGTTAGCAAGCATTAGGGGAGGGCTGAAGGCTAAAAAACTTTTGTAGACTGAACAGAAAGGAATTTGGCCAGAGGTGAGAGGTCAGCGTTACCTCTCATCATGTTCCTTAAAATGAGCTGATAAGCAGTGAAAACATCCTGTGTGCAGTTTATATGGCTCTAGGCTCCTGTCAACAGCACTCTACCCCTCTTCCACCTTTTTTCATTGTAACTCTTATCCCCCATTTGAAGAATGCACAAACAAGCCAAGGATATACCCATATACAACCTGACAAGTGTGGATTGTTAAGGGGACTTCAAATTGGGGAAGGGAGTGAGAACAAGCTAAAGGTTGATGTGTAAACCAAACCACACTTAACTCTCTACAGACGGCCCAGGTAATCTAAATAGTGTAACTAAATAAGAAAACCTGTTGAAACATTAGTAGAATAGTTCAGAACGCTGATAGTCTGTAGATTTCAGTAAGAAGTTAATTTTTTTTTTTAGTAACAAAATCAGTATTTATGAAAGCCGGTAAAACTAAACTAAATCTAAAATTGAAAATCACTGAAAACTCATACAGTATATACTTTGACATGTTAAATTTCAAAAGGGGTTTTCAATCTTTTTAAATCTGCAGTTTTCATTAAAAAGGAAAATTGGTGGTTATGCCAAGAAGACCCTTGTTCAGACCTTTCCTGCTATGGATGATTGCAGTCTTCCAGTTGTGTTCCTGAGTTGTCACATGTGCCCATGGTGGAGACTAAAAATCACCATGCATGGTCATTAGTAAATGCATGATCCACCTTTGTCACCATCGATATCACAGTCCAAAGCAATGTGTGTCCAATGATGGATCAAAAAACATGTAGGACAGGAAGTTGTTAAAAAAAATGCTGGAGGAGATCAACAGCCCTGGTATGCGGGACAAAAAAATTATGTAAAAACAGTATTTTATGGGCAAAGGAAACGTGACAACTTTTAGAAGACCCAGGACTTTAGCAAAGAAGGTTGATCAATTTGAGTTTAGATCTACTTTAAAACCTCAAATCAATCAAGAGTGGGTCTCTTCCTCAATAGATTGTTAGGTAACCATGTAGCTAACCAAAGTTCAGGTTTACAAAACACATAAATATGAGCATGTACGGTTCTAATTTTAGTTTCCATGTACAACCTGCTAAAAGTTCCATTCTGTCTATTCAATCTAACGGCAAATACTGATCACTTGTTAACCACATGCAATAAAATCATTTCTAAAAAAGCTTCTGTGTATCACACTTACTCTGTTTCCTGCTTAAAATCTCGCCATATCTTTAGGAAACATTTAAAGTACCATATAGAACCAGGTTTGGTACATTTTATTTACAGCTACAATTAAGGTTTTACTTTGTTGGCACGAAAGTCAGTCTAAAACCGCGATTACGTTCAGATAAAATGTCTTCCTTTGCTCAATGCTTTTGCATCAAGTTTTTAACTGTCAAAATGCGGCAAAGTCTCTACTTTGTGTATTGCACCCTTTCCACAAAATTTCATTGGGAAGGAAACCCACAAAAGACTGTTTAAAGAGTGTAAAAAGCAAGCATTTAGAAAATCCTTTTTTATAATAAAAAAAAAAAAAAAAAAAAAAGACAAATGTATAAAATAACACAACATTAAAAATGTATTGGCACATTTTATGTTCAACAGCCATGTAAATCTGAGACTTGGAAGCACTTTTACCAACTAAAATAAACTGTATAATAACATTACATGGACTGTACACTTCGTAGCAGAATCCTTTGTGCGAGTATACAGCCAGCGGCGTTCTCACACCAATTGTACAATCACTTTTTTTTTTTTTCCTTACAGGAAAACTTGGACCACCAGTCTGAGCATCAACCCCGAGGCACATAAGGATTCTGTTTAGAGACTGACTTTACCATTTCCAAAAGCAATCACAAATGGCACAGAGTCATTTTAACAGACAGCATTTCCGAGTGGCCATCAGATCAGGTGACAGAGGAGCAGCAAACAAGCTCTGCTATTGGGTGTGAAACAGTCAGTAAAGTTCAGTCATCCTTTATAATAAATATGGTGTCATAAATCAGGAGCCTAACCAGTAGAAAAGACTGTCAATCAATTTCAAGGCAAAGTTTTACGTCCTATTTTTCACAAACGAAGGGGTTAATAGCACTTGGACATACGTTGCTCAGGAATCGGTCAGTCATCAGGTCGAGAGGAAATAGGGCTTCCTAGGGAGGCTGGTCTCGGCACGTGCCAGCATCCTTGTAGTACGCAGCAAGCGGTAGCCCAGCTGCCAGGGGTCCCACTGAGACAACCCTGGCCCCGTGCCCAGAAAATCATGTTAACCCCATTACAGCTGTAGCCACCATGCTAGCAAAAGAAAAGGGGGGGGGGGGTGGTAACCGTATATGACCATATAAAACTTGATGAACAGGATGCAGTCTTAAAAGAAAGGGGATAATATTCAATACTACCAAGGTGTAAATACTCACCAGTTCATTATTGAAAAACAAACCGTGTGATACACACAAAGCAACGTAAAGGAGCTTGGAAGCAATAACGAAAGATTACCCTAAAGCACACGAAAGCTTGATGAGTAACATGTGGCGTCCACACAAAATTAGGAAACTTAAGTACAAAAAAGTGGCAGTAATCTAGAAAAAAAAAAGTTAAATGCGGCATTGAAGAGCCATGTGTAGTAAGTAGTGAGGCAACTCGACAAAGAAAAGTTTTCGCAAAGCGTGTCGATTTTACAAAGTATATTTAATTCGTATCACAAGCAAGCGTTGCTGTCACAGCAGGGAGCATTCAATAAGAACTAGCCTCGGGGCATACAAAGTTCTCATTCACCAACTGGTCATCTGGTTTCTGCAGGAGAGAAAAACCTTAAAACGCCTGGACACTTGTACAATGAAAGTGATGGCAATTTTCTATTCACAAGGTTTTAAAGGAAGAAAAAAAATTGAAACAACATTTTCTATATTGCAAAGCATTTTGTGATTAAATAACCAATATACTTTTGAATGCATCAGCCACTGTTACACGCAGGGGGTGGTGTGCAGTGTACTGCGATCCCTGGAGTACAGAAGCGACAATCTCAGTGCAATCGCACGTTTTTTTTTTTTTTTTAAACAAAAACTTTATTGAAATGTTGCACAGGGGTTTATTTACTAAAGCTGGAGAGTGCAAACTCAGTCTCACTTCTGCATAGAAACCAATCAACTTCCAGGTTTTAATTTCATTTTTTTTTTTTATTGCACTGCACTGAAAAGTATGACCTGCCATATTTTATTTTTTTCAGCACAAACCACGGCAACACAATGGTGTGAATCAGCCACAGTAAACAAGGCATTTTGCCTTGCGTTGCAGTGGCATTGAGCTGGAATAGCTGCCCAGCGCAGTGCCACGACACCTGGTGTGAATGGGTCCTTATACTTAAGCCTAGTTCACTCTACTAGTTATTTTTCATTCAAGTCAGCGGCCTGGGACCTGCTGTACCAACTATGCAATGTTGGGATAACTATCTCCCCTGTTCTATTGCGTTCGGATTGGGGGATGACTGGTGGCAACACCATCATTTGACTTTTCACCGGTGGATGTGGGCCAGAACTAGAACTCTAGTGAGGAGATATAATGCTACTAGTTTTTCCAAGACATGCAAGAAAGCAGTATGCAATTTTCCATGTGACCCACAACCCAGTTTTCAGTGGAGGCAAAACGTTAAATTCAGACTATAAAATTAATAAGATCCATGCTCCAAAATAATTTAAGGAAGTGGCTCCAAAGAGGTATCATTATACAATATGACATCAAGAGGACAAAACCCCCACAAAAATGCATTCATACACAGTGGCAGCCCGTCCAATGCAGGAGCCACACACCCCCCCACTCCCGTCGCTGGGGGGGGTGGTGTTTTTTTTTTTGACAAACGTGATTAGAGCCAGAGGCTGTAATAGGCTTCCTAAAAGGATGGGCTCACTCAGTTGTGTGACAATAGCGAATGAATATTCACTACTGTAACACAGATTCTCCTCCCAGCCAATCAGGGCAACCTTGTCTTCCGGCGGGGCCGCGTTTATTCGCCGCTGTGCCCCCCGAATTATCAAGCACCATCCGCCACTGTTCCTACTCCTAAAATGCATTCCTACATAAACTAGGTCACATGGTACCAAGAGTGGACATGCAATCAGGTGAACACATTTGTCACACTCTCTAAGCCTAAAATATTGTGGCGATTGTTCTATCAAGTTTTTTTTTTTTTTAGGTCTTTACATAGCCACATCAATCAGACTTTTATCATGACAAAAAGGTGCCCCTTCTAACTGCCAAACCACAGGTAAGATGTCAGGGTAACCCACTAACTCTTAGCAACCCACTAATTCTTGTATAGTAGCAGATGAGAAGCATTACATTACCAAAGGAAAACAATAACAGTGGTAAATCAGCATTTGCCGAGGAAAAAAAATTAAACTTTTGCTTGAATATTTAGAAACTTTGTGGAAGATTATGCATTCATTAAAAAGGAGCTTCAGTCTCCCCCCAAACAATTAAGATTCAGCAGCTACAAATACTTTAGCTGCTGACTTTAAATATAAGGACACTTACCTGTCCAGGGATCCAGTGCTGTCCTCATCCGAGCCGGTTCTTCACTGGGCTTCAGGTCCCTAGTGCCGGCATCTTAACTCAGGGAAACCGGCTGTGAAGCCTTGCAGCTTGAAAAGGCGGCTTTCCACTGTGCATGCGCAAGACACACTGCGCTTTGTAAATGGTCCAGAGGCGAGTGCCAGAAGTATGGGCAATATGGGCAAAGAGGTGTGGGGGGGGGGGGGGGTGAACTTCCACTTAGATCGCCTAGGTGATCAGGCAAGAAGTGGGAGTCAAGTCAAAACCAGGAAGCCACTCCAGCCCCCTTTAAAAAATAAAATAAATAAATAAATGTAACGTTGGATAGAGTAGGAATTAGAGAAAAACGTTCAAGTATTGTTTTTTGCTGTTTGTATCCTTCCTTCCGGTCCCAAAAGATACCACAGCAATGGAATTGGATCTCTCAAAGTAAGGGAAAATCCCATTAGGGCAGCCGTCACCATAAACAGATGCCCCCATTGGAAGGTTTATTCTTGTTTTGCTGAAAACTGCCACAGTTTAGTTGCTTATAAAATACAGAAGGACTTCCTTAGTTTTGCACATACGGACCATTCCACCCCTACAATACTTTTCTTTAATGCATCAACTCAAGCAGAGACCTGAAGAGAAGTTTTTACAAATTTCTTGGGGGAATTTTAGCCAATTATATTCTTGTATATGTGATAAAGCAATATCGTACTATATTTTCTTGCACCATATATTGCTATATAACAGGCATGAGAACAATAAACCATATTTTGAACTCCCCACATCTTAATTACATGTTTTAGCAATGTTCTCTAACCTGCCTATGTATAGTTTAGATAAACCTCTGCAAGAGCCTCTCACATTTATACTCCATCACTAGCAATACAATCCTGACAGAGGTTCCAACCCTTTCACTTACCAAAACAAAATTATAAATAAAAATAATAATAATAATAATAATAATAATAAATTATATTGCTGATAAGGTACACAGATGATCCGCCCCTTTCTGTGTGCCAAACACTGCGCTTATGGGATAAGCCCCTCACTCTAAGCAGCTGCTTAAAATTAAAAACTTATGTGATATAAAATAAATGATACACTATACAATCGCCCTCACCAATAGTGTGATCAAATAGCAGCGCTGAAAACCTAAAAGAATTGATTTTTGAAAAATTATTTATACAGTGATTGCTCAATGTGATACCTAGAAATAACAATATGTGTCCATAATAAAAAACCAAAAAGTGTTTCTAGTAAACATCCATCGTGCAGTCCATTTGTGTATTAAAACAAAAGGATCAATATAAAAGTCCAAAAATAAGTGATAACGTAGTGAGATAATGGTGACAATATCAAAATTATAATCTTCAGTGATGATATCTTCCACCACACCGCTGTGAATGTGACTTCCACTCCCCTTCAGCGATATTAAATAATATCAGCTTTTTGTATTTACTGCATGCTATGGAGGTGGCCAATAGCTTTTCTTTAAAGCAGAATTCCATCCCAATTTCCAACAACGGCTGCAATTATTGCATCCCCATTGATTTTAGGATAGAAGATGGGGTGGGGACCCCAAAACTATATCTGTTGAGGGAAAAGGTTGCACTTCCGTCCATCTTTGCCGCAACGAGGTATGTCATTTCCCATTGGCTCCTGGGACAGTAGTGACATCAATCCCAGGAGTCAATGGGCATCCCCCGCCGCTAGCACTGTTTTATTTCATAACCGGAAAGGACGCGATGCTAGACAGAGATAGGCCCATGGTGCACCCATCCTGGAAGAGAGACCCAGCAGGCTTCAGATGCCCACAATCAGGATGTCTGCTTGCTTTATCAGGACTTCCAAGTAAGTCCCAAGATGTGTGTGTGTGTATATGTGTGTGTGTGTATATATATATATATATATATATATATATATATATGTGTATATATATATGTGTATATATATATATATATATATATATATATATATATATATATATATATATATATATATATATATATATATATATATATATATATATATATATATATATATATATATATATATATATATATATATATATATATACATACACATATATACACACACACACACAACAGTAAAATGCCGATTTTTTTTTTAATGCACGAGCGCTGACTGTCACAGGGGGTGTGTTTATAATTAAAAAAAAAAAAAGATAATAATTATAAACACACCCCCTGTGACAGTCAGCGCTTGTGCAAAAAAAAAAAAAAAAAAAAAAAAAAAAAATCGGCATTTACTGTTGTGTGTTTTTTTTTTTTGTTTTTTTAATTCCGAAACTCCACTTTAAAAGCTACTAAATTAATGGACCTTTGTTTTAGAACTCTGAGAATTAATAAGATATGAACAAGATAATTATGGCATAAGTGGACAAAACTGAAGATCACCTGGCAGACATTATTAATTGCTATTGTCCAAGAAAAATATTTTGCTAATAATGTAGGTATATTTAAATGGTGGGTAGGCCATGCTCACATTTTAAATAAAAACTCTTGATGAAAGGGGGGGGATCAGAACAACCACACAATCCTGCAGCACTGACATACTGTACGGAGGTACAAGAGTCTCGCACAGCTCTGCGCCTCTCTTCAAAAGTTATTGCCTCCATAAATGCACCCAGGAAGGAAGAACAATCAAATCAAAGCAGCCACATATAAAAGCTGACTCCAGAAGGGTTGTAAGATTACACACCTTCTGGATACATGCATCCAACGTGAAGAATAGGCCATCATTTCAGTCTACTGACTGGCCCGACAGGTCACCATTTGTCAGTCTAAAATACTGAACTTATGACATGGAAGCAATAAGAAATACCCTCACATCAAAGCTTTGAATGTAGGACAAATGATGTAGTAAGCAACATCATGGTTAACACAATACAGTAGAATGTAACAAGACTTACCGTATACAAAATATAGCTTTACAAAAAATGAAGACAATGAAAAAATAAACAGCTGAAGAATAAAATGGAGATCAAATTATGATCAAGTAGATCTAAACCCAGTCAATGAAATCTCAAAAGCTTCCACGTGTTAGTGTAATTTCCAATGTTACTGCCAATTTATTTATTTTTTTAAACAAAAAGAAGCCAATAAAAAAAAAAAAAAATAAGTAAGAAGTAGCACAACCAAAATTCCAATCTGTGTTTAGGGTGAATTCTTGCCAAATAAACCATAGCTTTCAACATTGCACACTAAATAAGCAAATGTTTATACTGTATGATGATTAAATGGGGACCAACCAGATCACCAGAGGGTGGTAGTTCTATGGTTATGGGTTTGTTCAGGCAGAATGTGCCCTCTTCTAATGCAAGTGTTTAATGGAATATGTTTTTAAAGATTCAAAACTAAAATGCGATTCCACTATGAAGAGTTTTTGTTACATTTGAGCTATACATGATTGAAGATCATAAGCTAATAATTTAAAATTTATCTTTATACATTGGGAACCTTATTTCCTTTGGTGTGGACCATTGGAAGCCTTTGTTTACGTGGCATGAAATGACCTACCATATAATCTGGGAGGTCAAACCTTCCGGAAAGTGTTCTTCCCACAGGTGGATGGTACCTGCACAGTACTCCACGGCATGATTCACATGTAGTAAAGACCTGGGGGGATATTCACCCTAAACCCCAATTGGAATGTTAGTTGTGAACTAATGTAAATATATGGACATTCGTTTCTTTAGAGTTTGTGATCACATATTTTAAAAACACAAAAATGTGTTGTATTGTTTATTTTTGCCTTTTTATTGGTTAACCCCCTGCCTATCGGGCACGTTCACCCCCTTCCTGCCCAGGCCAATTTTCAGCTTTCAGTGTTGTCACACTTTGAATGACAATTTTGCAGTCATGCAACACTGTTTCACACAAATAGAGATTTCTTTAGGTGGTATTTAATCACCACTGGGTTTTTACTTTTTTGCTAAACAAACGAAAAGACAAAAAACTAAAATTTTTCATAGTTTGTAATAAAATTTTGCAAACAGGTAATTTTTCTCCTTCACTGATGAGGCGGCATTGATAGGCAACACTGATGAGGAGGTACTGATGGGCACTGCAATGATAATCGGGACACCGATAATTAGTGCCCCAATTGTCAGTGCCGATGTCCCTTCAATACAAGCCGGTTATCGGCTTGCTTTTTCTCTCCTCACAGGTGAGAAAAAAAAAAAAAAAAAAAAAGCCAACTTACGTGATCAGCTGTCATTGGACAAAGTTGATCACCTGGTAAAGGGCCGCAGTGATCGGCCCTTTACTCCAATCTGTGATCAGCTCAGTCCGAAGAACTTGGCAAATCAGAGCGCCCGCACGCCCTGATCACAGGCCTTAGTCCCATGTAAACATGTTGTTTAAATAGTTAGAGGGGAGAATATCTATAGAAAAAGCAGACAGTCCTTAAAGAAAAAAAAAAAAAAAAAAAAGCAACGGGGCAATGTTTTGTGTATCAAAGTTCTTCTTTTACCATATGACTGCAGATTTTTTTGAGGAATTAAAAAAAAAAAAAAAAAAAAGTTGCATGCGTTTAGCAAAGCACACAAACTGTCCCATTTTCAGCCTGTACTAGATTTAATCCTCAGATTTGGATATATGGGCACACAAATTTACAGTATTCAAAGCTTTGCTGACATACACAGAAGCATGACCGATGCCGGCCAGTGAGGGTCACTTGTCATTAGTCAGTGACCATGCCCAAACTCACAATATCTGTATTATACTTTCCCTAAACCTCTCCAGGACCTAGGCATCGGACAAGCACCGGCAACGCATTACCCCAAATAGAAAGCACCGTGCATTTAGGATTACAATATGAAAAGAAGAGATTAGCACTCAAAGTGTAATTTGATGAAAAGGGAAGAGATACAGTTGTGCCCGACTGTTACTAAGCAGCAAGGATGCAGCGCTGTGACAAGAGGGTACACATTATCAAAAATCTCTGCTAATTAAAGGGGTATTAAACCAATAAGGAAACATTATTTTGCAGTTTACCCATTCTTAGATGTGGCCACTGAAGCTGGATACACACTATACAATTTTCTGTAGATTGTTTCCTTCAGATTTACCAAAACCATATAAAATAAATATCAAATCTTAAAGCGGAACTTGTCATTTTTTCATCTTTCCATCTATTAAATCTTCTGCCCTTAACTTTGGATTTTTTTTTTTCTGCCAGTAAATACCTTATTCAGCCCACTTCCTGTTTGGTAAAAAGCCTAGGCTTATGACATCATGCTCAGAGCTCTCACTCTCGTGAAGAGAGTGAGAGGGGGAGGAAGGGAGGGGGGTGAGTCATAAGATCCAATGAGAGCTTCAGAGCTGGAGGAGTGTCTGTGTAAATGCAGGAAGTGAACAGGCAGCAGCTTCAGCTGCCCACAGTTAAAATGGATGCAGCCGAACTCAGTGGAGGGAGATTTCTGCAGCATATTTGGCAAGTACAGAATCACAGTATATATAAAATAATATGCAAAGTGGTTGGAGGGAAGCCTCAGAATGGCAACAATGTTTTAATTATTACAAATTATGTGAGCAGACTGCAGTTCCTCTTTAAGAGTTTCAATTTGTGTGCAAATCAGGCAGGCCTTGCACTACATGGTTTTGGTAAATCTAAAGGAAATCAGACAACAGTTGTGTAGTGTATGGGGTCTTAATGTCCTTTAGGCCCTTTCGTTTTCATCTGGTGATCTAGCCAAAAAGCCAGTTTTTCCACAAGCTCTCCAACAAAATGTATTAGTTCACATGGATGAGACAGAAGTGATTGTAAAAGGTTCTTTTTTTTTTTTTAAACATATTATACTTGCCTCCTCTGTGCAAGGGTTTTGCATCGAGTGGCCCAAATCCTCCTCTACTGGGGTCCCCAGTGTCACTCCTGGCTCCGCCCCACATCTAATCTCCACCCCCCCCTTGGAGAGCCCCATTTTAAGGGACACTCGTGTGGACACGCTCCCCGAGTCCTGCTGGTGCCTCCATTGATACAGAGAGCAGGACTCAGCCCCACCCCCGGCTCCCGTGTCACTAGATTTGACTGACAGCAGCGGGAGCCAATGGCTCCCGCTGCTGTCAATCTATCCAATGAGGACCCGAGACAGCGGCTGGAGCTGCTGGGCTCGTTCTCGTCGATGGAAAGATCGGGTTCAGGTAAGTAAAAGGGGGGCTGCTACACTACAGGTTTTTCACCTTAATGCATAGAATGCATTAAGATGAAAAATCGATGGTTTTCAACCCCTTTAATGGCAGGGGTGAATAAAATTATCAACTTTTGATTATGTAAAATATTTTCCCAAAAAATAAAGTGTTCGATATAAGTGATTATAACGTGTGAGCTGGAGTTTAGCATCGGTTTGTGGGTGTATCTAAAGGCAGCTAATACATTTAACATTCCCCTCCCCCCAGACTGACAATACTGCTGTGCCTCCTGTTCTCATTCATTCAGAGTGGGGTCTCACTAATGTTACTGGCCAGATCACCAGGTGAAAAACATTTTTAATAATAATAATAATAATAATAATAATAATAATAATAATAAATAATAATAATAATAATAATAATAATAATAGGGGAGGAAATACAATACATTACAATACATTTTGGGTATAGCCTTACTGTTGACTGACTCACTACCTGGAATTCTACTGCAAGCATCAACTACTCTTTCAATAAAATTATACTTTCTAAAAATCATTTTGTACTTTCCTCCTGCTAGTGTGAAGTCATGTCTCCGTGTTCTTGATCTCAGCTTCATATTGAAAATACTGCCTATCTGGAATCCTCAATTACTTCCTTGATATATTTAAAGTTCTCAGTGGTGCCCCCCCTTTTCCTTTCTTTCCTTCACACTGTACATAATAGAGTGGTTGTAAAGGCTCCAGGTTTTTTCACTTTCATGCATTCTACGCATGAACCTAGAAAACCTGTGTGCAGCAGCCGCCCTAATACTTACCTGAGCCCCAACACGATCCAGCAATGTGCACGAGAGCCTTGGCTCTCCAAAGAATCTCTCTCATTGGCTGAAACAGCAGCAGAAGCCATTGGCTCCCGCCACTGCCAATCACAGTCAGTGAGCCAATAAAGAGAGGGTGAAGGCAGGGCCGAGCCGCAGCTGTGTGTGTGAATGGACACGCAGAACAGTGGCGTGGGGGAGTGCCCGCTTGCTCTGGTGGCACTCGGGGGGAGGAAGGGGCCAGGAGCACCTGAGAAGAGGTGGATCGAGGTTGCCCTGTGCAAAACCACTGCACAGAGCAGGCAAGTATGACTTTTTTTTTTTAACTCCCTTTAATATCACTTTAAGTTCCTAGTGTCTCCCCTGATGTTTTATCCCTCAGACTTTACCATTTTTGTTGCCCAACTTGTGTACAACCAGCCAGTCTGGTTTTCTCAGAATGATCAGAGATGTTGGCTACGGCCTGCAACATCGATCATTGTATTTTGGTGGCAGGAAAGGATCTCCGACCAAAAGAACACAATAGCTCTGTGGGAGTGATTCCCCCATCCACCTTGAATTTGTGGACAGGGGGAATAAATAAAATAAATCTGAACCCCCCCCCCCCCATTTAACTTACTGGTTGTACTGAAAACAAAAAACAAAAACAATAACAAAAAAAACCCCAAACACTAGCACGCCAAAAAAGGAAAGAAGGTAGTGAATATCCATTTCTATGGACTATTAGGCGCACGGCTCATTCCCACTTAAAATTAAAAAAAAAAACAAAACAACTTTAACTGGAATGGCAAACGCACAGCAATGTTTTAAACGCAAGTTAATCTTACACAAAAGTCATAGTAAAAAAAAAAGATGTGAAGTTCACAAGAGGTAAAAACAACCAAGCTTCGAATGAACCTTCTTCTACCTTACTTCTATGTTTTGCCTTTAAAATGGTATAAGGGCAGACGCTGGCTGTATTGTGTACTGCCCATCTCTGGATTGTGCGGCCCCCACATATACTGTAGACTTACCCCCACCTCCTTAATTAATACACATGATAATTTGATAGAACTGGCAACACCCAATCCTCCCACCTGGGCTGTGAACAGAGACGTGTGGGACCCTGCAGAGATGTTCAACCAATAAATCTCAACAGAACGCCAAATTTTTTGCTCTTTCGGTGCATCTAAACCCAAGAACAAAAAAGTATATTGCAATGTACCAGGCCCTTTTTAACACGGGGCAGACTGCGTTTCGATCCACAGGTGATCGACTCACAGGCGGATGGTCAAGTCCCTGTCTGCCAAGTTTATGCAGAGCGGACAGAGATCACTTTGCTCCATGGGCGGCCAGGTGTAAATGGACTCCAACTACCTCCGATCTGCCTACATGGAGGAGAGCGGATCCCCTTTAGTTTGTTTTTAGCAGACCGGATCAGAAGTAGGCAGGTATAAAATGGACACAAGTCCATTTACACCCACCGGTCCACAGAGCTGAACAGACCGTCCGATCAGGTCCACTTGAAAAACAGGCAGACCTGATCGGACGGGTCATGTGAAAGGGGGCCTTAGAGGTGCTGGCTGTAGAAATTGTCATCCAAAAAAAAAAAGCTCTTATCCCATGGTTGTTAAAACCAGCAAAGCAAAGAAAGAAGCTTCATAAAACAAAGTCAAACCTAGCTGCAGTTATTATACAGTAAAATAATAGATTTAAATTCATTACTCCGAATCCATTATAGCTGCTTATTTAAAACCCAAGCTTGTAGGGATTTCAGAGACGTATTCTCACCAGAAGTCCCAGGGCTTCTCTACTATCTTTGCCATTACAAACCCAAGCAACAGTGCCATAAAAACCCATGGCCGATTTCCATAACAAAAGTAATTATTGATATACAAGATTTCTATAGCACCAAAAATGTGTGCAGTGCTTTACAAAATGGAGGTAGGCATTACAGTTACAAAGCAAGTCAATTCAAGAGAAATCAGAGGGCCATGCTCTCTAGAGCTTACAATCTAAAAAAAGTGATAAGGGAATCTAGCTGACAAAAACAAACATTTTGTAACAAACTAAGTTTTCACTTAGTGGGACTCTTTGTAGCATAGCATTATAAATTAGGAATTTTACCTATAATTACAACTTCATATGAACCAAGAAAGTCGGGCAAATAGATAGGGGAATTTCCCTGATTATAAATAAAATAAATACGTACACAGATTAAAAGTAATTGACTATACATTTATGTTACATGTAGGCATTGGAATTACACATTTGGTCCCTTGGTGGTTTAAGACCTGCAATGATTAAACCAACACAATAGTAGAAGAGAATTAGAGAGTGGACAGGCTTGGGACTTCATTAGTTATCAGCGAGTATAGCCTAAAAACAACTCAACCCCCCACCCAGTCTTTCCTCCATCATCCTCCACCAAGCCCATCCCCATCTCAGTCAAGCCTGACAACATTACAATAAGCTCTTTTGGTCCACTGCAAATCCCCCTCCCCATCATTGTACACAGTCCAGCCTGTAATGGCCCGAATGAGCAAACACAGTGTCCTTTGCACAAGGCCCTACTTATCAGCCTGCCCTTTCAGTGGGGCCAATGAAAAGACCCACTGTAAATAATAGATTTAGGGCAACTAAAGGTTTTTCTTGACCTTTGGCTATTGTTTGGAAAACTTTATCCAGCAAATGTAAAAGCAGCAAAGCAGATTTTGCCAGCAATAAAAAGTATTTTACCAATTACAACATTAAGCCAAGGACAATGATGTCCTTCGTGATATATACTTATTTTATTCAGTGAAAAGGGTTTATATCAGAGAAATGCTTCACAATGCTTTAAGACTGATTTTAAATGGGGCCCATGAGGAATAAAAGGCAAAATTGGCCCCAATGAAAGCTGGCATGTATTCATTACAATGAATGTAATTACATTTTCAAACACAGTGGGTGTATTTGACTTAGCATTAACTCTCCTGTACAGCCGCACTAAGACTGGGTGAGGGAGGGATAGCACTAGTAGCCTATCAATGTGTTGCATGCACATATGGTTAAAAGGAACAGTTGATTAACTTCTACTGCTCCTCACTATCCAATCAGAGGCTGAGGACTGGAAGGTAACCAAACTTTATAGTTTAGCTGCAGAATAAGTAGAATAAGTAGTAGTAGAATAAGTAGTAGTAGAAGAATAAGTAGTAGTAGTAGTAGTAGTAGAATAAGTAGTAGTAGTAGTAGAATAAGTAGTAGCAGCAGCAATAGTAGTGTTACCTACCTAACAGGACTTAGAAAAGGATGAAAAGAAATAAATCCTCTGGCAGAGTAAATAACTCCAAAATGTTTTTCAATTCTGTAGTTAGCTGGATGTCGGGTTCCACATGTGCACCATAAATCCCAACAGAATATATTTCACCAAGGACAGTCTTTCTGCTCGGTTCCTGAGTGACAGGACCAAAACCACTAGAAATTCCCAAAGACCTCAGATCTGGAGATCTCAACGTGACATCACATCTGGCGTCACCTAATTCATAGAAACATTAAGACCTCATGCACAAGCTGTTATGTTGACGTTTATTTGGTTGTTCTCCAAAATTTTACTCAGATACTGCAAGATTTTTGCCACTTCAAACGTTTTTTTTTTTTTAATTACATGGTCTTCAGGTTCTCTGCAACATTTTTCGGTTACACACCTGCACAGACAAAGAAAAACCTCTAAGAGGCTCTTGGGGACCAAACTTGACTGTTGATTTTAATAGGTTTGGCATATTTCGACCACAAAAATTACTGCTGACAGATTTATATGGGAGTTAAATAAAAAAAAAGCATAAATGGAATACTGAAATATTTATCTGGATGCCGAGAGCACCAAGAACAGCCATCATTTTTTTTTTAGAAAGGAAAATCCAATGGCATGAAGACTATGTAACTGAAGGTGCTGTCAATGTATCTTTGTTGGCCACGTTGTCGAAGGCTCTATTTACACCTGAGCAATCTGCAGCTGTACCTTTTTTTTGTTTTTGTTTTTTTGTTTTAAGTCATTTTTTTTGTTGAGAGTTTATGAAGCGGCACTATTCATTTGAATGGACCTCCCTCCACTCTATTCTGCCCGCGATCCGAATCGCCTAGGTGTGAATGTAGCCTAATGGTTCTGCAGGTATGCCAAGTGATCAAATATTTTACATCCAAACAAACTTGATATAGATAAGCTTGTGCTAAGGCAAGCCTAAGTTAGGTAGGCGTGCCAAGTGGTTTGGGTTTACGTTTTAGGACCATCTTTTCCCACCGAAAAAATAAATATTTTTTTTATATGTGCACTATTGTTCAATATAAATTTATTTTAGAAATACAAATCAAGCTTATAAATGCAAAAGTTAGTACACCCCTAATAATGTGATCAGCAGGACCCCACTCTGTATATGTTCTGACAGTACCTGCAGAGCTTCCAACATAATTCCAATAAGATAGCAGCATTAACAAATCCCTACTGCATCTCACAATGCAATGTGGACAACCCATGAAGATGTTGTAGGCCATCAAGCACTCAATAAATATAAAACAAATATATGTATACACACACAAAACAAATTGAGAGATTTGCATAAACAGTTAGGGTCATGCTAGAAACTTTTTGATGTTTGCTTCCAGTACATACAGGCATTGAGGTAGCATGCTTTTGCATAATTAGATTTATATTATATGCACTTAGTACTGAAAGGTGTACCGATTTAGAGCAATCTGTAAGATGTAGTATTGTCAAGAAATAAAAACCATGAAGATGTGAAAGCAATCTATTCTGGACACTCTTTACATTAAAAGGGCCCTTTCACACTGGTGCACTTAAAAACACAGTATCTGTTGTGAAAAAACACAGATCACATTTTTGATGCGCTTTCGGTGCATTTTCTGGACTCCTGACTCCCCAGCATACATCTGTGAAACGTGGGATATGTGAGAACAACCACACCAAAAATGTACTGCGTCTTTGGTGTACTTTTTAACCACTTCAACACTGGGCACTTTCAGCCCCGCTGTCACACTTTGAATGACAGACAATTATGTGGTCATGCGACACTACCTATAAGAAATTTAAAAGAAATAAAAAGAAATTAAAAAAAATAAATAAAAAGTTTTAGTTTCTTCAAATTTTGAAAATCAGTAATTTTTCTTCTTCCACGGATGAGGCTGCACGGATGATCAGTGCCTTGATGATCAGCGTAAACAATGTACTGACAAGCCTTGCCGATTATCGGCTCACCTTTCCTCACACAGAGTGTGTGAGGAAAGGACTGCCGATAACCAATGAGTCTGGTTACATGTGATTGGACACAGCTGATCACATGGTAAAGGGCCGCGGTGATTGGCTCTTTACCGCAATCTGAGCAGTTCTGTCCAAAGGACACAGTAGTCACAGCACGTGCCCCAGCAGGTTCTAGGAGGAGGTCTATGGATGCCCTCCCATAGTGCCAGAGTGCCGCACTGTAGCCATCTTTAGGCTATGGTGTGTTCGAAAAGTGGTTAAACATGTTAAATTTTGCCGCCTCAACCTCCGCAACATCTCCAAAATACGCCCATTACTAACCAATTACACTACAAAGCTCAGAATTCACTACAAGTTTATCTTTCGCCTTGACTACTGCAACTCCCTTCTCATTGGCTTACCTCTACATAGTCTAGCGCCTCTTCAATCCAATCGCTCGGTGTCTGCTACCCCTCTGTCAATCTCTCCACTGGCTTCCGCTCACCCAACAAATTCAAAATACTAACAACTACTTACAAAGCCATCCACAATTTAGCCCCCAGCTACATCACTAGCCTAGTCTCTAAATACCAACCTACTCGCTCTCTTCGTTCCTCTCAAGACCTCCTGCTCTGTAGCTCCCTTGTCAGCTCCTCCCATGCTCGCCTCCAGGACTTTTCCAAAGCCTCTCCAATCCTATGGAAAGCCCTACCCCAATCTGTCCGCTTATCTCTTATTAGCTTTTAGACGATCCCTGAAAACCCTCCTCTTCAGAGAAGCCTATCCTACCCACACCTAACAACTGTTTTTTCATTTTCTCCATCAGTTCACCCCCCACAATTATTACCTTTTGTTTCCACTTGACCCTCCCTTCTAGATTGTAAGTTCTAACAAGCAGGGCCCTCTGATCCCTCCTGTATTGATTTGTATTATAAGTGTACTGTCTGCCCTCATGCTGTAAAGTGCTGCGCAAACTGTTGGCGCTATATAAAACCTGTATAATATTATTATTAATAATGCAGGACCAAAAAATAAATAAAAAAACCACTGCACTAGCAGCACGCATTCGTAGTTCCATAGTATTTAAAGGTATATATTTTCATGCATTTTTGTTCCCTTTTAACACCAAAAGAGCATCAAAAACTGATAAGTGTAAAAATGTCCTAATAGGCAATTTGCTGCCAGTACAGACACACTCAATAACTTAATAATCTCAGTTATTAAAAAAATAAAAACCAATTGACCAGATAAAATTTCCATAGGCAATTTACTACTGCTGGAAGGGCATATGGTCATGGTAGAAACATGAACACTTGGGAGAATACTAGTGAATAGGTTTGTGACTGGACTGGTCAGACTATTGTCTATTTGGAGGTTAGATCTTTCAGCTGCAATCTCATGTCTATGAGCAGTGTCCATTGGTACTTAAAGAAAAAAAACAAAAAAAACAAAAAAACACCACAACCTTGGTACACATTTCTGAAAGACACAAAAGAAAGCGTGACAAAAAGAGTTGCATTGACAACACAATGCTAATTTGCATCTCATTAGTAACGACTGTTATTTGGAGTAATAATAGACATTAAGTGAAAATGGGGTGAGAAATACACTTGGGGAGACTGCCAGACACATGGAATGGTGTGTAAACAACATTTTTGGTGTAGACAAGTACACGGCGTACAGATATCCTGACTACTGACAGAGCTCACACTGGGGACGTGTAACAGAGCACTGCATAGATGCATGAATGGAATCTGTGAACTATCCCTGTCAGGTCACAGCACACAATAAAATTTTACTACGAGGAAACAGTTTATAACAGTTCACCTGCCTATGCTCTGCATGTGGGTGTTTTTTTTTCTATTATGTTTTTGATTGTTGCCCTGTACTTCTAAAGGCCTTGCTCACTAGTGCCAAAAGGAAATGCTTGGAGATAGTGACTTTCAGTTGTCAAGCGTTCTTGGTACCAGAAAAATATATAGAAGCGTTTAAAGTGCAAGCATGCAACATTTGTCCTCAACGTTTACGCTTGCTTTCACATGAATGGGACTCCATTAGGCAGCCCTCCTCCCCAAGCTTACTCCAGGATTGCTAATAAACTCCTCAATGCTATGCAGGGCCAGATCTTCGCATAGGCCATATAGGCTTTGGTTTAGGGTGGCAAATCTCAGCTACATTGCTGAGGGTCATGGACATAATTTTAACCTGAAATAAGATAACAGGCTTTTGTTCTGTCCACCAATACCACCTGGCCAGGTTGGCATCCCCAGAAGAGTGCCTTTATATTAACAGATTCCACTTCAGTGAACAGGTTTCTGGATCTGCTAGGATCAGTACCATTCTGGTTTTGCCAATATGATTCTTATGACTCAGACCTGCTTGGGGTTCTGAACTGGACTGACTTAGCAGTGCTCTGAATCTGATAGGGTTCTAACTCAGGCTATTTTAGGAGGATTCAGAATTTGTCCGTGAACCTGCTTCTACTTGGGGCTGCGATTCTCCCTGTAAAAAACAAATTTTTCAACAATGTTGATATTGGTTTCTGAACAACAACATTTACCAAACATACACAGACATTATTGCAAGATCCTCCATATACAACCTTTGCCCATATATGACCATTGCAAAGGCAACCATAAACCTCATATACATATCAGCCAGATTCTTCAGTCATACAATTGCCTGATGCAACATAAGCATGTCAAAATCTGTTTCATATACTCTATACTGACTTCACACAACTCGTTACACCGAATTGGTGAAATGTTTGCATCAGATCCCAAGAGCTTTGAGGACAGACTGGTGTCTTACCACCTGCTCTAATGGCCAACCTAACTGTAGAAGTGAGGAGTAGGCCTTCCTCCGTTGTGTTCTATTTGTGCATATTAAGTTTTTCCTAAATTAATATAAGTACTTTTGGCTCTTTTTTTTTTTTATATATAGAAAGAGAAAGAGGTCATAATAAAAAGGTGAGAGGAAGCACCGAAAAAGGGTTATGACCCATGCTGCTGCAATTCTAAAACAGTGGTACCAAGTACTCTTGGTTTTTCTCAGAAGATTTAACTGAACAAGAAGGAAATTTAACCTGAGAATTGGAGACATTGTGGAAAGAGTTTATACTCTATGGATTTTTATGCCATGCATAGTTAGTGGTGGGAACCTTCAATCACATGCTAGAATCATAATGAATATACTTTGGAAAACATCAGTTACTCAAGTTTCCTTCCACAGTGCCCCACACCACAAATTTAAGCATCACCTCAAAAGTTGATCAAAAGTTGTACTCAGAAAACCGATTAAGTCATAAAAAAAAAAAAAAAAGTACAATTAATTTAATGTGACACAAAACTCAACCCCTACTTCTGCATTTTAACCATAAATACTGATTAAAGAAGTAGGGCCAAAAAGGGTCCTTTGACCCCACTTCCCCCCCAGGAGACCCTACTTCTCCTGGGGATCACAGGAGTACACTTCCTTCTGCACTCCTGTGACCTTTATTCAGCTAATCCCAACTTTTATATGTTGGGATCCACCCAGATGCCCTGACCAGCAGCTGCTCAGCCTCTCAGCACCCTGCTAAAAGCCTGAGCCATCCGCTCCCGCCCCTGAGAACGGAAGACCAAGAACTGCACAATCAGCTGTCTTTGATTGCTCAGTTCTTGGTCTAGAGGCAGCAAGGGACAGATGCTGCAACCACCTAGGCAAGTGAATGTTTGTTTTTTTCTAACCCCATTTCTCTCTTTTAAGCCCACCAAGCACGTCTCTACCTAATAGGACATCTAGCTCTTCACGTTAAAGCAGAGCCAATAGGTTACAAAATGACCATTAACGAAAGGAAAGTTGATATTCTAATCTATGGTGGTTTTTCTATACATGGCAAGTCTCAAAAACACAAGAAAGATACGTGACAACATATCACAAGTTGAACTAGATGTTTTATGGTTAATGACGTTTATTAATCACAGTTGGTGACATTTCTAGGAAAGTTATGAAAGATTGAAGTTTCTGAGAAAGAAAAAAAAAAAAAAAAAAAAAGATACCCTTTACAGAAGATGTACCAAGAAGCCACAAGAAAAGAACTGCAGCCGTTAGGTAAAAAGAAAACAAATAAGTTAAGAAACCGACCCTTAGCTCCTAGACTGTAGTATTTCCTACTGCTCCCTTTGTAGCGATGCTTACCGATTTCCTCTACAAACCACAGCTATACATAGTCAAGTGGGGGAGGCCAGCAGGCCCAAGCCTTGTGCTGAGGTAAAACAGTTTAAGAAGCGGGTATGACAGGAGGAAGAGTATCAAACACACATAACCTAATGCATATTACCCAATGATGCATAAATTGTTCTAACCTACGCACACTATGAATCAACCACAGCCTTATCTCAAGACAACCGCCCATGACAGTTAACCTCTATTAAGAAGCAACCAAAATTAAAACACTGGCAGATATGATAGATTTCAGATAGCCAACACACAGTTTTGGTTATAGAAACATGCACTGGCAACCTATTTACCTCAAAACTGCATTTATACGTATTGTCAACTGACAAAACTCAATCAAGACAATATACTCTGGCCTTTGAAGTGGCTTTAGTACAGGTCTTAAAACACGATTGTTTCTGTAAAGATAAAGCAAGATAGGTGTCATATATATCTCACATTTCAGCACTATTTGACCTAGTTGCAATATTTAAACCAAAAAAAAAAAAAACCCACACACAAAGATTTCTTATTAAAAATAAATGAATGCCATGGTACATGTACATATTTCAATATGAAAATGCCAATAATTTTTTCTAAAATGTGCCCATTGTTAAAAGTGACAGGCACGCAAAACACACCAATAGAGAAAAATAACTTTCTCCAAAATACTCTCCTTTTTTGTACTTTTCTGACAATCCGAATATTTTAAAAAGGAAGCAAGCACAAAAATAAAAAAATAAAAAATTGTATAGATAGAATGTGGTACCCATCTTGATTGTAATATCTGTATGGGATTTTGTAATGTTGACTCCTTTCATAAACTCAAAATTTGGATTGGCAATCATGCTGTACGTCCATAATAATCTAAATTAATCTAGATTTGCCAAGCAGTAACCACATACTATATTGCACATTCCTTGGGCCAATGATCGATCACATGTTTACAAAATTCCACGGCGCTTCCAATTATGTTTACAGGTGGAGGTCAATACTTCACATTGGGTACAACAGCTAAATCTAAACCCTAACTGGAAGAAGTTTTGTTTGCCAATGTACGGTGTATCAAACAGTTGCATTTTTTTTAAAGCGACAATACAGTTTTCACTTCAAGGTGATACTAAAAGTATCTTTTTTTTTTTAAAGTTTAAAATAACAAACACCCACACATGTTGTTACACTTACCTGCCTTGTGCAGTGGATTTGGACAGGGCAGCCCTATCCTCCTCTTCTCGGGTCCCTATTCTGTGCTCCTGGTCACTCCCTCCTGTTGAGTGCCCCCCTTAATGCATGAAGAAAAAAAAAAAAAAAAAACCTTCTGCCTTTAGAACCACTTTAATATTTTGTGCATTTCAGCACTTCTGATCTCTTTGCAGCCACTTTGTCTTTGCTCCAGTGGTGGTTGCATGTCATTGGTCAGGATGGGCTTCCCAATCATGACAGGAGAACACACCTTTCCAATGATCGCATGCTCTAATAGTGAAATCTATTAAGTGATCAACAGTTCAGGAGAGCAATTTCGAGACCAGGACAGAGCTTTCTCACTGCATAACAGGATGTGCTAAAACTTTAACATGCTATGGATCATGTGAAATTTTGGGGACCGGGTTTGTGTCTATCTTAAAGTATAACTATAGGCAAACCCCCCCCCCCCCCCCCCATTTTGGATAGAGCAAGGATGGGCAATAACCACAGATTTTTTTTTTCACCATCTGTGTCCCTTTGCGGAGATTTCCCTACACTTCCTATCCCATAGCCAAAATAGGAGGTAAAAGGAAATCCCTGTAGATTAAGGGAGATCCATCGGGGACCAAAAAGGGTGTCCCCATTGGAAGAATTCCCCTCTATTACTTTTCTGAGGAAAACTCAAAATTTGGGATTTAATTTTACATTCAAATATAATAGTAAACAGGACAAATAAAAAAAGGGTGCATCTTCCTAATGAGGGCACAGACAGCAATAAAAACAGACAAGCATTCTAATCCCTCTGCACTCCACCCAAAACTAAAAGAGTAAATAGAAGGAAAAAAAAAAAAAAAGGCGGTGGCATAAATGCAAGATGAGAAAAAAAAAAAAAAAAAAACAAAAAACAAAACACCCCACACAAAAAAAAAAAAAAAAGGGGAGTACAAGAGCTGACTATTTGTTTTGGCAAATGCATTAGGGGTGCCTTATTAGACAGAAACAGACCTGAATTTTAGTTGGGGACTTGAACGAACAGATGTTTTGTTTATGCTCGGACTTACAGTTAAACAGGTTTTTTTGCTGCCCTGCTAAATAAATGTGCATGACAAACTGGCTTGGACTGTTCCTGGTTGTCCATGTCTTGTGTATGGTCATTGCTGACAAAACAGTTGAGCCTATTACCCATACAATGTCAAGTATACTGGTTACTCAAAATTCTCCTTCTGAAAGAGGCAGTGGTAGGCATCCCCCAAAGGATTCTAATCCAAGAAAAGTATTGCTACCTACCGGTAGGTCAAAGAATGTTTAATAAAATTTAGGACAGACTTAATATATATATATATATATATATATATATATATATATATATATATATATATATATATATATATATATATATATATATATATATATATATATATATATATATATATATATATATATATAAAAACAAAAAAAACAAAACAAACAAATAGAACACAATGGAAGACCAACACCTAACTTCTACAGTTAGGTTGGTCATAAGACGCCAGTTTGTCCTCAAAGCTGTCAGGATCTGATGCAAACAGTCAATTCGGTGGAACGAATCACATGGACAGACTTCTCATATCTGCACCCAATGTACAGAACCTTTTCAGCAAGTGGAAGATCTCTATGAATAAACAGGAGTGTTTTAGGCAAATCAATAGAACTTGTTGATGGCTCTTTAAAGTGGAATTTCAGTCTTTTTTTTTCAACTTTCCATCTATTAAATCTTCTGCCCTTGTGGTTTTAACTTTGGATAGTAAAACATTTTTTTTTCCCTGCCAGTAAATACCTTATACAGCCAACTTCATGTCTGTCTGGTCATTAGCCTAGGCTAATGACCACATGCACAGCTCTCTTTCATGAGGGTTTCCAAGTAGGGAGGGAGGGGGGTGAGTCAAAAGAGGGCCAATGAGAGCTGCAGGGGCATGTGCACACGTAAATCCAGGAAGTGAATAGGCACCTGCCCACATATAAAATGGCTGCAGCCAGACTTAGTGGAGAGAGATTTCTGCAGCATATTTGACAAGTACAGAATCACAGTATATATAATATATGTAGTTGGATGGAAGCTTCAGAATTATGTGAGCAAACTACAATTCCTCTTTGAGGAAGCCTCAAAAAAGTGCCTGATCCTTGACTGCGCATGGCACAGGCAGTGTTTATGGGACCGTGTACGGCCAAATCCTAGCTTCCACAACTGCAAACTTTTCATTCTCTTACTCATCATATATTATTTAAAATGAGCCAAATTAGAAGGAACGTGCTAATGAATCACCCTCCTCCTCTCACTAAGAACCGAAAGCCTGCGACATTAATACAGCTGAGCTGTGCTGATGTGTTACACATGTAAAGATAGTGTGTGCTAAATCGAGAAGCGTTAGACTGTGGGAGAGCAGAAATTCTAAAGCACAGGTGTCTGATTCAATTCTACCCAGTGATACAAAAGGAGTGTTATGTTTAATTGTTTTACTGAGCTCACTGGAGAAGTTGTCTTCTAAAAAGACATACATGTCCCCCTGCAGACAAGAACAAAAAGGTCCTCCCAGACCTCTACCATGCGACTGAGCGATTTGTAGAAATTATGAATTTAAAAAAAAAAACCAAAAAAAATAAATAAATAAAACCAGAACGTTTCAAAATCAAGGCATAAAAGGGTCCCCATTAACTGCCCTATCAAACCAAGACTGACATTAGGGGTGGCTTCACCCCTAATGCACATGTGTGGTCAAGTCTCAGAATCCTACAATCTAAAGCACAATGCTAGGCTCCAAGTGGCCGCTTTTTTCAAATAATCTCTTTGATCTGTAAAACTTTCCAAAACTAAACAATTTATGAAGCTTATTTTCTAGAAAATGATCATTATTAAAAAAGGGACTTGTCTACCTGTGCTTTCTTCTCAGCCACCAAGGTAGGTGACAATGACCTGTTGTCTGGTGAGGAGATCAACAGCTGGAATACCTAAGAGATCTAAGAATCCACCTAGAACTGAAATGTTATTCTCTGGGTGGAATGACAATTAAAGGAATTCTACACAATGTCAGTCTGTTATCTGTCCTCGAGTGTCCGTAAACATGTCACATAATTAAGTCTTGTATATCACCCACAGGAAGTTTTCCCAGTGTCTAAGATATACATGGGGTGATGACAAAGTGGTCTGCTAATTAGCTGCAAACCCCAGGTTGAGGCTTGAATTTAACCCTTGAAATGAAGAGCTCTGCACAGTTTAAGACACAGACCCAGGTATCCTTGGGAAACATTTTTATATAGCGCCAACTATTTATGCAGCGCTTCACTTTTTTTTTTTTTTTTTATATAAATATGAAAAAATTTTAAAAAAGGAAGTACCAACCTCACAATACTAGAGAGGAGCCAATTAACCTACTAGCAAGTCTTTGGAGTGTGGGAGGAAACCAAAGTTCCCAGAGGGAGCCTACACAAGCACAGGGAGAACATGCAAACTTCATGCAGGGCGTGTCATGGCCGGGATAGAACCGATGGCCCTAGTGCTGCATGGTAGGGAGGGCTAAACACTAAACACACACCATAAAAACGAATCAATAAATGATGCATTACACACAGTTCATACTAAAGCAGGTATTCTGTACAGATAACTCAAAGTGTTCAAAAAGAGGCAGTGTGTGACTTTAAAGTGGAGTTCCACCCAAAAGTGGAACTTCCACTCATTAGATTCCTCCCCCCCTCCGGTGACACAGTTGGCACCTTTCAGGGGGGAGGGGGGTACAGATACCTGTATATTACAGGTATCTGTACCCACTTCCGGCATAGACACCCGCAGAATCTGCGGGTATTTACGCCACTTCCTGCTCCCTCCCCGCTGCCTGCTGGGAAACACACGGGTCCCAGAGGCAGCAGGGACCATCCGGATTGCGCTGCGCGACTCGCGCATGCGCAGTAGGGAACCGGGAAGTGAAGCCGTACGGCTTCGCTTCCTGATTCCCTTACCGAAGATGGAGGCGGCAGCACCCGAGGACGGAGAGACGCTTCGGCCTCGGGTGCCGACATCGCGGGCGCCCTGGACAGGTAAGTGTCCGTGTTTTAAAAGTCAGCAGCTGCAGTATTTGTAGCTGCTGACTTTTAAAAAATTTTTTTTAGGTGGCGCTCCGCTTTAAGCATTTTTACTTTTGCCATTTATACACCAACTGCAGCATTTGCACGATGACCACAGAAAACTTCAAGCTAAAGTCAGATGCAGGCAGTGAGCGTGTGTGCAGAGCCTTTAAAGTTTCACTTAACCCACATTATTAAAAATAAATAAATAGTGTATTACATGCTGTTCATACACACTATGAGATTCATTTTCTGTATTCTGCAAAAAAGCCTGGTTGATTCTGCTGCTCTAACTTCTGTTCATGTCCCCAATTCAGCTCAGGATTTTGCAGCTGTAGTGACAACTCTGCACATGCTCAGTTTTCAGCAAGTTTCTATGCTGAGCATTTCCTCCCCATCATGTATACACAGTGGTAAATGCATGCTCACTCCCTCCCTCCATGCCCACTAACCAGCTAAACACAATGGGGGTGGGATATTACATGTATATTAATGGTGGCTTCTCCTCCCTCTTATTCTAAGACACAGGCTGGAGGGGTGCGACAGCCGGCGGCTGGCAGAAATACACCCACATGTTATTTCCACAAAATAATCAAGATTTGATTTCAAATATATATTCATATGCCAAAAAAAAAAAAAAAGTTTGACATTACTTACTGCATTCCAAAGGCTGTTTTTTTATTATGAACATGGGACCAGCAACAGAGGACTATAAGCTCCTCCTGCTTATGTTTCCTGCAGACAGGCTGGGAAAAATCTGGGTCAATTAGTGAAAAGGTACTTATGCCGCGTATACACGAGAGGATTTCTTGTCAGAAAATTCCACTCACTCAATCTTGCCTTGCATACACACGGACACGCAAATGTTCGCTGAAATTACGACCGTCAAGAACGCGGTGACGTACAACACTACGACGAGCCGAGAAAATTAAGTTCAATGCTTCCGAGCATGCGTTAAATTGTTTCCAAGCATACGTAGGGATTTTGCATGGTCGGAATTGCCACAGACGATCGCATTTTCGGACAGGAACTTTTCCAGACTGAAAAATTGAGAGCATGCTCTCAATCTTTTGCTGGCTGGAATTCCGCCAGCAAAAGACCGATGGAGCATATACATGGTTGCATTTTCCGACGAAAAACTCTCATCAGTCTTTTGCGGGCCGAAATTCCAAATCGTATGTACGCGGCATTAGATATTTTTGTTAGAATAATCAGTACCATCTGCGACATAAATTAAACAGTGCGTTTAGTATCGCTTTAAACCACTGGCTGCCCCTAAACATGCAAGTCCAAAACAGTTCACAATTGTCTTTCAGACCACCACCATTAACATGATTTTATCAACTATAGCACTTTCAGTATAAAGTGGAATTAAAGTCTGGAACATGTAATGCCCAATTTGGCAAATAAAAAAAAAAAAAAAAAAGCAAGCAGCATCTTTGGGGGTCTACACCCCTCCTACCCATTGAAATGAATGGGCACCACTGCCGAAGCTCCTGCAAAGCGCTTCGGCAGCTGCGCTTTGCACCCCGTCTTCGGCCGCTAGTGGGGGTTAGAAGTGCCCCGCTAGCGGCCGAAGACTGCCGCCGCTATCACCGCCCCAGTGTGAAAGTGCCCTAACTAATCATTTTGATTTAAAGAACATGGCTTGTAAAGCTATTTTCATGTTTGTATCCCTAATGAAAGGTGTCAGTTTTGTGGATAATATACATGATTGCTGAATGGAACAAAAAATTTTCTAGAGCACATGACAAGTGTATGGAGTAAAAACAATTACAACACAATGCTCATCCATCTTTGCACCTGCATAGCTTTAACCCCAGGTTAAACTATTGACATTCTATGGGGTGAACACTAAATTTGCCCATGGGGGGGGCATTCTCAGGTTTTATAGTTCTTACATCAAAATCTTATCCATTGGTATTATAAGAAGTTGAACTGTACTCACTTTTCTTAAAAAAATTTTTTCTTTAAAAATAAAAGTATTATAAATAAATGAAAAGGTTAAAGGGTCCTTTCACACGGGGCGGATCCGTGATGATCCGCCCCGTGAACATCCGCTTGCTCAGTGGGGATCGCTCCGCTGAGCAGTCAAATGACAGGTCCATCGCTGCTCACTGTGCAGCGACGGACCTGTCAGAGCACCGCTCTCCCCTATGGGGGGATCGGATGATGACGCACCGTAGAGTCCGTCGTCACCCGATCCGATAACGGATGGAAAAGTAGGTTTTTCCTCCGTTACACTTTTTCGGATCGGAGCGAGTCAGATGTCAGCGGACATGTCACCGCTGACATCCGACGCTCCATAGAGATCTATGGAGGGTCCGTTCAGGTCAGCCTAAAAAACTGACAGGCGGACCTGAATGGATCATTAGTGTGAAAGAGGCCTTAGTTAGCATTTTAGCTTCCTGTAATGGTCTCGTTATGGGTTTACTTTCAGGTATAATTCACACCAGCCGCTGCGTTGCAACACAGTAGCTGGTATGTGGTCCAGCAGGATCGCTGTAGTGTCAATGCACTGATCTCATAGCATTGCACTGTTTTGTTTTGTTTTTTTTTGTTTTTTTTTTAAATGAACCTTATTGAAAAAGGGCAGACGTTTCATTAAATTGCCAGCTGCGCAGTGCGAGGTGGTGTATTTATTCACACCACTTGGAAAAGCATGCAGTACTTTCTCAGCACACTGCAATGCAATGGTGTAAACCAGGCACACTGGAGACATGGCATATTGCCTTGTCATTAGGTGGGACTGCACTGGAATTATAGTTATTATTACACAGACGTTATATAGCGCCAACAGTTTGCTCTGTATTTTTCAACAATCTAGGAGGAAGGGTCAAGTGATACGAAATGTGGAGGATGAGCTGATTGAAAAGATAAAAAAAAAGTGCAGTTGTTTTCGGGCCAAATAGGTTTCTCTGAAGAGATGGGTTTTCAGGGATTGTCTAAAAGTGGACAGAGAAGGAGATAGTAAGACAGATTGGGGTAAGGAGTGCCATAGGATGGGAGAGGCTCAGGAAAAGTCCTGGAGGAGAGCATGGGAGGAGGTGAAAAGTGAGCTAGAGAGCAGGAGGCCTTGGGAGGAATGAAGAGAACAATTAGGTTGGTATTTTGAGACTGTTAGTGATGTAGCTGGGGACCGAGTTGTGGATGGCTTTGTAAGTTGTTGGCATTTTGAATTGAAATCCGTTGGAGCTCCGAGTAGAAGCTAGTGGAGCGATTGGCAGAGAGGGGGGGAGGACACTGAACAGTTGGTAAGGTGACCAGGGAGTTAACTAGGAGCTTAGTGGTGTCATTGGTTAAGAAGGGATGTATTTTGGAGATGTTGCGTAGGCAGAATAGTTCAGAGTCCAGGATTACACCAAGGACCTTGCGGGGATGGGCTGATAGTTGTGCAATCAATCTTAACAGAGAAAATCAGGGAAAGAGGCGGGGGGGGGGGGGGGTTAATATTATGAGCTCAGTTTTGGATCAAATGAGTTTGGGGAAGTGGTGTGACATCCAGACTGATATGTCGGTTAGTAAATTAGTGCTACACGAGGAGACTGAAGGAGTGAGCTGAGGGGTAGAGAGATAAAAATTGGGGGAAAGCTGCCCAACACATTTACACCACATTTGTTGTGAATATATCCTAAAGTTAAACTCCGGGCAGATCTAAAGGGCACAATAAAAGCAGTTCTGATTTCACTACTACTACATAAGGCAATGCAAGTTCCTGAGTTTGACCAGTTATCAGAGAAAAAGAATCTTGATAAGAGTAGAGTGAGGAGTTTATCACCATCTTCCACTGTCCAGTCCAGGGTGGGAGAGGGACAAGATCTACTGCAGCAATGTAAAAATCAGGTCTTCCGCCCTGCCAGATGGGGCTTTTCTATCAGAGTTCTGGAGGGATAAAAATACAAATCCATGCCACCAACACCCAACATGGATGCAAGTAGCTGAATCTGTAACAGGTCAGTCCATGCATGTGGGTGGGCAAGTTTAACAGATCCAGACATTTCTACCCGAGTGGAAAACAGCATAAGCAGTCTTCAGATGACTGAATGCATATACAGAAATTTCCATTGAACAAATGCATCAACGACCATGGTCATTCACTATCCCAACATTTTCCTGGTAGCCAAGATGGCTGCCGAAAACCAATATATGCCCATGATACAACTATCAAAACAAAACTAACCAATTAGATAAAATGGGGCATTGTGAGCACAGATGCCAACAGACGTGATTGATTGTACAAGATTTTTAATGTACACTTTTGTGCTGTAATTTGGTGTTATAATAAAAACTCACAGCATTGACAAATGAAGACGAACGGAAAAACTCTGGACAGCCACACTCCAGAAAACTAATATTTTCTTTTATTGAAAAGTTGGGATCACACTGTACAAGCCATAGCAAAGCGATACAGAAAAGATCTGACACATTTCACACTACGATAAGTTAGCTATGAGTAAGCACTCATCGTAGTGTGAAACGCGTCAGCATCGCTTTGCTGTGGCTTATACAGTGTGGTCCCAACTTTTCAATAAAAGAAAATATTTGTTTTCCGGAGTGCGGCTGTCCAGAGTTTTCCCATTCGTCTTCATTTGCTATACGCATTAGCCAGCACCTGGGGCTCTGATTCCAGGAGGAGAAGTTTGTGTTTCAGCCAACCGGCCTGAAGCGGTGGTATCCCTTTCACAGCATTGACAGTAAAATAAATTGAAAAAGTTCAGGATGAAAAACAAAAATTGAAGGTTTACCATAAAACTCAGGGATCCCCCCCAAGCCCCCCATAACCCCTACAACTGATCACTGGCAATACAAAAAAAAAAAAAAAAAAAAAAAAAAAAAAAAAAAAAGGAAAACCCTAAATGCCCTTTTTGCTCAACTAAAGCGATGGTCACGTGACGCTCCAATCCCAAGTCTTCTTGCTCTGGTTTCTAGTTGGTGCCAATCTTTGGGTGGCCACTTAATGGCTGCCAAGTGGCGGGGGCCCAGGATCCAGAAGAGCAGCCTGCAACAGTGGCATGAGCATGAGGGGGATTGGTGAAGCAGCATCAGTGAGGGACCGAGACTCCGGACTTGGGTGCCCACAGGATAGGGGCTTTTCTAATTGCCCAGATATTAGGCATTATGAAACAAAAACCTAAGCAAACTCAAAAGAATTTTTTTGTACTATAGTGCCTATATTTTTGTTTACAGGTAGAAACTTCCCCTCCTTTCCTTTCACACCTCGAGCAGTTATTGTTGCAAAACTGAGAAAAGAGGCGTTTGAGTAGTATACATGCAATAGATTGCGCGATAAAACAGACCACAGGGTTATCAGATGAACTGATTATACCTTTTTCTTTTTAAACTTATTTTTAAATACCCCAGCAGTCCTAAATAAGGCAACACAAAAAGCCATGATCTGCAGCAAGGCTGGTCACTAGGCAACTGGCAAACATTTTGCCAATAGCACATCCATGAGATATCTGTGCATTGCTGTGTCAAAGGGTCTCACTGTCTGTCCCACTAAGCCTGCCATACATAGATGAAAATTTTGACCAGTCCCTGCTGAACCGGCTTATTTTGATCCATGTATAGGCAGTTTAGTTGTACAGAAGTCGATCTACTGATTGGCATCTGTACAACCAGCCTGTTGAAAAACGTCTGAACAAACAGCACCACTGGCTATAACCAGCTACGCTGATCGGTGTATTCTGACAGTAGGGAAGTCTCCCTGCCGTCAGAACACAATAGCTCAGCGGTAGAGAGTCCCCCATCCAACTTGAATGTGTGGATGGGGGAAAAGCGGGTATAGGACAAGAAGACTACAAGACCCCATCCTGCTCCTATTCTCCACAGCAGAGGGAAGAGGTTCTGGAGTTTGATGGCATACAAATGTAACTGATAATAGTCAGGACAGGTAGGGATAGGCTCAAAGTTTTCTGGCAAGATGGTGTAAGATATACAATTAACAAGTGGTAGCTTCCGCTGTCCCCAACAGCTCCAAGTCGGAGAGCTGTGCCATTAGTGGTCATGTGATCACTCAGTTTTGTCTTCTCAGTCACCACTCTCATCTCTTCCTGGGCTGGGCACAACTGGCTGGATCCTGACAATATGGCCGGGATGCTTCCAGAGCTTGGAGCAGCTCTGTGGCATCAGGGGACTGCTGCCAGTTGATGCTAGGCCACAGGAGAGACAAAGTAATGCCCTCCTGTGACCACAAGAGAAGTTCCGCCATACTCAACATAAACAAGTCAGGATTTACATCTGCTTTAATGGTTCTCGGTCTTAAATAAAAACAGTCTCCCAATATGCTTAGACAATTTCATTTTGCATATTAGCTTTTTTGTGTGGCAGGTATTAAAGTATAACTAAAAATGCAAAACTTGTTTTTCAGTTTTGGATAGAGATTAGGACACCTGTTAGTTTTTATTGCCTTCCGTGCCACCGTTAAGGAGATCCAGCCTCTCAAGCTGTCCTCTTTACAATTGAAAGTAAAAAGACCCCAAATTTTGGGTTGTCCCCAGAAAAGCAAGAGGAAATCTTTCAATGGAGACACTAGTTCCGGTGACCTGGGGGCCTCAAGGGATTCCCTTAATTTGCAGGTATTCCCTTCTCATTTCCTGTGGGACAAGAAGTGAAGCTAAAGCTCCGCAATAGGACAGCTGGCGATGAAAATAAATAAAAAATCCACCACCACCCACACATAATAAAAAATGTGCTAAGCCACCACCTTGGTGGCTTTTAATTAATCTAGTTAGCAGTTACGTTCATATATGCGCTAATTATTGCATGCATTCGCATGGAAAAAACAAACAAAAATGGTACAGCTCCATGGAGTCAATCGTTTCAGTTATTTTGTACTTTGGAGGTATGTTTGATTTTAAATTGGATATTGAAATGTGCAATGGCTATTAAACTGGCAGTTGGGTGTTGGATTATTTGGGGCGTTTTTTTTTAAACCTCCAGTCCTGTGACAACTTTCACAACCATTGGCAGTTATCTGTAGTTCATCTGTGATATACAAAAGGTTCTCACTGCATGTCAGTACAGACAAGCGCACTGAGGGCAAAAAAATAAAAATCCATACCATATTAACCTAGTATACAAGGAAGCCGTTTGTGCAAATATATTCTGTACTAGATGTGTACTTTGTGAGGTCACTTCTAGATAAAAGGTTTTCTGTGTCATCAGTTGGTAAGCGGAGTGTGCAGGGGCATCTTGGGTGAAGAGGCCTTCAAATTGTCTAGCAATGCACATGCACCATGTGCGACTCTACAGGTCACACGTAGCAACATACAGCTTGTTATAGCATTTTAAGCAAATAAGACATATCTGGGTAAACTATGTGATAAAGTGGTAGTAAGTTGCATTTTCACAAATATTTTATTTCAGTTGATCGATATTAACACACAAGCTCTACACCAAATCCCTCCCCCCCCCCCCAAATAAAAATTGCAAATTAAACCTACAAAAATAAAATTAAAAAAAAAAAAAAAAAAAAATTACTGTATTAGAGCTTCTGATCATTTGGAAGCCTCTTATGTGCAGGGCAAAGATGGGTCACAATTGTCTTGTTAAGGATAGTAACTTGAGGCATTTAACTTTGTGGGTTATTGCTGGTGTACACACACACACACACACACACACACACACACACACACACACACACACACACACACCACCAAAGACAAGGTGACAGATTCTTGGAATAAAAGGAGAGAAAGACGGGTACATTAGCAGGAAGAGGTTTACCAGCACCTTAATCCACACTCCCCGTGCCCCCTCCTGTAAGATCTGGAAGCAATTACAGGCCATTAAAGTGATCTGCCTGCCACTAATTTTAACCCCAAACACCATAACTTGCCACTTCGACCAGAGGACTGGGGGCTGAACCACAACAAAAGCTTTAGTATGTGTGCCAAGGAAGCATTTAACACACCAATGTAATATATATATATATTTTTTTAGTATGAATAGAGAAAAAAAAAAAAAAAAAAAGGATTGTGTCATAAAACACACTTATCTAAAGTGTAAATTAACAAAATGCTACAATAGTTACATTTTGAATAGAAATAGTCTATACAGACATATATTGGAGTGAAACTATAAAGTAGTTATAATGTGATTATAAAGCAATTTTAAGTAAATTCATATTTATCTAATAATCATAAGCAGCAAGCTGTTTACAGTCCATCACCAGGTCACAATGATCTGGTTGAGTTCAACTGGTTTAAAGTGCAAATTTAATAATCCATTTTCTTGTTCCTATTTGGCATTAAATTAGGAATATGCTATAACAGAGTTACATGGCCAGTACAAACTATTAGATTACATGTACTACATTAAAATGGCATAAAGCTTCAGATTTTCTTGTAATTTTAGATCTTAAAATGCAAGTTGTAAAGGAGTTTGATATAAACAATTATGAGAATATATTCATATAAATTCCAGATGGGATGTAACCAGTTAAACACTCCCCCCTACCATTATCCCACTTCTAGCAGCCCATAAATAAGTCACCTCAGCCTATTAGTGCTCCCAGCCTCACTCCAGTATAGGAGGCCCAGTCCCAAATCCCAGAAGTCTCTGACAGGGCACTGGCAAAGGTTACCCAGCTCAGGTCAGCTGGGAGGGGAACCTTCATTTCCTGAGCCAGGCCAAGGGCCGAGAAAGAACGAAGAGAACTAATCAGGGCCTTCCTCACAAAGGGAGTCCAGGCCAAAGGACTGGCTTCCATTACAGAGACTGGGATACCAGGTGCCACCAATAAACGTGACCATTCCATTGCTGGCATTAATCAAGAGTTCCCGCTACAAACACAAAATTTCCAGCATTATATATCTTGGAGCTATTTGCAAAAACCAAGGAGGCAGGTCTGTCCAGTTTTGCCTTATGACATCATTTCAACAGCAGAATAGGTAATGTAACTTTTAGTTTAACTGCACACAGGAGGAGAGTTCACAAAAAAGGTATCCAAAAGTATGATACATTAAAAAAATAAATAAATGTTGAGTTAAAAAACACAACAGAAAAAAAAAAAAAAAATTCTGGCCACATTTGAAGTAGAATTTTAGCTCCTCTGTTCTTACATATTTATTTTATCCCGCTTTTTATATAGACCTTGATTTTTTTTTAAAACAACAAAGTAAATTAAATTCTGTGGACACATCACTGAGTACTGGAGAGTGCAGTTTTACTCAGGAGGAATTACAAGAACTTTTCCAACAGAGGGGAAGCCAACCATAGATAGCAATACAGGCCAATGGCAAGCTTGGCCCAAAATTATAAGCTCAACTGAAGTTATTTTCACCAACATTTTGTCCTGATACAGAAATTGTATGCAAGGTGTATTAAAATGACTGCACATTCTAACAGGTACCAGAGTTAGGCCTAGTGAACTCCATAAATCACTAATCAGCAACACAGATGCACCCCTTCTCTCACCACAATACATGTCTGCATGAAGGCACTTGTGCTGAGGGTTGCGTTTGTCAAGTGGAGTACACGCTATAAGAAAAAGAGGCTGTTCGATTCAGATTTGTCCTCGTCTGACAATCATGCTTTCCATATACTCAATAGTTTTCATTTCACAAGCCCAAGCTACCAAAGATGGTGGTTCAGGCTGCCGCAAACATTTGGCGATCACAGAATGGGCTGCTGTCTGGAAGTGCCCAAATCAGACTTTCCTAAGTTTGTAGGATCCCAGCAGCATAGAGATTATCATGATTTGGGGCTGATTTGGGTATTTATTGCCCACCAGGACATCATAAAAACAAACATAGTATTCCATCCCAAAAAGGAACAATGTGTGGACACATAGCCCAGATATGAAGTATTGTACCAGGAGCCTAGGGTCATTGAAAATGTAACTCCAATTCTTTGCTTTAAAGTTCCCATTTACACAATTGTATATATTTTTTAATTTTAAAAATCTCATACCATTCTAGTTGTCTCTTTTGAGCAGGCCGTTGAGGCAGGTTACTCTGTACAATTTCAAAATTGAAAGTGGAGGGACAAAGTGGGGACAGACCGAGTTTCCCTCATTAATATACAATGCAGAACCCAAGCTTTGAGAGAATTAATCCACTTGCCAAGACCATGTTCAATGCAAGTGATGGTTATTAAATAGATAACATTCACAAATAACAGGTTTAGATTTACCTGCTCTGTGCAATGGGGGGGGGGGGGGTTGTTGAGAGATTATATCTAGATCTATATCTATCCATACATACACATACATACATACATACATATATATATATACATATATATATATATATACACACACACACACACCCCTCAATCTGTGAGGCTGGGCTATATACACACACACCCCTCAATCTGTGAGGCTGGGCTAAATACACACACACCCCTCAATCTGTGAGGTTGGGCTATATACACACACACCCCTCAATCTGTGAGGCTGGGCTAAATACACACACACACACACACCTCAATCTGTGAGGCTGGGCTATATACACACACACCCCTCAATCTGTGAGGCTGGGCTATATACACACACACCCCTCAATCTGTGAGGCTGGGCTATATACACACACACACCCCTCAATCTGTGAGGCTGGGCTATATACACACACACACCCCTCAATCTGTGAGGCTGGGCTATATACACACACACACCCCTCAATCTGTGAGGCTGGGCTATATACACACACACCCCTCAATCTGTGAGGCTGGGCTATATACACACACACACCCCTCAATCTGTGAGGCTGGGCTATATACACACACACCCCTCAATCTGTGAGGCTGGGCTATATACACACACACCCCTCAATCTGTGAGGCTGGGCTATACACACACACCCCTCAATCTGTGAGGCTGGGCTATATACACACACCCCTCAATCTGTGAGGCTGGGCTATATACACACACCCCTCAATCTGTGAGGCTGGGCTAAATACATACACACACACACACACACACCTCAATCTGTGAGGCTGGGCTATATACACACACACACACCCCTCAATCTGTGAGGCTGGGCTATATACACACACACACCCCTCAATCTGTGAGGCTGGGCCATATACACCTGACACTATGGGTGGAAGCAAGTGGAATACAGGGGACGGAATATAGAGGAGGAGGGGGGAGGATTCTATAAGGGGTGGGGCTTATGAAAAGTAAAATGGGATCATAAATGGGCGAGGGGTCTGGCCCCCCATCCTCAAACTTCACCAGCCGCCACTAAATACCAGTTGTCTATGGAGTGGCTGTACACAGCAGGTGAGGAAATATGCATGCAATTCACCTCTTACAACAGTCCGTGTTTGTGATTTTACATCTGCTCACATGAGTGTGTTCACACAAGTACCAGCGTAGACCTGCATATAGCCATTCATAACTATAGAGAAGCTATAAAGCAGCACCCGTTGGTTTCGAGCAAGAAATATGCCCAAATATACAGCCCTAGACGGCCATTTTCACGAGCCTTAAAGCTTAATAGGACTTGATCATATGGATTAATGTACATTTTTGCATGTCAATTGTAAAAAAATAAAAAATAAAAATTCACAACTCTGTATGGATAGGTTACAACGTAAATAAAACATGTTTAGAACAGAATTAGCAAGTTTAACCTTGAAAAATAGTGTTCCTTACCTTTTAAAAACAAAAGATACAGTAACAACCACAGTTACATGAAAACCTCAATGTGCAAGAAGGTACTGTAGAATACTGTACTGTAGAATACTGTACTGTGACTTGGAGAACATCTCATTCCACATCTAAGAATGGAGTAAGTAACAAAATACGAGATCACAAGACAGAGCTGCTACTTTTAAATTGAGCAGAGGAATTTTTTTTGCTTAGCTTAAAAAAAAAGCTAACATTTTTCTACTGATACAGACAAAAGACTTCCCCTCGCATAAACACTTTCCAAAACCACTTTTTTTTTGCTACTTTCAATACCAGGTTTGCAAAGAAAGCAGCATTTTCTGTGCGGGGGCTGAGAGAGGGTGGAAAAACAACTCTAACTTCACCCACAATTCAAGCTTTACAAATGCTTAAAAAAAAACAAAAAAAAAAACAAACACAAACCTAATTATAAGTGGCCACCAAGGCAACTGAAGAAAACTGACCAAACAAACAAAAGCTCAGATTGTGCCATCAAAAGTTATATAGTTTTTTTGGTAGATACGGGAGAGCACCCCAACCCATACTCTAATGGCGAGATCTCTGCACTTGAATTTCCAGGTAAGCTTACTTATGACCATTACATATCACTCACTTTTCCTGTTAGTTTTTTTTGTTACAACAGGTCTAGTGAGAATAAGGGCTCATTTACACTTTAACACAAACCTTCAGAACGGCAATGTGAATTTTGTTAGGGAAGACTATTCAGGTAAAAAGGCTGCCAACACGCCAGAATTAACGAAAGACGCGTAGCATTTTTCTCTTATCTAGCTCACCACAACGCACAGGAGTACATTGTGATGTATTGTGGTGTGCTGTAAATTGTTGCAGTTCCATCGGGGTTAGGGTACTGGGGTGTTCAAAATTAAATGCAACAAACCAATATATGTAACCAATTATATTGTTGTGCATATCTCCAAAACACACATAGGCAGCAAAATGAAAATTGGCCCTGAAAGACCGCAAACAGAGTTGGGAACTGAAATTATGGCCCACATAGGTCCTAGAAAATTGGGTGATCAATTTCTCTGGCATGCATCTCAAAAATTAAATCTTCACTTTAAGCTGGCCATACAAATAATTTTTTAATGCTGGTTGAAAGAAGAAAAAAAAAAAAAAAAAAAAAAAAAAAAAAAAAACCCCACCACACACAACCTGGGTTCACACCTGGATGTGTGTGCGCGCGCTTTTGTGCAGGGCTGCTGTACCTGCGGGATTCAGAGAAAAAAAACGTCCGACTTTTTTTTTTTTTAAATGTGGCCCTGCATGAGGATTCCATTAAGCATAATGACACTCCTGTGCATCTGCATAAGAGCAGCACATATTGCCTGCAGGTCAGGGAACATGTGTGATTAGCAAGAGTTTCCTGACCCACGTGTGTGAACCTAGTCTTAGTTGAAATATTCTTCCTTGAACCCCCCTGTTGATATGTCAGGTTCATAAAATTCGAACAAAGTATATGTGTATAACTAGCATAAAAAAAAAAAATTATTATATTATACACACACTTTATTATCGATCTTGATTATTGGTTTGGACAGTGCTTTGCAAAAAGAAGAGAACAGTACAATCCAAGACAAGAGGTGGACAATAAGAGGACAATCTAAAAAGGCAAGAGTAAGTGATACAAAAGTTAGTAACTGTGTGGGATGAGTATTGGGTGGACTGAACGTTTTACACAAAAAAGAAACCACCACAAAAAGAAGGTAACATTCTCATCAGTTAACTACAGCATCCTGTCACATCAACTCCACTAAAAGTTGCTGAGTGGTGGAAACTTCGAGGTCACTGTGGCTTGTAAACTGACATCCCGCACTTCTGTGTTCCATCCATCTCTGCACAGCATATCTGATCCCTAGTAGCTGGTAAGAAACTTCCAAAAGTTGTGACTTCAGGTCAGGACTGTTGGACCACAAACCAGCAAAATAGCTAAAAAGGTGAATGAAGTTTGAGGCTGGGTTCACTCTGATGTGTTACATCACATGCGATGTCTGTGCGATGCGAATTCCAGATTGTATGGCTGAATTTGCATCGCATTCGGACCAAAGTCGTGAAGGACCCTTTTTATGGTCAACACCAGAATCGGATCGAATGAGTGCGATCCAATTTCTGTGCGAACCGATCAGAGGGTTTGATTAACTTTGTATTGACACCCCCAGTGGTTCACATAAGGCAGTGCAAACTGCCTGCAAGTCCAGTGCGATGCGGGGACCTGCAGATGATGATTCGCAGGGTTTGTAAAAGGAGTTGTAAAGGCAGAAGGTTTTTATTTTTTTTTATTTTTTTAATTAATCTTAAAGCAGAGTTCCACTCAAAAATGGAACCTCTGCTTTAAGTGATGGTGACCCCCTGACATGCCACATTTGGCATGCCATTTTTTTTTTTTTGGAGGGGGGGGTAGGAGCGAATACCCCCTTTTTTTTTTTTTTTTTTAAAAAAGCACCCAGCTCCCACTTCCTCCCGGGGCTCCGGAAGGAAGTTCACCTCACCCCTGCAATCTTCTAGGGCACGTCACAGGTCCTAAAAGATTGCCCGGCCATTCACAGCGCAAAGTGCGGCTCGCGCATGCACAGTGAAGCCACAGCCGGGTAACCACAGTTACAATGCCGGCGCCGCAGAGGAGCGGAGCTTTGTTCAGCCGCATCGCTGGAACGTGGGACAGGTGAGTGTCCAATTATTAAAAGTCAGCAGCTACACTTTTTGTAGCTGCTGACTTTTAAAATGGGTGGAATCCTGCTTTAACCACTTCAGCCCCGGAAGGATTTACCCCCTTCCTGACCAGAGCACTTTTTACAATTCGGCACTGCGTCGCTTTAACTGCTAATTGCGCGGTCATGCAATGCTGTACCCAAACGAAATTTGCGTCCTTTTCTTCCCACAAATAGAGCTTTCTTTTGATGGTATTTGATCACCTCTGCCGTTTTTATTTTTTGCGCTATACACGGAAAAAGACCGAAAATTTTTAAAAAAAATGATATTTTCTACTTTTTGTTCTAAAAAAAAATCCAATAAACTCAATTTTAGTCATACATTTAGGCCAAAATGTATTCGGCCACATGTCTTTGGTAAAAAAAATGTCAATAAGTGTATATTTATTGGTTTGCGCAAAAGTTATAGCGTCTACAAACTAGGGTACATTTTCTGGAATTTACACAGCCTTTAATTTATGACTGCCTATGTCGATTCTTGAGGTGCTAAAATGGCAGGGCAGTACAAAACCCCCACAAATGACCCCATTTTGGAAAGTAGACACCCCAAGGAATTTGCTGAGAGGCATGTTGAGCCCATTGAATATTCATTTTTTTTGTCCCAAGTGATTGAATAATGACAAAAAAAAAAAAAAAAAAAAAAAAAAAAATTACAAAAAGTTGTCACTAAATGATATATTGCTCACACAGGCCATGGGCATATGTGGAATTGCACCCCAAAATACATTTAGCTGCTTCTCCTGAGTACGGGGATACCACATGTGTGGGACTTTTTGGGAGCCTAGCCGCGTACGGGGCCCCGAAAACCAAGCACCGCCTTCAGGATTTCTAAGGGCGTACATTTTTGATTTTACTCCTCACTACCTATCACGGTTTTGAAGGCCATAAAATGCCCAGATGACATAAACCCCCCCCAAATGACCCCATTTTGGAAAGTAGACACCCCAAGCTATTTGCTTTGAGGCATGTTGAGTCCATGGAATGTTTTATATTTTGAAACAAGTTGCGGGAAAGTGACAATTTTTTTTTTTTTTTTTTTTTCTTTGCACAAAGTTGTCACTAAATGATATATTGCTCACACAGGCCATGGGCATATGTGGAATTGCACCCCAAAATACATTTAGCTGCTTCTCCTGAGTACGGGGATACCACATGTGTGGGACTTTTTAGGAGCCTAGCCGCGTACGGGACCCCGAAAACCAAGCACCGCCTTCAGGATTTCTAAGGGCGTACATTTTTGATTTTACTCCTCACTGCCTATCACAGTTTCGGAGGCCATGGAATGCCCAGGTGGCACAAACCCCCCCCAAATGACCCCATTTTGGAAAGTAGACACCCCAAGCTATTTGCTGAGAGGCATGGTGAGTATTTTGCAGCTCTCATTTGTTTTTGAAAATAAAGAAAGACGAGAAAAAAAAATTTTTTTTTTCTTTTTTCAATTTTCAAAACTTTGTGACAAAAAGTGAGGTCTGCAAAATACTCACTATACCTCTCATCAAATAGCTTGGGGTGTCTACTTTCCAAAATGGGGTCATTTGGGGGGTTTTTTTGCCACCTGGGCATTCCATGGCCCCCGAAACTGTGAAAGGCGGTGAAGAGTGAAATCAAAAATTTACGGCCTTAGAAAGCCTGAAGGCGGTGCTTGGTTTTCGGGGTCCCGTACGCGGCTAGGCTCCCAAAAAGTCTCACACATGTGGTATCCCCGTACTCAGGAGAAGCAGCAGAATGTATTTTGGGGTGTAATTTCACATATTCCCATGGCATGTTTGAGCAATATATCATTTAGTGACAACTTTGCGCAAAAAAAAATAAAAAAAATAAAAAATTGTCTCTTTCCCGCAACTTGTGTCACAATATAAATTATTCCATGGACTCAACATGACTCTCAGCAAATAGCTTGGGGTGTCTACTTTCCAAAATGGGGTCATTTGGGGGGGGTTTGAACTGTCCTGGCATTTTATGCACAACATCTAGAAGCTTATGTCACACATCACCCACTCTTCTAACCACTTGAAGACAAAGCCCTTTCTGACACTTATTGTTTACATAAAAAAATATTTTTTTTTTGCAAGAAAATTACTTTGAACCCCCAAACATTATATATTTTTTTTAAAGCAAATGCCCTACAGATTAAAATGGTGGGTGTTTCATTTTTTTTTTTCACACAGTATTTGCGCAGCGATTTTTCAAACGCATTTTTTGGGGAAAAAACACACTTTTTTACATTTTAATGCACTAAAACACACTATATTGCCCAAATGTTTGATGAAATAAAAAAGATGATCTTAGGCCGAGTACATAGATACCAAACATGACATGCTTTAAAATTGCGCACAAACGTGCAGTGGCGACAAACTAAATACATTTTTAAAAGCCTTTAAAAGCCTTTACAGGTTACCACTTTAGATTTACAGAGGAGGTCTACTGCTAAAATTACTGCCCTCGATCTGACCTTCGCGGCGATACCTCACATGCATGGTGCAATTGCTGTTTACATTTGACGCCAGACCAACGCTTGCGTTCACCTTAGCGCGAGAGCAGGGGGGACAGGGGTGCATTTTTTTTTTTTTTTTTTTCCTTTATTATTATTATTTTTTTATCTTATTTTTAAACTGTTCCTTTCATTTTTTTTTTTTTTTAAATCATTTTTATTGTTATCTCAGGGAATGTAAATATCCCCTATGATAGCAATAGGTAGTGACAGGTACTCTTTTTTGCAAAAATTGGGGTCTATTAGACCCTAGATTTCTCCTCTGCCCTCAAAGCATCTGATCACACCAAGATCGGTGTGATAAAATGCTTTCCCAATTTCCCAATGGCGCTGTTTACATCCGGCGAAATCTACGTCATAAAATGCTCGTAGCTTCCGGTTTCTTAGGTCATAGAGATGTTTGGAGCCACTCTGGTCTCTGATCAGCTCTATGGTCAGCTGGCTGAATCACCGGCTGCATTTTCAGGTTCCCTGTTGAGACAGGAGAGCCAGAGAAAAACACGGAAGATGTTGGGGGGGGGGGGGCATTCCCTCCTACTGCTTGTAAAAGCAGTCTAGAGGCTAATTAGCCACTAGGATTGCTTTTACATGAAAGCTGACCGCTGGCTGAAAAGAATGATACCAAGATGATACCTAAACCTGCAGGCATCATTCTGGTATAACCACTCAAAGTCGTGAATGGCATACCTGAAGACAAAAAAATGGTTAACAATGGTTAACAATAAAGCACAGTAAACGGTAAGGTATAAAAAATTGCATACCTGAAAAGCAAACATGATAAAACATAATAACAATAAAACATTGCAGAATAGAATACAGTAAAAAAGAGCAGAACAATAGAGAGAGAATAGAGAGAGAGAGAACAATAAAACGACAACTATTTTTATTTTATATTTTTGTTTGTGTTTTTTTTTTTTTTACACTTTTTTTTGTAACTAACTATAATAACTGTAACCGGTTCCAGGTTCGGGTCTCTCAAAATGCGATGGCATCTCGGGAGACCCTGTGAAAGTGTGCCTAGTCTGTGCAATGCTGTACCCTACGCTAATACTCAACTAGTGCATGGTAGCGTTCAAAACATTCACCAATGCAAAGACCAGGATTGTCAGGACAGGAGGGACAATAATAGCGGGTGTCACGCCTATATCCGCGCTTGCTGCAGACACGACATCTTTTTTGGGGGGGTTCGCTGGGTAGGGGTACTCGGGAGGACATAAAGAAAATGCCTCTCATGCAGCCGACTGCATTTGGTTGGGGATGTGAATGGGGGAAGTACGGGCGCTGCAGAAGCGGTGGGTTCCCAATTAGGATTGGCGAATGCAGCAGGAAGGGCACTATGGGCATGACGGGCCTGTGTTTGTCTTTTTGGTGGCAGCGGGACACTACTTGTGCTTGCCACCTCACCAGCTTGAACTGCACTTATGGGACTCGCCACGTCACCAAGTGTTACTGCAGTGCTGGTTTGACTACGACCGGGGTGTACTAGGCCTCTGGTGCTTGCCAGTTCACCAAGACGCTACAAAAAAAACTGTTAGCGATCGCAGGGATCAGGCCTGACTCTGCGAACGCTGCAGTTATGCGTTTAGAGTTTTGTAAGTGACAGTGATCGATCGATACTGCACTTGGGTGGGCTGGGCCGGGCCGGGCGGAGGGGCAAAACGCAGGTGCTAGCAGGTATCTGGGCTGATCCCGCTAACACTGCGTTTTTGGGAACCCTAAACTGCTGGGGACGCTAGTATAGATCTGATCGGATCAGATATTGATCCGATCAGATACTATACCACTAAGGGAGGTGTATGGTGCGTGTACGGTGCGTGCGTGGGTGTTCGCGGTACTGGCGCTAATCTGACGCTGCCTGGGGCAACGCATATCACCGCCGGGCGATCAGGGGGCTAAACCTTTATTCGGTAATAAACGGCGGGTGCCCTGACACTATAAAAAATAAACTAACTAACCAGCGTCACCCGTAACAGTTATACGGTGATCAGTGGTGAAAGGGTTAACTAGGGGGCAATCAAGGGGTTAAAACATTTATTAGATAGTATATGGGGGTCCCTGTCGCTATAAAACACTGACGGCGAACCTAAATATTTACGTTCCTAACTAGCGTCACCAGTGACACTAATACAGCGATCAGAAAAATGATCGCTTAGCGACACTGGCGACAGGGGGTGATCAAGGGGTTAAAACTTTATTAGGGGGGGTACTGGCGCTAATCTGACGCTGCCTGGGGCGACGCATATCACCGCCGGGCGATCAGGGGGCTAAACCTTTATTCGGTAATAAACGGCGGGTGCCCTGACACTATAAAAAATAAACTAACTAACCAGCGTCAACCGTAACGGTTATACGGTGATCAGTGGTGAAAGGGTTAACTAGGGGGCAATCAAGGGGTTAAAACATTTATTAGATAGTATATGGGGGTCCCTGTCGCTATAAAACACTGACGGCGAACCTAAATATTTACGTCCCTAACTACCGTCACCAGCGACACTAATACAGCGATCAGAAAAATGATCGCTTAGCGACACTGGTGACGGGGGGTGATCAAGGGGTTAAAACTTTATTAGGGGGGGTAAGGGGGGTACCCTAGACCTACAGGGGGGTTACAGTAACTGTCCTAACACTGCTAACTGTCACAAACTGACACTATGCAGTAATCAGGAAAAAAAAAAAAAAAAAAAAAAAAAACCTGCTTGGTGTCAGTTTGTGACAGGGGGGGGGGGTGATTGGGGGGGGATCGGGGGGCGATCGGGGGGGGATCGGGGGTGTAATGTATGCCTGGCATGTTCTACTGTGTGTGTTTGTGTTGTGCACTTACTTACATGTCATCTCTCCTCGGCGCTGGAACGGAAACTGACAGCCGAGGAGAGATGACATCACATCCTCTGCCTCTGTGTACTATACAGAGGCAGGGGATGTTTGTCAGTGGCTGGGAGCGATCGCGAGGGGGGGGCCACGATCGGATGGCCTCCCCCTCGTCTGTCATCGCTCCCAACCAAATGCCGACCGCAGCTGGCACAGGGGGGGGGTCCGATCGGACCCCCCACCCGCGGGAAGGCAATCACGTACTAGGTACGTGATTTTGCCTGCCCGTGCCGCTCTGCTCACGTATATAGGCGTGAGGCGGTCGGCAAGTGGTTAATGCATTCTATGCATTAAGATAAAAAAAACCTCATGTGTAGAAGCCCCCTCAGCACCCCCCTAATTACCTACCTGAGCCCCTTCTCTCTCCAGCGATGTCCACGATCCATTCAGCCATCCAGGACACTCCTCCCGATTGGCTCCTGCGGCTGTCAAAGTCATTCAACCAATCAGGGAAGAGAGGGGGCGAGGCCAGATTGGGGCTGTGTCTGAATGGATACACGGAGCTCTGACTCGGCTCGGGTGCCCCCTGTAGCAAGCTGCTGGCTCAGGGGACTCAAAGGAGGGAGGGGCTAGGAGCAGTGAAGAGGGACCCCAATAGAGGAGGATCCAGGCTGCTCTGTGCAAAACCAACTGCACAGAGGGGGGGGGGGGGGGTAGTTGTTGATCAGTGCTGAATGTCCCGCAGGCCAAATGTAAGAAATAAATGAATATCTAAGTGTATGGCCAGTCTTGGGAGGTTTATTACAATGGTTAGTTACAAGATCAAGGTTTGTATGGGGTTAAGCTTACACCTAGGCACAAGGAACATTACTCACTATTAATGTCTTCGCCTGCTTTAAAGCAGAATTTACCCATAACAACTTGATAAAAAAAGAATGTTCTTTAGCAAGGAAAAATACAGTCCACATTAAGAATTATACTACCAAAATAGTGTGTGCAGCAAATTGCCTCCAGCATTGCTCCCGTTACTTCTAGCTGGAGCCGCCATTTTGCTGAAGCCTGGCAACCCTGAACAGCAGTAAATCAAAAAGTGTAACTAATTTAACAGTGTCAAACACATTTCATCAGCATACCAAGACATTTTGGACAATTTCAAGCTCCCAACTTTGTGGGAACAGTTTGGGGATGGCCCCTTCCTGTTGCAACATGACTGCCCACCAGTGCACAAAGCAAGGTCCATATAGACATGGGTAAGATATCTAGAAGGATGGATAAGAGTTGAAGCCGTTCTTGCTGCAAGGGGCGAGTCAACTCACTATTAAACCCTACGGACTAAGATGCCTTAAAAGTTCATGTAAAGGCAGGTGTCCCAATACTTTTGGTAATATAGTGTGTAAAACACACACACCCCAACAGATATTTCAAGTCAAGTTTAAGAGGACAAAAGGTTGACATCAGTATAGGGCTTTGTGTCCTGTTATTACGGCGATTCCCAGGATCAGCCTGTTGCAGGAAGTACCTGGCCAAGTCATTAATATGTACAGTACTGTACATTCAGGCTACACAAGTAGTAATTATAAAAAGTAAAATAGCTCTAAGGCAAGATTGTACCAGCACTTGATTCAGAGGACATAATCAAATAACAAAGCTGATGTCATGTCCTATGAAAAGCAACGCACTGTAGTTTAGAATAGGATCTCTATAATCGTAACATGTAAAGAATGCAGCAAATCATTAGTCGTCCTCATGCCTATAATTATTACTGTTAAATGTATATGTTATGTATCATTGTACATTAATTGAATGAGCACACACCCACAAATGTTCAGCTGATTTACTGTAGCTTTAATAACTGGGAAACAAAAAGTACAAAATGTTACTAGAACACCACACCTCGCACATGTGGCAAGGCTGTTCTACCAACCCACACCCAGCGTTACCTCATTATGCACCGTCTTCTGCATTATGTGATGATTAAACTTTCATGAATGACCAATAAGCTACTGTGTTGAACTAGTACATTGTGTCCTGGAAGTTTGTTCAATCTCCAGTGTAACACTTTGTACTGTACAGAAGATGTGTTCATACTAGATCTGGCACTAGGTATGGTTTAACTGTGGGAAAAATGACACCTATCATCAAGCTGTTTAAGTATTATTACTCATACAGATATACTATTTATATATAAACACACACTTATTGCATATCTGAAAACATAACTATAGCCGATCAAATAGCAGATCATTACCAAAACCAACAGCTTGATTCTTGATACATTAGAGAAAAAAAAAAAAAAAAAAACAAACAACCAACCACAACACACACCAAACTCTACCAAGTGTGAGAAAATTGTTTGTTTTTTTTTCACCAGTTGCCCATTAGATTTACCCTCACCTCTTGTTCTGGGGAAAACAAACTTTAAATTTGCCATAATTTGCTCAGTGATAACAGTCACCAGTACAAATGGAGAGTGTGAATGTAAAGTAATACGTTTCGTAAAAAAAAAAAAAATTTAAAAAAAATAATGAATAGTATAACAAACATGTTATACTTGCCTCCTCGGTTGTAGTAGATTTGCATAGAACAGCCCATATCCTCCTCTTCTCGGCTCCCTCTTCTGAGCTCCTGGGCCCTCCCTCCTGTCGAGTGCCCCCACAGCCAGTAGATTGCTCTGGGGGCACCCGAGCCGAGTCACAGCTCCGGAGACACGGAGCCCCAAACCAGCCCCCGATTGTCCCCATTGGCTTCCGTGGCTGTCAATCGGGAGGAGAGTCCCGGACGGCTTAGACCAGTGGTCCTCAATCTTTCTAGTGCCGTGACCCCTTGATAAAGTTTCCCAGGTTGTGGGGACCCCCAGCAGTAAAATTATTTTCGTAGCGTGGGTTGTCAGCACCCAAGGCAAGAAAAGTAATTTGCGCCCCTAACCCACCGACATTTAGCGCTCCCCCCAGTCCCTTCCACTCGTACAGCATTAAAACCCCTTATGGTACATTTTAGGATGTACCACCCTGTTTGTCTTTCTTTCCCTTTCATCTCTCTCTATCCTAATTTCTTGCCCCCCCCCCCCCATCCCTCTCTCTAGCTGAATTTCTTGTTCTCTCCTATTCCATTTCTTCCTTTTTTTCCTACCCCTCTTTTCCTCTACCTTCCATGTATTATCTATTTTTATTCCTTCCCCTAATTCTTGGTGGGGGGGGGAGTTGGGATGAGTGGCAGTGCCGGTGGGGGAGTTGGGATGAGCCAACTTATGTGCTCTTGAGCAAGGTCATATGCTGATCTGAGAACTGTAGTGGGGACTTTTAATGGCAACTCTAATCACAGGTAGTGTTACTCACTGTGTCTCTGACTTTGTGGTATCTCGCAGCAGTGACACCTATGCCGAAAATCAGGAGATAGGGTCTCCTCCAGCCCCTCCCACTGCACATTCCTCACCAGTCAGTTGACCTCTAGTGTCTGCCCACCAGGCATGCTGTGAACTGAATGGGCGGCTGCAACGAGGCTAACTGGGCGGCCGCGGGCTCCATGAACAGCCCAGCTGGGCAGGAGTGAAAAGGCTTGGAGAGCCGTGCAGGCTCCAGGAACAGCCCAGGATTTGGTGACCCCTGGCAAATAGTCATTCGACCCCCAGGTTGAGAACCACTGGCTTAGACACTTGTGGACATCGCTGGAGAGAGATGGGGCTCAGGTAAATATTAGGTGGGGCTGCTACACACAGGGCTCCCCCCCATCTTAAAGCGGAGTTCCATTCAAAAATGGAACTTCAGCTTTAAGTACTCGTGACCCCCTGACATGCCACATTTGGCATGTCTTTTTTTGGGTGGGGGAGCGGGTACCTAGTTTTCACAGGTACCGAGCTCCCACTTCCTCTCCTTGCACCGGAAGAAGTTCACCTCTCCTCCCTCCAATCTTCTGGGACACACCAAAGGTCCCAGAAAATTGCCCGGCCATTCATAACACGCAGCGTGGCTCATGCATGCACAGTGCACACATGGCTGTGAAGTCACAGCCGGGCGCCCACACTTGCAATGCCGGCACCAGAGAGAGAGAGGGGGGGGGGGAGAAGCGAGGCTTTGGACGGCCGCATCGCTGGACCGTGGGACAGGTGAGTGTCTGCTTATTAAAAGTCAGCAGCTACACATTTTGTAGCTGCTGACTTTTTAATGGGTGGAACTCAACTTTAATGCATAAAGATAGAAAACCTTCTGCTTTTACAGCTCCTTTAACTGCTTGCCGACCAGCTGTATGTATGTATGTATGTATGTATGTATGTACACACACACACACACACACACACACACACACACACACACACTGCGGCAGACCAGCTCTCCCGCGCGAACTAACATACTCGGATATCGGTCCATGCATTTGTGACATTCTGTCCGGCAAAATTTTTGCAAATCGCCACCATTACCAGTAAAAATAATAAATAAAAATGTCCATAAATCTATCCCATAATCACAATAACTTTTGCGCAAACCAATCAATATATGCCTTACCAAAAATATGTAGAATACATATTGGCCTAAACTGATGAATAAATTTGTTATAATACATATCCAAAAAAGTGTGTGTGTGTGTAATGTAAAATATATATATGAAAATTGTTTTTTTCAAAATGGTCATTTTTGTTTATGGCGCAAAAAACAACACACGGATGGACAGAAATTTTGTTTGGGTACAGCATCGCAATTGTCAGTTAAAGCGATGCAGTGCCGTATTGCAAAAAAAATGGCCTGGTCAGAAAGTGGGTAAATCATTCCGGGACTAAAGGGTTGCACCAATAACGTTTTTTTTTTTTTTTTTTTTTTTAACTATTAATTTTTAAAATCGGCAAGTACAAGTACCAATACTGGTGCTCAAGTACTCGCTGATACCTTTTCAGTGTTATATATGAGCCCATACAAAATGAATGCATGCGATACGGACAGGAATCGCACCGCATTTCTGTTCAAATCACATGCAATTCCTTGCATTGCGCTTTGAGCCTATTCATTTTGTATGGCCTCAAATCACACCGCAAAAAAGGGATTGGAGCATTTGCACGAGTACTTGTGAATATGCTTAGTATCGGCACAACCATAACATTTTAGCCAGTGGGGACACAGAGCAATAAAAACTAGCCAGGGGTTGTAACCATTCCCCAATCGATCCAAAACAACAAGGGGTGGTCATAGGGGCTGGCTACTGATATACATTAAAAAAATACAACTCATTTCAGAGCCAGGGGTCTCCAAACTGTGGCCCTCCAGTTGTTCAGGAACTACAATTCCCATCCTACCTACCTAGTCATGTCTGTAAGTGTCAGAGTACTACAATGCCTCATGGGACATGTAGTTCCGCAACAGCTGGAGGGATGTAGTTTGGAGATCCCTGTTCTAGACTTAGTATCTACTCTTTGCGAGTGCATCCAATTATCAAGTTATCGCTGTCTGACCTCATTGGAAGGATTTCACATCACTTCCTGTTCCTTTGGCAATTTGAAATTAGAACCCTTCTCCATTTCCCCCCCCAAAAAAAAAAAGTGTTTTGGTGCATTTTATGTCCCCAGCGAGAGGGGAAAATCTCTCAGGAGGTTACAGCCCCAAGAAAAAAAAATAATAATAATAATTTATATGTATGTATATATCTTACAGCAGTTCCATTTCTTTCCAACTCTGTCTAAAACTACATTTTGTTTGACGTTAGTCAAGCAGCTCCCTCCCACATTTAAAAACGTAAAAATATTAGAAAAAAATTAAAATTCTTACCGGTGATGTTCTACGGATTCATTGTCTGGAAGGTTTGCACCGCACACACTGCATCGTTCACCGATGTTTCTACCGTCATTCTTCATCCCAGCCGCAATTTCACCTAATTTGCTGAACAGCTCTCGCTGAATGAAGCCTTGTGGTAGAAGTCCTCCATAAGCACTAAAGTCCATTGACACAGCCAGGGCTGGCTGCATGTGAAGAGCAGAGGCCATGGATGTTGGCACACTAATCATCGTCTCACCCTTATGATTTGGGAGGACAGAGTACACGCTAAGCTGTTTCTCTGCATGGGAAATGGCATGCTCTTGCCCAAGGCTGAAGCCTTGACCTAACTCAAGAGCCTGTTCAGGAGCATTTTCATCACGGTTAAAGGTAAGATCTCGAGCACTTGTGATAACACTACTGCGGGTTGGGGTTCCTGGGCTCTCCTTGCTTTTATCATCAGACTTATCTCCACCAGATCCACTGGTTTCTGCTGTTGGGCTGTTTTGGTTAGACACTTCATCCACCTGCATGACTTCTGTTTTCACCTCAGACAGACTTTTAAGTCTGCTCGTGGAGTGCAAATCTAGTGCATTTTGTTGCAGTGCTCCTTGAAGCAATGACTGGCCAATAGTCATTAAGCTATCCACAGCAGTCTTGGTTGGGCTCATGCCCGAAAGTCCATAAGACGTTGACACTGATGGACTTTGATCCACCAGGCTTTGATTACCCATACTGGAATAACCACTCTCTTCACTGGAATGCTTTGCATTTAACATACTTTTTATATATCTTGATTTTCTATCTTCTTCATCATCCATGGCCTTCTCACCTGTACTAAGTTCACCATCATTCTCTTCTGAAGCTTGTATAGTTTCTAAGATCTTCAAACACTGCTCCTCTAAATACTCTATTTCTAGAATTTCTGCAGCATACAGAAGGTCATCCAAATCTTCCACCTTAGCTTGCAGAGTGGCAGTGTAAGCATACTCCAAAATCTGTTGAAAAGTCTTTGGTGATAGAAAGTCCAAAGTGTAATGTTGGCTGCTACGGTGGAAAAGGATTTCAAACATCTTACTAGTACAAGCCAATACTGTCCTATGGGCATGAAACTCTTGAGTATCCACCATGATCACCACATCACAGAGTGTCCCAGCCAACCGCATTTGGTTGGCTTTCAGGAGAAGGCCCGTGGGGTGATTGGGGTTTTGCAACTGTATCAAACCCATATTAGTCAAATCCATACTTCTCCGGGTGTCTAGTCATTAGAATGTTCGTCTCTTCTTCTGGAGGGCTGAACACTGGAACCAGAAGACCTGTTAAAAAAACAAACAAAACAAATTAATAACATTTTTTATATTGAGTAAAATACTCCCCCCCTATCTAACCACACAAACTTTCAGTCTCTCAGGAACTACAAACCAGAGGCAAATACCTTCCAGAATTTCTATCTCGGCTTTATGTCCATTGTAAAACCAAGCAATCTAGTCATTGGTGCTGCAAAATGGAGTCTAGCAATACGGGTTAAAAACCTTCATAATGGGCGCATGAGTAGACAGTTGCCAAAAAACAAGTCTCCAAGATATACAAGAAGATCATGCTACCTTCCGCTCGACTTCATCAGGTGAAAATAACCTAGGAAGGCTCCCATATTGTAACAGCTCAGCCACTTGTAAGAGTTACTCACGTTTAATAGACTTTGTACTTAGCAATTACTAGTACTACTGTGCAAAATAAAAATTTGCATATTTGAAGGACACAGGGTGTTGATTCAGAAGACAGACAGCCAATTATCATTTGAAGAACAAGGTTAATAATGTCAGCACACAAACTTCTCTTGGTACCATTTTGCTTAATTTGTTTGAAATGGTGCAATGAAACCGATACAGAAGAAATAAAACCTGTTTTATATAGAGTTAGATCATACAAATCTGGGATAATCAAAGCAGAGATCAACCTTAGTTCCTGAAGCTGGTGCCCTAGCTTGCCCTCTTCCAAACCACACTGTTTGTTCCTCAATGCAATGAGTGGGTTCACTTAAAAAAAGTGAGGAGCAGAGCAGGGTGGGCGGCAGCCATGACCTCAAAGGATGTTAGGATCTGCTTATTTGAGTTTCAGGGCTCCTGGGATGCTCTCAAGAAAGCTAAAAAGACACTTCTGGGTGCCAGATTCAGGGGACAGTTAAAAGATATGACCACAAGTTGATCAGATCTCTTTGCATCATACACTTTCATAATCGGATTGTTCTAAATACAAATCAAATTAATTAACAAAACCAAATCAGCACTGCCAATCATTGTAACATGAAGGATAATTTTCTGTCCTGGCCCATTCACTCCGATGGCATCCGATCAAAAAAAAAAAAAAAAGTCCAAAATTGGTGGAAGGGAAGTTATGCCTATTTGACTAAATCACACATTGATCAGATAATAAATTCAAGAGTGTATGGCAACCATATGAGGGGGATTGCCCTTACTTTGGAGAGATTTCCTCTTACTTTCTGTTGCATCTACAGAATAGCAATTTAAAAAAAAGGGAAGTCTCCAGTAGGACACAAAGGGAAGAATAAAATAAATAAAAAAACCTGGCTGGAATTTTAATCATACTGTACTCAAAATGATAAAAAAAAAAGTTTTCATTTCAGATACAAGTTAAGGTTCATGTAGAGTCTGTTGACATGCCCTTTCATGTGGTTTATAGACCTGCTGCACATTTCTCATTACCCTCCTCGATTCAGAATCACTATGTACTCTGAATGGTCATTTTCTCTTCTTTCCTAGACAAGTATGTTCAAAAGGAATCCCTAGTTAAGCTCTGCAATGTCTGACCTTACAGTCGGTGTCACATGATAGAACTTGAAGATAGTAGAGCAGACATAAAATGTGTTGAAGGACAGGGGTCAGGGAGTTCTGGTATATGCAACATATTCACAGGAAAGAGAGGTTAGCAAGTAGAGTTCCACAGGGATTTATGCTCAGAGCAATGAGGTGTAATGTCTTCATTAGTGATATAACAAATGACCGAGAAGGAATGCCTTTTTTTGGCCAGTGACCAACATCTTCATATTTTAAAAAGGAGGTTAACAAAATGACATGTGGCCAGATTCAAGCAGGTATTCTGTACGGATAACTCATAAATTGTTCAAAGTGAGGCAGTGTGTGACTCTTTCAGCATTTTTACCTTTGCTATCCATACATCAACTGCAACATTTGCACAAGGACCACAGAAAAATTCAAACTAAAGTCAGGTGCAGGCTGTGCATGCACGTAGAACCTTTAAAAGGGTCACTAAACATACATTAAAAACTATCACTAAAATGGTACATTACATGCTGTTAATAGTCAGTCACTAGATTAGTTTTCCGTATTCTGCAAAAAAACCTGGTTGATCCTGCTGCTCTCCATCTCCCCCATTCAGCTCGGGATTTTGCAGGAGTGGTGACAACTCTGCACATGCTCAGTTTTCTGTGAGTTTCTATGCTGAGCATTTCCTACCTATCACATCCGAGTACCCCATGTGACTATAGCGTCACACATGTGGGCATATTCACAGTGGTAAATGACTGCCCACTCCCTCTTCCATGCCCACTAACCAGCTAAATACAATGGGGATGGGATATTACATGAAGATTAATAGAGGCTTCACCTCCCTCTTATTCTACTCTGTATTCCAAAGGCTGTTTTTAAACTTGTGACCCGGACAAGAAGCTCCTCCTGCTTATGTTTCCCTGGGAAAGAGCTGGGTCTTGTGACAGCTGTTTAATATAATATATTTCACAATATGGCATTCTGCTGGGAGGCACTTGAGGGGAGAAAAAAAAAAAAAAAAGTCAAGCACTGTACATGGTTTAAAACACAAGCAAAGTGATCTGCGTATAAAAAAAAAAAAAAAAAAAAAAAAAATTATATAAAATTTATTTTTTTTATTATAATAAAAAAAAAATATTATATTTTTTTTTTTTTTACGTAGACCACTTTGCTTGTGTTTAAACCATGTACAGTGCTTGAATATGAAATTATATATATAGATATATCTCCAGGTTTTTTTTTTTGGGCTATCATTTTGGGGTTTAAGTCTTTCAAAATGCCTGTGGGGTCTGTTGATGAGTGTTTATTTTTGTTAGCATGGCTTGGAATGCTTTATTCTACACAAAATAAATTGACTCCCCATCATTGCGTGTTGCTAGCTGAGATGGATTTAATTCACTGAGCCTTTTTAACTGTAGGGGCTTATTTAATAGCAGTACTAAGAGCAGAGATGTGTTTTAAATTTTAACTGCTAATCAGCATCTCCCTGCCCCCCCCCCCCCCCCCGATCAGTGTGGCTAGTGTAATAAAAGTTGATCTATGATTGGTAGTAGGTTACTGCCTGGGTTTCAAGAACCACCATCACTGCATAACGCCAGGCTTTTATCACCATCTGTGTTGCGATGTGTTGGGTGGCATTGCCCAACACAGTCTCACTGCAATTTGCCTGATCGCCTATTGTTTCAGTTAATACAAAATGCTCTGAAAAAAATAAAATTAAAATATTATAATTTTTAATATTATTAATATCTGGGTGCATTTTTATGCAGCTCAGCATGTTGCAATATAACGCATCACAAAATGCTGCTGTGCATGAAGTTGAAGGAATATCGTTGTGACTTTTTAATAAAGTTAAAAAAAAGTTATACAGAGCATAATGTGCATCCACTTCTCTGGGTGGGCCCTAAAATATACTGTAGGTTTTGGGAAGAGTTAATTTCTGTAAGGTTTTTTGAGTTTCCTACTAGAAAAATATTAAATGTATATGTATCTACCTCTAGAAAATTGCACTCGGCCGCACACAGGATCAGTAGAGTGTAGAGATGAAATAGTGAAAGATGAGAATCGGCTTCAGCTTGGTTCGAAACCCATAGAAGAAGCCCTGCTAATGCATTTCACTCATGTGGGGGTTCAATCATAGAGGCCACGAAGATTAAACCCCACATGGTCAAAATGCATGGGGGGGGGGGGGGGTCTTCTATGGGTGGTGAACCAAGCTGAAGCAAATTATCTCACTATTTTAGCTCTGCACCTGTCTGAACACAAGATCAAAAGACTACATTTTCTTGTAGTCCAAGCCAAGCCTTCTATCCCAACAAGCACTGGTATACAGTGTCACTAGCCACAGGACTTACCTTCCGGAGCATTCGAGCGGTACATTTTTTTAAATTTAGTCCACTAAAAAATTAGCTACATTACTTTCTAAAGTTAGAGGCAACCATAGAACACAGTTACAGGTCCATGGTTGGTAGATTACCAATTATGAATATTAGGAAACCTAAGCTTAGAGAAAAAAAATAAATAAAAAGGGGGTTGCCACTGTGTATCACCTTTTTAAGAATGCTAGTTACCCTTGCTAACTACAAAAGACGTTGACCATCACCAAGCTGTCACAAATTAAAAAGGCAACAAACTCAGTTTGTGCATACTTGCTCTGGTCAGTGACCATTAAAAAGTATTGAAGTCACTGGACAACCAAGACAGAAAGCCAATATTTTGCAGAAACTGAGGTCAGAAATGGCAGACTACATGCTCCTTTAAAGCCAAGGTCATACTATATATCTCTATATTTATCATCTCACAGTAAAAATTGCTCTCTCGCGCATCTCAAACTCATGCTACCATTGCTGAATAACAGTAAAACACTTTTTGCTGAAATCAGAAAATCTGCTTACATAGGAACTGCTTGAAGTTAGTCCGCTTGACACCACAATCATCCAACATGGTCAAAAAGTATAGTTATTAGAAACATTCTGGACACAAAGCTTTAAAATACTTAGTTGTAAAAGCTTTGAGCTCCAAACTTGTATTTTTTTACATATCTATTTCTAGAAGCAGTTCTTATCGGTTAGCGTGACCTTGATAAAAATACAACAAACTACAGAAATACTCACTCCTCTCAAATATTTCAATGCCACAAAATAAAGGTCTGAATTGATTAACAAAGAAAAGGAAAATTTGTATCATGGAAACAAACAATTCCCTACAGTACTTCAATTTGTTCAGCATAATGGTACACATAGACATTGCATGGAGATCATACAAAAAGTAAGAGTTCTTACATTGCCACAAACACCATTTTTTTTTTTTTAAGGAATTGGATATAGAATATGTTGCCTATTGCATTGATTGTGGGACTACATTTCCTTCAAAATACAACTGGTAATTACCTAACCCTTACAGATGTGGCCAATACATTTTACAACTATCCGCATCTTTGGTCCAATGGTTTAAAGCATAGAAGGCATCCATCACATGGCTAACAAATTCAAAATAAAGAAAACTTCAAGATAAAGCATTATAAGATCAGTAAGATGACATAAAAGCAAAAAAAACACAGCATCAAGTGTTGAATTTATCAACATACTGTCTACAGATGCTACACAACCAAAAATCCACCAAAATAAAGCCCCAGTGACCATATACCCATACCTGACAACCTTTTCCTTTCTGACAGTCTCAACCATAAATTATCTGAACCCACCAAGTAGATAAAATAACACAAGGCTGGGTATTTATTTTTGGAGCACAACTAACACAAACTAGATACAGCCATAAACACAGGTTTGCTTTACCGGGTAACAAAAGAACATGCAGTCTGCAAGGATGCTTTATTGTACTTGTCAGACTTGGGATAATAGTGAGAATTGGAGGTTTGTGAAACAAAAGTACAAAGCGTAAAGCCTTAACATTAAGCCCATTGTTGTATCTCCACCTAAGAAAAAAAAAAAAAAAAAAAAAAAGTAAGGGGTTAGCCTCCAGTGAGCATTATAATTACACAGGACAGCTCCTTAACTCCCTGTCCTGCAATACAATATACACCATGGACACCCTCAGATTGGTCTATGGCATCCACTGTGAACATTTAAAGGGTTAATGAGAAGGCATGTCATACCAAGTGTAGCTTTGTACTGAAAACTTCCTGAATAAAACCCGACAATATATTACTCAGAAGAAGGTTTGACTCTTCTATAGCTAACATATTTCAGTGTACTTGAGACATGCCCCATGGAGGGGGAAAAAAAAAAAAAAAAAAAGAAAGGGCAAGAGGGGCTTCACATCTAAAATTTGCATTTCCAATTAATAAAAATGCATTTAGTAATTGTTGCCTGGATTTAATTTAGCTTATTACAATCAAGAAAAAAGTTGCACTAGACATGACAGACAAAAAAGATCAGCAAATTCAATACCACAGCACTAACCAAAGCCAACAATTCAGTTGTTGACTTGAGTTAACAGCCATTTCCTTTCTATAGAAGGACAGGCACAACAACATATTAAAGATCAGCAAACTATAGAAACCTGTGCAATCTTTAGGAGCAATGAAAGATGTGCATCCTTTGCCATCACAACGCCAAGGGTCTTCTGTTAGGCACTAGCTACCCAGCTCTCTATGGCCAGTGCCGTTTGAAAACGCAAGTCCCCCTTTTGAGTTGCTGAAGTTAAAAACAAAGCACAGCGCCTCCTTATGACAGCAAGAGAAACAGCAAGGCTAGTAAGTAGTGACACCAGTCTTGAGCTCTGCACATTGTAGAAGCTCCAAAAAAAAAAAAAAAAAAAAATCAAAGCTGAAAATAAGCACATGGCTATAGCACAACAACTAGGATGAAGAGCTGACAACATCTGCAAAATATAAAATCTTTTCTTGAAAACCCTTGACATAGAACCTGCCTATACTATAGCTGCATAAAAATGGACTATAAATGATAGAAGCAATTATATTAGTATGAAAATCCAAATCTAAACCTTATTATAGACCAACACATAACCCTAATTATTGCATACTTATGGACCAGGCAAGCATTTCAACTTGTGATCAAGGCTAACTGAAATTCACCTGCTGCTTATGTGATGAAAGCTGTACAAAACAAAAAAACCCACACAACATTCTTGGAAATATGTGATTACTTTTTAGATTCCAGCTTTCAAAGTCAAGCTGCACATCAGACACAACAAAAGCAGAGATTTATCTAGGTTTGCAAGGCAAGAAAGGAAATAGTAATTTTTCAGCCTTCTGTCCCCTTAACTCCTAGTTTATTCTCAAGAATTGATGTGTGTCTCAAATTTAGCCAGCATTCCTACAGGTCCTTTTTTTATTAAGTAAAACTGAATCCCCCCTACAGGCTGCTGAAACATCAGCTAAGACTACGAGGAAAAAAAATAAATAAATAACTGGGGATACAGAAGGATCGGAGCATAGCGTAAGAAAAAAAAAAAAAAAAAAAAAAAACAACACATATCAATAATGGCAACAAAACTCAAGGCAGGATAAAAGGGTTAAGAAAACAGATCCCTACAATAGCGGCTAGTCCTATTGTGTGGGCTAACGCAGGAATGTTTTTGTCTGTTGCAAAGTAGAAGCCAGCTATACAGTGTGAGGGTCACAGGGATAAAAACAGACCTGGACAAAGCCGCAAATAAACCTTAGCTCTGCTGTGTGATGTCACTTAGGGGGGGGAAAAAAAAAATCCTCTGCCCCTTTAAAAGCAAACACCTGCATTGCTTATCCATCAATGTACAAGGTAATTGATCACGAATTGTAAAAAAAAAAAAAGGCAAGAAGAAGGAGCTGTCTGCAGTGCCAGTTTTAAACAAGATAAAAAAATAAATAAAAAAAAAAAGAAAAAAGAAGAAGATATAACAGTGTTACACATAATTTATGAAGTGTTAAAATATGGGCTACAGTTCAGTTCCATCCCTGAAAAGAATTCTACTTGTGCCATCTTATAGATGTGTAAGCATTTTAGAGGAGAAACTGTTAAGTTCTTGTTTAAAAAATAAATAAAAAAAAACACACATTTCAGAGAGAAGAGAGTCAAAAGAGACAAACATCAAGGCTGCTAAGTTACAACATGAATGCCTAAGCAGCCTAAAATATCAGCAACTCTTAAAAACATTTTGGTTACATCTTCCAAAAAAGATACACAGAGGAGGAAACAAGGATAATCCAACTCTGCAGATAAAGAAGCTGATTTTTTTTTTCTACCTCCTTAATACAGTTTGTTTTTCTGTAGCCAGGGGGGGAAGGCACCCATTGACAAGGTTCCTTTTGATGACTTGTAAGGGTTAATTAGTCAACTATTAAATGGCTTTTATCAGTTGTGGATTGCCTAGCCTCAGCTCCCTTTAAATCCTAGGCAGAAGTAGTTTTGGAAAAATCATACATATCACCCCCCCCCCCCAAAAAAAAAAATTGCATTAATGACACAGATTAGAAGACTGGTTGAATAACCCCTTAAACGCCAAGATAACAAAAACTTACAATCTGTTAACATTAAGTGATGGTGAACAAGCAGCAGCCAGGAAAAAAAAAAAGTAAATCCTGCGCTGTCACATAAGCTGCTTCTATTCCACACACAACACTGGCTCACAATGCATTTTCAGACCTGTCTGGCTACAACAAGGAATGAATATTTGAATATTAAGTATGCTAACAGCATCCACCGCTTACATCCACAGCCTGCTGCTGGCTTGCTGGTCAACTTGCACACATCCAGAGACAGCTTCCAAAAAGAAGTAGAAAGCAGAAAAAAAAAAAAAAAAAACACCACCACACAGATCACAACTAAAACTGATAGATGAGAATTGGAAATAGAGGGGGCATTAAAGCCTAGAAAAATAATTAAGGGGGGGGGGGGGGGTGTTGTAAGACAGAGAAATCAAACAGGCTGGTGATATGGGAACTGATGTAAAGATATAGAGGAACAAAGGCTGAGCAGACAAGAATAGGCTAAAATTCAACAGATGAATACAAAGACAGACAGGGAGGGAAGGGACTATAGGATGCTCCAATCTACACATCACCTACCTCGGTTCTATTGTGCCAGGCATGCCATCATCCAGTAGGGCACTACTTCTCTAAGGGCGCCCCTTTTTCTTTTTTTTTTTTTTTAAGTACAGATCTCCCAGTTGCTGCACTTTAGTGTTGGGCACTGTGCAGACATAAACAAGTCATAAGTATGCGTGCCAACATCCAGTTGGGCACTATTACCCCAGGACTGCCTGTTTAACTAGGGGTGCACCCTTATTTTGTATAGGGTTGCCCCCTTATTTTGTATTTCTCTAGGGGTGCCCCCCTCCCCTAATTTTTTTTTTCTATTACAGATCTCCCAGATCCTGCACTTTAGTGTTAAGCAGACAATAAACAAGATATAATTATGCATGCCATCCAGTTGGGCACTATTACCCTAGAAGTGCCCCCCCCCCCCTTTTTTTCTAGGGGTGCCCCTCTTTTTTTTTTATTCTAGATTCCCAGTTTCTGCACTTTAGTGTTGAGCAGACATAGACAAGTCATAATTATGTATGCCATCATCCAGTTGGGCTAGTTCCCTTTCCCAATTGCTGCACTTTAGCATTGAACATAGACAAGTAAGAAAGTATACATGCCAGTTGGGCGCTATCTCCCTAGGATTGCCCCTTCATTATTATTATTATTTTTTTAATTCTAGGATTTCTCAGTTGCTGCACTTTAACATTGAACAGACAGAAACTAAGAAGTATGCATGCCAGTTGGGCACTATTTCCCTAGGATTGCACCCTATATCCCTGGTGCTGCTCCCCCCCCCCCCCCGTTTCTATAGGTGCCCCCTCATTTTATTTTAATTCTAGATCCCTCAGTTGCTGCACTTTAGTATTGAGCAGACAAACAAGTCCTAATTATTCATGCAATCATCCAGGTCGGTGCTAGTTTGCGCCCCCCCCCCCCCTTTTTTTGTTTTTTCCTAAGGGTGCCCCCTCATTTGTTCTTGATCCCCAGTTGCTGCTCTTTAGTGTTAAGCAGACAAACAAGTCCTGATTATATATGCAATCATCCAGTTGGGTGCTAGTTTGCCCCCCGTTTTTTTTTCCCTAGGAGTGCCCCCTCTTATTTTATTCTAGACCCCCCCCCCCACTTGCTGCACTTTAGTGTTAAGCAGACATAAACAAATCCTAATGATATATGCCATCAGATATGCCAACATGCTAGTTTGCTAGAGATGCCCCCCTCATTTTTTATTCTAGACCCCCCCAGTTGCTGCACTTTAGTGTTAAGCAGACATAAAAAACAAGTCCTAAGTATATATGCAATCATCCAGTTGGGTGCTAGTCTCCCCCCCCCCCCCATTTTTTTTCCTAGGGGTGCCCCCTCATTTATTCTGGATCCCCAGTTGCTGCACTTTAGTGTTAAGCAGACATAAACAAGTCCTAATTATACATGTCATAATTCAGTTGGGTGCTAGTTATCTAGGTATGCACCCCTCATTTTTTATTCTAGATCCCCCCCAGTTGCTGCACTTTAGTATTGATCAGACGTAAACAAGTCCTAATGATGCCACATTTCCTTGGCATGTCACCCACCATGGCATGGATAGGGAGCCCAGTGTGTGCATGCTCAGGGACGATCCATATAGCCGGAATATGTGGGATTTATGGAGCAAACAATGGATCATGAGACATTAGTATTCCAGCCCCATAGCGGAGCCCTGCACGCCACTCACCTGCATTAATCACCCATAATATTCACCATACTAAGCCGGGGATGCACGGTGCATGCTGAGCAGAGAGGGGGGGGGGCTGATCTCCTATGGCGGAGCCGGTAGGTGATGGATAGAACGGTAAGTTGGTGTCTGGTAAGTTTTTGGCGATCTCTCTAGGCTGGAAGTTGCAGAGCGATCCTCCTGATTGTCGGCTCCCGGGCGGTAGGTTGCGGTAAGTTGGTGACACTTGGAGCTTCCCCATGAATGAACCTGGGGCTGATCTCACGATTGTCACATGCTGATGGCAGGAGGGGGCCACCAAAGTGACAATAAGAACGAGCCCCCCCACCCCTCTCCATCCAATCACAGCGCACCTCTCGCACACACAAATGGTAAGTTGTCGGACTTTCCCTTGTCTCCCGTCTGCCTGTACTTACCTGTGATGAGCGATCTCCGCAGGCATGTAGGTGAGCGGGGATGGTGCTGTTAAAGCAGCCGCCGGATCCAGCAGTTCGCAGTGCCCGCTCTCAGGCTCTCTAACTCCTCTCTCCTTTAAGGTTAGCAAATCAACACAGTCGGTGACGTCAGGCCCCGGCTCGGGGAACACATGCCTAGCTCCCTCCCATGCTGGATCGGCCGTGCCGCCATGTTTAGTGCTGGCAGGAGAAGGGGGGGACTGCTCGGGACGAGTCCCGTTAGTTGTGGACGGAGAGGGTGGCCGGGGGGGGGAGGAGCCAGGACTTGTGTGGGGGTGGAGTCAGGAGTTGTGCAGACAATGGGGCTGGGCGGCTGGCTCTGTCTTGTCATGCACCTGTCATCTGCTGGGGACATTTAAAGTGGATGTGACTTAATCCCAAGCAGCGTCCATTTATTTGTTCCCTTTTGGTCTGTTAACCGCTTCAGCCCCGGTAGATTTTACCCCCTTCCTGACCAGAGCACTTTTTGCGATTCGGCACTGCGTCGTTTTTAACGGACAATTGCGCGGTCGTGCGACGTGGCACCCAAACAAGATTGACGTCCTTTTTTTCCCCACAAATTGAGATTTCTTTTGGTGGTATTTGATCACCTCTGCGGTTTTTATTTTTTGCGCTATGAACAAAAAAAAAAGAGCGACAATTTTGAAAAAAAAAGCAATATTTTTTACTTTTTGCTATAATATCCCCCAAATTAAAAAAGAAAAAAAACAATTCTTCCTCAGTTTAGGCCGATACGTATTCTTCTACATATTTTTGGTTAAAAAAAATCGCAATAAGCGTATATTGATTGGTTTGCGTAAAAGTTATAGAGTCTACAAAATGGGGGATAGATTTATGGCATTTTTTATTATTATTATTTTTTATTAGTAATGACAGCGATCTGCAATTTTTATCGTGACTGCAACATTATGGCAGACACATCAGACACTTTTGACACTATTTTGGGACCATTGTCATTTATACAGCGATCAGTACTATAAAAATGCAATGATTACTGTATAAATGTCACTGGCAGGGAAGGGGTTAAACACTAGGGGGCGATCAAGGGGTTAAGTGTGCCCTAGGGAGTGATTCTAACTGTGGGGGGGATGGGCTACCACTGACATGACAGCGATCACTGCTCTCGATGACAGGGAGCAGTAGATCTCTGTCTTGTCACTAGGCAGAACAGGGGAATGCCTTGTTTAATGCTCCGTGGCACGATCGCGGGATACCGGCGGACATCGAGTCCGCGGTCACGGAGCATGCGGCGGGCGCGAGTCTTAAAGGGGACATACCTGTACTCCCATTTGCGCAGCGGTGCCATTGTGTCGACGTATATTGTCGTGCGCTGGTCGGCAATCAGTTAAAGCAGTATTAAACCCAAGAATATATTACAGCTTACCAATCCTTAGATGTTTTATTTTTATTTTTTTTATTTATTTATTACAGGTACTTAGATCATTTAGATCATAGCTCCCAACTGTCCCTGATTTGGAGCAATATCCCTCTGTCCCTCATTGCTCCTCATTTGTCCCTCATTTTGGTCTGATCTATATGAATGTATATAAAATGCACTTTTTAATCTATCAAAAAGTGTTTTCCAGCGCTAAACCTTTCATCTGATTTCCAAATCGCTGCATTTGTAAATTGCAAAAACCAATATAAAGGAAAAGTAGTGGGCAAAAAAAAGCACTTGTGGGTTTAACTGTTTTTTTTTTTTTTGTACAATTCTCCTTTAAGGGGGCGTGGCAAGGGGCGTGTCCTATGCCTGCATACTTTTGCTGATAGGTGTCCCTCATTCCCATCTCAAAAAGTTGGGAGGTATGGTTATATAGTGTCATCAATTTATGCAGCGCTTTACAAATACACCCACTTTTTTAAATACGACTTGCTAGTACCGGGTTGGACCCCCTTTTGCCTTCAGAACTGCCTTAAAGCACCCAAAAATGGAACTTCCGCTTTTTGGAATCCCCTCCTCCGGTGTCACATTTGGCACCTTTCAGGGGAAAGGAGGGAGCAGATATCTGTCTAATCCAGGTATTTTGCTCCCACTTCCGGGCATAGATACCCGCGCCATCCGCGGGTATCTACGCCACTTTCCGCCCCCCCCTGATGTCTTCTGGGAGACACACGGTCCCAGGAGACAGCAGGGACCAGTGAGAATGCCCAGTAGGGAACCACAAAGTGATGCCGCAAGGCTTCACTTCCTGATTCCCTTACCGAAGATGGCGGCGGCAGCACCCGAGAGCTGAGTGACAGATCGGCTTCGGGTGCCGACATCGCGGGCGCCCTGGACAGGTAAGTGTCCATATTTTAAAAGTCAGCAGCTGCAGTATTTGTTAAAAAAAAAAGTCGTCGGATCTGCATCGCATACTAGCTCATTATGAAATGCTCACCTTAGAACGATGCTGTTGCAGCGATCCCCGTACACCAATGTGATCGCCGGCATGCCGTCCCGGAGTTATTTCCGGGTTCGCGGGCTCCAGTGCTGTGATTGGCCGAAGCCGCCGATAACGGCACAGCAGCTGAAGAGACGGCACGAGCGAGCCCTTTCATCAGTGTGCATGTGACGATGATGACGGAACGTGAAGATACAGAGAATATCTCCTAAATGGTGCAAGTTTAGGAGGAATTCACGGTACCTACAGATAAGCCTTGTTATAGGAGTACCTGTAGGTAAAAGTTGTTGTACAAGGTTTACAACCACTTTAATTCTTCATGGCATAGATTCACCAAGGTGTTGGGAACATTCCTCTGCAGTTGCTGCAGATTTGTCGGCTGCACATCCATGATGAGAATCTCCCGTTCCACCACATCCCAAAGGTGCTCTATTGGATTGAGATCTGGTGACTGTGGAGGCCATTGGAGTACAGTGACCTCATTGTCCAGTGATGAGATGATTGGAGCTTTGTGACATGGTGCATTATCCTGCTGGAAGGAGCCATCAGAAGATGGGGACACTGTAGTCATAAAGGGATGGACATGATCAGCAACAATACTCAGGTAGGCCGTGGTGTTTAAATGATGCTCAATTGGTACTAAGGGGCCCAAAGTGTGCCAAGAAAATATCCTCCCCACCATTATATCATCACCACCAGCCTGAACCATTGATACAAGGCAGGATGGATCCATGATTTCATGTTGTTTATGCCAAATTCTAACCATCAGACCAGGCAATGTTTTTCCAATCCTCTGTTGTCCAATTTTGGTGATCCTGTGCGAACTGTAGCCTCAGTTTCCTGTTCTTAGCTGACAAGAGTTGCACCAGGTGTGGTCTTCTGCTGCTGTAGCCCATCTGCTTCAAGGTTCCCGGTGTTGTGCGTTCAGAGATGGTATTCTGCATAGCTTGGTTGTAACGAGTGCTTATTTGAGTTACTGTTGCCTTTCTATCATCTCGAAACCAGTCTGCCCATTCTCCTCTGACCTCTGACTTCAACAAGGCATTTTCATCCCCACAACTGCGGCTCACTTTCTATTTCCTCTTTTTCAGGCCATTCACTGTAAACCCGAGAGATGGTTGTGTGTGAAAATCCCAGTAGATCAGTTTTTGAAATACTCAGACCAGCCCGTCTGCCACCAACAACCATACCACATTCAAAGTCACTTAAATCCACTTTTTCCCCCATTCTGATGTTCAGTTTGAATTTCAGAAAATCGTCTTCACCACGTCTACATGCCTAAATGCATTGACTCCAGGCAGGTAGTGCCATGGTTGGGATTCGAAGCAACAACCCTAGTGCTGCCAGGCAGAAGTGATAACCACTTAGCCACTGTGCTTTTTTTAGTTTTAGCCGTTTTCACCTGGTGATCTGGCCAGTAACAAACCTCCTGTATTAGAATGCCTCCTCTCTGTATGACGGCTCCTTCTTCTAGAGTGGGAGCATTTTAATACAGGAGGTTTACAGGGGACCCTGGGGCCAGATGCGGCCCATTGCTTGCCTTTATCCGGCCCTTGAGGCAATATTCCTGCCACTAACACCAACAATGGGGCATAATTCCTGTCACTGACACCAACAATGCGGCATAATTCCTGTCACTGACACCAACAATGCAGCATAATTCCCGTCACTGACACCAACAATGCGGCATAATTCCCATCACTGACACCAACAATGCGGCATAATTCCCGTCACTGACACCAACAATGTGGCATAATTCCCGTCACTGACACCAACAATGCGGCATAATTCCTGTCACTGACACCAACAATGCGGCATAATTCCCGTCACTGACACCAACAATGTGGCATAATTCCCGTCACTGACACCAACAATGCGGCATAATTCCCGTCACTGACACCAACAATGTGGCATAATTCCCGTCACTGACACCAACAATGCGGCATAATTCCCGTCACTGACACCAACAATGCGGCATAATTCCTGTCACTGACACCAACAATGTGGCATAATTCCCGTCACTGACACCAACAATGCGGCATAATTCCCGTCACTGACACCAACAATGTGGCATAATTCCCGTCACTGACACCAACAATGTGGCATAATTCCTGTCACTGACACCAACAATGCGGCATAATTCCAGTCACTGACACCAACAATGCGGCATAATTCCAGTCACTGACACCAACAATGCGGCATAATTCCCGTCACTGACACCAACAATGCGGCATAATTCCTGTCACTGACACCAACAATGCGGCATAATTCCTGTCACTGACACCAACAATGCGGCATAATTCCAGTCACTGACACCAACAATGCGGCATAATTCCCGTCACTGACACCAACAATGCGGCATAATTCCCGTCACTGACACCAACAATGCGGCATAATTCCCGTCACTGACACCAACAATGCGGCATAATTCCCGTCACTGACACCAACAATGCGGCATAATTCCCGTCACTGACACCAACAATGCGGCATAATTCCTGTCACTAACACCAACAATGCGGCATAATTCCTGTCACTGACACCAACAATGTGGCATAATTCCTGTCACTGACACCAACAATGCGGCATAATTCCTGTCACTGACACTAACAATGAGGCATAATTCCTGTCACTGACACCAACAATGCAGCATAATTCCCGTCACTGACACCATCAACGCAACATAATTCCTGTCACTGACACCAACAATGTGGCATAATTCCTATCGATGACACCAACAATGCGGTATAATTCCTGTCGATGACACCAACAATGCGGTATAATTCCTGTCGATGACACCAACAATGCGGTATACTTCCTGTCACTGACACCAACAATGGGGCACTATTCCTTCCACTGACACCAACAATGGGGAATAATTCCTTCCACTGACAACAAAAATTGGGCACTATTCCTCCCACTGACACCAACTATTTTTGCCCCTGACACCAAAGATCAGACATTATTTACTCTCACTGGGCACAGTCCGGCCCCCCTACATTCTGAAGGACAGTAAACTGGCCCTTTCTTTGGAAAGTTTGAAGACCCCTGCCTTAGAGCAATGTTTCTCAGTTCCAGTCCTCGTGTACCCCCAACAGGTCATGTTTTCAGGATTTCCCTCGGATAAATCACCTGTGGTAATTACAGTGAAACTGATCCAATCACCTGTGCAAAATAATGGAGAGCCTGAAAACATGACCTGTTGGGGGTACTTGAGGACTGGAGTTGAGGATCATTGAATTAGAGATTCTGTAGAGTACCTTAGGAGAGGACAATGGTCTGACTGGAGGCTGGACTCTTCAGAGGCTTCAGCAGCTAACTTGGGTGATTAAACCTTTCGAATACACTGCATCACTATATACTGTATATATCATATATATATGTACTATATATGCAGTATATATAGTATATAGCAGTGACAAAGATGTGTGAGAGTGATTCCTCCAAAGTAAGGTACCTAAGATAGGCTACACACAATAAGGGGGATTTACTAAAACTGGAGCACTCAGAATCTGGTGCAGCTGTGTATAGTAACCAATCAGCTTCTAACTTCAGCTTGTTCAATTAGGCTTTGATAATAAAACCTGGAAGCTGATTGGTTACTATGCACAGCTGCACCAGATTCTGTGTGCACCAGTTTTAGTAAAACTCCCCCAATGTGTGCATGAAACTAGCTTCTCCGCTAGTGAGAATTAGGGATGAGCCAGCGGTTCGAGTCGAACGTAAGTTTGATTCGAACATCGGGTGTTTGTTTTTTCTAGAAAATAATCGAACATATGGGGCGTTCGCAGGAAATCTGAGTGCCGCGGAACGCCCCATAATGCACTGGGAGATCGCAGGTGCATTGCTGTATGATGATTGGCCAAAGCATGCACCTGACCTGCATGCTTTGGCCAATCACAGCAAGCTCTGCTAAGAGAGCCATAATTGGCCAAAGGCACCCTGCCTTTGGCCAATCATGGTTTAGGGGGACTAAGTCTATGCCCCACATTATATAAGGCTGCTTACATAGCGGCCGTGTCTAGTGTGTGGACGGAGATAGATTGAGCTAGATTAGGCAGGCAGGTTAGTTAGTGGCAGTGTATTTGAAATATATATATATATATATATATATATATATATATATATATATATATATATATATACAGTCTAGTATATATATATATATATATATATATATTCTGCATTCGGTGTAGCCTATATATTCAGTGTAGACTCTATATTCAGTCAATGCAGGCAGTGTAGTTTATATAACACAGTGTATTGAAGTGCCCCAAAAGTTTAAAAAAAAATGGCGTGGGGTCCCCCCCAAAATCCATACCAGGCTCTTCAGGTCTGGTATGGATTTTAAGGGGAACCCCGCTCCAAACTTTAAAAAAAAATGTTGTGGGGGTCCCCCCCAAAAATCATACACGCCCGCTGCACTGCGGGGGAACCGATGCGCGTGGCCGGCGGTCGCGATGACTGCCGGCCATGTGCGATCGCGGGCACGAAAGCTAGAATAGGGACGCCTGTGTGTAAACACGCAAATCCCTGTTCTGTGAGGAGAGACAGATCATGTGTTCCTACTAGCTAGGAACAACGATCTGTCTTCTCCTCTAGTCAGCTCCCTCCCCCTACAGTTAGAACACACAGTGAGGGAACACCCCTTGATCGCCCCCTAGTGTTAACCCCTTCCCTGCCAGTGACATTTACACAGTAATCAGGGCATTTTTATAGCACTGATCGCTGTATAATTGCCAGTGGTCCCAAAAATGTGTCAAAAGTGGCCAATCTGTCCGCCACAATGTCGCAGTCCCGATAAAAATCAGAGATCACCACCATTACTAGTAAAAAAATAATAATAATAAAAATTCCATAAAAATGCCATAAAACTTTTGCATAGTTTGTAGACGCTATAACTTGCGCAAACCAATCAATATATTATTGTGATTTTTATTACCAAAAATATGTAGAAGAATATATATTGACCAAAACTCCTTTTTTTCCCACAAATAGAGCTTTCTTCTGGTGGTATTTGATCACCTCTGCAAATTTTATTTTTTGCGCTATAAACGAAAAAGGGCCATAATTTTGAAAAAAACAAAACAAATTTTTTTACTTTTTGCTATAATAAATATACAAAAAAATATTTAAAAACAACACATTTCCTCCTCAGTTTAAGCCAATATGTATTCTTCTACATATTCTTGGTAAAAAAAAAAATCGCAATAAGCGTATATTAATTGGTTTGCACAAAAGTTATTGCGTCTACAAAATAGGGGATAGATTTATGGCACTTTTATTATTATTTTTTTTTAAATTTACTAGTAATGGCTGTAATCAGCAATTTTTTTTTTAGCTGGACTGGCGGACAGATTGGACACCTTTGACACTTTTTTTGGGACCAGTGACATTTATACAGCGATCAGTGCTATAAAAAAATGCGCTTATTACTGTATAAATGACACTGGCAGGGAAGGGGTTAACACTAGTGGTGATCAAGGGGTTAAATGTGTTCCCTCAATGTGTTTTCTAACTGTATGGAGGACTGTGTGACTGGAGAAACACACAGATCAATCTTCCTGCTTAGCAGAAAGACAGCCTCTGTATGATCTCCCCTGTCAGAACGGAGATCTGCCTTGTTTACACAGGCAGATCCCCATTCTGTCACTGCGGGGAACGATCGCGGGTGTCCGACAGACATCGGGTCTACTGGACCTGCTGATTAGCCCCCCCGTCTGGCCCACAAAAGCGAGTTCCTGAGCCGACGTACAGCTACGGCGATTTGCGGGATCGTGCCACTTTGCAGCAGTATAATGACAGCGGCTGGTCGGCAATTGGTTAATGTTGTAGAGATCTGAAGGTGAGAGTGGTTGAGTAGCTTAGAAAAGGACACTGGACACCACTCAGCCTACAAAATTGTTGTATACTGTCAGCCTACAACAGGACTGGACTTAGGCTGGCCATACATTATACAATTTTCTTGTACAATTTTCCTTTAGATTTACCAAAACCATATAACATGAGGTCAAACCAAAACACTTTCAATTTATATGCAGTCAGGCAGGACCTTCCACTACATAGTTGAAGGTAAATCTAAAAGAAATTGAATAAGAAAATTGTATAATATATGGACAGCTTTAAGAGCTGATCTCTGACAGATCAACAGGTATTGTTCTATACTAGATACAATGATAATCCCCCCCAAATGCAAAACAAATAAAGGAGTAGTTTTAGCTATACATACACTTTAATCTGGGAGGGTACAGCAGGTGGGCAGCAGTGGTGGCTGGTGGTATATTTTTTAGGGGGGCGGCAAACAATCCACCTGCTTCCAACCCCCCCCCCCCCGGTTGGTAGGAGGCCCCCCCAGCGTTCGGTCAGTTGGTCAGTCACCAACCCAACACTTACCCCATCTAGGTCATCTTAGAGCTGCACGATTATTCATTAAAAAAATTGCGATCTCGATTTAACCCCCCTCACGATGCTAATCAGCTGTTTCCACAATTCTATGTAAACAGTGCAGAGCCGAGCTGTCAAAAAAATAAATAAAAAGCTGACAAATGTTTATCAAAATTCCTCAGTGAAGAGATACAATGTATCTCTCGTTTTTTTTAGATGAAAGGAATCAACTTTGGTCAGTAGAGGAGGGCAGTTTAACCACTTAAAGACCAAACCTTTTTCTGACATTTGTTGCTTATAAGTTAAAAAAACTAAACAGTAAAGTTAGCTCAATTTTTTGTGTAATATGATTAATGATATTGCACCTCGAGAATCGTGATCTTTATTCTAAGCAAAAAAATTGTGATTCTCATTTTATCCAGAATCGTGCAGCTCTCGGTCGTGGGCAGCGGTTCCTCTAGGCGGCGGGCAGCGTCTCCTCCTCCTCCTGGTGCTTTATGGCGGCTTCCCCTGCGTCTTGTCCTCCTCCAATTTCCCTCCTCCTCGGCGGCCAATAGGATCGTTTTTCCTCTCGGCCAATCAGGTGACGGGTCTCAGGACCCGCTTCCTGATTGGCCAGGAGGAGAATCAGGAAGACAATAGCGTATATTCATTTGCTATTGTCACACAACTGGTTGGGCTCCGGAAGCCTCGAGCCCACCCTTTTTTGAAGCCTATTAGAGCCTCTGGTGGAGATTAGGAGGGCAGTGCCCCTGCGCCCTGCATTACGGGCCGCCACTGGTGGGCAGAAAATTTCCAGCATGCCCAGTAGGATGGGCAAGAAACATGGCAACTTTCACAGCGAGCTATGGGTTTCCCAGTGCTGAAGGTAGCAATGCTGGAACTTGCAGGTCTTCAGAAGCTGAAGAGGCACTTCATAGTGGTCAACATTTCTGGGCAAATTTGGACAACTTTCTGCTATAACAGTGCGATATGTGTGACAACTTGCATGACGTTCCCTGTGTGGTGGAACATTCTGTGGATTGTTAAGGGGTGTTAGACAATTTGCAATATGGGTTGAGTGTCCTGCAAAAAAAGAGAGACAGTTAGCATCTATGGCAATGACTTCATAGACATGAACTGGACAAGAAGCCATCTCCTTGGACAAATGTGCTACCTTCCGTGACTAGTGATGGGTGAATCTGCCCCTGCTCAAAGCTTGGCTAATCTGGTCCGAAGTTCATCAAACCTTCAGGGAATCCAGCTGTTTAACCACTTCAAGACTAAAATGTTTTACCCTCTTCCTGCCCAGGCCATTTTTTCAGATTTCAGTGCTGTCACATTTTGAATGACAGTTACTAAGTCATCTAACACTGTATACAAATGAATTTTTTATTTATCGTTTTTGGGACAAATAGAGCTTTTATTTGGTGGTGTTTAATCACCACCAGGTTTTTAACATTTTTGCTACAGTATATAAAGGAAAAAAGGCCAAATATTTTGAAACAAAACATTTTTCTTTTGTTTTTTCTTTGTTTTGCTATAAAACTTTGCAAATAAATAATCTTTCTTAATCTATTTAGGCCAAAATTGTGCTGCTACATTTCTTTGGTTATAAAACACAATTACTGTAGGTGTATATTATTTAGTCTGTGTGAAAGCTGTAGAATTTGCAAACCATGTTATAAATATTTGAAAATTCATCAATCCTGGTGTACTTATTACCAATTTCAATTCCTCTGGCCCTAAAATGCCAGGACAATACAAATAACCCCCACATGACCCCTTTTTGGAAAATAGATAGTGCAGGGTCATAGTGATTTTTTTCAAGTTTTAATTTCTTGCCATAATTCTTTGGAAGGTGATGAAAGTAAAGCAAGTTTGTTTTTTTTGTTGTTTTTTGTTTTTTTACAAAATTGTCAATTTAGCAAGTTATTTCTCGCAGCATAGGCATACTTAGAATTACACCTCAAAACACATTCTGCTACTCTTCCCAAGTATTGGAATACCACATAGAGTATGTGAGATGTTTTTGGAAAGCACACACTCCAATGTATTTTCTAAGAGGCATGGTGAGTCTTTTGAAAATGTTAATTTTTTGCCACAAGTTTTTGGGAAATGTGAAAAGAAAATTAAAATTATAATTATTTTTTTTTTTTACACAAAATTGTTAATTAAAAAGATATTTCTCACACACTGCATAAGCATACTTAAAAAAATAAATAAATAATCTGCTACTCCTCCTAACACTTTTGAAACTTTTTCACAGCCTAGCCACAAAGAAGAGCCCAAAATCCAAGGAGCACCTTCAGGCTTTCTAGGGCATAAATTATGCTTCTGATTTCCAGACTACCTATCACATTTAGGAGGCCCTGTAGCACAAGGACATTGGGAACACCCACAAAAGGAATAGGTTTTGGAAAACAAACTCCCCAATTCATTTTCTAAGAGGCATAAGGAGTCTTTTGAAAATGTTTTTGGCACACATTTTTGGAAAATATGGAAAGAAAATGAAAATTGTATTTTTTTTAATACACAAAATTGTTAATTAACAAGATATTTCTCACACACAGCATAGGCATACTTACATACCAAAACACATTCTACCACATGTTTGGGACTTTTTCCTAGCCTATCACATAGGGCCCAAAATTCAAGGAGTACTTTAGGGCTTTCTAGGGCCATAAATTATGCATGTAATCCACATCGGTACGTGTCCCCAATATACTTCAATGGGACTTCCTGTACAGGATTGCACGGTGCACTTGTGTATGGCTGTGTGGGTAAACACAGCAATCACACAAAGCATGCATTGATATGGCCTGTGTTAACAAGGCCTTATGGTGGCCCTGGGACTGGTGTAGTGGTGTTCACTGACACTGTGACTGGCTGCATTGGTGTGGTCATTGTGTAAGGCGTGTGGATGGAAGTGTACGGCCCCAAACACAGACAGTGTGCATTTGAGGCCACTTACCTACACCTGCACATCTTTTATAATTAGGACCTGTGGCTGTGTTCATACAGCCACTGCATTCCCATAGAGTAACAGGTGGCTCCAGCAGCACAAAAAAACACTCATTCAGACTGTATAGCCCAGTGAGTTTGAATGAGCCCTTAATTATGTATTTTTAATTTTTATTATTTTTTATATTTTAGTATTTTAATTTAATAGAACTGCCCTGTTTGGGGGCTTTGGTGAAATATCAAGGGTTTAAATAGACTCCTGATGTCTCACTTTTGGGACAGAGAAAGTGATTGAGGACACAGTTCTCAGCTGCACAGAATGAAAGAACTTTCCCCGTTCATTCACAAAGTGAAGCATAGTAAACACAGTTCACCCACTGTGTTCATTTAGAAGAGGAAGGGGATGGTAAATTATATATTTACCGACCCCTTTGCCGCACTCCATCCTAAAATGATCTCCTGCAGCAGCCAACAGGAAGGAGAAGAGGGGAAGCTGGCAGCGCTGCAGGAGGGATCAGGGCAACCCCAGCAGCAGAAGGAAGGGGAACAGAAGGGCTGGGTGGGGCTGCATTCAATGGACCTATACCCTGTAGTCACTCCCTGCAGCAGCTGAAAGCAGCAGGAGGGAGAGGAGTAGAAGCCGGCTTTCAGCTGCTGCTGGGGGACTACATGGGATTGGTTCCAGTAAATGCCACATCCGCCACCCCTCCTGTCCAGGTTCCCCTCCTCCTGCTTGTCAGCTGCCCAACCCCCCCACCGTTGAACTTATGTAGCCTTGACCCTGTACAGGGGGACTGGTGGTACCCCGTTTTTGTCAAACATGGGCATGTATGTCACATTCCAAGTCACTTGAATGGATCATGTTAGCCAGCGGTACTGCCTGCCAAAAGCAACATGCTGTATAATTTTTCTGCCATTTCAGGAACAAAGCATAGTGCCCATGGCAATATATAGTACCCCCTCCAGCTGCCATTATACAGCTGAGATAGGTAATCAGGGGGCCATAAAAACACAGATCAACCACTTTTTTTGTACCTCCCATGTGAACAATTAATGAAATGCCAGGTGACATACCTGGCATGTCACTTGGCATATCATAAAGCACCTGCGGCAATATATACTATCACCTCCAGCCACCATTGTACAGTTTAGGTGGGCAGGTGGAGGGTGGTAAAAACATAGATCAACTATCTGTTTTTACCACTCCCCTGACCTTATCAGTCTCTTGATACTTTTTTACTGTCCAGTCAGCAGGCTCATGGTGCAGAGAGTACACAGTTTTATTTCTTAATTGTAAATAGTTGCATCCCCCTGGCTGTGCTGTGTACAAGAGCCATGGAAATCCCAGGACTAATAGGTCAGAGATCCAATTTTTTACCAGGTAAAGCAACTCCCTTATATGTGCTTCATGTGTGTAGCCGGGGCTGTCTTTAACAGGGAATGAAAGGGACAGCTGCCTTGGGACCAGTCATTGTTGTGGGGCCCAAAGCAGCTGCCCCTTAAGCTCATGCTGCCTGCAGATAGTTGGTAAGTGGATTTGGCTATCACTCAGGAGATGAGAGTGGAATAAATGTTGGGGGTGCTGGTGATTGGTTGGGTGTTATGTCTGCAGCCTGTGCGGTGATTGGCCAGCTCAAAAAGGTAAACCTTGTCTGGGGAGAGTACCTGTCAGTCCAAGGCGCAGTCACACCAACCCCTCTCCCTCACCATGTCCAAAAAGCTGCAGAGCATCGGCCCCCTGAAAAGCTTCTTTGCTAGAGGGTTCGGAGGGGTGTACCTGGTTTTCACCTGACATCCTCTGGACACTCAAGGTGTGACCGCTGGGGGGCAATGTAGGGGTCTGTGCAGGGAGGGTGTCCTATGTAATGATGGGGGTAGTATGGGAGAGGGGGTCCTGTGTTATGATGGGGGTAGTATGGGAAAGGGGTCCTTTGTAATAATGAGGGTAGTATGGGGGAGGGGGTCCTATGTAATGATGGGGGTAGTATGAGGGAGGAGGTCCTGTGTAATGATGGGGATAGTATGAGGGAGGGGGTCATGTGTTATGATGGGGGTAGTGTGGGAGAGGGGCCCTGTGTAATATAGGGGGTAATATGGGGGAGGGCCCTATGTAATGATGGGGGTAGTATGGGGGAGGAGGTCCTATGTTATGACGGGGGTAGTATGAGACAGGGGTCCTGTGTAATAACGAGGGTAATATGGGGGAGGAGGTCCTGTGTAATGATGGGGGTAGTATGGGGGAGGAGGTCCTATGTTTTGACGGGGGTAGTATGGGAGAGGGGTCCTGTGTAATAATGGGGGTAGTATGGGGGAGGAGGTACTGTGTAATGATGGGGGTAGTATGGGGAAGGGGTCCTGTGTAATGATAGGGGAAGTGTGGGAGAGGGGTCCTGTGTAATAATGGAGGTAGTATGAGGGGAGGGGGTCCCGTGTAATGATCAGGGTAGTATGTAGAAGGAGTCCTATGTAATGTAATGATGGGGGTAGTATGGGGGAGGTGGTCCTGTCTAATAATGGGGGTAGTATGGGGAAGGGGTCCTGTGTAATGATAGGGGAAGTATGGGAGAGGGACCCTGTGTAATAATGGGGGTAGTATGGGGGAGGAGGGGTCCTGTGTAATGATAGGGGAAGTATGGGAGAGGGACCCTGTGTAATATAGGGGGTAGTATAGGGGGAGGAGTCCTATGTAATGATGGGGTTAGTGTGGGGGAGGAGGTCCTGTGTTATGATGGGGGTAGTATGGGAGAGGGGTCCTGTGTAATAATGGGGTTAGTATGGGGGAGGGGGTCCTATGTAATGATGGGGGTACTATGAGGGAGAAGGTCCTGTGTAATGATGGAGGTAGTATGGGGGAGGGGGTCCTATGTAATGATGGGGGTAGTATAGGGGAGGAGGTCCTGTGTAATGATGGGGAAAGTATGGGAGAGGGGTCCTGTGTAATATAGGGGTGAGGGGTCCTATGTAATGATGGGGTTAGTGTGAGGGAGGAGGTCCTGTGTTATGACAGGGGTAGTATGGGGGAGGGGGTCCTATGTAATGATGGGGGTACTATGGGGGAGGAGGTCCTGTGTAATGATGGAGGTAGTATAGGGGAGGGGGTCCTATGTAATGATGGGGGTAGTATGGGGGAGGAGGTCATTTGTAATGATGGGGGTAGTATGGGGGGGGGTCCTGTATAATGATGGGGTAGTATGGGGGAGGGGGTCCTATGTAATCATGGGGGAGGAGGTCCTGTGTAATGATAGGGGTAGTATGGGGCAGGGGTCCTGTGTAATGATAGGGGTAGTATGGGGCAGGGGTCCTGTGTAATGATAGGGGTAGTATGGGGGAGGGGTCCTGTGTAATAATAAGGGTAGCCAGGGTTTTTTTTCTCAGAAATAGGTGCAGGAACTTATTCACGACCCCCCCCCCCCCCCGAAATCCCCTCACACCCACATCCTCCAAACCTCATTACATAGCGGGTTAATAGTGTGGTTAAATTTCCCTAACAGTGGAAAGGTCTTAAGGGGCATTAAACACCAGGAGTGCATTACATACAGAGTGCAGAGTTCAGGGGTGCACTACAAAGAGAGTGCAGTGTTCAGCCTTCTTTCACAGTCGCTTACCTCTGCGTCCCCCATCCACATCGCACTTTCAGCCATCTTCTGCTCTGACCTCTCCATGCAACGCCCTCTTCCTTAAAAGCTCCACCATCGTCCACATAATTTACTTTTGTTGCTGTATTAAGCTGAAGCACCCAGATGGCTCTAGTACCTCCACTGTAGGTGACTTCTGTTTTTACAGGTGATAGTGGTAGGCAGAGAGCCTGAGCCAGAGGTTCCAGCAGAAAAAAAGCCCTGGGGGTAGCATGAGGAAGGGGGTCCTGTTTAATGATGGGGGTAGTATGGGGGAGAAGTCCTGTGTAATAATAGGGGTAGCATGAGGAAGGGGGTCCTGTGCAATGATGGGGGTAGTATGGGGGAGGAGGTCCTGTGTAATGATAGGGGTAGTATGGGGGAGAAGTCCTGTGTAATAATAGGGGTAGCATGAGGAAGGGGGTCCTGTGCAATGATGGGGGTAGTATGGGGGAGGAGGTCCTGTGTAATGATAGGGGTAGTATGGGGGAGAAGTCCTGTGTAATAATAGGGGTAGCATGAGGAAGGGGGTCCTGTGCAATGATGGGAGTAGTATAGGGGAGGGATCCTGTGTAATAACGGTGTAGTATGGGGAGGGGCCCAGTGTAATAATGGGGTAGTATGGGGGAGGGGTCCTGTGTAATGATGGGGGTAGTATTGTTTGTTTTTGGGGATGTCGGGGTGGAGAGTGAGATTGCATTGGGGTGGGGTGGGGGGATGAGGCCAAGAAAATGTTTGCTCAGAGTCCAACCAATATTAAAGATTTGCACGGAGTTCAGCTTTTATTTTTGTTGCCATTCTAGTGCCCATTCACACTGGTGTATTATGCCTTGTGTTAACTTGGGTTAAGACAGCTAATTTATTTAAACACACCAAAAAAGGTACATATATCATTGGTCATGCACGTCCAACAGCAGCGTTAGGGTACCATTCAGAATGAATTCTGCCAAATGCGCAGATATTCTGATGGTGCTCATTAGGGGTGATAATGTTTTTTTGGTGACATTTTCATACAGGAGTATACAGTACTTGTTTTGAATAATTAACCAGTCTGGGATATCCAGATCAGTGGGCCCCGGGGACGGCGCTCGTACTATGCTCCTTTTAAATGTCTGCTTGGACGCAGTGATGTATGGTTCCATATAACATTCCTTCAGGACTGAATTTCAAAGCCATCTCTATTTCATTTCAATCAACTATAAAAGTGTGTGTGTTTATCTTTACTGTGTGAAGTGTTAAAACTTTTATGTTTGCTTGATGCTGTAATGTGTAATGCAAATGAGACTTGCCCTGACTATTCCCCCAATGAACTGAGTTAGCAAGAATTCCTGACAGCTGCTGTAAACATGGAAAATGCCATTAGTATTTGGAAGGAAGATTAAACTGTTGTTATTTTTAATATTAATTTAGTTCTAAACTCACAATATCTTTTGTCTATCTTCATGCATTCTCGCATTAAGGTAAAAAAAAACGATCACTACCTAATCTACCCACCTCCATCCCTAAACACTTACCTGATTGAGTCAGCGATCTAGCGCTGTCCCGTCTGCAGCACCACTCCACTCACTTCCTGGTCTCACAGGAGAAGCTGAGGGCAAAGGCTCCTTCTGCTGTTAGTCAGAAAAAGTGGGGAAGTGGCTTGCTAGTGCTGTGTGTGTCTATGGATGCACACAGCTCGGCTCAGAAATGCACCCGCATGTGTGCTCCCTCCCTGAGGGAGCACCTGGAGGAGAGGAGGAGCAGACAGCGCCGGCGGGGGACTCCAGAAGAGGAGGTATGGGATTAGATCAGTGTGAGTATGCATATTGCGTACCTGGCTGTTCCCGGTGAAAGTGAAGAATCATTGTAATAGCTACTAGAGTGATCCTCGCTATCTTATTGGTTATGTGCCTAGTGGCTGCCCTGCTGCATAAAAAACACAGGGGGTCACTAATTTGGCATGGTCATCGTTCAGAGAACGCCTTATATTTTTCTCAATGAACACAAAGCAATTTCTGATTGGATCTCTTTAAAACTGAGAATACTTTGCATTAATTGAGGAAACTGCAAGGCATTCTCTGACTAAGCTCCTGCAGGCTCTCAGTCAGCTGTCTGCCTGTATCTCCCATATGGGCAGACAGTTACTGAACTGCAGGAAGAACCTGTACTATGAGAGCGTTCTTCAGCATCCTTTTAGTTCATTGAGAACTACAAGCCGTCTGCTGCAGTGATTGACGGTACTTGTAGTTCATTCATCCACAGAACTCTGTGAATAAATGACGCAGCTGTATGGGGAGAGCCCCGCACAGCCGCACTGTTTTTAATTAGTAACATTGGGTGTGGGGAGAAGATCCCCACCTGCTATCATGGGGGTGGGGGAATCGGGGAGTGCAGACATGTAACATGGTACAAAGGTGAACTTGCCCCTTAAAGCGGGGGTCCACCCACACCGCCAAAAAAAAAAAAAATTAAAAGCCAGCAGCTACAAATACTGCAGCTGCTGACTTTTAATACATGGCCACTTACCTGTCCCAGGGTCCAGCGATGTTGGCAGGCGATGCCGAGAACACGCTCGGTTCTTGGCAGCTGCCGCCGCCATCCTAGGTGAGGGAATCAGGAAGTGAAGCGTTGCGACTTCACTTCCCGGTTCCCTATTGCGCATGCGCGAGTCGCGCTGCGCGATCTGGATGGTCCCCGCTCTCTCCTGGGAGCTGTGTGTTTCCCAGGAGACAGCGCGGTGGGACGGGAAGAGGCATAGACTCCCATGGGAGTCTATGCCGGAAGTGGGTGCAAATACCTGTCTTAGACAGGTATCTGCACCCCCCTCCCCCCTGAAAGGTGCCAAATGTGACACCGGAGGGGGGGAGGGTTCCGAAAAGCGGAAGTTCCATTTTTGTGTGGAACTCCACTTTAAGTAAATGAAGAGCAAATCTAAGCAACAAGTACTGAAGTCAGGAAGTTTATTCTTTATATTTGCATTCTGTATAAACCAATGCTGCCAAATTACAGTGAGCGCCTTGCATGTCTCCTCCTAATATATTACCCAACAGATTCAATATAACAAGGCAAGTATGGATTTGACTGTTGGCCGTTAAGACTTTACTGCTGGTACTTCTGGCTTTCTGTGTCCATGGCTGGATGATTGTAAGATCCGTGACAAGATAGTGGTCCCCAGGAGTGGAGCAAGATATGGCAGAAGATTCTTAACCTGCTATTAAGGGGGTTGGTTCCCCTGTGGCTTCCCCCCTGGCAGTGGTGGCTACAAATGACAACAGTACCATATACAATTGAATACCTCCCCAGAAGGGACATTTGATATAAGGGTCAAACTCCCTAACCTTGAAACGGAGGATACCTCCCATGCTATGGTTTATCCACTTACATAATTTATTTTTGCCAGGAGACATTACCTACAACCTTGTATACAACCTTATACAGTATGTGCCCACACATTCACCTTGTTGGGGATCCTGGGTGGCCACCTGTCTGACCGCCTCACTCTATCTGTTTTTTATGACTATTATGCCACATATTAACAACAAAAATTGTTTTGAACGTTAAGCTCCTGAAGAAGCGCAATTGTCGCAAAACATAATGAGCAGGAACTCTGTGACCGGCCTATGTTTGATTGAAGCCAGAAGGACATTTCTAGATTTTTAAAAAAAAACTGGTAAAGAAGGGTGAATTTTCTTTCTTTTTATTATGAATAGCATTTTTGGTTGCTTAATGAGACAACAGCCGGTTAAAGAAAAAAACGTTCGACATTCGGCCCGTGTGTGCATGTCAATGTGTCCAACATTTGATACAGTCCCTCATAAACGCTTAATTTGCAAGCTGAGGTCTGTAGGCATGGACCATAAGGTTTGTTCTTGGATAAAAAACTGCCTACGGGGTCGTGTCCAAAGGGTTGTGATAAATAACGTATACTCAGAATTGTCTAGAGTGGTTAGTGGGGTACCCCAAGGCTCTGTCTTGGGACCAATTCTGTTTAATGTATTTATGAATGATATAGAAGGTGGGAGAAATAGCTCGATCTCAGTGTTTGCTGACGACACAAAAATATGCAGGGCAATAACACAGCAGGATATAGAAATTTTACAAGAGCACCTAAAGAAATTAATGGAATGGGCTACTGCATGGCAAATGAAAAAGTTTAACATTGAAAAATGTAAGGTAATGTATTTGGGGGGTAAAAATATAAACACAAGTTACTCATTAGGGGGAGAACCCCTAAGGGGCTACCAGGATGGAGAAGGATCTAGGGGTCCTAGTTGAAGACAGACTAAGCAATAGCATGCAGTGTCAAGCTGCGGCTACCAAAGCCAGCATAATATTAGCATGCATTGAAAAGGGAATTTACTCCAGGGATAAACGATTATTCTTCTACCTTATAAGACTCTGGTCCGGCCACATCTGGAGCATTCCGTCCAGTTCTGGTCACCAATCCTCAGAAAGGTTGTGCTGGAGCTAGAGAGAGTCCAGACAAGGGCAACAAAATGAATATGGGTACTGAAGGACCTTAATTATGAGGAACGACTGCAAGCGCTAAATTCATTCTCCCTGGAGAAGAGATGCTTGAGAGGAGATATGATGGCAATATACAAATATCTTAACGGTGATCCTACCATAAGTATGAAACTTTTCAGTCCCAGGGAGTGAAAGAAGACACGGGGCCACACGATGAGACTGGAAGAGAAGCGGTTTAACCTTAAGCTGCACAGGGGTTTTTTCACTGTCAGGACGGTACGGATGTGGAACTCCCCTCCACAATCGGTGGTGTCGGCAGGAAGTATGGATAGTTTTAAAAGACAAACATCTTAGTGAAAACAATATATGTGGATATGGGAAACACACACACCTACACAGGCTGAACTGTCTTTATTTAACCTTACCAACTATGTAACAACAGAAGCCAACTGTTTGGCCGTCTTCTGTCGGATAAGCATGCAGGAAAGCCAGCATTCAACCGACTCCCGATCAGCACTCTCAGCCAATGGCAAAGAGAGCTGATCAATGTGTTCTGCCGGGGGGGGGGGGGGGGTCATCCCCCTGTCAGAACACAACAGCTCAGCAGGGGAGATCACTGAACTAACCTTGCATGGTAGCTGACAGTTTTTTTTCATTCAGCCAGCTGGGTTGAACGAAAAAAAAAATTAATAGCGTGTGCCAGGCTTTAATGTTCTTATTTGTCTGTGTTGGAGCTACTTATTAACCCAATTCCAGTGCCTGTATCATGCTGGACATTGTGGAAGAGTCTGGTGCTCATGCTTGAAACTGAAGGCCATATGAGACATGAGCCAATGTCAAGCTGCCCTTCACCCATGAAGATACGGGACTAATACCATTAGGAGGTGGGTGACTTTTCTTTGTAATTGCAATAAAATATTTGAAAACAGTCAATAAAACCAGCAGAGCAAGTTTGGTGGATATTCACTGATATATTTGCCCTATTATTCAACCTAATCCCTGAAAACATAATTAGCTATGTTCTATTGATTAATGTTCGTAAAACCTGACACTATATTCTTTAGAGAGGAACGTGTTTATATGAAATGATCCAAGTGTCTGACAAGATAAGGAGGGGGCTCTTTTTCTCTTCAGTGTTATAAATGAAGTTTTTGTCTTTCTTCACTTTGATAGATGACATGACAGTTTTGATAATGAAATGTTGGAAAAATAATAAAGATCCTCTAAGCAATTCTTTCACAGAAAATAGGATGTGTATGTTTATTTGCCTGGTCTCTGAAATTTTATTTTGCCACCAAAAAATGTAGATTTTGCCTCTGGTAAAATTCAGGGATTTTGTGAATCTTGGAAAAAAAAAAAGGGAATAGAGGAAGTCCACTAGAAGGACTTCTCCCATTCTGAAGAATACATACAAATTGTTCCCCCTCCTATTCGAGGAGCACTTAGCAAACATCATTAGTCACTTATATGATGTCTTTATATGTAAGGACCAATTATTATTCTTAGTTGGATCAGGGATTCTACTTTCTAATTTCCCTCTTCCCTTTTTTTTCTTCCCTACCTCCGTCCCAGCCCCCCCCTCCCATTTAATATTTAATTTAAAATTTTTATATGAATAATATTGTCTTTTCCATGATGATATAGTATATTACCTCATTGCACCTTGTGTAATCACAAGTCATGTTGTGTTTTTTATAACATTACAGATATTACTGTTGTTTGTTGCAAGGATCCCCTATATGTTTTCTTTGCATTGTAATGCCCTGTACACACGGTCGGACTTTCCGACGGAATATGTGCGATCGGAGCTTGTTGTCGGAAATTCCGACCGTGTGTGGTCTCCATTAGACTTTTTCCATCGGAATTTCTGACACACAAAGTTTGAGAGCAGGCTATAAAATTTTCCGACAACAAAATCCGTTTGTGTAAATTCCGACCGTGTGTGGGCAATTCCGACGCACAAAATGCCACGCATGCTCAGAATAAATTAAGAGACGAAAGCTATTGGCTACTGCCCCATTTAAAGTCCCAGCGTATGTGTTTTACGTCACCGCGTTCAGAACGATAGGATTTTCTGACAACTTTGTGCGACCGTGTGTATGCAAGACAAGTTTGAGCCAACATCCGTCGGAAAAAATCCATGAATTTTGTTGTCGGAATGTCCGATCAATGTCCGATCGTGTGTACAGGGCATGATACTCCATAATTCTTAAATAAAAGAATGCAAAAAAAAGTAGAGCTCCTCTTGTGGAAGTACAGGAAAACTAGAAAATAATTAACAAGGTTGTAAAGAAGATAAGAGATCGCGTAACAGTTTTTTGTGGTGGTGGTGGGGGATCCAGGGCTCATTCATACTCTTCTTTATCTTAACTGACATGTTCTCATGCAGCATGTTAAGGTGTGTTAAGATGCATTGTGATGGAAGAAAATCTTAAAGTGAAATATATATAAAAAATATATGTGTATGAAGGCTTTTTAATGCAGAAGAGACATACCATATTACCTTCACAGTAACGCTGTGATGTAATGATATGAAAAGTGCACAAGAAAAGTCTTCATAATAAAGTCCACAGAAAATTGTGTGTAGAAAAAAAAGAGCTTTAATCCTTCCCAGAAAACCTTTTCTCTACCAAACAAACAACACTTGTGCTTGTGCAATCCCTCTCTCTTTGGAAAGACACTCACCAGAACACTATGCCTCCCACTCTCATGGTTGGCACAGCCCAATTTATATGTAATTGCACATCAGCTCTCAGGTAATTAACCAACACAATATTCCCCTATCCGGCTCATTACATGCCATCAATATATGAAAGGGAAAAAGAGATGCCCCCAATGGTGCAGTAACCAAGAAAACTTCCTTTATTAAAATATTGAAAAGCCACTCATAAAGTTAAAATAAACATTGCGCTCATCAATAATAAAACATACAATGGCATCATGTATAGCACAAGTAGCGATCCAACAGCTCTCTCACCACCTCCGGAATACTCAGACAGTGTTACTTCGTCACTTCTGGTTCTGGTCCTGACGTCACTTCCGGTCGCCGCATAGCAGGAATATTCTGATGGTTAATTACCTGAGAGCTAATGTGCAAATACATATAAAGTGAGCTATGCCAACCATGAGAGTGGGAGGCATAGGGGGAGATTTACTAAACCTTGAGCAGTCAGAATCTGATGCAGCTGTGCATAGTAGCCCATAAACTTCAAACTTTAGCTTGTTCAGATAGGCTGTGTTCACATCTTGGCATTCTGAATCACGGGCAGAATCGCCTCAGTCCCACCACGATTCGAAGTAGTGGCAAATCGAGTGATGCCCGTGCAATCCCCGTCACTTCCAATGGCACCCCGATCGCGGCACGATTTTGCCGCGATTTGTCGGGTGACAATCACGGTACAATTGCGCAAGCAGAATTGCGGTTCGCTGTCACCCAAAAGATGCTCCTGTACTTCTTTTGGGTGACAGGCGCCCAACGATTCTACTTGCATGATTTTACCGCTATTGTTGCCTGACGAATTGTGGCAAAATCGCGGCGCGATTGGGGTGCCTTTGGAAGTGACAGGGAACGCACAGGCATCCGACGATTTGCCGCTATTTCAAATTGCAGGCGGAATCGTAGCGACTCCCCCCACGATTCAGAATGCCAAGATGTGAACAGAGCCTAAAGCTTTGGCAATAAAATCTGGAGGCTGATTGGTTTCTATGCAGACTTGCACCAGATTTCGCACTCTCCAGCTTTAGTAAATAAACCCCACAGTGTTCTGGTGAGTGTCTTTCCAAAGGCAGAGGGATTGCAGGAGCACAAGTGGTGTTTGGTGGAGAAAAGGTTTTCCACAAAGGGTTGAAGCACTTTTTTTCTACACACAATTTTCTGTGGACTTTATCATGAGGACTTTCCTTTGCACTTTTAGTGGACACTTTGCACTTTGATGATTGAATTTGTTTTTTTGATTAAGAAGCTGGCGGCAGTGATGGGTTATATTTTTTTTTGCATTTTTTTTATACTGATTCAAATATTAATTTAGTTGTGTACACATATACAGTACTGTATGTGACAAATTATTTTTGTATAACCTCGAAGCGCAGGGTAGTTTTTTTTATGATACTATCGGGTTGATTTACTAAAGGCAAATCCACTGTGCACTGCAAGATGGCATTATCCCATCCTGCCTTGTTGCTGTGATGTTGCTAAAACACTTTCAGCCAATGCAAACCCCCTCACATGTACTCTTCCTCCTCTGTCACAGTAGCTCTGAGCTCAATCATGCTGCGTCTGAGGAGTTAGTGGACTATTCATGTGCAGGGGGTTTGAGAGCTTGCTCCTGTGATGGTGGAGGTGAGAAGTAACAGCTGGTAGTGTCTTAACAACATCCTAGTAACAAGGCAAGATGGGATTGTTCCATCTTGGGGTTTTTTTTGGCCAGGCTTATGAAGATATTTAATTGGCTTATACCTATAGCATTGTCCAACTTTAGTCAAAGTTGTACAGTTTGTTTTTTATCTACAGAGTACCCTTAACTGCATAGGCAATTTTTTGCTAAAGATGAACCAATACTTTAAAATAAAGGGCACCATGGTAACTACCTTGTTGTAAACCCATGATTACTGTACTTTACCACAATGTGGAGGGGTGAACGGGCCATCAACGGGAGCCAAGTTATGGGGGAAGTTGAAGATTCAGGAGAATAGAGAAAAGGTTTATGTTCCTACGCAAACTAAAGCCCATCCCTAGAAGAGGGGGTCTTTTTTAACAAATGATACCTGACACTAAGATATGCAAATGAACTGTCATAGCTAAATACCATTGAATCTTTCCCATAAAGCTTAATTTACACTGGCAGCTTGAGTTTACAAGCTTTTGGCATTTTTGGCTTTTGGCACCTAAACTCAACAAAAGCCTATGTATCCATGTACACATTGGCTTTCAGATGAGTTTAGGAGCCGGCGTGTTTAGGTGAGGTTAAACCTCACTCTCCTGAAGAATTGCGCTCTGGATAGAAACGTTCTGACCGTGGGAAAATGCAAAATCGTGTTTTGCATTTTCCCACGGCCGTGGTGTACATGAAGCCTAATTCAATCTTAAAGTGGCTGTGAACTTTTACATATATACCCAGTGAAGTGACAGGCCTCAGGTGATACACAGAGATTAAAAAAAACCTTCATCATAAGTTGTACCTGTTTATCTGCAGTCTTCTCTACATCCGTTCAAAGTGCTGAATATTTAAAGCTTGTCTGAGAGTTCAGAAAATAGGGAGTGGAGACTGAGAGTCACACTCTGTAGAGCTCAGTGAGGAGAGCTGATTGAACAGAAGGGACACACCCCCCTTCACTGAGGATGTTAATCAGCTGGAGATCCCTCCCCTGTCACCATTTTTCTCTTGGTGTCAGGAAAACTTGTCAGAAGTGATTCATGCTGATAGCAAGGGAAGGAGGTAGCAGACAGAAATGACACTTAATTGAGACAAGTGCACACTATAGAAGGATATGCTTTGTTCATAGTTCATGTCTGAGCTTTACAACCACTTTAATATAAACACTCTGCTGGTGCTGTGTTTCCACCAGTTTCTTATAGGAAATTTGAGGGTTGACATTTGGAACAAGTATGCATATAGGAAAGTCTGAGTGCCTCAGAGAGTATTGAAGGCATTGGATTGTTTTTTTCAAAAAGGGAGGACAGCAATCTCAATGTCAATATTCTCTCAATAGAGGCTTCTTTTAAATAACTATCCAGTCTAACACAGACTTGCATCCTGCACTCTGGAAAGCTAATTTTACACATTATTTTTGCATTAGCTTTGGGTGGAAATTGACATTATATGAAAATAAGAGAAATTAAGTTTGAATCTGGTGACCTATCTTTTAGGTACACAATGGTGAAGTTCCCTCTACAGTCATCTTGTTCTTCTGCATGTACGTCTGTGTGTCCAGCTGAGCTCACCACTGTCAGTGATGGAGAAGAATAGAGCATCAACTGAGGGATCAGAGTTTTTACTACCCACACACACACACACTCATGAAAAATAAAATGTGAACTAAATAAACTTTCTTAAAATAGTACTACAAAGACTGTCACTCATTGATACAGAAATGAATGTCAGGTGCTGCTATTTCTAGCCATAAGTCAGAAAGGGTGCTTAGGTACCTGAGCTAGAACTTACTTACCCAACCACAAGTGGACAGATATGACCAACCCTTGTTCAGTTGTATATAACTGTTCTCTACTTTTTCTTTTACTTTGCACATTTTTACAAAATAAATATTTTTTTTCTGCCAGTACAGTGCTGACATATTCTAAAACTTCTGCATAATGATACAAGGGTTTAGATTCAGAGGTGTGGGGCATAGTCCTTGACAGACAAACTGTATTTATTGCCAGCCACCCTGACGTATACCCTATCCAAGCACTCTTCCATTGGTTGGTTGCACTGTGCCTACTGCTTTTGTTAGTATTGTAGGAGTGCTGGAGAAGGTCAGTACTGCAATCTCCCTATGTAGTCTGTCTATCTATCTATCTATCTATCTATCTATCTATCTATCTATCTATCTATCTATCTATCTATCTATCTATCTATCTATCTATCGCATATATTTTAGCTTTTAAAGTGTTACTAAACCCAGGACCCTGCATTTACTTTATCTGGAACATGGAAATGATTTTAGTCAATATAAACTACTAAATACCTTTTTTTCCTCAGCAGTTAGAGCAGTCCTATGACTTCTATCAGTGTCTGGTAAAGCTTGTAGGAGGAGTTTTCATTCTCCTCTGACTGTTCTACGAGGCTGCATGACCCCTGACCCTCTATCTGGACAGTGCTGATTGGCCCTGTGCTGATCACATGCACCATCCCAAGATAAAAAAAAACTCTCTAGCAATGTACACCAAACTGAGCATGTGCAGCCTGACTCCAAGGCTCTGTACTATCAGAAGATGGATTGGGGACCGTGTAAGAAGGGGAGGATCAGAGAAAACAGGATGAAACAGCCTTTTTACACAATGCAGAGGCGTAACCCCTTAGGTTCCACAGTGAGTATAACAAGCATGCTTTACTGCATATACAGACTGATTTTATTGTTGCGGGTTTAGTAAAACTTTAAGTCATTATTACAGGTACAGTATGTGCCACTTGTGAAGATGATGAGGCATAAATTCACACATAAATAACTATAATATATTACCTGTTTATGAATTGGTTTATTGCACACCCCACACATGTGAAGTTACTGCTTTGCTTCTGTAAGCACTTCTTTGGTGACACCAGGTGGCTTTGGGAAATGAGGAGTAATAATGAGAGACACAGAAAAAAAAAAAATGCATATGTTACAACAGCCCTGGATTTATTACTGGACCACATTAATTGACACAAGGTTACGTTCACATGTCGAAAAAAACCCCACATATATAACACATAAAATAACTATTGTGTGTAATATAAAGTTATTAAAAATGACCTTGCAATTTCATCCTGCAGTCATTTAATGTTTATAAGCTGCCAAAAAAGCAACATTGGAGCTCTATTCAAGGCTGAGGGTTAGTAATAAAGTCTGTTTTTCTTTCAAATAATACTGTATGTGGTTTAGGAATATTGGAGAGGATTACTGGTGTATTTGACAGTAGAAAATAGTTTTTTTTTCTAAAGAATTTTAATCAAAGCAATTTGTACATTTCTGGTCTTGTCAACCTGGTTCTGATTCTCACTCAGAAATTATGATTATGATTCTGTTTGTGTTAATATGGCAAAGTACACATGGGCCTGGGTATGGCTGGGGTATTGATTTGTTTCACATAAAGACAGGTTCCCTGGGGGGAGAATAATGCTAGCAATACATATTTAGATTTCTCTCAATAAAAAAAAAGTGAAATCAGTAGATCCCTCCATCTACACTAAACTGCATAGATGGGGGAATCTACACTGTGTGCTAATGAATTCAGACAGTCAAAGTACCCGCGGCTGTCAGAATACCTGAAGAGTGACTGCATCTGATAGGATAAGATGGAGTCACAGTTTGAACAACAATTTTCCACCTGACTTATGGCTCAAATTTTGGCTGCAACTGGTCAAAATCCAAATGTTGTATGGCCAGATTAGGTGTGTGTGTGTCAGGACCTGAATCTGAACCTGCGACCTCTGCTGTTTTTGGTAGTGTCTCTTTTTGCTGAGCCATCTGAGATGCTTGACAGCTCCCTACCTGGCTCCTTAGACAACTTTGGCTTGTGTCTTTTTTCTCTTGAACCTTGAACCCTTTGCTTCTCGCATAAACTTCCTATTTAACCACTTCAGCCCCGAGCCTCTTTTTTACATTTGTTGTTTACAAGTTAAAATTTTTGCTAGAAAATTACTTAGAACCCCCAAACATTATATATATTTTTTTCTAACACCCTAGAGAATAAAATGGCAGTCGTTGCAATACTTTCTATCACACCATATTTGCACAGTGGTCTTACAAGCGCACTTTTTTTGTAAAAAAATACACTTTTTTACTTTTTTACTCTTTTGAATTAAAAAATAAGACAACATTAAAGCTAGACCATTTTTTTTTTTTATGTTATGAAAGATAATGTTACGCAGAGTAAATTGATAGCCAACATGTCATGCTTCAAAATTGCGCCCGCTAGTGGAATGGCGACAAACTTTTACCCTTAAAAATCTCCTTAGGGGATGTTTAAAAATTTGTACAGGTTACCAGTTTTGAGTTACAGAGAAGGTCTAGGGCTAGAATTATTGCTCTCGCTCTAACGATCACGGCGATCCCTCACATGTGTGGTTTGAACACCGCTTTCATATGCGGGCGCTACTCACATATGCGTTCGCTTCTGCGCGCAAGCTTTTCGGGATGGGGCGCTTTAAAATAAATGTTTTTTTCTTATTTATTTTACTTTTAATTTTTTATTTTGACAGTTTAAAAAAAAAAAAAAAAAAAGTTTGGGTCACTTTTATTCCTATTACAAGCAATGTAAACATCCCTTGTAATAGAAAAAAACTATGACAGGACCTCTTAAATATGAGATCTGGGGTCAAAAAGACCTCAGATCTCATATTTACACTAAAATGCAATAAAAAATAAATAAATAAATATTTGAAAAAATAAATAAATAAAAATTCTCCTTTAAGAGCTATGGGCGAAAGTGACGTTTGACGTTGCTTCCGCCCTCCCATGCCATGGAGCCGAGCAGGGGCCATCTTCCCCTCAGTCGGCAGCCAGGCATCCACAGGAGAGGACACGATCATCTCCGCCGCTACCGGTGGGTCCGGTAAGCGGAGGAGATGATCGGAGCGTGGCGGGAGGGGGGGGAAGCTCTCCCGCCACCAGTAAAAGTGGTCTTGAGGTGAATCCGCTGCAGAGACCACTTTTATCATAAAGAGGAACGCACGTCGTTCCTGAAAATACCGGGGGTTATGGCAGCTAGCTGCTGCCATAACCCCGGTATTTAGCGTCAAAGTACCGATGTATGGCGATTTGCGTGAAGTGGTTAAGCCATGCCTTTGCACTTTCTGTTTACCAGATTATTGTGCTCAGCCAATATCTCGCTCTTGTCGCTCCTGCTGCTGTCCTTATCTTGGCTCCCACTTCTTAATGATCTTTGGTGTGTTCCTCCACTACACTTCTGCTTAATCCTTACCTGCTATATCTGATACTGCACCCGACTTGCTCACCTCCTGGTTGGGTGATCCTGAGGATTACAACCTGGTACTAACATGCAGCAAAACCCATCTCCACCATCAGGAGCTCTGGTAAATACCAGAGACCTGCTTAGACCCTGGACCTTGGTTGTGCCGGTGGGAGCCGGCTAGAGCTACTGGTCTCTGAGCCTCACCCCTGTTCGTAACAGTGTGTGTGGCCAAACTCCGCACCAGGTACCAGAAAAAAAAGTCTGCCCCATAAGCTATGCTGTTGGCATGCTACAGTGAAGAACTTAGACACACATTGAATATTTGCTGCTCTTTTATTGCAAGGTATGGATTTAAAATTGGTAAACAGTTGCATGCTGTGAATTAGGCAATTTCTCTTTTGTAGAACAAAATAGTTTTTTTTTACACTAGAATTTTTGTTAGATTTCTTTCTATTCAAAAGACCTTCTCCTTTAAGAGAAAGTGTCTTTATATGAAACACCCTCTAGTGTGTGCTACTAACAGTGTTAGTACAGGTAACACATAGTCTGGCTCTGTGATAAACCTAAGTCATTGAATCTGGATCAGGTTACTAGAGGCCAGGGCTTGATGACTCATCCTTGCAACTCTCTGGTGCCTCCCCCTGTTTCTAGAATGTTGGAGAACGTTCTAGAGAATATTGGGCGGAGGCTAGGAGGGGTGGCATTAAATATTTAGGGGCCTTTGGACATTCCCCAGGTTGGGGCCTGGTAGGGTGCTAAAGAAGCCATTAAATAGACACGAGCCATGCCAACAGGGAGTTTGGGTGAAAGATGGAGAAGCAGTGCTAAGAGAGGCAGTCGGTGGTGTTTGAGGGACTCCTTACTGGGGGGGGGGTGGAAGGAAGAAGAGGAATCTGTAACTGGGGAGGAAGTGTCCCTGAATTGTTGTTGTCACACTGGGCATCCCACAATCCCTTACCCCATCCAAGTTATCATCCCCTAAAAAAACTGCAAAAAACAGCCAAAGACTGATTTCTGTCTCTGCATGAAAGAAGAAAATGCTGTGTGACTGGCTGCAAAGCACTGGGGAACACTGACTTCAGCAACTCCTATGGGGGGTAGTGCTACAAATAAATGTTTTGAATGTTTGAATAATTCAATTTTTTCTTTTAGGCGTCCATACATCTAGATTGCTATATAGGTTTTGGCTGGCTAACATACAGTAAAATATGGTTCTTCTGCAAATATATTCCGAAGAACATACAGTAGTTTGACAAGTGTTACAAAGTCAGGTTTTTGGTACGTATATATAAAAAACAAAAAAATATGATATATACACACACACACACACGCTGTACAAATATTCTGGTAGAGCGTTATCACTAATAACAAAAAAGCTGATGTAATATATGGAGTTATTGCCAGTCCCCACCCACACTTGTGTTTGCTCTTTCAAGAGTCATCTTTATATCATTTTATCCGCAATACTCATACTGACCATTAGTCATGATACAATGAGACTCTTGTCACTGACATAATATAGATTTGTTTTCCATTCTCTTTTCTGTCTTTCCGTTGGCTGACCTTTAAGAAACTATCATTTATTTTATCAATAAAGAGAAAGATTCTAGGCCCAATGGTTGCTCTATTATGTCTTGTTACTAGAATAAGTCAACAAGCCTAAAAAAAGTTTTTTGTGGTTTTCCTATGAGAAGTGAGCCCCACTCATCTTTAAAACTTTGAAGACCTATTTTGGTTAACCTGCCAAGTTACTAAGTTCTTATGTTGACGTATTTTTTTTTTACCTTTTTATATTTCCTTTTAACTAGACTGCACTCTATACACTCTGCATTTTAGATAACACCAACAATTTGGGATTGTCTTTTTGTCTCGTTAGCAAAAGAATTAAAGGGGTTGTAAACCTTATGCCCTGTGTGCACCACCGGTTTTGCTGTTGGAATAAACTCCGAAGGTTTCTCCGACGGAACTCCGACGGAATTCCATTCAAGCGGTCTTGCCTACTCATGGTCAAACCAAAGTCCGACCAAAGTCCGACCGGCCAGAATGAGGTGACGTACAACACGTACGACGGGACTAGAAAAAGAAAGTGCAACAGTCAGTAGCCAATAGCTTCCGTCTAGTACTTGCTTCAGTGCATGCGTCACTGTTGGTCCGTCCGAACAGTATACAGACGAGCGGTTTTCCCAATAGGAATTGGTTCCATCAGAAATATTTAGAACATGTTCCATTTCTAGGTCCGTCAGAATTTTTGAAAGAAAAAGTCCGATGAGGCATACACACGATTGGAATAGACGATGAAAAGCTTCCGTCTGACTTTTTCTGTCGGACATTCCTCTCGTGTGTACGCGGCTTTAATGTTTCGTATGCATTAAGGTGAAAAAACACCTGGCAGTGACCGGCCCTCTTGCCCCCCCGTTTTACTTACATGAGCCCTGGAACTTGACCTGGTGGGGACGCTCCATCTCTCTGCCCAGGGTTCTTGGCTCTTGATTGGATAGATTGATAGCAGCGCAGCCATTGGCTCCCGCTGCTGTCAATCAAATCCATTGACACGGGCGCCGGGTCATACATTTGGCGGCTATGGACGCCGAATGCTGGACTCGGGAGCGCGCCCGCAAGATAACCCCCTCGGGAGAGTGCTTCTCCTAGGGGGTTATCTGATGTGAGGAGCCGGGAGCCCCCAGAAGAGGACGACCGGGGCCACTCTGTGCAAAACGAGCTGTACAGTAGAGGATTGTATGGTTTGTTTATTATATTTAAAAAAAAATGAACCCTTACAATCACTTTAAATAAAAGGATATTTCAAAAGTTGGAATTTGGCATCAAAACATGCGTGGGTGATGGAAAATGATTATGCAAGTTAAAATTGACAAACACCAGGATGTACGTGGTAAGTTGTTACTCTAATTAAAGAGCTGCAATATAATTAAAAAGTAGTATATTACTTGAAAACTAGAAGCTGCTAAAATCAGTAAATATAAGCAGTCATCACTGCCACTTCCTTTTCATGCAATGAACAGATAGTTAAGGTTCAACTCCACTCACAATTGATATTTCAGTTTTGCGTGGTAGCTGATAATCTCAGGTACTAAGTTTGTCAAATTTTCCTCGCCTGAGTTAATAATATAACATCAAACTTGGCTTTCTGGTGTCCACACAAAACTGGAAAGCTTGGCACGGAGAGTCTGGAATATGAAGACATCCTCACACTGTATATTTCTTGCTATTACCATAATTTAGTACCAAAAAACAACCCAAAATAAATTCTCCTGCTCCTGACAATTGCAGCAATACTCCATATGTGTATGTTAGTTGTTGTTTGTACTCATAGTACAGCCCGGAAACAATGGTGTGCATTTTGCATTTTTTTTCATCCTGTCTAAAACACACTGACAATGATACCAATAAAAACAAAAATTTGATTCTACCCAAAATATGCTGACCGTGACCTTTGACCCCAACCTTGACCTTGACACTAACCCTGGCAAACCTTGATCTTGTTATTTTTTTCTTTATTTTTCATTTTTATTTGATTTTAATTTTTTACACACTTTGGTTTGTTTACATTTTCCTCTCCTGCATGAAGAAGAAGATACAATATATATTCCTCTTCATTCAGAAGAGGAAGTAAACACAGGGGCAGCCTTACAGTGACTGATCACTGTGATAGCCAATCAGAGGCTATCATAGGGATCAGGTGACCTAGAACTGAGAGTCCGGGTCCTGATCATTAGTATGAGACCCGGGGCTCTCGGTTAGAGCCCAGTCTCTGTGCTGGGAGCAGTAGTGTATTTAGGTTTTGTGCTGCCCTGGGCCTGACTAAACTCGTGCACCCCCTAATTTAAATATGACCCACCACTTCATGTCAAGATCACACCCCTTGCTGTTTAAAACCCGCCCTGAAATTTTCTAGTGGGGACACTAGTCCTGAGGGCCTGGGGGGGCAATGGATTCCCTTAATTTGCACAGATTTCCTCTTACTTCCTGTTTGGCTATGGGGCAGGAAGTGAAGGGAAATCTCTGGAATGGGACAGGGATGGTAAAAAATAAACTGACAGGGGCTATAACCCTCCCTTATTCTATCCAAGATAAAAAAAAAAGTGTTGCCTATAGTTCTACTTTAAGCACAAATTTCTGATAGAGGACTAAGAAGATATAGCCATGCCAATGGCACAGCAGAAAACAGCACTGTGAGGAAGGTTTGTGTTCCAGGATGGGAGGACAGTCAAAATTAGAAGCGGCGCCCCCCCCCCCCCAGTTGCGGAATGCTGGCCGCCTGCATACCGGAAGCAGATGCTTTATGGGGTTGCTAGACTTATTTGCCTCTCAGCCCAGTCTGCCCCAAAAGACTGGTGCTACAGTACACTAACACTTGCTCTCTTACTGTGCTGCCTCCCTGCAAAGTGCTGCCCTAGGCCTGGGCCTTGTCGGCCTAGGCCAGGATACAGCGTTGGCTGGGAGCGCACTGTGAGGTGCACGTTTCCAGCACAAAGGGAGCATATATGCGGCCCCATGGAAAAAAGCCCACTTCAGAGAGGCCGCATATATGTGCGTGGTCAGCGTGAAGGGGTTAAGTAGCACATCAGACACCCTAAAGTTTGCTTAAGGTAAGTAAAAGTGTCCAATCGGTATTTTTTTATCATATTTTATCATAGCATTCCTAAACTGAATTTTAGGTTGGGGAGGAAAAGCATACTTGCACTTTATTAATATTATTTTTATGTAACCTGGACTGTGGCTGATAACTTCTGTGAAACTTCTTCCTTTGTTGCTGCTGTGTTATCCTTCCGCAGTGTGGGCAGGGTTAAAAGGAATATCATTAATACAGAAGTGCAGCAGCCACCTTTTGGGAAACCGTTTTGAAATGCTTATCTGTGAAGTGTCACAGGGGGAAGTCATCATGGCTTGGGAGGTGATTGGCTGATGCAACAGAGCAAGGGGAAAAGGTCTGCAGCTGGGAGAGAGCACAACAAGGTTGCTGTGAAGGGAAAACAGTGGTGTGTGGCCAAAGTTTTTGCTGGAGCTATGTGATGCTGTGCTGCCCAGGAGGTGTGCTGACCAGAGACTTAGCTGCTGCTGCCACTGATTCAATGGGTCCCTGCCATAGCTGACCACAATCGGTAAGAACGCTGATTTTTTAAAATTCTTTTTATTGTTTTTAAACAAATATCATACACTGCTTAGTACACAAACAATGTATGAGGTGTACAGAGAAGGCATATTAATCTTCAATATAGATAATCTCTGGCCAATCTAGTTGAAAAACAAACAAAAAAAATACAGTACGTCTACCATAATCATGTGAAAACATAACCCTGAGAACTCCCCCACCCCACTCATTTGTGTGCAATACTGAGCTACTGTATTTATTAAAAAATATGCATGAAATGCATTTTTAAATTCAACTAGTTTACATACCCAAATTAAACTTTGTGTCATCGTGTTGTAATCCCTGTACCCCGTCTTGGAGAGTGATTGGAGAGCACTAATAAAGTGTCCTGCAGTGCACATGTGACAGGATGAGAGAGCAGAGAGTTGACCTCTGTGGCTGCTCCTTCACTCTCCAGTCATAGGCTTAAAACAGGGAGGTGATCAGATTGTTGTTTAACTGCAGCATGGAAAAAGTCTGTCAGAGCTTTGTAAATTTTAGGACTAGGTGGACAGAAATTCAAATCCTATTGCAGATAAACATATACATATACAGTATATGTTTTACAGCGGTGCATTTGTCAGTACAAAAGTGATAAGCAAATACACACAAAAAGAAAAAAAAAAACACAAGTACAAAGAACACTACATTAACTAATCTACCCTAAATACACAAAAGTACACCCTCTAAACAAAAGTACATTTATTTATCAGCAAATTTCAGCAAGTGAAATCAGCAATTATGCAGTGAAATTAATTTTAACAATATCACTCCACTCATTCTTAGTCACCAGTAACAGCCAATCAGAGCCTTGAATAATTACAGAGTGAAAGAAGAATTGACGTAGGAGGTATCTTCAGAATATTTTAAGGGTACAGACGCAGAGAAGGCTTTTGATAGGGTGGACTGGGAGTACCTTAAATTGACCTTACGCCACTTTGGTTTGGGACCTAAAATGTTCCACCGTATTTCATCATTATACTCTGATCCCTTGGCTCAAATTAGAATTAATGGGACGCTAAGTGACCCCTTTGCTCTGCATAATGGAACCAGGCAAGGATGCCCCCTCTCCCCTCTCCTTTTTGCTATTACTTTAGAACCCTTCTTAGCTACAATTAGGAACAACGCTAATATTAAAGGCATACAAATAGGCAACAAATCCCACAAATATGCAGCTTATGCAGATGATGTTCTATTTTTCATTCAACAACCACATACTTCGATCCCCAACTTGATATCTGAATTTTCCTTGTTTCATTCAATCTCAAACTTCAAAATAAACCTAAATCTAAATCCGAAATTTTAAACATTAACATCCCTAAATCTGAGGCTCTCTCGCTTAGACCCCTCTTTCCATTTAAATGGGAACAAAAATGTATAAAATACTTAGGCATTTATCTCACTCCTAATCTCCACTCCCTTTTCCGATATAATTATATTCCCATGCTAAATAGGATTAGAAATGACTTACGAAAGTGGTCCAACCTGTCTCACACCTGGTTAGGGAAAGTAAATATAATTAAAATGAACATCTTACCTAGCATTCTCTTTCTTTTTCAAATGCTACCATTGGAGGTTCCAGTGGGGTTCTTTACTATTATACAATCCATGGTTTCCCGCTTCATCTGGAAGGACAAACATCCTAGAATATCCAGGGCGTCACTGTTTCGTTCCAAATGCTCAGGTGGCCTGGCACTTCCCAATTTCATAGCATATTATCAAGCGACTGTATTGGCCAGACTAGCTGAGTGGAAATATGCTTTTAACTCGAAGCTATAGGTACAAATTGAGTATTCCTTGAGTGACATGGATCTCTCAGTGGCGCCCTGGATACCCAAATCTCATAGGAACCTTGCTCGCTCCACCTCGGCTCTCACTATATCCTCTTTAGATGTATGGGACGCCCTACGTAAAAAACTCTCCTGGGCCTACGACTCCCCCCTATTACCTCTCCTCAACCATACATACTTCTTGCCGGGTCTTCTAGATTCAGGTTTTAAGACATGGAGATCGGGAGAACCTCTTTTGCTCCATCATATCCTTAATGGCAATGTATTGAAACCACTATCTACGATCCTCGCCCCTAAACCTGTCACGTATTTAGATAAATGGAGGTACCACCAGATACAACACTTCCTAAACTCTCTTACTACTCCACTTAGGGGCGTTAGTGATTTAAACGCTATAGAAGCTATATTTTATCCAAAAGACCCTCCCCTACATAGCATTTCGTTATTTTATAAAGCCCTTATCACTCTCCAAAATCCCAGATTCCCACACTTCTTGACTAAATGGGAGACTGAATTTGATCTTCCCCTGACTGATATTCAAAAGGATAGGATCCTACAATTAGCACACACCACGTCCTTAGCATCAAAAATGTCAGAGGTCAACTACAAATTGCTCACTAGATGGCATTACACCCCAGTTAAAATGCACCAAATGTTCCCTGCCAGCTCCCCTTTGTGCTGGAGGAACTGTGGGAACAAAGCTACCCATGCACACATATGGTGGTCCTGCCCACTTATCCGTCCATACTGGGATGCCATTCGCGATCTGATTTTTCAGATTGCCGAGGTTCACATACCGAACGACCCGTGGGCTATTCTTTTCCATGTTACAAAAACTCCCATGGGGTTGTACAAACGCTCAATCATTCCTCATCTACTGAACACTGCCAAGGCCTTGATTCCCACTCTATGGGGTCAACCAGCAACTCCTCCTATTAAAAACTGGCTACAAATGATTGATAACGTACACCTCATGGAGAGTATCACCCATGATCTCAGAGGGACCTCTCAAAAACACTCTCTTATATGGGATTCTTGAAAAAAATTTAAGACCACTTCCTCATATAAAAATCTCATTACCGAAACCCCTTAAAACAATTAACCAGACTTAGCCATCTAACATTTTCTCTCATTTCGCTAATGCAACCCTCTTTTCAACACATGGCCCTGCATGCCGGCAACCTTTCACCTCCCCTCTCCCCCCTTCTCACCCTTCTTCCCTCATTTCTTCCTCTTATATTCCCTTCCTACTCTATCTTTCCTTTATTCCCTTTTTTCTTCTATACTTGCTCTTCAATAGTACCTCTTAAGTACCTATTTTTAACAAACCAAAATTCTATGTTCTTACTCAACTATATTCGATACATGGTACCCACATAGTTTATATCTTTCGCCTAGTTGGATAGTACGCTAATTCTATGTACCTACCCAGAGGCAATTGCGGAATTTTCATAACTGGTATGTTATGTGAGTACTACCTCTCCCTCTCTGTTCTATTGTTAAAAATGTGAATGTTTCCTATTTTGAGGTATAATTGTATTTCTGTTATATTTTTCTCTAATAAAAATTTATTAAACAAAAAAAAAGAATATTTTAAGGGGGACAGGTGCAACTGTCAGGACCGGGATTTGAACCCACGACCTCTGCTGCGTCTGGCAATGGTTCTTCTTGCTGAGACACCTGAGATGCTGGACAGATCATGGCCTGAATCCTTGCATAAACTTATTTCTATCTTTTTTCTGGTGAACTTTGAACTCCTTGCTCATCCCATGAACTTCCTATTTAGGCAATGCCTTTCACTTCCTGTTTGCCAGATTATTATGCTTTCCTCCAGCCAATATTTTGGTTCTTTCACTCGCTGCCATCTGTCTTTTCACATCCACTCGTTACTGATCTTGGTTAGTTCCTTGACTACGCTTCCTCTTGATTCCAACCTGCAACCAATTGTTACCAACCTTTGGCTTATTACTGACTAAGCATCTGGTTGATCCCTACATGTTACATCTGCTACCAGACCCTGACTTGCTTACCTACTGATGGGGCGATCCTGAGGATCCACAACCTGGTACTAGCATGCAGTGAAACCACCATCAGGTGCTCTGGTGAATACCAGCTAGAGATTAGACCCTGCACCTGGGGTGAGCCTGTGTCATCCACCAGGATAATCTGCTATTGTTCTTATCCTGCTAGTTGGTGGAAACCTCTCGACTGTTATAGCTACTGACTTCCAAGCCTGACCCCCGATCGTGACAGTAACTTGTTGTAGCAACAGTAAACCATGAATGAGACCGGGACATCTAGGAACTGTCCAAGCATGTTTATCCTGAACCTTTATTCATCAAGGCAGCAAACACAGTTTAGTTCAGAATGTTTGTGAACATACAGTATCTCACAAAAGTGAGCACACCCCTCACATTTTTGTAAATATTTTCATATGACAACACTGAAGAAATGACACTTTGCTGCAATGTAAAGTAGTGAGTGTACAGCTTGTGTAACAGTGTAAATTTGCTGTCCCCTCAAAATAACTCAAAACCCAGCCATTACTTACTAAACCACTGGCAACAAAAGTGAGTACACCCCTAAGTGAAAATGTCCAAATTGGGTCCAAAGTGTCAATATTTTGTGTGGCCACCATTATTTTCCAGCACTGCCTTAACTCTATCGGACATGGAGTTCACTAAGGCATCACAGGTTTCCACAGGAGTCCTCTTCCACTCCTCCATGATGACATCACAGAGCTGGTGGTTGTTAGAGACCTTGCGCTCCTGCACTTTACATTAGAGGATGCCCCAAAGATGCTCAATGGGGTTTAGGTCTGGAGACATGCTTGGCCAGTCCATCACCTTTACTCTCAGCTTCTTTAGCAAGGCAGTGGGCGTCTTGGAGGTGTGTTTGGGGTAGTTATCTTGTTGGAATACTGCCCTGCGGCCCAGTCTCGGAAGGGATCATGCTCTGCTTCAGTATGTCACAGTACATGTTGGCATTCAATGGTTCTTTCAATGAACTGTAGCTCCCCAGTGCTGGCAGCCCTCATGCAGCCCCAGACCATGACACTCCCACCATCATGCTTGACTGTAGGCAAGACACACTTGTCTTTGTACTCCTCACCTGGTTGCCGCCACACACGCTTGACAGCATCTGAACCAAATAAGTTTATCTTGGTTCCATCAGACCACAGGACATGGTTCCATTTCCAGTAAACCATGTGCATAGTCTGCTTGTTTTCAGCAAACTGTTTGCGGGCTTTCTTGTGCATCATCTTTAGAAGAGGCTTTCTTCTAGGATGACAGCCATGCAGAACAATTTGATGCAGTGTGCGGCGTATGGTCTGAGTACTGACAGGCTGACCCCCCACCCCTTCAACCTCTGCAGCAATGCTGGCAGCGCTCATATGTCTATTTCCCAAAGACAACCTCTGGATATGGCGCTGACCATGTGCACTCAACTTTTTTGGTCGACCATGAAGAGGCCTGTTCTGAGTAGAATCTGTCCTGTTAAACCTCTGTATGGTCTTGGCCACCATGCTGCCACTCAGTTTCAGGGTCTTGGCAATCTTTTTATAGCCTAGGCCATCGCAACAATTCTTTTTTTCAGATCCTCAAAGAGTTGTTTGCCATGAGGTGGCATGCTGAACTTCCAGTGACCAGTATATGAGAGGGAGAGCGATAATACCAAATTTAACATACCTGCTCCCCATTCACACCTGAGACCTTGTAACACTAACTAGTCACCTGACACTGGAAAGGGAAAATGGCTAATTGTGGCCAATTTGGACATTTTCACTTAGGGGTGTACTCACTTTTATTGCCAGAAGTTTAGACATTAATGGCTGAGTGTTGAGTTATTTTGAGGAGACAGCAAATTTACACTGTTATACAAGCTGTACACTCACTACTTTATATTGTAGCAAAGTGTCATTTCTTCAGTGTTGTCACATGAAAAGATATAATAAAATATTTACAAAAATGTGACGGGTGTACTCACTTTTGTGAGATACTGTAGTATAAAACAAACAAACATCTTTTTGCCCAAGCCAATAAGCAAACCTATGTCAATTTCTGAAAAGGGTGCCCATTAATGGGCTCCCCAAAACAAACAGCATGTGTCACATAGCAGAAACAGAGAGCAGAGCCATTGTGTTTCAGTTCACTTCTTTAGAGGCCTGTGCATAGTTAACTAGTGAGGTCTGGTTAAGCAGGTAAGATGTGGACTTAGGACTGGAGGCTATATCCCATTCAAAACTCTACAACGTCTCAGGGTTCCAGGAGCCAGACTAGAACTTATTGAGATCTGAGAAAACAACAAAGTATGACAAAGTATAACAGATACAAATCCTGTAGCCAGTCACAATGTTTAGGTGAGGGAATTAGGTGACACATATACACCATCCACAACAGTTCATCTGCATAACAGTGTTAGTAGAATTATATATGTTACGTTTTACCTATTACTTTCCACTCAGCTGTTTCTCCTTCTCACGTCACTATGGGGGCTATTTATGCAAGATTTGCTTTGCAAATGTCTCAACATTCATGCAATGGTAACAAATAATAATACCCATAATGTTTATAATATGCGTGTACTAGTTTCCTTGTTGCCTTTTGTCAGGCGAATGTAACATTTTCTAACAATCAGTTCTAAAAGAAAAAATAGCTATAAGAACATTTGAACCTGAGAATTAACATTCACCAATAAAGAAAATAGCCTGACACTATAGGCTAAGAACATCTTACCAACAGGAGAAATATGGAGAATCTTGTGAGAACAGCCAATTGAATGTTTGTTTATTCAAGTGAACCCCCAGCTGCAGCGTGAGGAGAAACATTTATCAGCGATATTATTACCACAACTAAATATGACCAGGGCTTTTTTTCAGCGGGAACGTGGGGGAACGCAGTTCCGGCACCTTCAGCACTAAATGTATGTAATAGCATGGGGTGTGGGGTGTGCTGGAGGGTCTATTGATATTGACTGTTGGGGGATTCATTGTCACTGGTGGGGATCTGATTTTGTGTGAGGGTCTATTGTTGCTGATGGGGAATATATTGTTGCTGGGGGGGTCTTATGTTAATGGAAGGGATCTACTGTTGAGGGAGAGGTCTATTTTTACTGGCTGCTGGAGGATCTATTGATGCTGGCTGCTGGGAGATCTGTTGTTGCTGCTGCTGGGGAGAGCGTCTAATGATGCTTGGGTGGATATTTTGTTACTGGGTGTGATATTTTGTTGTGGGTGGTTCACTGTTGCTGCAGGGAATCTATTGTTGGGGTGGAGTCCATTGTTGCTGGGGGAGTCTATTGTTGTGTGGGGATCTATTGCTGGGATTCTATTGTTGCTGGCTCTATTTTACTGCTTTTCTTTTTATCATTAACATGTTCTATATAAATGATTAAGCACCACAAAATGAAACTTGGTTCTGTAGTCTATAAAAGGGGCAGTACTGGTAGGTGGGTAGGGGGTGGAATCAAGGGATGGTGGTCAGAGGTGGGTAGGGGGCAGAGACAAGGGGTAACTCAGAAGGGGGGAGTTCCTGCACCTGAATATGACAGCTTCCTTCTGGTTGTTAGGAAGCTGGCACCTTCCAGTGTCCTAACAGCCCAGCCTGGTACATTCGCTGTAATCTGAGGATTCCAAAATTCATACTAGGCCCCTTTGGTCTGATATAGATTTGGGTCCTCCCCAAATTCCAAATCAGTCCCTGAATCTGATATGGATTTAAAAGGGGAACATGATGCAAAAAAACAAGAAATGTCCCCTCTTCAAAATCCATACCCGACTCTTATTTGACCATGCAGCCGAAGTGGTCTAGGAAGGGATGGGGGGGCAAGCATGCACTCCCCCAAACCGTACCAGGCCACATGCCCTAAACAAGGAGTACCTGGTATGAATTTTGTGGGGGACCCCATGCTGTTTTTTTTTTAGACTAGCCCCTCTGTTTACATTCACCTGCCAGTTGGGAATCCCAGGCTGCCAGCTGAATATGTGGGCAGGAATGAGTCCCTGGTTGTTAAGATGCCGGCTCTCTAACAACCAGAAGGAAGTTGTCACATTTTACCAGTGGTAATAATACCACAGGTGGCACTGCCTGCCAAACTGTGCCATTGAGAGCTTGCATCTTAACCATGAGCCAAACGTGGTACCGCCTCCTGCCAAACATGGTACCGCCTCCTGCCGGCTGCTGCTATATCCACCGCAGATCAATTTTCAGAGGGTGGTAAGCAATGCTGTCTGAAAAAGCCCTTAGTTCCCCTACAAATAATTGTTAATCCTGCTAGTGAAGTCCACCTAATGCAGCTTCCTAGGATGGGGTGACAATGATGCTGCACTGCTCCTAAATTCAGAGCAGAGTTGCCATTTTCACGTAGGCTGTAACTGCTTGCACTACAGAGGGAAGGGAAAATGTGGCATAACTACCAGCATTGTTACTGCTAATTCACAGGCCTGTAGCTTGCCAATCAGTGCCTGGACACACCTAGTCCTGCACAAAGCTGCCTCTGTTGCTGAAACCCTTCACTGTGAGCTGCAGTGTCTGGGAGCGGGAGCATGTGAGACAAAAATGTAAGAGGATTTAGCTCAGTCAGCAAAGGTAAAGAAAATGTTTTTTCTGGCATGATGAGGCTTGTGCATTACATAGTAACTGGATTTTGGACTGGATTTGTTTAGACTGTCATACCTCTGTCTTTAGTTTAACTAGATGTAACCAAAATGAAATTTGTATGAAAGTCACATCCAAATTTCAAACAATCCCTTTTCCTAAATTTTTGTATTCAAACTTTATCTGCAAAAAAAGGAATGTGTGCAAAATAATGAAAAACAGCAATGAGTTTTATTTGTTTAATTTGCACATCCAGATTGATAATCACCTGCAAATGTGTCACAGTCTCATTAAAATAATATTTTACGCTTCGAATCAGGACTGTGAAATACTTGTTTACCCTGCTGGCTATTGTTTTATACTTAATTCTGAGCACTGGTCGTTCTGAGTGCTCTTATAATGTGGAAATTTGCAACATAATTTGAAATTCTGATCAGCATCTAGATCTAAAGGACTTATGTTTACAGCTAATGCCAACTGTCTTCTCATCTTTTGGTAGGGCTTAAATCATCAGCATTCATTTTTAATCTGTTTAAATTGAGACACAAAATTAGAATTCCAGTCCTTTGATTTTTCGATTTTGGTGCCATTGTACTGAACACCTCTGTGTTAGGGTATGCTTCTGCTATTAAAGGTGAATCATATCAATTTATATTGCTGTTAAACAAGACCCTATGCTAAGCTTTTACTATCATCATCATCACAAGTGGTTTGCTCTCATGATTTGGTTCTTACATTTTCTTTTCTGTATAAAGAAATATACAGATACTTTTCAGCCCCATTGTATATTGTCTTTCAGTGGCGGCCTTCCACGGGGGGCACAGGGGTGCCTCCCACCAAAAGCTACTTATCATAAAAAATAAATAAATAAATAATGGCCCTTTAGGAGTGTGCAGGGCGCCGGACACACAGGTGTATGGGAAGCATGACGTGTTTACAATTACATGAATGCAAACAGGAAGCACTATTGGCTTCCTTTAGAAAGTCCTCGGGGCGCAGAGCTCTGTGCTCTGAACACTTACTATATAGCATTGTTCCCTGCTGTGGTGTGTGATTGGCGTCTCCTACGCTGTGACTTACAGTTTCTCTGACTCTTCCCAGGTTTTCCGAAGGTAGATGACAGGCAACTTGCTGTGAGGGCTGTGAGTACGAGGGGGGAGAGGGGGGACATCTAATGTAAAGGAGGACTCTGATGGTGACATCTAATGTAAAGGAGGACTCTGATGGGGACATCTAATGTAAAGGGGGTCTCGGATGGGGACATCTAATGTAAAGAGGGACTCTGATGGGGACACCTGATGTAAAAGGGGACTCTAATGGGGATACCTGATGTAAAGGGGGACTCTCATGGGGACACCTGATGTAAAGGAGGACTCTGATGGGGACATCTATTGTAAAGGGGGTCTCTGATGGTGACATCTGATGTAAAGGGGGACTCTGATGGGGACATCTAATGTAAAGAGGGACTCTGATGGGGACACCTGATGTAAAGGGGGACTCTGATGGGGACATTTGATGTAAAGGAGGACTCTGATGGGGACATCTGATGTAAAGGGATCAGCAGCTCCTGGAAGGGGGGGTGGTGCAACATAACCCTAAACCTAAGTCAACCCTCAGTGGTTTTAAGTGCACCTAAACCCAAAAACAAAAATGTAATGTATTGCAGCTTATTAGTCCTTAGATGCGATCGCTGCATTTGATTTTACTTTTTCAGCAAGTACAGAAACTACCTGTTGATCTTGCCAGTAATGCAGCGTCCTTGTCACTGTAAAAGAGGTTTTTGGATGATGGACTTTATAGGCACAAAACTAACTACTAACTAACTACAAACTACTAATGAATATTAAGGGGAACCCTGCGCCAAATAAAAAAAAATGGCATAGGGGTCACCCCAAAATCCATACCAGACCCGTGATGTCAGAGGAAAGTGGGGTCATCCGTTTACGTCACCGTGTGGCCCTGCCCTCAGCTATATAACAGCTGTCATCGCGAAGAGGCTTCAGTCAGTGGGAGACCTGAAGGGCCTGGTATGGATTTTGGGGGGACCCCCACGCATTATTTTTTTACATTTTGTTGCGGGGTTCCCCTTAACCACTTGCCGACCGAGCCATAGCCGAAAGACAGCTACAGCTCGGTCGGCTTATTCTGGGTGGACGTCCGTGGGACGTCATTCCAGAATGTTGCTCCAGCGCGCCCCCTGGGGCACGCACCCGGGAACATCTGTGACCGCTGGGTCCGCTCAAGCTCCCTGCTCCCGGTGGGTGGAGTCTGGAGAGTAGCGCAGCCAGCCTGAGCCTAGTGAGAAAGCTACAACTCCCGGATGCTGTAGTCGGATCTTGGAGTTGGACACAGACATGGCTTGTCTGGGCATGCTGCTGGCTGCAGTACACTGTGCATGCACCAGAAGTTGACCCCCACATGATCATCCCATCTCCCCCATACACCTCATTTACCCTGCCCCAGTGCCCATGGCCTGTGAATCCTGCTGGGAGCTGGCTGCAGGCCTGTGGGTCCTGCTAGCCAGTGATCTGTGGTTCCTGCTGGCCGCTGGCAATGGCCTACAGGCCAGCGGCCAGCAGGACCAACGGGCCAGCAGCCAGCAGGTCCCACAGGCCAGCAGGACCCATAGGCCATGGCCAGCTCCCAGCAGGACCCATAAGCTATTGTCCACTCCCAGCAGGACCCACAGGTCAGTGGTCAGCAGGACCCACAGGTGCCACAGGTCCGCAGCCAACGCCCAGCAGGACCCACAGGACCTGTGGGGCCTTCTAGCCACTGACCTGTGGGTCCTGCTGGGAGCAGACAATAGCCTATGGGTCCTGCTGGCACCTGGCCTGTGGGGCCTGCTAGCCACTAGCCTAGGATGACCAGAAGTTCCCAGGATTCAGGGACAGCCCCTGGACTGAGGACACTGTCCCAAAACCAAGTCTGTCCCCACAAGCTGGGGCATAGGGGGGCCCCCAGGGCTCACTCTACCATGGGTCCCACTGGGCTCATTGGGCTGCCTCGGAGGGAAGGGGTGGTGTGAGCCCGACCAGATTACAGAGAGCGGGGATCTTCCACTTACCCGGCGGCCACTGTCATACAAAGTCCCCCCTTCTGGACAGGCTCCTATGATTGCAGACTGCACACTGGTGACGTCTATCTTAGGAGCCAATCCAGGAGGCGGGACTTCGATTGACAGCGGCCATGCCGGGTAAGCAGGAGATCCTCACTCTGTGTAATCTGGCGGCTCTCCTCTCTCTAATCACCATGCACTGAACAGGCTACTGTGATGAGCACTGGTGAGGCTGCATTGATGGGCACTGATGAGGCTGAGCTGATGGGCACTGGTGAGGCTGCATTGATGGGCACTGATCAGGCTGCATTGATCTACACTGATGAGGCTGCATTGATGGGCACTGGTGAGGCTGCATTGATGGGCACTGGTGAGGTTGCATTGATGGGCACTGATCAGGCTGCATTGATATAGGGATGCACCGATTGGGTTTTTTATACCACTACATTCTGAATGGCTGCACTGATGGGTACTTATGGATGGCACTGATGGGCACTGATAGGCGGCACTGATGAGCACTGATAGGCACTGATAGGTGGCACTGATGGACACTGATGAGTGGCGCTGATTTACACTGATAGATGGCACTGATGGTCATCACTGCTGTTGAGGCACTGGCAGGTATTGCTGGTGGGCACTGATTGGCTTTATGTGTGGACACACATTGCCATCATGTGTGGGCACACATTGCCACCCATGGCCACCAGAAATGCCATACCTGGTGGCCATCAGTGGTGGCATCCCTGGTGGTCCTGGGAGGGCATCTGCGGGGGGGGGGGACTATGCTGATAAACAATCAGCACAGAGCCCCCCTGTCAGACGAGAAGCCAATTGGCTCTCCTCTACTCCTGCCTGTCAGACGCGAGTGAGGAAAGGCCCATAAATGGCTCTTCCTGTTTACATATTGATAAGCAGTGATTGGACACGGCTGATCACGTGGTAAAGAGTCTCTGTCAGTGGTTAAGGTAAAAAAACTTTTTCTCTTATAACCACTTTAAGAATTTAAATAAATGAGGCCAGAGATTTTCTTCAGTTGATAAAACTTTAACTTTCTTACATCGTTTTGCAGCTGAATACAGTTGCAATTTTTACTATAAATGTAGCACAGACTCTAAACCTGCTGTTTAACCCAGATTCTGATCCCAATTTGGTGCATACAGTCAGTCACGGGGTATTTTCAGCCATGTGTACAAAGTTTCACTCGGTTCTTCACACAGTGAGCAGGCATATAGCGTCCTTTTGGTTTTTTATTTTTTGTTTTGTAGAACCAGGATAGGGGTTGGGAAAAGCCTGGGGATTGTGGTAGAAAAAGTTATTTTATAAAAGAAATAGCAAACAAATCAACACAGGGGGCTCCCACCATGGAAACAACCCTGGCGGCAGATCAGGAAAAATACCTCTAGTAAAAAGTGGCATGATGGCAACAGTCTCTCTCCCAGGATTTCTCTCAATCCTACTTACTGTGCCTCTGGATGCCTCCTTCTGTTTCAGTTGACACTGCACCAAGAGCCTCCCGATAAAATCCCCTTTGCCTGGTTGTTCCTAAGACTTGGGGGTGATCCTTCAGCTTCTTGGTGAGCCAGAGTAATCCAGAACTCATTGCAGCTTCTCAGAGCCTTGGAAGGTTTTACAGCACTTCCAGGCTGGGTCACTCTCCAGCAGGCAAATGACCCTGTTACCCTTTGCTTAGCACCTTATATACCCCTCTCAGTCCCCTGTTGGTCATTTTCCCGACCAGGAATTGACTGAGGCCGTATACCATTCAGCCTAATCTCTACCCTCTCCACCAACTATGTTCCAGAGATTTCTGGAAAGACAGGGGGAGACAGACAAGCTTTCAACTGCAGAGCTCCACTGGTTACAGTATAGCCCAAAAATAACTACATTTACCTACCTACACTAGCACCTAACTAGAGTGCTACATAAACATAACTATTAAAGTACTATACTCTTTCTTCTGAAATAAAGTAGTTGTGGTGCTCTGTGGACATTCCACTCAGTTGGGGCACACTGCTGTATGCAAATTTGAAATGCCTGAAACCATACAAAGTATTGGGCAAACTATCAAAGAAAATACATAAAACCTACATGTTTCATTTGGCCAGACCAACTTGACAAGTTCTGAATTTCTGCAGATAGAAATTATGTAGCAAAATGGTTCAATGAATGGACATGCTTTTTTTAGTATAAGAAAAATCACAGTCAATATCTGCAGTTCATTTAAAGTTCTACACTAACTGTTCTACAAAAAATGAAAGCCTAAGTGTTAATAGAGCTGCAAAAGTGGTCAATCTAATAACATGGCCATCCAGCTTCTCTTTTCACACAATGGAATGTTTTCTTGTAAAAGAATAATAATTCATTTTAGCCAAACAGCTGAACACACAGTTAGGGCACATTTTGAAGATAGGTATTGTTGTACTGTTTTTTTTACCCAGTTGCTTTAGATTGTATCAGCATTGCCTGGACTACTAGTAAGCATAGTGACGTCCATCCATACAAATCAGAAAAGCCACTCCAAGCAACTAGCTTACTTACTCATGTCCAGGCCCTGGTACAAACCCCCTTTAAATTACCATTTTGGTCCTGCTCACAGATCACGGTTCTTTCTAAAATACCTAATTTCAAAACCTTATTGGTCAACCACTGATACTCCAAGAGTAATTGTACTTACATGTACCAACACAAAGCATATTCGATTCTCAATGGTTCCAGACTCTTTGGTGCTCCTCCATGATTTTGTTTCATTATGTTTCTAGGGTCTGTTTTCCTTGACTTCATGGTTAACCGCCACCAATTGCCACCACCCCTGTGCAGCAGCACTGTGGTATTCTGTGAAAGGAAAGGGCAATACTTGGTGGCGCCAATCAGGTGTTCTGTGCTCTGTGGGTTGACAGGAGGGGAGAGCAGGGGGGTGCAGTTGCAGTGAAAAGTCTTGGCCCCAAAAGAAATGGGGAATGTTATGGCGAGAGGCACCCTTCAAGTTAATATGAAATAGATATAAAACAATGTTAACACATTTCATGCCCCAAAATTGCCCAGTTCCTCAGGATGTCTCCTACTTCTGCATCCACTTCTTTGGGCTACCTCCATATACCTCCAAGGTGGACACAGATGCAGCACATGTGCCTCAGCATGTAGGACGGGACTCAGCGCCCATCTGAATGGGGTCTTAGACTCAAAAGTTGCACATGTTTAAGAGTTTGAGGTGTTTTCTTTACATTTATAATTTTGAAGCTACAGGTGAAATGTGATTGTCACAGCTACAGTGCAGGTTTGCAGAGAAAGGTGTTGGGTGCCCTTCTGTGTTTCATTAGACAATGACTGAAATTTTGGGTCCACTTTGTTTACAAAGGAACCCCTTTCATGCACTTGCCATTCATTAAATCACATTATTTTATTCACTTTAAACTTAAAGAAGAGATTTATTCCAGCTGCCTAATTTTAAGTTTTCAAGAGACCATGTCACCAACTTAAATATAGCAGTTAAAAGCACAGAAAAATCAATTAATTTAAATGCTTACTTGCAGTATTTTTTCTCTCCATAATCAACTTTTTATTGACTGGCAAGTGTTGGTTCCCTAACAAAGCTGCCCACCACCTTCAACATCAATGCACTCCCCTTTCCTGGTAGTGTCCAGTTACTGTCTGTGCTTGCCCCTCACTTCACTACAAAATCCTTTAAAGGGGAATACTATAGATTGAGAGCCCTGAGTCTGCTGACCTTATATCCAAGATGGCGGCTCCCTGCAAAAGTTTTAGGGTTTTTGCATGTCTACATGTAGCACCCTTTTGCTAGGCTGCTATATTATTTTTTTGGAAAGAAAATTTTGTTTTTGGCTCTGCTGTAATCAGCAGAGCAGAATTGATTGCTTTAGGCTGCTATTGATTCTACAGGCTGCTAGTCTGACGGCTTCCCTCTGTTTCTGGAGCTTTCCACAACATAGTGTCAGAAACCATGAACCTGACTAAGACAGAAGTACAGTAAAATCACACTTGTTTATTAATAGAAAATAAAAATGTAAATAGAGTAAGAGTAGTCAAAGCATAGCCAGAGTCCAGTAACCGGATCGGGTAGTTAGCCAAGCCAGAGTTCAGTAACCAGATTGGGTAATCAGCCAAGCCAGAAGTCAGAGATCCAAGTAGAGGAACAGCAAGCAAGATAAGGAGCCAGAAGGGATGTCAGCAAAGCCAGTCTTTAAACAGGAACACAGGAGATGGTTTCTTGTGATGTGACCAAGGCGAAAGCAGGAATGAAGTGAGCTGGACGTCTTTAAGTAGGACTGACGATCAGATCCACAACAGCTGGTTAATTTTGGAGAGAGAAAAGAGCTGGCAATTAGCCGACAGCTGAGTGGCAAGCTCAGAGAAGGAAGGGCTGAGCCAGCCCTGGCACATACTGGGTGGGAGAGTCAGGCAGCCTGAAAATGTATGCAGCCCCAGCCAATCCCTGGAGAGATCTGTCCAGATTGCGGCTGGGGAGTGTATAACTAGTCTGGAGCCCAGAGGCTTGGGTTCTTGTCTAGGAAGAGAAGTTCCCAGCCAGGGAGGACTTCCTGCCTTCCTGGCTGTCCTGCTGAAGGTCCAGCCTGCTCATCAGGATCCCAAACATGCTTAGCAGGCCTAAGCCACAAACTCTTTCAGGGATTCAAGAGGGGTGCCACTGAAGACCTGCCTGCACAGAGGGAGCCTATCTAATGGAATCAGTGAGTTACATTCCAAGCTGGAAGGACACTGTGAGTACTGACCCAAAGGAATAATTTCAGTGACTGTTGCTTTTACCACCCCTGCTGCAGAAAAAACATGGCCTGCCTTGCCTGAACCATTGCTATTGGTGTCCCAATGCTGTTCATTTAATGTCCCACTGCTTAGTTGGTTAGTAATGTGGAATACCCCACAGCTCCCTGAACCCATCCAATTTAATACTGTGATAAAGCCTTTAAAAAGGCAACCCTTATGGACTGTGTTTCCTGAATTAGAGTGTGAAGTCAGTGTCTGGCTGCCACACTAGTGGGAATAGAGCTTAGGACATGAAATCCACGGCCCTAGCCAAGGGTAGCACTACATACACAAGGGAGGTTTTTACAAATAAATCACATGCTTAAAATACAGTGAATATCTGGTGACAGGTTCTATTTTAGATTTTTGAATGGGCACTTTTTTTGTTAAAGAGTAACTCCACTTTTGTTGAGAAAAAAAAAATCCCATATGGGTGATCTATGTACATATCAAGAATTTTAACAAACTTTGTTGCAGATTCCTACATTTTGTTATTCTTAAGAAATAGCTGTTTGTTTGTGTCCATGTCCATGTTCTGAGTGAATCTGTATGGGAGTGGTTTTATAATTATCAATCAGCTGTTTCACCTGCAGGGCTCTAATAAATAAGCTCTAATAAATAAGCTGCCGACTTCTGGGAAAATTAGTGAGCCAATCATACAAGCAGGAAATTACATTTTCAGGGGGCTTTCTGTATACCATCTGTGTACAGAACACCTCCAGGTAGCCATATTGCATTGCATTTTACAGAAAGTTACAGCACTGCAGATTAAAAAGGAAAGGTAATTTTTAATATCAAGTACAATATGACTCGAGTCGCAATTGTATATGCTTTATTATTATTTTTATTTGCAAATGTTTTTTCCCAGGAAATTTGAGTCACCCCTTAAAAACTCTACATTTTTCCAAAAGTTCCTTTTTTGTTGTGAATTAAAATGTTATTTTTTGTTCCTGGCTCACCTACAACTTTATGAGTTTGGAATCCAAGTAAAGAATGAGGTGATGAAAGATGGGTGTCACGAATGACAGGAAATGGATGAAAGAGACCAGAACAAACAATGATCCTTAAGTGAACACTACCTCGGGCTTCCTGAAAATGCAGTACCTTCCCGGAGTATGAGAATCCCTCCTAGCCTGGCAATGAGTCATTCACCCTGCACACTTCTAATATGCAACACAGGATTTCATTTTCTTTACACCAGATAATTACCTCTGTAAATGGATTTTAATCTGTTCTATCACACAAAGCCTCTGAATCTTCTGATATATTCTTACCAAATGAGGGAGAGAGCATTGTGCATCCAATCACAATTAAAATTTTACTGATCAGAATCCAGTAAACTAAAGTCTGATTAGTTGCCATTGATTATTACATTTTATGCATCATTAGTTAATTTTTGTATCAACTACAGAAGGGGCACAATGCACACTTACTTATAGGTCAAAGTGTTACATTTTCCAATTAATTTTTTTATGACAGATTTAAAGTACAAACTAAAAGGCAAAACTTTTTTTTTTCATTTTGGATAGAGTAGGAATGGGTTATAGCCCCTGATGTTGTTTTTTTTTTTTTATCTGTGCCCCATTGGGGAGATTTCCCTTCATTTCCTGTCAAATAGACAGGAAGTGACAGGAAATCTCTGCAAAGTGAGGGAATCCCTTGTTGTCACCAGGCTCACTAAAACAGAGTGTTCCCATTGGAAGATTTCCCCTCTATTACTGTTCTGGGTGTAACCGAGTGTAGCACCATCTAGTGTGCAACTAGTGTAGGTATATTTATTTGGTATGACTCATGGTAGATGTGTGAGTCTGTAATTAGGTTGGGTTACTGCAGGTCAGGCTGGATGACCTACAGGGCAGGTCTCTGGTCCCCTCCCCTGGATCTAAAAACTTGGAGAAGCTTCTGAACATTAGTGGGCGGAGGCCAGGAGGTCCTGATCTGCATACTTGAGGGAATCTGGCCAATCCCTAAGCAGAGGGCCTGGCAGGGTGGCTGGGTCAGTCCTTAAGAACGGAGGAGCCTGGCCAGCAGGGGAGTCGGGTGGAAGATGGAGTGCTGAGGTTGCTGTTGTGTGGCCTGGGAGGGGACCCTGGGGCTGGGGGCTCTGTGTCTAGGCTGCAAGCTGAGTAAAAGAAGGAGAGGAAGCCTAGGAGAGGAATCTTTATTACCTTTCAACATCCGGGCTGGCATAGGAAGATGTGATCAGTTGGAGGTAGGGATGAGCCGAACACCCCCCGGTTCGGTTCGCACCAGAACCCGCGAACGGACCGCAAGTTCGCACGAACGTTAGAACCCCATTGACGTCTATGGGACTCGAACGTTCGAAATCAAAAGTGCTCATTTTAAAGGCTAATTTGCATGGTATTGTCCTAAAAAGGGTTTGGGGACCCGGGTCCTACCCCAGGGGACATGTATCAATGCAAAAAAAACTTTTAAAAACGGCCGTTTTTTCGGGAGCAGTGATTTTAATGATGCTTAAAGTAAAAAAAAAAAAGTGAAATATTCCTTTAAATATCGTACCTGGGGGGTGTCTATAGTATGCCTGTAAAGTGACGCGTGTTTCCCATGTTTAGAACAGTCCCTGCACCAAATGTCATTTTTAAAGGAAAAAATCTCATTTAAAACTGCTTGCGGGTTTAATGTCATGTCGGGTCATGGCAATATGGATGAAAATCAGTGAGACAAACGGCATGGGTACCCCCCAGTCCATTACCAGGCCCTTTGGGTCTTGTATGGATATTAAGGGGAACCCCGCACCCAAATTAAAATAAGGAAAGGTCCCTATATACTCTGAACAGCAGTATTCAGGCGGTGCAAACAAGACAGGGACTGTAGGTTTGTTGTTAAGTAGAATCTGTTTGTAATTTTGAACATTTTTAATGTGTTTAGCTCCAGCCAAAAAATCTTTTCTAAGCTTTTTGGAAAACATAGGGAAGGGTTATCACCCCTGTGACATTTGTTTTGCGTCTTTCCTCCTCTTCAGAAGATTTCACCTCACTTTTTTGTCCCAATGAAAAATGTTTTTTGAAAATTTGGGTTTTTTTGTGGAACAAGGATTGGAAAGCATCAGTGGAAAGGAGAAATTGTTTTCCCATATTAACTCTTACAGGAGAGAATTTCCCTTCCTTAGGGGTAGATTTCATCTCACTTCCTGTTGTCTCCTTCCGTTTGCAAGTAGGAGTCGTTTGTAAGTTAGATGTTTGAAAGTAGGGTCCTGCCCTATATACTCAGCAGAAATTTGGGCCTTAGGTGTTGCTGTGGCCAAAACACTGTAAGCCCTCACAGGGCCCTGCTGTGAAATATTAGATCAAGAATTGTAATTACATGCCCCTGTTGAACAGGATCTGAAAAATTAGGCCTTAGGCACTGGTGCTGGTGCCACAACACTGCAACCCCTCACAGACACTCTAGTTGGAACGCAGGAACGAGCCCTGCTGCAAAGTATTGCATCAAAAATTGTAATTACACGCCCCTGTTAGACAGGGGCAGAAAAATTGGGCCTTAGGCACTGGTGCTGGTGCCACAACACTGCAACCCCTCACAGACACTCTAGTTGGAACGCAGGAACGAGCCCTGCTGCAAAGTATTGCATCAAAAATTGTAATTACACGCCCCTGTTAGACAGGGGCAGAAAAATTGGGTCTTAGGCACTGGTGCTGGTGCCACAACACTGCAACCCCTCACAGACACTCTAGTTGAAACGCAGGAACAAGCCCTGCTGCAAAGTATTGCATCAAAAATTGTAATTACACGCCCCTGTTAGACAGGGGCTGAAAAATTGGGTCTTAGGCACTGGTGCTGGTGCCACAACACTGCAACCCCTCACAGACACTCTAGTTGGAATGCAGGAACGAGCCCTGCTGCAAAGTATTACATCAAAAATTGTAATTACACGCCCCTGTTAAACAGGGGCTGAAAAATTGTGCCTTAGGCACTGGTGGTGGCGCCCAGAACCAAAAATGTTCTTACAAGCTATCAGCGTGATGATTGAGGAGGAAGAGGATAATTACTCAGGGATAGTCACTCAGCATCAGCATAGGCAGTCTTTGAAGGGATCTGAGATTTCAAAAAAAATTATTCGGTTACATCTGCATCAGGTGCTTGGTAGCTGGTGGTGATCCAAGACTGATTCATTTTTATGAAGGTCAGCCGATCGACCGAGTCGGTGGACAGACGCACCCTGTGATCGGTTACCACGCCTCCAGCAGCACTGAATGTGCGTTCCGAAAGAACGCTGGATGCAGGACAGGCCAGTAGCTCAATTGCATACTGTGCAAGCTCTGGCCAGTGATCCATCCTCAAGACCCAGTAACCCAGAGGATTTTCGGTGGGAAAGGTGTCCAAGTCTGATCTTGCCCCTAGGTATTCCTGCACCATGTAAAACAGACGCTGGCGATGGTTGCTGGAACCGATCATACCTTGGGGCTGCGGACCAAAAAATTGTCTGAACGCATCGGTCAGACGGCCACCTTCTCCACCGCTCCTTCTTTGACTGACCGAAGCCTCAGCAACACGTTGTCCAGAAACAGGAGTTTGTAACCTCCCAGTCTCTGGGAACGCGTTGCACAGACCTTTCTGCAAGGCCTCCCGAAGATGTTTCATCCTCTGCTCCCTCTGCGATGGCAAGATAAGGTCCGCAACCTTACCCTTGTAACGTGGATCAAGGAGGGTTGCCAGCCAGTATTGGTCCTTCTCCTTGATACCACGAATACGAGGATCCTTACGCAGGCTTTGCAGGATCAGGGAGGCCATGCAGCGTAGGTTTGCTGAGGCATTCGGTCCGGAGTCCTCTGGGTCACTAAGGACAACAACGTCCGCAGCCACCTCCTCCCAGCCACGTACAAGTCCATGTGTTCCTTGGGACTGATCCCTTAAAGACTGCTGATGCTGAGTGCCAGGCTCCACCTCCATACTGACACAATCTTCCTCCTCCTCCTCCTCCTCCTCCTCGCCCTCTTCCTGTGTGATCGGCGGGCACGCAGGAACACTGTCTGGATAAAGGGGGCCTTGAGAGCTAAGGAAGTCCTCCTCTTCCTGCCTCTGTTCTGCCTCAAGTGCCCTGTCCATTATTCCACGCAGCGTGTGCTCCAACAGGTGGACAAGGGGGACAGTGTCACTGATGCATGCACTGTCAGTGCTCACCATCCTCGTGGCCTCCTCGAATGGTGACAGGACAGTGCATGCATCCCTGATCATGGCCCACTGGCGTGGGGAAAAAAAACCAAGGTCCCCTGACCCTGTCCTGGTGCCATAGTCGCACAGGTACTCATTGATGGCCCTCTGCTGCGTGTGCAGCCGCTGCAGCATGGCCAACGTCGAGTTCCACCTGGTGGGCATGTCACAGATTAGGCGGTTCTTGGGCAGGTTAAACTCCTTTTGGAGGTCCGTCAGCCGAGCACTGGCATTATATGACCGGCGGAAATGCACAGAGACTTTCCTGGCCTGCCTCAGGACATCCTGTAAGCCCGGGTACCTGCCCAAGAACCGCTGCACCACCAAGTTAAGGACGTGAGCCAAACAGGGCACATGGGTCAGTTGTCCCTGTCGGAGGGCAGAGAGGAGGTTGGTGCCATTGTCGCAAACCACCATTCCTGCCTTAAGTTGGCGTGGCGTCAACCACCTCTGAACCTGCCCCTGCAGAGCTGACAGAACCTCTGCCCCAGTGTGGCTCCTGTCCCCCAAGCACACCAGCTCAAGCACCGCATGGCATCTTTTGGCCTGCGTACTTGCGTAGCCCCTTGAACGCCTACGGAGCACCGCTGGTTCCGAGGAAGAGGCCATGGAGGAAGAAGAAGAGGAGGAGGTGGAGGAGAGAGGTGTGTCACAATCAGCATTTTGGAGGCGTGGTGGCGGAACAACCTCCAACACTACTGCACCTTGTCCTGCATCCTTCCCAGCTGCCAGCAGAGTCACCCAATGCGCCGTGAAACTTAAGTAACGTCCCTGTCCATGCCTGCTGGACCATGAGTCAGCGGTAATATGCACCTTACCGCTGACCGCCCTGTCCAGCGAGGCATGGACATTGCCTTCCACATGCCGGTAGAGAGCCGGAATCGCCTTCCGTGAGAAAAAGTGGCGTTTGGGTACCTGCCACTGAGGAACCGCACATTCCACAAACTCACGGAAGGGGGCAGAGTCTACCAACTGAAAAGGCAGCAGTTGAAGTGCTAGCAATTTTGCCAAGCAAGCATTCAACCGCTGGGCATGTGGATGGCTGGGAGCAAACTTCTTTCGGCGGTGCAGCAGCTGGGGCAGGGAAATTTGCCTGGTACAATCTGACGTCGGTGTACCAAAAGCAGATTGCCCACAAGTACTTGGCTGTGACACACCTAATTCTACACCTTCATTCCTCTCACTGCAGGTCTCAGAGAGGACTGAAGGTCTAGTGGGGTTGGAAATCTCAGCTGATGAGGAGCAAGGAGAGATCGTCTTTGTTCTTTGGTGTGGGTCTTTTAGATACGCTTGCCAACGAACTGCATGGCAGGTCAACATATGTCTGGTCAAGCATGTGGTACCCAAGCGGGAGATGTTTTGGCCACGCGAGATACGCTTGAGACATATGTTGCAAATAGCAGCGGTGCGATCTGATGCACTCGTCTCAAAAAAGGCCCACACCAAAGAACTTTTTGAATAACGCGCAGAGACTGCAGCGCCCTGCACATGTGGAGCTTTGGGGTGTGATGCAGTCAATGTGCTGCCCTTAGGCTGGCCCCTGGAGGGCATCCTGCCTAGTTGGTGATGTGCCACCTCCTCCTCCTCCTCCTCCTCCTCCTCCTCTCTCCTATCAGGCACCCACGTTGAGTCAGTGACCTCATCATCCCCTCCCTCCTCATCACTGGAGCAAACCTGGCAGTATGCTGCAGCAGGGGGAGCATGACTGCCAGATTGCTGTCCTTCTTGGGCACCCCCTCTGTCCGTGCTCATGTTACTGCTTTCATTGAGCTCAGTATCATCATCAGAGCCTTCCAAACGCTGGGCATCCTCCTGGAGCATGTACCCAACACTGTGGTCAAACAGTTCGAGGGAATCCTCATGAGGACATGGTGGAGCTAGGGAAGGAGTCACTGATGACATTGAGCTGAGGGAAGAGGCCGCTGCTTTGCCAGACAAAGCACCCTGGGCATGGGTGAGAGAGGATGAGGAGGATGAGGACGGCTTGGTCATCCACTCGACCAAGTCTTCCGCATGTTGCGGCTCAACACGGCCAGCTGCCGAAAAAAAGGCCAAGCGTGTCCCATGGCCACGTGCTGATGAGGATGCACCGTCTCCACGACCAGCACTAGACACAGAGCCTGCTTGCCCTCTCTTATTGGCTTGTGACTGTCTGCCTCTCCTTCTTGGCCTTCCAGACATACTAATGGCCTGTAGCTGCACTAAGCTGGGATAGAACACCTGTAATTTTCTTAAGGTAGCTTTATATACTGTAACCAGACAAGCCTGCCTGTCAGTAGGAAGATAACAGGAACGGATCTAGCTGAACACTGTGAGCAGGACGTACTGCACTAAATGTATATAGCAGGAACGGATCTAGCTGAACACTGTGAGCAGGACGCACTGCACTGAATGTAAATAGCAGGAACGGATCTAGCTGAACACTGTGAGCAGGACGCACTGCACTAAATGTAAATACCAGGAACGGATCTAGCTGAACACTGTGAGCAGGACGCACTGCACTGAATGTAAATAGCAGGAACGGATCTAGCTGAACACTGTGAGCAGGACGCACTGCACTGAATGTAAATAGCAGGAACGGATCTAGCTGAACACTGTGAGCAGGACGCACTGCACTAAATGTAAATACCAGGAACGGATCTAGCTGAACACTGTGAGCAGGACGCACTGCACTGAATGTAAATAGCAGGAACGGATCTAGCTGAACACTGTGAGCAGGACGCACTGCACTAAATGTAAATACCAGGAACGGATCTAGCTGAACACTGTGAGCAGGACGCACTGCACTGAATGTAAATAGCAGGAACGGATCTAGCTGAACACTGTGAGCAGGACGCACTGCACTGAATGTAAATAGCAGGAACGGATCTAGCTGAACACTGTGAGCAGGACGCACTGCACTGAATGTAAATAGCAGGAACGGATCTAGCTGAACACTGTGAGCAGGACGCACTGCACTGAATGTAAATAGCAAGAACGGATCTAGCTGAACACTGTGAGCAGGACGCACTGTACTAAATGTAAATAGTCTAGCTGCCTGACCGTGGTACTAATAGGATCAAAAAGAACACCTGTAATTTTCTTCAGGTAGCTTTATATACTGTAACCAGACAAGCCTGCCTGTCAGTAGGAAGATAACAGGAACGGATCTAGCTGAACACTGTGAGCAGGACACACTGTACTAAATGTAAATAGTCTAGCTGCCTGACCGTGGTACTAATAGGATCAAAAAGAACACCTGTAATTTTCTTCAGGTAGCTTTATATACTGTAACCAGACAAGCCTGCCTGTCAGTAGGAAGATAACAGGAACGGATCTAGCTGAACACTGTGAGCAGGACGTACTGCACTAAATGTATATAGCAGGAACGGATCTAGCTGAACACTGTGAGCAGGACGCACTGCACTGAATGTAAATAGCAGGAACGGATCTAGCTGAACACTGTGAGCAGGACGCACTGCACTAAATGTAAATACCAGGAACGGATCTAGCTGAACACTGTGAGCAGGACGCACTGCACTGAATGTAAATAGCAGGAACGGATCTAGCTGAACACTGTGAGCAGGACGCACTGCACTAAATGTAAATACCAGGAACGGATCTAGCTGAACACTGTGAGCAGGACGCACTGCACTGAATGTAAATAGCAGGAACGGATCTAGCTGAACACTGTGAGCAGGACGCACTGCACTGAATGTAAATAGCAGGAACGGATGTAGCTGAACACTGTGAGCAGGACGCACTGCACTAAATGTAAATACCAGGAACGGATCTAGCTGAACACTGTGAGCAGGACGCACTGCACTGAATGTAAATAGCAGGAACGGATCTAGCTGAACACTGTGAGCAGGACGCACTGCACTGAATGTAAATAGCAGGAACGGATCTAGCTGAACACTGTGAGCAGGACGCACTGCACTGAATGTAAATAGCAGGAACGGATCTAGCTGAACACTGTGAGCACAACGCACTGCACTAAATGTAAATACCAGGAACGGATCTAGCTGAACACTGTGAGCAGGACGCACTGCACTGAATGTAAATAGCAGGAACGGATCTAGCTGAACACTGTGAGCAGGACGCACTGCACTAAATGTAAATACCAGGAACGGATCTAGCTGAACACTGTGAGCAGGACGCACTGCACTGAATGTAAATAGCAGGAACGGATCTAGCTGAACACTGTGAGCAGGACGCACTGCACTAAATGTAAATACCAGGAACGGATCTAGCTGAACACTGTGAGCAGGACGCACTGCACTGAATGTAAATAGCAGGAACGGATCTAGCTGAACACTGTGAGCAGGACGCACTGCACTGAATGTAAATAGCAGGAACGGATCTAGCTGAACACTGTGAGCAGGACGCACTGCACTAAATGTAAATACCAGGAACGGATGTAGCTGAACACTGTGAGCAGGACGCACTGCACTGAATGTAAATAGCAGGAACGGATCTAGCTGAACACTGTGAGCAGGACGCACTGCACTGAATGTAAATAGCAGGAACGGATCTAGCTGAACACTGTGAGCAGGACGCACTGCACTGAATGTAAATACCAGGAACGGATCTAGCTGAACACTGTGAGCAGGACGCACTGCACTGAATGTAAAAAGCAGGAACGGATCTAGCTGAACACTGTGAGCAGGACGCACTGCACTAAATGTAAATACCAGGAACGGATCTAGCTGAACACTGTGAGCAGGACGCACTGCACTGAATGTAAATAGCAGGAACGGATCTAGCTGAACACTGTGAGCAGGACGCACTGCACTGAATGTAAATAGCAGGAACGGATCTAGCTGAACACTGTGAGCAGGACGCACTGCACTGAATGTAAATAGCAGGAACGGATCTAGCTGAACACTGTGAGCAGGACACACTGCACTAAATGTAAATAGTCTAGATAGAAGATAACAGGAACGGATCTAGCTAAACTGAATACAGTGTATATATATATATGCAACACCTGGGATGCATATATATACACAATACACTGTAAGTGCAGCTAACTGACTGACTGTTCTGCCTAATCTATCTAACTCAAATCAAATGACACTGTCTCTCTCTCTCTCTATCTCTCAGCACACCGGAACACACACTACACAGGGCCGCCGTGCAGGCGGCCTTATATAGTGTGGGGTGTGTACTAAATCCCCTGAGCCATAATTGGCCAAAGCCACCCTGGCTTTGGCCAATTACAGCTCTCTCTACTGACGGCGCTGTGATTGGCCAAGCATGCGGGTCATAGTGCATGCTTGGCCAATCATCAGCCAGCAATGCACTGCGATGCCGCAGTGAATTATGGGCCGTGACGCGCCACACGAATTTGGCGCGAACGGCCCATATCGTTCGCAATTCGGCGAACGACCGAACAGCCGATGTTCGAGTCGAACATGGGTTCGACTCGAACACGAAGCTCATCCCTAGTTGGAGGCCTGAACAGGAGTCTTGCCCAGCAGGGAGCAAAGGACAGTCTGAGTTCCTCAGCACACCCAGGAGAATACAAGGAGAAAGACTCCCAGACGTAGCATACTTTCCAAGGACAGCATTGTGTTAAATACCAATCCCGATCCCTTGTCCTGGGGAGTTCTTCAGAGCAACCAGGTGGGCTGGTAGTCAGGTAGGTGGTAGTCAAGCAGCCAGGTGGGCTGGTAGTATCTGCAAGTGTCAGAACTGAGTGAGGTTCTGCTGAAGAGATATGATGTTCTTGCATACAGTTTGCAACTTTGTGCTATTTCACTAAAGGGGACTGAGAGCTCCTCGTTCGTAAAGGATCTGGTCACTGATTCACAGAGACTGCGTTTGTTATCGAGGGAGGCAGTCCAGGGTCTTCATTTTTGTACAAAGAGAGTTCTTCATTTTTGTGAATTGAGAAGGAAGTTTGTCCTCATCTGCTGTTCTTCAAGTCAAGTTGGGCATCCTATAATCCCTACACCCTATCCAAGTTACTTTCCCCAATAAAACAACAGAAACAAGCCCACAGACTGATTTCTTGTGTCTGGATACAAGTTATAAATGCGTGTTGCCTGGCTGTAGAGGGAACCAGTAACCAGCAGCTCCTGTGGGTGTAGAGCTACACCAGAATTTGGGATTTTCCTTTACTTTTTATGACAATGGTAAACAGGATAAATACAGTGCATAAATGTCCCTAACAAGGACACAGCAATAAAAACTTGACAGTTATTCTACTCCCTCCTTAATCTATCCAAAACTAGCAAAATGCTTTTTTATTTTTCTTGCAAGTGATTGGGTATTCTTTGCAAAGTGAGATTTGAACACATTTACTAAGTTCTTGGGAAAATTCCCTTGCAAAGCGATCTGCCTATCAGCTCAATGCGTCGCCTGTGCCCCTTTGAAGACGTCAGTTGTGACGAAACATGTAGGGCATGGCTACGTATTGCAAGCCATCACACTGTTCGCCCCATGTCCTGCACGGGTGTTCGTTTATTTATATGCCGGCATTATTTTATGATTTTACGAGTGTTTGTACAGAGTGTGTCTTCTCCGTTTTTATTGCATTTTCACATAAAACCCTATAATTACTTATTACACTATTGGAGCTTTTTTCGCTTTTTTATCCACCACCTTGGGAGCAAGCGAGTACTTCTCCCCCCTCCAGACACGAGACTTGGATCCGTCCGGACAGGAGACACTGGAAGTATCAGCTGTTGTGGACGCTATCTTCACACGGTCCCTGCAGAGGGCGAAATCTACGTGCTCGTAAGACCTCGCTATTAGGAGGTCCACCATCGAGGGTAAGGGTCCACCTTTATCATTTTCTTTTTGGATTTACTGCAAGTGGGAATCACGTATATTTATCCTTCTTTCCCTTCTTCAATCATACGGATGATGGTCGGATGGAATTTGGATAGGGTTTCCTTATGCTGATGAACTTTCTCTTCATAGTTTCACTTTATGGACTATGGTCACTAATTTTTTAGGAAAATATTAATTTATCATTTCAACATTTACAGATATCTTTATTAGTGTTACATTTAATCTTGATTGATCTTTAATGGTTGTGATTTTCATTTTTCATATGAGTGTTTGGCACATCAGTGCAAACTTCACATATCAATTAATATTGTACCAGATATTTTTTATTTTGTTTTCCTCCTTTTTTAAATTTTTAATTTTAACACAATTTCTTTAGACCTTGTTTCATACAAGTTTGATTTATGACTTTATTTTTCACTTTTTTTTAACATATATATTTTTTACTGTATTTATCACTTGTGCACACAGATTGTAAGCGCACTTTTTCGCAAATGTTTGGATTATTTCACACGGATATTGGTGTTTTATTACGGCAGCTATCATTCTGTTCTTTATTCAGGCTCTCTAGTGCGGTTTTCCAAACTAGTACAATGATCTGCCTATTTGCCTTTAGAAAATCAACCCCGATGTGGGGGCTGGGAGTGTTCCTCTCAAGAAGTGTGTTGTGGACTACACTTTCCATTTACAGGAGAAATGCACATGACAAGTAGGTGCCTGGCTGGATTTTCCACAGAATAAAGACTGTTATGCCGCGCACACACAGTCGGAATTTCCGACAACAAGTGTTCAATGTGAGCTTGTTGTCCGAAATTCCGACCGTGTGTAGGCTCCATTGGACATTTGCTGTCGGAGTTTCCGACAACAAAAATTTGAGAGCTGGATCTCAAATTTGCAGACAACAAAATCCATTCTCAGAAATTCCGATCGTGTGTACACAATTCCGACGCACAAAATTCCACGCATGCTCGGAATCAAGCAGAAGAGCCGCACTGGCTATTGAACTTCATTTTTCTCGGCTCGTCGTACGTCTTGTACGTCACCGCGTTCTTGACGTTCGGAATTTCCGACAACATTTGTGTGACCGTGCGTATGTAAGACAAGTTTGAGCCAACATCCGTTGGAAATAAATCCACGGTTTTGTTGTTGGAATATCCGATCATGTGTACGCGGCATTAGTCTACACAAAGTACTGTGATATCTATGCAAATAGGCTTCTTATACAAATTACACCATCCAATCAGTGTATGTAGAGCAAAAATTAAAACAGGCAAAGTTTAAGTTAATCAAGATCATGTCTTTTTTTCTCAGAGAATACGTGCAGGAACTCCTCCCCTCTGAATCACCTTTTGTCTCTGCCCCCTACCCACGCTGGAGCACCGTACCTTGGTTCCACCCCGTACCCACCTTCCTGTAAGGCCCCTTTTAGAGAATACAAAATCAAGTCTCATTGTGTGCTACTAAGTAATTACAATAGTAATAGTAACAACAATAGACGCCACCCCAGCAACAATAGACCCCCCAGCAACAATAGGTCCCCACATAACATTCGATCCTCCCAGCAACATAGCCCCCCGCAACAAAATACCACCTAAGCAACAATAGACACTCAGCTGCAACAATAGATCTCCTAGCTCCTCAGCAGAAATAGACCCTCCAGCAGTAATAGACCTCTCTCTCAACAGTAGATCCCCCCCCAGCAACAAATGAGGCCCGGCAACATAAGACCCCCACCAGCAACAATAGACTCACCCAGCAGCCATAGAGCTCCACACAAAAATAAGATCCCTCAGCAGGCAGCATCAATAGACCCTCCAGCACACCCCAGAACTCCTTGCTATAAAAAACATTTAGTGCTGGAGGTGCTGGAACTTTGTTCCCCCACGTTTCCACTGAAAAAAAATTCTCAGGTCAAGATTAATAATACAACTAATAGTCCCTCCTCTCATATCGAGGTAATAGGTATAATCTTGGACTATGACCTGCTCTTTCAGCCCTAAAGTCAATCTCAGATCTTGTAGATTTCATCTCAGTAATATCTCTAAAGTATGCCCCTTCTTAACCAATGAAACCACCAAGCTACTCATTCACTCCCTCGTTATCTTTCGCCTCAACTACTACAATTCCCTTCTCATAGCCCTATCTCTACACAGGCTAACCCTCCTTTATTCTATCATGAAGGATGCTGCCAGACTCAACTACCTTATCAATCGATTGCCCAACAAAAAAAATATGAAGAACAACATACAAAGCCATTCACAGCTCTGTCCCAAGCTATATCTCCAATTCTGTCTCCAAATATCACCCAAACCGTCTTCTCCGCTCATCCTAAGACCTCCTTTTCTCTAGCTGCCTTGTCTCATCCTCCTATGCTCACCTTCAGGGCTTCATCACAGCCTTTCCCATTCTCTATAACACCCAACCTCAATCTGTCTAGCTATTTCCTATACTGTCCACTTTTAGGCAATCCCTGAAAAGAAATCTCTTTAGTTAAGCCTATCCTGCTTCCACCTAACTAGTGAACTCTTAATTCTTCCATCAGCTCATCCCTCACAGTTGTTACCTTTTTGTACCCCCCCCCACCACCACCACCACCATTAGATTGTAAGCTGTTATGCGCACGGTCCTCCTAACCCTCTTGTTTTGAATGTTTTTTTAACTGTACAGCCTCCCTTATATTATAAGGCTCTGCACAAACTATTGGTGCTTTATAAATCTTGGATAATAATACCAATAATAATCCCCTGCACATTACAAACTAGGCTTTTCTGTCCAATAAAGGTAATAGAAGGCAACTTGTGGTTATATCTCCTAATCAATTTAGGAAAGTTAGTCATATGTACATCACTTTATGATATCCAATTTTGTCACAAAGACATGGAAATATTTTTGAATAGAAGTATTTCTCCTTTGTCATTCTTCAATGGCAATTATATCTGTGTAATTTTCTATGTTTGTATCTTTGGTATGTTTGACAGTTTTGAAGGCTTACAACGTTTCTGACAAAAGTGAACGATAATTTGGGATGTTATTGAACACCAGAAGCAATTTTGTGAATTTTCCCCTTCCTTTTTACACAAAAAATACTGTTAACATTTACATCTTTTTTTCTCATCATAACTTCCACAAGTTTGATTTATTTTATTGTGTGGTGATAAAAAAAAACTGCATTCTGAAATGACTATAGTCATCTTTTTCTCTCTTATTCTTATCTGAGTGGTTTCAACATATCTGTTTAATTACTGTTTTGAAATGCTTTTCTTTCTCATACAATTAATGTGAATGCAAAAGCAACTCCAAGCAGCTTGGTGCAACTTATGCCCTGTACACACAATCGGACTTTCCGACAACAAAACCGTGGAATTTTGTTTGAAGGTTGTTGGCTCCAACTTGTCTTGCATACACACAGTCACACAAATGTAGGACAACAATTACAAACGTAGTGACGTACTAGACGTACTACATGTTTTTTCAGCTCTTTAGTGCCACCCTTTGGGCTCCTTCTGCTAATTTCTTGTTAGTAGAAGTTTGGTGAGTGTTGATTCGCTCTTTTCTTTTTGCGTTTTTTATTTTGCGCTGTTATTATTATTATTATTCTTGATATTACTAGAAAAAAAAAGCCTTCGAAAATTTTTTGCAATAACTCCATCACTATCACCAGCAAAGCAGCTTCATTATTATCCCATTAAAGAGGAAGAGAATTGTGCGCTGCATTTGGAGATTTCCTAATTTGCCATGTCACAAATGTTGATTCTCCATTACGAACGCTAGTTTACAAGACCGGCTGCTTCTGAGCATGTGTGGACTTTTGTGCGCGGACTTGTGTACACACGATCGGACTTTCCGACAACAAAGTTTTGTTGGCGGAAAATTTGAGAACCTGCTAGCCAACATTTGTTGTCGGAAAGTCCAACAGCAAATGTTCGATGGACCATACACACGGTCGGACTTTCCGACAACAAGCTCACATCCAACATTGCCCATCGTAAAATCCGACCGTGTGTACGCGGCATAAGAAGCAACCCAAAGCAACTCCCTGAGAAACTCAAAGACCAATTATAGCAGCTCAAATGTAAGTAAAGCAGCTCAGAAGCGCCTGAAAGACTGTTACATTTGACTTCAATCTGATGCCTATGTAATCTAATAATGTATTAATGACCTACAATGTAGTCTCACTGTACAGTGGGGTTGATTTATGAAAGCAGTAGAGCATGTGCAAAGTGAGATGAAGCAAAGTATAAGTTAAATTTGCAAAGAATACCCAATGGTGCAAGGAAAATTTAAAAGACACAACGTCACCTAATTCACCAAGCTAAAGGAATTTTTTTATTTGCAAAAAGTAATTTTGTTTAGCTTAGTAACAAGGTGAAATTGTGATGACTTCATTCACCCAGTACTTTCCTGTTTTGTTTTTATTTTTTTCATTTTCTTTGCGCATGATTGGATATTCTTTGCAAAGTGATTTTTGAATTTGTTTCACCTCATTCACTAGGATAAGTAAAAAGTCACATGATTACACCTACCAACTTTTTAGGTGCAACTACTGATTGTTAATGGAACACAGCAAAACTCTTTTTACATTATTAAAATCTTTACTGTATTAAAAATGTTGTGTCTGTAGTATGATCTATGAATAAGGAAGGGGTTGGGACTTTACATGAGGCATATGTGTAAGGCTAAATCAATAGTCAATATTGGAGAAATAAATACATTTTTTGTACCATGAATGAAAAAACATCACATGAAAGGTACATACATATAATTTCAATCCTCATATAGACATGCTGCAAACCATGTAACACATGACAAGGTAAATGACATAGCACATATATGGTGTAACAAAGTATCAACTGGCCTGATTGGCATGATGATATAGATACTTAAATATGATACTTGAATATGATAAAAATAGAAAGGCTTATAAAGCAATCAATATGAATATAATGTATCAAATATAGGTCCAACACGTTTCATTGGATATTGGCAATTCTTCAGGTGCAGATGCAATAGTACTCTGAAAAAAGAGAAAACATAAATAAAACATAGAACAAAAATATGATGGATAAAGGGACAACCTTGTAGTCGCTAAAGTACTCACATGTGCTGTGTACACAAGGCTGGAGGACCAGGGCCGTAGGAAATGTCTGCCAAGGGAGCTGAGGTGAGCGAGACAAATGTATGATAATATCATAATGTGATATGTGATAAACATAATTGGTGAATTAGAATCCCAAAAAGAAAAGGAGCCCAAGATGAAAGGTTAAAATATGTAGCATGAATCGAAAGAAAAAGAGAATTAGCCAGAAAGTGAATGAATGGAAAGAAATTAGTGTAGGTGGAAGTAATAGAGTGAAAGATAGACCCCTGAAGCTGTGAAGTGCTCAAAACACCATGGAGAGAGTGAAAGAGTTCTCAAGGTAATTTACATTGAGGTTACAAAAGGATGTGATCCAATATCCAAGTGCGTGGGAATGCTGAGTATACAGCACAGGGGAGTGGCTAATGCCAAGTGGACGTGTTATATGCTCCCAGCTGATCCCAGCGTGACCCACACCAGCATCACGCATGGCACAACAGAGGGGGTGGGGCGACCTCGCCGAATGGGGCATAGGCCACCCACTTGGTTTAGACACATACTCCCCAGTAGCCGGCCAAAAGATGGATTGCACACGCACCTGCAGCACGATACACGGTGGGACACCACACATGCAATTTTTCTTAAAATCTTTACTGTAATAAAAATATTGTGTCTGTAGTATGATGTATGATCTGAGCAGCATGACTGTTTATATATTGTGCTGTTCCCATACAAAAGTAATTCAACGTCCTTTGGTTATTATTTTCCTGTAGGCGGTCATCTCAAAGTGACACCTGGGGGGGGGGATTTACAAAATCTGGAGCATGCAAAATCTGGTGCAGCTGTGCAAAGAAACCAATCAGCTTCCAGGTTCACACTGGTACGACAGACTTTGGAAGCACATGTCGCATGACGTCTGTAAATCAATGATTCCCTTTGAGAGCCATCTTAACTGGTCCGAAAAAGGTTCCTGCACTATTTTGGTCTGACTTTGGTCCTACTTCAGACCATTGAATATCATTGAAGTCGGATCAAAGTTGGATCCTTGTCCTAACCAATCATCTGACTTGTGACATCCAACATGGTGATTACAGCAACAGTAGATGGAATTGATGTCACACTGGGATTTTTTTGATTGGTCAAAGGACAAGTCAGACTATCTCAATGTTGGAGCAAAATCTTATCCTATTCATTCAAGTTGGATGTTGGCCTGAACAGAGTCAATAGAACATCAATGCCTGACCTCACAAATGCGCTTTTGGAAGAATGGCCAAACATTCCCATAGACACTCTCCTAAACCTTGTGGACAGCGTTCCCAGAAGAGTTAAAGCTGTTATAGCTGGAAACTGTGGGCCGACTCAATATTGAATCCTATGGACTAAGACTGGGATGTCATTAAAGTTCATGTTTCATGTGCATGTAAAGGCAGGTGTCCCAATACTTTTGACAATATAGTGTGTGTGTATATATATATATATATATATATATATATACAGTATCTCACAAAGTGAGTACACCCCTTACATTTTTGTAAATATTTTATTATATCTTTTCATGTGACAACACTGAAGAAATTATGTTTTGCTACAATGTAAAGTAGTGAGTGTACAGCTTGTAAAACAGTGTAAATTTGCTGTCCCCTCAAAATAACTCAACACACAGCCATTAATGTCTAAACCGCTGGCAATAAAAGTGAGTACACCCCTAAGTGAAAATGTCCAAATTGGGTCCAAAGTGTCAATATTTTGTGTGACCACCTATATTTTCCAGCACTGCCTTAACCCTCTTGGGCATGGAGTTCACCAGAGTTTCACAGGTTGCCACTGGAGTCTTCTTACACTCCTCCATGACGACATCACAGAGCTGGTGGATGTTAGAGTCCTTGTGCTCTTCCACCTTCCATGTGAGGATTCCCCACAGATTCTCAGTAGGGTTTCGGTCTGGAGACATGCTTGGCCATCACCTTTACCCTCACCTTCTTTAGCAAGGCAGTGGTCGTCTTGGAGGTGTGTTTGGGGTCATTATCATGTTGGAATACTGCTCTGCCGCCCAGGGAGGGATCATGCTCTGCTTCAGTATGTCACAGTAGATGTTGGCATTCATGGTTCCCTCAATGAATTGTAGCTTCCCAGTGCTGGCAGCTCTCATGTAGCCCCAGACCATGACACTCCCACCACCATGCTTGATTATAGGCAAGACACACTTGTCTTTGTACTCTTCACCTGGTTGCCGTCACACATGCTTGACACCATCTGAACCAAATAAGTTTATCTTGGTTCCATCAGACCACAGGACAGGTTCCAGTAATCCATGTTCCCAGTCTGTTTGTCTTCAGCAAACTGTTTGCCGGCTTTCTTGTGCATCATCTTTAGAAGAGGATTTCTTCTGGGATGACAGCCATGCAGACCAATTTGATGCAGTGTGCCGTGTATGGTCTGAGCACTGACAGGCTGATCCCCCACCCCTTCAACCTCTGCTACAATGCTGGCAGGACTCATACGTCTATTTCCCAAAGACAACCTCTGGATATGACACTGGGCACGTGCACTCAACTCCTTTGGTCGAACATGGCGAGGCCTGTTCTGAGTGGAACCTGTCCTGTTAAACCGCTGTATGGTCTTGGTCACCATGCTGCAGCTCAGTTTTAGGGTCTTGGCAATCTTCTTATAGCCTAGGCCACCTTCATGTAGAGGAACAATTTTTTTTCAGATCCTCAGAGAGTTAATTGCCATGAGGTGCATGTTGAACTTCCAGTGACCAGTATAACACCAAATTTAACACACCTGCTCCCCATTCACACCTGATACCTTGTAATACAAACAAGTCACATGACACCTGGGAGGGAAAATGGCTAAATGGGCCCAATTTGGACATTTTCACTTAGGGGTATACTCACTTTTGTTGCCAGCCATTAATGGCTGTGTGTTGAGTTATTTTGAGGGGACCGCAAATTTACACTGTTATACAAGCTGTACACTCACTACTTTACATTGTAGCAAAGTGTCATTTCCTCGGTGTTGTCACATGAGAAGATATAAATAAAATATTTCCAAAAATGTGAGGGGTGTACTCACTTTTGTGAGACACTATATTTAAGCATAGGGTAGACTCAATGGATCAGTTGATCTTGTTTCTGCTATCACTCTTCTATCTTTCTAATAGGTTTTATTATCTATATTTAAAAAATATATATAAAAAATTTGATCCAAGTGTTCTATAAGACCCCACTAAAATCAATCACATTTAAACATTTGCTCCAAACTAGAATATTGCAATTGAATTACTAGTTGGCACACAATTTAATATAATAGGCATTAATATTATCCTACATTTATAGATAACTTTACATTGTCAAGTATTCTGCAGAAGAAAACATATAAAAAAAAAAGCTCTTTTACAGTTTTCAAGTGTAACCCAAGTGGATGATAAAAATAAAAAATAGTGTAAATGTACATCGTCTGGGTAAGATTTTCTGGTCTGAGATGTACACAAGATGATGTGTAACTTCGAAACGCTGAATTCCTCTCCACAGCTCCCTCAGTGCTGGACAGCTCAGCGATGCTTCTCTCTGCCAACAACAAACATGGAGGAAAATGCTTTTCACAATCAATGAACCAGAACCAATGCATTCACTTAAGGCTTAAAGCTGTATCCCCTGTGCTTACCCATCCCCCTTTCCTCCCACCATAGCACTGTCTATACACTTTCCAGGATTTAAAGAAAAGCCCCCCTCTCTATAGTAGATTCCACTTGGAGAGAAATTCCACACATTTTCAAGGCTGATCTCTCAAGTTAGTGCATTGATGTAGAGCTAAAAAGAGCACCCCCCACTCACACGCCCCACACCACCTTTTTATACTGATCACATCTTGGCTGTGTACAATACAACAGGGGCAGTCCTATGTTGGGGACAGGATTCTATTCATGTCTTCTAGGAGCACTTTAAAAATAAGATTTTAACCCATTCAATGCCAAACTTTACAAACTTTTCATGTCTGCTGTGGAAAAAAAGTACCTTTAACTGTACAAAAAAAATAAAAAAAAATAAAAATAGTACCATCTTAGTAACATAATTAAATAAATTTAAAATATAAATATATTCTATATACTGAAATGTAATCCACTGTTGCTTTCTTTGTGAAAATGTTTTTATATTTAAAATAGAAAAATAAAAAAAATTCATGCTACAGCTCGGTGTAACATTTTTACTGAACATAACTTAACAGTTTTTAATTTACTAACATTAATTAATTTATGTATAAATAAATATATAGGCTCATGTAATAAAAGGTTTAATGTAAATTAATGTAAACATAAATGAACAAATATTAACATGTATTTGAAAACATTAAAAAAAACAACACAAATAGTTCAATTAAATATTTTAATGAAGCAACTAAGTTGTTTTGTTGCTAAATGCTGGAATGTAGACATTTGCCTTGTGTGTTTTGAGATACTTTTGCTCATAAGGGAAATATGTCCCAAAGGAGAGACACTTCCCTAACAATGCAAATATGTGTTTCCTACTCAGCCACATAAAGACAAATGATACCTGTGAACAGTAAAAAGGTAAAAAAAAAAAAAAAGTGACTTGTTTACACATAATACACATGGTTCAGATTTAATGTCAGCGAGATCAGTAGAAATAGGGTCCAGATGAACTGGGCAGATTTTAATGGGGTTGTCCGTTGCAGCTGAATTAGACCCAGACTGACATCTCTAATTACAGAGCAAGGCGAGAATATGGCATATGTAAACAAGGCTGAGCCTTTTATTGTGTATGAGCACAAAAATAGCATTTTGCTCTGCAATTTTCCCTCATTTCCGCAATTAAAGGAAGGGATGGGGGTAAAGCCAGAGGTGTTTTATTTATTTATTTTTCTGAAGTACATTTTTTTCTTTAAAGATATATAGTAAGAGTAGTAAAATGTTATTGCAATGTTTGACAGCAAGATTTTTTTTTTTACAGAAGTTTCATACTGAAATAAGTTTTTTCTTTTTTTTTTTTGGCTATGCATGTTAAGATAGAAATCACATATGATTATCATTCCTATATGAAAAGTCTTAAAGCAAGTCACTGTTTCTGAATTATTATGGATCTGTCTCAATTTTTTTATACAGTGAGGAAAATAAGTTAATCTGTAAGTTATTTCATGAGTCTTCCTTTTAAACTTTTGCAACTATTATAGAACATGTCTTAAAATAGCACTTTTTTTTTTATGTCGCATAAAGCTTGTTTGTTAAATGTGAAAATTGTTGACAAATTTTATTTATTTTTGCAAGATGCAAATTTAGAATTTCTGTTAAGTTTTGAGTTTTGGCTATTTTCAATATTCTTTACCTGATTTCCTTTTTTGTTCATAATATGCTAATACAGCTTTTTTATATTTGAGATAAATATAAAACTTTTGATTGTAACACCTAAATCGTCTTTGAAAATGTTCAGTTAGTTTTGTGGTGCTTATTGCGCTGGTGTGGTTTCAGCATGGATGTAAAAGGGTTAATAATTTTTCAAAATAATATGCTATTAAAATAATTCCTTTAAAATATAAACTGAATAATATATTTAAAGTAAGCTATTTTGGATACAGTGTTCTGTTTTACATGGTTAAAAAAAAAAGTCGGTACATGCAGAATTCTGAAAATAACCTAATACACATGCTTAAATCCTGTAATTTGTAACTGAAAAATATACTGCTGAGCTCACACAGTGAAATTAACGGGCACATCCCAAATTTGCCACTCGGCATATTGTATCTTTCACTTTCAGCCTGACAGGCCTCTTTCACATTCAAATGAACTGCTTTTTTCTTTAGCATTTTCAAAGGGGAAATAAACATTTGTCATTGCAAGCAGTAAAAGTGGTGCATTTAAAGCTACGAATAAGGCTGATTATCTGTCTGTCCTTTATAATGCACATTATCTCTAATTTAGGCAGCATCCATGTACATCATCTTGTAAATTATATTTGTATATATACAATATATGTACCAAAGCTGTGCTTAGTACAAGGATCAGATCTAAAGTGGTTGTAAACCCTTTACTACCACTTTTACCTACAGGTAAGCCTATAATAAGGCTTACCTGTAGATCCTGTGAATATTTCCTAAACTTGCACCCTTTAGGAGATATTCACTATATCCGCATGTGCCAACATTATCCGCACATGTACACTGAAGAAACAGCTCAATCGTGCCGTTTCTTTAGTAGCTGTGCCATGACTGGTGACACCTGCACGTATGCGTGGGAGTGACGTCATCAGGGGCTCCAGCCAATCACAGCACCAGAGCCCGCGAACCTGGAAATAACTCCAGGAGATATGTCACCGATCACATCGGTGTACAGGGACCGCTGCAACAACTTCATTCTAAGGTAGGTATTTCATAATGAGCTAGTATGCAATGCATACTAGCTCATTATGCCTTTGTCTTGCAGGTTGTTGTTTTTTTTGTTTGTTTGTTTTTTGTTTATTTGTTTAGAGAGTTTACAATCACTTTAAGGGCAAGAGTTTAAAGTTGATGTCAGTGAGTTCGCTTTCAGATGCACGTTAGCATTGCAAGTTAAATCTGAATTCCAGTTACATATAAAAGACAAAACTGCAGCTGGGAATTCATTAATAAATCATTAATTATATATATATATATTTCCTGGTGCCTATCCATGGCAGCATACATGTGATAGAGCTCTGCCTCTACTCCATCTTCAGGACTAGTGAATAGCATGAATTAAAGGGCATAGCCCCTCCCCCAACATTCTCCTTTTTTTCCTTATACCTCTTGACTGGTGAAGAGTAGCAGTCTTGCAGTCATACCTCTGCAGTCGGCAGCATCCGCCGGGTTCAGCCTCTCCCATGGGCAGTCCCTGTTCTTGGGCCACTGTTAGCGCTAATAAGACTGGGAACCTCTCTGTGGATCTTTTGAGGTCTTGCAGAATGTTGGTGGATAGGGTGGGAGGATCAGCTTCCTTTTCTCTTGGTCAGTTTTTCGTCTTCTTTAATGTCCTAGAGTAAATTTCAAAGTTTAGATAGAAAACTTACAGAAAGAGAGAATTAAAAAAAAAAAAAAAAAATTTGTCCACTTTAAGAGTTTTATTCCCGGGCCGTGCCGGCCCTGGGTGTACTGTTCTTTTCCAAGTCAGAATCACAGGATAGGGTGTCATCCGCCCCGGTTTTCATTCCTCCACGACTCTTTGAGTCTTACCGTGGCCATGGTGGTTCCGGTCCTGTTCCCCGCCCGCTGCATGGGCAATGGGGAAAGGGTGAGTGAGTACTGAGCAGCGGAGGGGCACGGTGGCTTCCACTCTACGTGATGCAACGTACATCCCGGGCTCAGTGCGCATGCGTGACCTGGAATGACACGTCGGAAGGCAATCTCTAAATAGAGCCTTCCCCTGATGCTAATGCGCCTGCGCGAGCACAGGCGCATTGGGCGGTGAGGCCGTGGTCGCCATCTTAACTTAGGGAAAAAGGTTTAAAAGCAATTGCTGCTGCCAGGAAGGGGTCAGGTCTTTCAGGTAACCTTTCCCTACCCCTCTTGTCTTTAATATTTGGTTCCATTTTGGGCTCAGGGCTGCTCTGTATATCCAGTGTGTGCCCTGCAGTCCAAGATCACTTCAGCAAATAGGTATGTGTCATTTTTTCTTTTGCTTCACTTTTGATACAGTGGTTATGTTGGCCTTCTGCAATAGTTTTCTATTATTATCCTTACTTCATCTTCCTACAGCTGATCTTCCTGCCCATTTTTTCGCCATGAGCCATTCGTCACGAAGCCAAGATCCTCTTATGTCCAATAGGTATGTGACCATCCATTTGTGAGTATACAAAAAAAAAAAAAAAAGAGTGCGCCACTGACAAACAAAACCTGTTTGTCTCAGCACTGTTCCCCCAAAGTGGTCCAGAAAATCTTTAAGACGCTATGACAACGACGACAGTCCAGAGTGAGCATCACAATCTTCAAGCCATAAATCTTCCAGGATATCTGGGTCTCAAAGGCATTGTCGCCCTCCTTCACCCCTATCTTGAAGGGCAAGCAAGAAGTGTTGGGCATGTGGCACTGTACCCCTCCCTGATAAATTTGTCTGTAAGGACTGTTTCAGGGACTACGCAGCCAACCGATAACTAGACAGGTGGTCGATCTGCTCAAGCCGACCATGAGAGATTCTTTCTTGAAACTGGTGGCCATTATTCCCACCCATCCGGCTTCTCAGGCTGTTCAGGCACAAGACCTAGATCCCGGCACTCCGGCCCTTTACCGGGTAGTAACACGCTACCTACATCAGGAAGCACAGCATTCTTCTCCTAAGGATCCTTTTGGGAATCTTCAGAGGAATCTGAACCATATGCTTTCAGGGTTTTCTTGGCCCAGCCATTTGTCAGGCGGTGAAAAATGCTGTTGGTTGGGAGGACCTGGAAGAACCAACTCAGAAATCACAAAACAGACAAGAAGTTTTCCTTAGCCCGTTTAACCAGATTCTATCCTTTAGCAGATATGGATACACAGTCTTTAGACTCAATGCCTGTGGATGATGCAGCAGTTGTATGGCTAGCAAAAAAAACATGACCTTACCGATAGAGGATTCAATGTCATTTAAGGATCTCTTGGACAGACAAATTGATCTTGTCCTCAAGAGGAGCTATCTAGCTGCAGGAGCGGCTTGCAGGCCTGTAATTGCACTAGCGTCCGTTTCCAATGCTATCAGGTCATGGGTGGAGAACATAGAAACAGCCCTCTGCTAAGATGTCCCCAAGGACGATATAAATAAAGCTCTGGAGGAGCTTAAGTTGGCGGCAGATTTTGTGGGTGAAGCACCCATTAACACGATTTGTTGTTCGGCTAACTCAATACTACATTCAGTCATGGCAAAACGAGCCCTATGGCTGAAGTCCTGGACACCTGATCTTGCATCAAAACAAGATTAGTGCAAGCTTCCTTTCGATGGAAAATCCCTCTTCAGCGAGAAGCTTGATAAAGCAATTTCCTGAGTAACCGGGGGAAAATCCAGCTTACTTCCCCAGGACAAGAAGGTCTAGAGAACAAGAAATTATTTGTCTCGATTTTGCTAATCAAGCTCCAGAGACTTTTTAGGCAGTCCCGCCCTTTAAGAATAATAAAAGATTGTGGAGAGGCACTCAGAGGTCCTCTTTGGGTGCCAGTAGGAACAAGACCCTCACCACTTCCTAGGAGGGGACGTAGTCCTTTTGATGCCAGGGGGGCGGTGACGCTAAAGTATTTCTTCCCAGTCTGGGCCGCCAGATGCCAGGACCCATGGGTCCTATCAACAATTTGTTACAGTCATTTCTGAACCTTTCCTCGTCAGCCTCCTCACACATCCTTCAAAGAAACAGATGTCGGCCTCCCCACAAAAAGCTTTGGCCTTAAACCAGTTCATGGAGTCAATCCAGCATCAAGGAGCAGCAGCACCTGTCCCCCCATTGGAACGATTTACAGGTTTTCTATTCCACCCTCTTCCTGGTGCAGAAGAAAATAGGCAGAGTCCTGTAATAGATTTGAAGAAACTCAACAGGTATATTCATCTCGAGAGCTTTAAGATGGAGTCACTGCATACAATCATCCAAGCCATATAACCAGCAGATTGGTTGATATTGATAGAACTGCAGGACGCTTACCTCCATGTCCCTATTCTTCCATCATTCAAAAAATGTCAAAGACCATACTGAAGTCCCATTTATCAGCTTCACAATGTCTGAGCCTTATAGGCACAATGTCCTTGTGCATACCGCTAGTCCCATGGTTTCACTGGCATCTGAGGCTCTTCCAGATAGGATTCCTAACTCAATGGAAAAGACAACATTTATCCCAGACAATTCTGTTGTCGACGCGAATGACCAGATGCCTACACTGGTGGATGAAACCAGAGAATCTCTCCCGGTCCCATTATTTAGGTTCCCGCTCACGGACTATAATTACATCCGATGCAAGCACTCAGGGGTGGGGCGCCCATTGCAGAGAGTTCAGGATTCAGGGGAGATGGTCCTTTTCCACTAGAGGGATAGTATCCAACATATTGGAAATAAGAGCAGCATTTATAGCCTTGACCTCTTTTGCATCTCAGGTCAGGGGGCAGAGAATGCTTCTGCGTTTGGACAACAAGGCTGCAGTCTCGTATCTTCAGAAGCAAGGGGGCATCCACAGCAATACACTTTTGAGGGAAGTGGAACCTGTAATTCTCTGGGCAGAGAGGAACCTGATAATTCTCAAAGCAATATATCTCCCAGGGACAACTTATCAAGGAAATTTGAGAACAACAACGGGTGCCAAATTTCCCATCTATGACAGATCCCACAGGTGGACCTCTTTGCTACCCAGGAGAATACCAAACTCAGGAGGTTCTTCTCTCGCCTTTCACACTCACAAGCGGAGGGAGTAAACGCATTATCGTGTCCTTGGAACTTCAAGACGGCTTACACCTTTCCTCCTCGCCAACGCATCTCGAAATTTCTCCTAAGACTCCTAAGGGAAGCGGTCCAAATACTAGCAATGTTTCCTTATTGGCCTTAGAGACCTTGGTTCCTGCTAACCTTACACCTCAGTGTGAATCCTCCTTTCAGAATTTTCCTCCTTCCTGCAGTTATTGACCCAGGACAGGTTGACTCATCTAAACCCACAAAAGCTGGATCTTCGAATATGGAGGTTGAAAGGAGGAGGTTTGAGCTGTTAGGCTGTTCCCAAGAGGTCATATCCACCCTACTTAAGGCCAGAAAACCAGCGACCAACGCAATATATGCAAAGATGTGGGACAACAGTAGAATAAATCTCAATTTGGGGTTTAACCCTAAAAACAATTTTTCTTCTAGCCATCACGTCCGGCAGGAGGATTTTGGAACTCCACTCCCTGGACATGGGGGATGAACATATATCCTTCTTCCCAGACAGGGTAGAACTTCGCCCTCTCCGAGGGTTCACACCTAAAGTCACCACAATGGCACATCTATTGGGACCATGGGCATTAACAGTCTTTTTTCTGACTCAGAGTCAAACTCCTGCCATGAGTTTGATATATCCAGAATCCTCAGGGCCTACTTGGAGACTACAGCAAGATTTAGGAACTCTGAAGAAAAGATTATTCCTAATCCCATGGGGCAAAAAAATAGAGCAAGGGAAGCTTCTGTCAGAACCTTGGCGTCCTGGGTTGTCAAGTTAATACAAAAAGCCTACAGGGTGAAGAACTTGGAACCTCTGGCTCAGGTGAATGCTCATTCAACGAGAGCGGTATCAGCACCTTGGGCAGCGAGGGCAAATGTTTTTCTTGAAACAGTATGCAGGGCCGCCACTTGGTCTTCTCGGCACACGTTCCTGGGGCTCTTACAACAGTCGAGTTCGAGAGAAAAGTGCTTCATGCGCTTCATGCTACTATATCTGTGTCTGATTACATTTTTTTCGTTAAAGCATTAAATCCAACCATGTGAGCTAGTTATTTATCACATGTATGCTGCCATGGAGGCACCAGGAAAACGGAAAATTGTATCATACTTATCGTAAATTTTCCTTTCCTGGTGCCTATACATGGCAGCATAAACTCCCACCGTTGGTATTCTATATTACGAAGAATGTTGGGGGAGGGCTATGCCCTTTATTTTATGCTATTCACTAGTCCTGAAGGCGGAGTAGACACAGCATCACATGTATGCTGCCATGGATAGGCACCAGGAAAGGAAAATTAAGGTAAGTATGATACAATTTTCTGTTTTTTAAATGAAATTAATGCAGGTACAGCAAAAAACCTTGGATTGCGAGCATAATTTGTTCCGGAAACATGCTTGTAATCCAAAGCACTTGTATATCAAAGCGAATTTCCCCATACGGAATAATTGAAACTCGGATGATTCGTTCCACAACCATTTATTCATAAATCCTTCAGTTTATATTCCATATAGAAAGATTATAGCAATGTGATAGGTTGTGTAACAATAAAATGTTCATCCACAAAGGGAAGCCTCCACAAGGTGATTAGAAGCAAAATCCAGCAGTTGCTACAGAGTATAAAAGAAGAAGAGAGGCGCCTCTAAGTGGAGCAATATGGTTACATTTAATGAAGGTACAACATTTAGCAACTCACATGGTTGATGATTAAAACAGGCACATCTAAGTATGCAGACATCCGGGGTAAAGCTGTCCACATAGACCATCCTCCGCACCGCTGGCTCCTACCGCTGTCAGTCTGCAATTGTGACCGGGAAGACTACCCTGCAGTAGAGCAATTTGAAAGCGTGTCGCGTAGCGTGGAAGAGATGACATAGATGGCGGTGCGAAGGACGCTCTATATGGACAGCTTTACCACGGATGCCTGCATACTTAGATGATCCTGTTTTAATCATCAACCATGTGACTTGCTAAAGGTTGTACCTTCATTAAATGTAACCATATTGCTACACTTAGAGGCGCCTCTGTTCTGTTTTAAACCCAGTTGTCACATGATGCTACTTGTATATCAAGACATCGCTTGTATATCAAGTCAAAATTTATTTAAAAATGTTGCTTGTCTTGCAAAATGCTCTCAAACCAAGGTTTTACTGTACTTAAATTTGACTTGACGTTAGCCTCTTGCATTCTGCTACATGGCAGCCTTTAGATTGAAAGCTAAATGCAAATGTACTGGCAAGAAGCATGCTGAGCAGAGAGAAAAAGTTGTTGGAGAGACTACTGTCCAATCACAGGCTGGGAATGGAGAGATGACATCATTACATTCCTTACCTGTAGCAGAGAAAGAGGTCTCATCTGTCTTACTGTGTGGTGTGTAAATCTCTGGAATGGATGGACCAAAATACAAACAGCTTTCCTTTATATATTTCCTCTGTATATTTAAATGTTCAACATTAAGGCCTCATGCACACTGGACGTTAAAGTAACGTTATAAAAACACCAGTAGCTTTGCAGTGAGTATTTCAGCGTTTTTTAACAATTTTGTAATAGCGTTTTTTAGCGTTTTTTTTTTTTTTAATGGGCTTTTTTCTTTAATGGATCAAAAAAAAAAATGCTGGCGAGCCGCGTTTTTGAGCGTTTATCGGCGTTTATCAGTGTTTTTTTTACATTAGAGTGTTTTTACAGCTGAAAAACTACTCTCAGAACCCACTTTTTTTTTTTTTAAAGCAAAAAAACGCCCCAGCCAAAAACTGCTGATAACAGCCTATGTGTGCATGGACATATAGGATAACATGATGGGGAGTTTATTGACTGTAGAAAAACACATCTGAAGCCAAAAACAGCTGCTGTAAAAGCGTCCAAAAACGTCCAGTGTGCATGAGGCCGAAAAGGCAATTGGTTCACCATTATTTGCAGTCTTGATGTTAAGGGCCCAGTAAAATTCCTTTTTTTTTTGTGAACTTTGAAATATCTGGTTTGTCCTCAGTCTGTGATGTAGACCTTTATTTAAGGCCGGGTTCACACTTAAAGCGGAGTTCCACACAAAAATGGAACTTCCGCTTTTCGGAACCCTCCCCCCCTCCGGTGTCACATTTGGCACCTTTCAGGGGGGAGGGGGGTGCAGATACCTGTCTAAGACAGGTATTTGCACCCACTTCCGGCATAGACTCCCATGGGAGTCTATGCCTCTTCCCGTCCCCACCGCGCTGTCTGCTGGGACACACACGGGTCCCAGAGACAGCGGGGACCAGTTAGGAAGCACAGCGCGACTTGCGCATGCGCAGTAGGGAACCGGGAAGTGAAGCCGCAACGCTTCACTTCCTGATTCCCCCACCTAGGATGGCGGTGGCAGCTGCCGAGAACCGAGCGGGTTCTCGGCGTCGCCTGCCGACATCGCTGGACCCTGGGACAGGTAAGTGGCCATGTATTAAAAGTCAGCAGCTGCAGTATTTGTAGCTGCTGGCTTTTAATATATTTTTTTTTTTTTTGGCAGTGTGGGTGGACCCCCGCTTTAACTCAGATGCTCACAGCCGGGGTCCGGTGCGTCCCTGTTCTCCATTTCAGTGATGTATCAGGCCTGAATTTTTGCCTGAATTCAGACCTGAAACGGAGCCAAAGACGCATAGTACCTCTTTGCAATCCACCCTGCAGCCGCCCCGGAGATGTGTGAACTGGCTTCATTGAGAGCCGGGCACACTCTCCTGTCATGCAAATTGGATGCGGGGAAACCCAGTGTGAACCCAGCCTTAGGTGACATGCAAAAGTAGTTTAAATTTCTATACAAAATTTGAACCCAAACTAAAAATGACCTTTTCTCAGTTGATATTCATGGCTGACTAATTTCTTTCAAATCATTTTTATTACCATATACCATATAAAAAGACATATACACTATATTGTCAAAAGTATTGGGACACCTGCCTTTATATGCACATGAACTTTAATGACATTCCAGTCTTAGTCCATAGGGTTCAATATTGAGTTGGCCCACCCTTTGCAGCTATAACAGCTTCAGCTCTTCTGGGAAGGCTGTCCACAAGGTTTAGGAGTGTGTCTATGGGAATGTTTGACCATTTTTCCAGAAGTGCATTTGTGAGGTCAGGCACTGATGTGGTCGAGAAGGCCTGGCTCTCAGTCTCTAATTCATCCCAAAGGTGTTATATCAGGTTGAAGTCAGGACTCTGTGCAGGCCAGTTAAGTTCCTCCACCCCAAACTCGCTCATCCATGTCTTTATGGACCTTTTTTTTGTGCACTGGTGGTTGGAACAGGAAGGGGCCATCCCCAAACTGTTCCCACAAAGTTGGGAGCATGAAATTGTCCAAAATGTCTTGGTATGCTGACACCTTAAGAGTTCCCTTTACAGGAACTAAGGAGCCAAGCACAACCCCTGAAAAACAACCCCACACCATAACCCCCCTCCACCAAATGATTTGGACCAGTGCACAAAGCAAGGTCCATAAAGACATGGATGAGCGAGTTTGGGTTGGAGTCCTGACCTCAACCTCCCAAAAAAATGGACCAGGCTTACAAAATTGATTTACTTAAAGGATAAGTCCACTCTAACACTAAAATCTCTACATCTACAGACATCCACGTTCTAACACTAACCTATCTAACCCTGTAAAGAAGAGATCACTATACATACCTTTTTTGAAGCCGCTCCGATCCGGTCTCCAGCGAGAATATTAGTTAATAAGGTGGACCTGTTTTAGCACTACCCCCACTGGGGGCCACTGATTTTAACTGATTCCAATGGCGGCTGGTGCTCTATTTTTTGGGGGGAGGCAAATAAACCACTTGACCACCCCCCGTTTGTTCAGTCTTTAAACCCCCCACCCTCCTTCTCTAGGTCGATCGGCAAACAACCCCCCCCCCCCGTTGCTCGCCCATCAGCCCCATACTTACCCCGTCCAGGTTGCGGGCAGCTTCGGTGGTTTTCCCCTGCATCTCCTCCTCTGCCCCTCCCCCCCTGCTCCTGGCCAATATGGTCGTTTCTCTTCTCAGCCAATCGGGTCTTAAGACCCGCTTCCTGATTGGCCAGGAGAAGAAGCAGGAGGACAATAGCGAATAATAATTCGCTATTGTCACACAACTGGATGGGCTCAGGGAGCAGTACTGGGTGGGCTCAGTACTCTGTGCCCCGAGCCATCATTTTTTGAAGCCAATTAGAGCCTCAGGCTCTAATGACGTGCTTAAAAAAAAAAAACTCAATGAAATCCATGCGTCCAGCACCCTGCATGTAGATTAGGGGCCGGGTGTATGGATTCAGGAGGCGGCGCCCCTGCACCCCTAATGTAGCGGCCACCACTGACCGTTCAACCTGTAGGCAGGTGCAGTTTATCCTCCCCTCTGAAGGTGGCATTGTTTTTCTGGCTGCTGTACAGAGGGAATGGAGGATGAGAAGTGATAATAGGGGGCGCTGTGACTATTAATTAAGTAAATTAAATCCTAAGTGTACCAGTTTGTGAACAGATGCAATAATACATGCTATATAACAACATAAATATAGTAAATGTCTAGAAATAGACATTAGGTTAAAAATGAAAATAAAAATAGTCCATATTTCTCAGTGAATGTTCCAACAAGAAACGTGATTGATTCAATCAATAAGTGTAGATATCCTCCACCGCTTGTAAACATCCAACAACACCCAACGTGCTCTTGAAAAATAACCTGCTCACCAGACAGTCATGACCTCTTTAACCAAAAAGAAGGTCAGAATTCGCTACAATCTTGCAGCCTGGGGTGGAATCCTGGACTATATCCAACACTGTGCTCTCCTCTCCCCCACAGCGGGTACAGGAGTTGGGAAAAGACAAGGAGGATCCAATAGTGTAATATGGTGGAGGATATCTACACTTATTGATTGAATCAATCACGTTTCTTGTTGGAACATTCACTGAGAAATATGGACTAATTTTAATTTCATTTTTAATTTTATGTCTATTTCTATTAACTACAGAATTTTACTATATTTATGTTGTTATATATCATGTATTATTGCATCTGTTCACAAACTGGTACACTTACGATTTAATTTATTTAATTAATACTCACAGCACCCCCTATTATCACTTCACATTCGTTGCACAGTAGGTATTCTACAAGCACTTTGGGGAGCAGCTTAATTAGCACAATTATTAGACATTGGCACAAGGTTTCCATTAATCAATTGAGGATGAGAGCAACTATGTTTCTCTGAGGCCCACATAGGTTTCACCAGGGAAGCAGCTGTCTGATTTGACACTGAATGACCCCCCACAGCCCGCTTGAATGAGGGCAATGGTAATACATAGCACTGCCCCACTGCAGTTGGTGCACTATTTCGAAGTGGATAGAGTAGGGACAGATTTCCCATTTAGAGAAAGTGTGTTTAGTGCTAGGGAGAGGTTCTTGTTGAGGAGGAACAGAACAGGGATACTGCATTTGGCTCTGCTATCTGGGGACTCTAGGGGTCTATTGGTCTGCTATCAGCCACACCCATTCATTCATTCAGATGCTGCTCTAGTAAAGTAAGCATTATTAAAGTGACATCTCAAATGCTGGGACTGTGTTAAAGACTGAGAACTGTTGTATCAGGACTCTGATTTCATACTGTTTTGGGACTCTTAAGTAAGCACTTTGTCACTGCCCTCCAAGTCTCCAAGTTACTTCTAATTAACCAAATAATAGCAGTGCCACTTTACTCGGTCCCTGTGTGCCTTTATTCCATCTTGGGTACCAATTCACTGGCCCTGCCCATAACTTGATGCAATTCAGCAGGATGTACCTCATGCATTAGCTGGCACAGACAGGTGTCTAGGGATCACTTTGGCACCCTTAAGAGCAGCCTTAGAGCTAGTCCCAAAGTTCAAGGGGTCCAAGTCTTTTTGATGGAGTGGAAAGAGACTGGAAAGTGTAGTACACCTCTACCAGATGCCCACCAAGCTGATTGCAGAGTTAGCAATTAGTTCCCTGGAGGATGATGCCCCCCAAGCTAATATAGTACTGAAGTGCCAAAGGAAGAACATGCTAGCTTGGAGCAAGTGTTAGTGAAAAACCCAAACTTTGAGAGAGGTAGTAAACTGTAACCTAGGTGTTACCCCATATGTAGTGGAGTAACAATCATTCCCACTGTCCTCTGTGTACGATGTGGGGTCTAAAGGTCCTGAGACTGTCAAGAAACGTCTTCCCCAAAACCAATTGAGGCCCTGCGTGCCGGGTATGAATTGTTCCACCTGACCCGCAACAGACTGGTCGGACACCAGTATCATGGACATTCCTTTCATCCAGGAAGTTCTCATGGAATAGTATCTGCCTCGCATTGAGTCCAGAACTCGGGACCTTGGCTCTCTTGATAGAGAAAGTTCCACTGAAGGTCATCCCAAGGACCCGTGTGAAAATATTGACTGTATGTTGAGCCTATGAACTCCTCTATAGCCACTGTCCTCTATGGACTCCTCTATAGACACTGTTAGCTGCCTAGGTGAGGGTGTTATGCCTGACCATGATAACCCCAAGCACCTTGAGACCTATGAGCCTCTTACAAAAATTGAAAGTCCTGATGCTGAGCCTGAGGATGACAGTAGGGTCCGTCACCCCATTTGGTCTAATTGGGGGTAGTTACCTGCAAAGTATTCCAATTATGTTGTGAAAAGCTGCTTGTTATCATTGCCTTTTGGATCTTTTGAGAAGCTGTATTTTGTTTTTCTGTGCTTCTGTGTCGTCAAAGAGGGAGGAAGTGTAGGCAGGTGCAGCTTATCCTTCCCCTGTAGGTCAATCCTTCCTAACAGTAGTGGTATTGGTTGGGAACAGTCCAAGGCCATCAGCTAAAGACCAAGGGGCAAAATTATGGGTCTCTGGTTACCCTGCCCCAATGCGCAGCTATCGGTACCCAGTGCAACTTCCAGCATGCAGTCCCTGGATTAGTTCAAAGTCACTACTCATACGTCCCTAAGACAGCTGTCTTCTTCTAGCTTTCTCCAGACCCAAAACCGTGATTGAGATGGTCCCTCTCAGGACCAGTTCCATTGTGGTATGGTTCTGCAGTCAGTAAAGAGCAAATCCACTTGAGCCTTAGATCTTAACACTTCAGTAGCCTTCTTGAGCAGTTGTTCAGTATATGGGCTGCTGGGCAGCAGCCCCTGCACCTCTGGAACCCTGGGGAGAAGAAACCCTGCTCTCAGACTATTTATCCACACTCCAGCTCCCTACTGAACACTTTCCCTTCAGTGATAGGCTGGAGCCCAATAAATATTCAGGCTGGTTGATTTGAATATCCTGCCCTAAGCCCTTTAAATACCCAATAATGTGTAGAATTTTAGTTAGGTCATGCTTAGTTGAGTGAACTGAAGACAGCTTCAACTTATTTAAGCTGGCCATAGAAGGATTAAAGTGGCTCATCTGTTGACCAGCTTTACTAGCCTCAGTGAACATTCACTGAACAGCCTACCACCAAATTGTCCCCTTTTTTCTCCAGACCACAAAGCTCTTCATAATTAATGTTCTCCCATTGATTTGATGCAACCAAAAAGGTAGCCCAACATGATTTGCAAGCTCCTTATGCATATATACAATTTCATCCTTGTGCCACAGTGACATGCATTACATAAGATACTCAAGTGATCTTGGAAAACTGAAGCCTGTAATTGCACTTTTGTATTCCCTTATTAAAGCCACAGTGCCAGAGTTTAAATAACTGCACATTCAGAGATCTCTTTATCTACACTGTATTTCACTAGAAAAAAATGTGTTTTTACTTGGTACAACTTGTTCTCTATTGAATTTTTGGTGACAGTACTTTTAATACTTTAGCTGGCTTGTTCTATGTATTTGTCTACTAGAATAAATTGCTGAGTCTATAGCTGTTTAAAGAAGCTTAGCAGATGTCTAGCAGCTGTTTGGTCAATACTCCATGATTGCTCAGATTATTGAGGCAGCTATGAAACTAAATTGTGCAAAAAGGGTTGCTTTTATTTATGCAACTGATATTCTTTCATAGTTCATATTTAGTGATGGAGCTAAGTGAAGAAAAAAGGGAAGAAAGAAGAAGGTGTCAAGTGCAATTTAAGTAAAATACTAAGGACCTTGTAGTCATGGTTGTATTTACATTACTGGAGCCTGTAGGCGCTTTACCTTTGGCTTTCAATGCAACGCTGTTCTGCTAGGAGGACCACTGCTACTTTGAGCACTTTCTTGTTTTACTGGTCCTAACCTGGCTCAGAGTATTGTATTAAGTTTGGGATCGCCACTAAGGATGAACTAAGCTGCTTCTTCACAGGTATGCAACACTCTATCAAGCAATTCAAAACTGTCTCTCTGCTTTGCAAAATTTGTCTTAACTGGGGTATGCATCTAAGTTTTTTGTTTTTAATTTTAACTTGGCCACTTGTTAATGATGGATTCTCACCTCCTTTTGGAACCCAAGAGATACTCATCTTTATGACTGTGGCATGTGTGTCTCTGGCCATTCCTCCCCCCAATTACATGTGTTCCTTATCCGTCCCTAATTGGGGTGTGAAAGATTTCCTCACCTCTGTATAAATTGAGTTGTGCCTATAGGGGAAGTCAGAGAAAGGGGGTTTGGGCAGAATAATTTTTGCAGCTATGAGTAATTTTTCTGCAGGAGTAATTAGCAGTTGAACACAGCAGTATAACCAAAGCAGGATAATGAAAGCAGCAAGAAAAGATCAGAAAGAACTCTGCTTCACTCTGAATTGACCACAAACCACCACTTTGGAAGGCATCCTGCAAGTCTGAATCCTATTCCCACTACCCTTTAATATGCCCCCTCTACTCTGCCTTCTCATACTAGTATCTTATGCTTTCAAATTCTCACTTCCTTTCCCCTCTTCTCCACCTCAAAACTTGTACATATCACCAGGGCTTTTTTTCAGCAGGACTAGGGGGAACTCAGTTCCATCACCTCTGGCTCATGTCTTCTGCTCCCTGCTCACCACTATCACTTGGTAACACAGAAGTCCAGCTTTTGCATTTACAAGTGATAGCTTATGTCCCAGTAGCTCCAACAGGTCAGATCTCCTCAGTAGATTCCACTGAGTGCAGGACAGGGACAAGGGAGATACAAAATAGGTGCCCAGGTTTCAGTGCAGTCATGGACGGGAGAGGGTGCGTTGGAAGGCTGCACCCTTTGTGGTCTCCATTTTTTCCCTGGTGACCAGTTGTTGATGCTCCTCCTGCACGATCTCCCTTGTAAGTGACTGTAGTATAGTATGCTGGGAGGTGCTTCAGCTTAATATTGCAGCAAAGGTAAGACACGTGGCAGATGGTGGAGCTTTTAAGGAGGGGGAAGAAGATGAGAGCAGTGGAGGGAGGGGGTTGTATGCAGAGGGAAGAGCTACTATTTGATGCCATTTGGCAGGTATGTGTGTGTGGTGGTCATGGTTGAGTTCCTGCCCTGCATATTACCATCACTTCTACCCTCTCCCTACTACTGCTCTCATCACCTCCTGCTAATACTTAAGCCACCTGCTGACCCACACGCAAAGATGGGGAAGACGTGCACTTATACACCTCCCACTCCCATCTTGCTTATCTCACCCTCCTTCTTCTGCTAACCTCTGGGGATATCTCCCCTAATCCTGGTCCTCCAGTATCTCACCCCCACACCCGACACACTCCCTCCTCCAGCATCAGCCGCAATTTTCTCAATCTTATCTCGATCCCCCTGCTCCCAAAAACCACCTTCCCCTTCTCATGTGCCCCCTGGAATGCCCGCTCTGTCTGCAATAAGCTCACTTCTGTCCATGACCTTTTTGTTTCCCACTCCCTTAACATCTTGCAATCATGGAAACATGGCTTCAAGAGTCAGATTCTGCCTCGCATGCAGCCCTCTCCCATGGAGGCCTCCACTGGACTCACTCACCCAGACCCAGTGGACGGAAAGGAGGTGGAGTTAGGTTCTATCCCCACTGAGCACCTTTCAAGTCCTGTCTACCCCTCCTTCTCTATCCTTCTCTTCTTTTGAGACACATTGTATTCGTCTGTTTTCTCCCATTTCTCTAAGGATTAGAGTGATCTATCAGCCTCCTGGACCAGTGGCACGCTTCCTTGATGACGTCTCTGCCTGGCTACCCTACTTTCTCTCCTCTGCAATACCCACTATTATCCTTGGTGATTTCAACATCCCCGCCAATGTTACCAGCCCAGCTGCATCCCAACTTTTCAATTTAACCTCATCCTTTGACCTTACACAAAGGACACAGTCCACCACTCACTCTGATGGTAATACCCTCTACCTTGTTTTCTCCCATCTTTGCACACCCTACAACCTCACCAACACCCCCTTTCCTCTCGCTGACCACAACCTCCTTACTTTCACAATGTGCTTGTCTCCAACTACCTGTCCCACCAAGCAGAAAACAATTACCCGCAGAAACCTTTGCCAACACAAGAAACCCTAAGAAACCACCGGTGCCCATCAATGCAGCCTCACCAGTGCCCATCAATGCAACCTCAACAGTGCCCATCAGCTCAGCCGCATCAGTGCCCATTAATGCAGCCTCACCAGTGCCCATCAGCTCAGCCTCATCAGTGCTCATCAATGCAGCCTCACCAGTGCCCATCAATGCAACCTCACCAATGCCCATCAATGCAGTTGGATCATTGCCCATCAATGCAGCCTCACCAGTGTAGATCAATGCAGCTTGACCAGTGCCCATTAATGCAGCCTCACCAGTACCCATCAGCTCAGCCTCACCAGTGCCCATCAACTTAGCCTCATCAGTGCCCATCAATGCAGCCTCACCAGTGCCCATCGATGCAACTGGATCAGTACCCATCAATGCAGCCTGATCAGTGCCCATCAATGCAGCCTCACCAGTGCCCATCAATGCAGCCTCATCAGTGCCCATCAGCTCAGCCTCATCAGTGCCCATCAATGCCCATCAATGCAGCTTGATCAGTTCTCATCAGCTCAGCCTCATCAGTGCCCATCAATGCCCATCAGTGCAGCCTGATCAATGCCCATCAATGCAGCCTCTCCAGTGTAGATCAATGCAGCCTGATCAGTGCCCATTAATGCAGCCTCACCAGTACCCATCAGCTCAGCCTCACCAGTGCCCATCAGATCAGTGCCCATCTATGCAGCCTCACCAGCGCCCATCAATGCAGCCTCACCAGTGCCCATCAATGCACCTGGATCAGTGCCCATCAATGAAGCCTCACTAGTGCCCATCAATGCAGCCTCACCAGTGCCCATCAAGGCAGCCTCACCAGTGCCCATCAGCTCAGCCTCATCAGTGCCCATCAATGCAGCCTCACCAGTGCCCATCAATGCAGCCTGATCAGTGCCCATCTTTGCAGCCTCACCGGTGCCCATCAATACAGCCACCCCAGTGCCAATAGATACAGCCTCACCAGTGCCCATCAATGCAGCCTGATTGGTGGCCATCAATGCAGCCTGATCAGTGCCCACCAATGCAGCCTCACCAGTGCCCATCAATGCAGCCTCATCAGTGCCCATCAGCTCAGCCTCATCAGTGCCCATTAATGCCCATCAATGCAGCCTGATCAGTGTCCATCAATGCAGCCTCACCAGTGCCCATCAATGCAGCCTCAACAGTGCCCATCAATGCAGCCTCACCAGTGCATGGTGATTAGATAGAGGAGAGCCACCGGATTACACAGAGCAGGGATCTTCCGCCTACACAGTATGGCCGCTGTGTGCAGTCTACATACTAGAGTCTGCGTAACACCAGTCTTTACACATTATACTGTTCATACTTGTGGGCACACAGTGGAGTGGATTTACTAAAAGCAAATTGTGCACTTTGCAAAGGGTTAATTTACTAAAGGCAAGTAGACTGCAGTTGCTCCAGAGATTAGTAAATGAGCAGAAGCTCTGCTGACTTCCATCATCCAATCATGTGCAATCAAAAATGCACCTTTTTTTTTTCTTGCATGTGATTGTGTATTATTTCAAAGTGAAGCTTTATCTCATTTAGCTCTGGAGAAACTGCCCTTGCAGAGTGCAACTGCACTGTGCAAAGTGCACAGTCTATTTGCCTTTAGTAAATCAACGCCACTGATTTCCTTTTTACATTTGGGTTTATTTATCCAGGTCACACTAGTAGGAAGACACAATTGGTTCAAAATAATTGGAATAGTTTGTAATGACAGACATGCTTAGGTCTCTAACTCTAATCTAATACGTTATATCTATATTCCTGATCTGATAAGACTTCTAGCACAGAATTTGGCCTTATTTTTAGCACAAAACCAGAATGTATTTTTTGGTGTTGAAATTAATCCCAAAACCAATTAATTCAATGTCCTAGCACATAAGTAGTCTTTCAATGGATTTTCAGGTGATATAACCTATTAACAGATTCATCATAGCTTTTGAAATTGGGTGGGGAGTGCTACTATCCTACTGAGCTCATCTTGTAAAGTTCTTGAGATATCTAGAACAATTTGATGTCTGTTCTCCTCCTGCTTTAGGAGGATTGAGAGTTAGAAAAAAAATAGGCAAGAACAAAATCCTGACAGGTGTTCTAAGCAGTGGCGTACCAAGGGGGGTGCGGAGAGTGACTACCAATGTAATATGAGTCACACATTAACGAAAATGAAGGGGGTCCAGATGCATGACAATCACAAAGGATATCTAAAATCTGACTTGTATCTTAGTATGAACTTCTGGGAAAATCAGTTAGCTAATCACACCAGGAGGAAATTATATTTCTGGGGAAGAATGTGTATGAAAGGCCTCCAGGTTGCCATATTCTATTGAATTTTACAGAAAAATGCTATATATATATATATTTTTTTTTTTTTGCTTTTTTCCCACAAAAGCAGAGTTACTCTTTACATCCTTTATTTTAGATCTCACTTTTACACTTCACCACGGCATGTTTTTTAATTTATTTATTAGCACACTGTTACGTGGAGTTATTCAAATGAATGGCCAGCCTTAAAGTGGAGGGCCACCCTGAAAAATAAAATTGCACCAAAAAACCTAAAAAAATAAAAAAAAATACATTTGAAATTTTTTTAAAAAAAAACTTACCTGAACCCTTGTTGCTAGGCAGTCTTCCTAATCTGCCTCTTCCTATTCCGCGGCATGTCCTCTACCTCGGTGAGCGGCCCCGTTGCCAGAAAACCACGGGGCCATTCACACGTGTGCAGTAGGAAACTGGCAGTGAAGCCGCAATGCTCCACTGCCTGTTTCCCTTACTTAGGATGGCAGTGCCTGGACCCGAGAGCTGAGGGACGGGTCGGCCTCGGTCGGCCAACATCGTGGGCACCCAGGACAGGTAAGTCTACTTATTTAACCACTTGCTTACTGGGCACTTAAACCCCCCTTCTGCCCATACCAATTTTCAGCTTTCAGTGCTCTCACACTTTGAATGCCAATTACTCAGTTATACAACACTGTACCAAAATGATTTTTTTGTCCTTTTTTCATACAAATAGAGCTTTCTTTTGGTGGTATTTGATCACCTCTGGGTTTTTTATTTTTTGCGCTATAAATTAAAAAAGACCGAAAGTTTTAAAAAAAATGCATTTTTCTTCGTTTCTGTGAAATTTTTTTGCAAATTAGCAATTTTTCTTCATAAATGTTGGCCACAATTTATACTGCTACATATCCTTGGTAAAAATAACCCAAATTAGTGGATAATATGTGGTCTGTGTGAAATTTATAGAGTCTACAAGCTATGGTGCAAATCATAAAAAAATGATCACATCTGATGTACTGAGGCCTATCTAATTTCTTGAGACCCTAACAAGCCAGGAAAGTACAAATGTCCCCCAAATGACCCCTTTTTGGAAATTAGACATTCCAGTGTATTTAGTAAGAGGCATGGTGAGTTATTTGAAGTTGTCATTTTTTCCCACAATTCTTTGCAAAATTAAGATTTTATTTTATTTTTTATTTTTTTTTCACAAAATTGTCATTGTAATAGCTTATTTCTCTCACATGGAATGTGCATACCACAAATGTAACCCCAAAATACATTCTGCTACTCCACCTGAGTATTACGATACCACATGTGTGGGACTTTTTCACTACCTGGCCACATACAGAGGCCCAACATGCAGGGAGCACCACTAGGTGTTCAAGGAGCATAACTTGTTGACTACCTATTACACTTTTGAAGGCCCTAGAGCACCAGGACAACGGAAACGCCCACAAAATGATCCCATTTTGGAAAGCTAACACCCCACGTATAATCTATGAGGCATAATGAGTCTTTTGAACGGTTCATTTTTTTCCAGAAGTTTTTGGAAAATGTGGAAAAAAATGAAAAACGCATTCTTTTTTTACAAAAAGTTGTCCGTTCATAAGATATTTCCAACACATAGCATTTACATAGCAAAAATAACACCCCAAAATACATTCTGCTACTCCTCCTGAGTATAACGATACCACATGTGTGGGACTTTTACACACCCTGACCACATACAGAGGCCTAACATTGAAGTAGCACCTTCAGGCATTCTAGGACCATAAATTACACATTTCATTTCTCAACCACCTATTACACTTTTGAAGGCCCTGGATCACCAGGACAATGGAAACTCCCAGAAAATGACCCCATTTTGGAAAGCTAACACCCCAACATATAATCTATGAGGCATAATGAGTCTTTTGAACGTTTCATTTTTTTGCAGAAGTTTTTGGAAAATGTGGGAAAAAATGAAAGCGCATTTTTTTTTTACACAAAGTTGTCCAATTATAAGATATTTCCAACACATAGCATTTACATAGCAAAAATAACACCCCAAAATACATTCTGCTACTCCTCCTGAGTATAAAGATACCACATGTGTGAGACTTTTACACAGCCTGGCCACATACAGGGGCCCAACATGCAAGGAACACCGACAGTTGTTCCAGGGACACATAGCATGCACATACCAAGAATTACACCCCGAAATACATTATGCTGAGCAAAGGGTAAACAAAAGATTACCTGTGGTTTTTAGTAGTGCAGTTGTCCACAGGAGGATAGCACTGTTCCAGGCAGCAGGCAGGGACTTGGTCAGCAACAGCGATAACAAATTTTCAGGCAGCAGGCAGGGATACTGTCCATATACAGTCCAGGGTCAGTGCAGAGATATTGTCAGCAGTGCCAAAAATATTGGTCCTGGTAGTGGGCTGGTCCATGTGGTGTGGTCAGTGCGACAGACAGAAGCATGATGGCAGTAAGTCCTACAGGCAGCAGGCAGAAGTAGGGCCTCGTGCAGGACAGAATGGGGACAGGGGTAGAGGCTTCTCCCACCCAAATCTCTTTGAAGCCTCCGAGTCTCCAGACCCTAATCTAGGAATGAGAAAACAAAGAAAATTGTTTTCTTCATCCAGAACTTTTCTGGAGCCCCTCACATATGTGAGACCCTTGTGTTGAATCCCACTAGTCCAGTTGCAGGGTACAAGATCAGTCCAAGAGGCAGGCAAATATCAGGGTCAAACAGTCCAAGGTCAGTTCCAGATCAGGCAGAGGTATGTACAGAATCATTAGGCAGAAGCATGGTCTAATAACAGTCCAGGGTCAGTTCCAGATCAGGCAGCGGTATGTACAGAATCTGCAGGCAGAAGCGTGGTCGAATAACAGTCCAGGGTCAGTTACGGAGCAGGCAGTGGCATAAGGGGTATGAAGTTGTGTGAAGGCAGGAACTGAGGATTACTTTTACCATACTTCACTAATAATTTATTGAAGTATGTTAACAGCGAAAACAGTCACCTATGCAGAGACTTGGTTGGGAAGGACATTGGGGACAATGATAAGATGTGTCTCTTCTGACTCCTGCTCTGGTACACACCTTACATCTTTTTTGATGTCTTTGGCCTATTGGTTTGGGAGGAACTTTATCGGGAAAGTGGCGCTTGGAGAGTCGACTAATAACATCTGATCGGATATTTTCTGGTGGGCCTTTCAGGAATATAAGGGTAGTAAAAACTTCCTCCTGGTAGCCAAAGAAGCGTTTGGGGTTTTGGGTAGAGTTGCGGTAAATTACATATAAATTGTATATGGCCAATTGAAAAAAATAAATTGCAACTTTTTTATACGAATGGTATGTCCGTCTTGTGGCAAGGTATGATTCCATCATTTGGTCGTTGAAGTCGACTCCCCCCATAAACAAATTATATTCATAGATGCATTTTGGTTTTTGTATGATGGGGCCATTCCTTCTGGGGATTTCCACGAATGTATCATTGTGGATAGAAGACAACATGTAGACATCCCTTCTGTCCCTCCACTTCACTGCCAGAATCTCGTTGTTTCGCAGACTTGCCGTTTCTCCTTTTCTGAATTTCTTATTGACAAGACTTTGAGGAAAGCCCATTCTTTTTTATGGTGCCACATGCTGGCGTCTTCTTCCGGTGAAGGTTGTGGAACAGGGGCAGAGATGTATAGAAGTTGTCTACATACAGGTGGTAGCCTTTCTCTAGTAGGGGGTATATGAGGTCCCAAACAACTTTCCCGCTGGATCCCAAGCCCGGGTAATTAGGGGGCTGCAGTTGGGTGTCCTTCCCTTCGTACACTATGAAGGAATATGTGTGCCCTGTGGCTCAGTCACATAATTTGTACACCTTCACCTCATAGTGCACCCTTTTGCTGGGGATAAATTGCTTAATTTTAAACCTGCCGCTAAATTTAACAAGGGACTCATCCACACATATGTGTTGGTCCGAGGTAAACAATTGGGGGGAATATTTCTGAAAAATAATTAAGTATTGGCTGAATTTTGTAAAGCCTGTCATAGTTTGGGTAATTTCGGAGAGGGCACTGGGTATTGTCACTGAAATGTAGGAACCTCATTATCATCAGATACCTAGTTCTGGGCATTACCGCAGAGAAGAGCGGCATGTGGTGGAGGGGGTGGGTTGACCAATAGGAACGCAATTGATTTTTTTTGTTGAGTCCCATATTAAATGTGAGGCCTAAAAAAACCTTGAACTCCTTCACTGTTAGGTCTCTCCACTCATAGGGACAGCCATAATAGGATGTTGAATTTTGGGAAATAAATTGCTGTGCATACAGGTTGCACTGGGCCACAATTGACGCCAACATGTCCTCCGTAAAAATTAAATTAAAAAAATTTATTGGGGTAAAATTCTCAGTGTCCACCTGGCTGGGCAGTGAAAGGGGGAACGTTAGCTTCTCCTGAATTAGGAGGAAGCCACAAGGGGTTCTGAAGGGCATAGGGAAGGCTGGCATGGGTCCTAACCCTTTGGGGCTGAGGTGACACCCCACTGGTACTTGGCCATTCTGTTTGAGGTACTGTGGTGCTGGTGGATGGCACTGCAGTGCTGGTAGATGGTACTGCGATGCTGGTGGATGCCACTGCCTCCTCACTAGATGCCTTCGTTTGGTGGGCCGAATATCTTCCTCCTCTGAGTCACTCAGTGTTTCACTACTGAGGACTGGCTCATAATTTATGTCAGATTCAGGATTCGAATTTGAAAGGGAATCTGAAAAAGAGAGCTCCCCATTGCTCTCGTCGGCCGTGGAAAGAATTTGGTATGCCTCCTCGGCGGAAAAGCATCTTTTAGACATGGTTGGTTGCTGGTGGTGATGAGACTGCACAGGTGTGTGCTAAGCCTGCACTGATGGGCACGGATGAGGTGGCACTGATGAGCACAGATGTGCACTGATTGATGGCACAGATGTGCACTGATGAAGCAGCACAGATGTGCACTAATGAGGCAGCACAGGAGGGCACAGTTATGCACTGATGAGGTGGCACAGATGGGCACTGATGAGGTGGCACAGATGGGCACTGATGAGTCGGCACAGATGTGCACTGATGAGTCGGCGCAGATGTGCACTGATTGCACAGATGTGCACTGTTGAGGTAGCACAGATGGACACTGTTGAGGTGGCACAAAAGGGCACTGTTGAGTTGGCACAAATGGGCACTGTTGAGGCGGCACAAAAGGGCACTGTTGAGGCGGCACAAAAGGGCACTGTTGAGGTGTCACAAATGAGCACTGATGAGTCGGAACAGATGTGCACTGATTGATTGCACAGATGTGCACTGTTGAGGTGGCACAGATGGGCACTGTTGAGGTGGCACAGATGGGCACTGTTGAGGCAGCACAGATGGGCACTGATGAGGCAGCACAGATGTGCACTGATTGATTGCACAGATGTGCACTGATGAGGTGGCACAGATGGGCACTGATTGGTACAGATGGCCACTGATTGGAACAGATGGGCACTGATGAGGTGGTACAGATGGGCACTGATGAGGTGGTACAGATGGGCACTGATGAGATGGCACAGATACGCACTGATTGCACAGATGCGCACTGATTGCACAGATGGGCACAGATGGGCACAGATGGCACAGATGGGGCACTGATGGCACAAGTGGGCACTGATGCGCACAGGTGGGCACAGATGGCACTAGCTATAGATGCTAATGGGTCACTGTGGGCACTGATTGGGCACTGTTAGGGCACACTTTTTTTTCAACTGTAGAAACTGTAGAAACTGTAGATTTTACTCACAACGATTCACAGATCCTCTCTCTCCTCACACGCTGTCTCTGTGTGAGGAGAGAGAGCTGGCAATGAGAGATGATCTCATATGTTTACATTTCAGATCATCTCTCATTAGAGGCGGCGATCGCACTGTAAATGGCCGCTGTGATTGGCCATTTACAGTGATCTGTGATTGGCTGTGTCACGGGAGCGCACAGGGAGTGAGGAAAGAAGACTACGTCTATAGATGTAGTCCCGGCAATGTAGATCCGTGCTGTAGCTGTCATTCTGCTATAGCGCGGATCTCTAGTGGTTAAAGTCAGCAGCTACAGTGTTTGTAGCTGCTGACTTTAAAAAAAAAATTTAGCTGCCCGGAATCCCACTTTAACATAATGTGTGCACACAATAAGGGGCCTAAGTGGCGTGTGACTGGGCCTTAAATGTTTTTTTTTTTACAAACACAAGCAGTATCCTCACGCTCCAGCCCTAACAGGGGGCACACTGATAGGAGGAAAAAGAGTGAAAGAGAGATGAGTTCATTAGTCTACTGCTTCTCCTTTCACTGTCCAATCACAGGCTGGGGGAGGAACAAGACCCATATTTGCAGCAGAGATAAAACAAAACAGGACTGTTGTCATAATTCTGCAGTTATGTTTCATGCCCTGTTTGTCTGCTTACCTCTCTGGTCTGTGTATCAGCTTAGGGATCATGCTCTCACACCTGAGTGTTAAGTAATCTTCTCTCAGCATGGCTCCACCCCAGCCTCTAACAGGAAACACTATTTAACTCCGTGCACTGCAAGCCAGCTTTGCCCAAGTAACAGTTGTGCTTAGGCTTCTGGTGTGGCGTCCTGCTGTATGTTATCTCTGACTTCAGTGTACCGACCTTGGCGTGTCCTTCTGACCATTCTTATCTGCTAGTAACCCCGACCTTGGCGTGTCCCTCTGACCATTCCTATCTGCTAGTAACCCTGACCTTGGCGTGTCCCTCTGACCATTCCTATCTGCTAGTAACCCCGACCTTGGCATGTCCCTCTGACCATTTCTGTCTGCTAGTAACCCCGATCTTAGCGTGTCCCTCTGACCATTCCTATCTGCTAGTAACCCCGACCTTGGCGTGTGCCTCTGACCATTTCTGTCTGCTATTAACCCCGATCTTGGCGTGTCCCTCTGACCATTCCTATCTGCTAGTAACCCCGACCTTGGCGTGTCCCTCTGACCATTTCTGTCTGCTAGTAACCCCGATCTTGGCGTGTCCCTCTGACCATTCCTATCTGCTAGTAACCCCGACCTTGGCGTGTGCCTCTGACCATTTCTGTCTGCTATTAACCCCAATCTTGGCGTGTCCCTCTGACCATTCCTATCTGCTAGTAACCCCGAACTTGGCGTGTCCCTCTGACCATTTCTGTCTGCTAGTAACCCCGATCTTGGCGTGTCCCTCTGACCATTCCTATCTGCTAGTAACCCCGGCCTTGGCGTGTCCCTCTGACCATTCCTGTCTGCTAGTATCCCTGACCTTGGCGTGCCTTCCTGACCATCCCTGTCTGCTACTTGTCCTAACCTTGGCTTGTTCTCCTGACTATCCTGTGTTTAACCCTGAACTGCTGCTTCCGCTCTGTCCAACAGAGCCAGTCCGTGAGCATGAGTTGAGAGACCGCGGGGGCCACGACCTGGAGTCAGCTGCAGCCAGATCCGTCCTCACCACTAGATGCTCTGGTGAATACCTGCTTGCTCTTAGAATCTGCGCCCTGGGGAATCTTACGCTCGAGCTTCCTGCTTGGTCCATGTCAGTGTTCAGGTGGAGCTGCTTTCCTGAATCACCCAGAGCTCCTTCGGCAGCAATCAGCCGTAGGGTCCACAACCTTAGCGGTGCGCTCCTAACCCCAGTGGGGTGCATCTGTCACCTGGACTCAGGTGACCTGACAACTATGCTGTGTGGCAAACCTGTGAGATTTTCAGAACTGGATAGACAAAAAAATACCAATTCCTTCAACAGGTAAAACAGCTCCAGTATACATATTTTATTTCTGTATTTAGCTGTTTGGCTGTAGTTCAACTTTAATTGATATTGCAGATTTCCTTGCCGTACATTTACATGATTGCCCTTTTAACACGAAATCGCTTTGGCACTGCTTTCAAATGGAAGAGAATAAGTTGCTAAGAGAGACAAAGATCATATTTGTTTAGAGATGTCTAAGAGCCAAGGAATGGCTAAATGCATGTGAGTCACACTAATATTTATGTATTTTGACTAGGTTTGGAACTATTCTTAGAACATTTGCAAAAAAAATTCTGTTAGAACTTACTGTACTGAAGAAAGTGTAAACAGTACGCATGCAGGTTCTGATGGAAAGTTCAGTACATTCAGTACAGTAAGCAAGAAAAAAAGGATTTGTGAACAAGGAAACTACACAGTAATAACCTCCAATCTGGACAAATGCAAGAGGAAAGTCTAAAGTCCCAGATAGAAAGGGCAGCACTATGATTTTGCATTAAGCGAATTCCAGATTATATAAAATCTAAAAGCTATTTTAAAAGGCGGACACAACTAAAGCTGAAGTTTAGGTATGGCAATTTCTACATAGTTATAACCTTTTTGGCACCTTTTTGCGGAAGAAGATTTTTCCAAGGACCGGAGTGGGGGCGAGGATTAGCACTTCAATTAACCCCATAATTATCCCACATTATTTATGTTGTTACATCGTAATATATATCAGTGGGGGCCACTTGCCACCAGATGCAGCTTGTCACTAGCCTGCCACCACAGCCGCCAGATGCAGCTTGTCACTAGCCTGCCACCACAGCCGCCAGATGCAGCTTGTCACTAGCCTGCCACCATAGCCACCATAAGCAGTTTGTCACTAGCCTGCCACCACAGCCGCCAGATGCAGCCTCCCACTGTAGCCTGCCATCACAGCCACCTAATGCAGCTTCCCACTAGCCTGCTACCACAGCCACCAGATGCAGCTTGCCACTAGTCTGCCACCACAGCCATCAGATGCAGATTCCCACTGTAGCCTGCCACCACAGCTCCCAGATGCAGCTTGTCACTAGCCTGCCACCACAGCCCTCAGATGCAGCTTGTCACTAGCCTGTCACCACAGCCCTCAGATGCAGCTTTTCACTAACCTGCCACCACAGCCCTCAGATGCAGCATGTCACTAGCCTGCCACCACAGCCACCAGATGCTGCTTGTCACTAGCCTGCCACCACAGCCACCAAATGCAGCTTGTCACTAGCCTGCCACCACAGCCACCAGATGATGTTTGTCACTAGCCTGCCACCACAGCCACCAAATGCAGCTTGTCACTAGCCTGCCACCACAGCCACCAGTTGCAGCTTCCCAATGTAGCCTGCCACCACAGCCACCAGATTCAGCTTGTCAGTAGCCTGGCACCACAGCCACCAAATGCAGCTTCCCACTGTAGCCTGCCACCATAGCAGATGCAGCTTGTCCCTAGCCTTCCACCAGATGCAGCTTGTCCCTAGCCTTCCACCAGATGCAGCTTGTCCCTAGCCTGTCACAGGATGCAGCTTGTCCCTAGCCTATCACCAGATGCAGCTTGTCCCTAGCCTGCCACCAGATGCAGCTTGTCCCTAACCTGTCACCAGATGCAGCTTACCGTATATTAGTCCCATTTCGGATCTCAGTTCTCTAAATCTGTTTCTTGTAAGCGGTTTCATCAAAGCATCTGATCCATTTTTGTTTCTCATGGGTTGGAAATCTTTGCATCGCATCCCATGAATCTGGCTCTGGTTTTAATGTGAGCAGCATAGGACAGATGTTTGGCTGGGATGCCTTTATTGCTTTGCTTATGGTCGATTTCCTGATTGAAGCCTCTTGAACCTTGGTTCTTCTTTTACAGCGTTTGGATTGTCTGCGTTCATTTCTATTTCCGTGTCACTTTGTTGCTTATTTTCAAGTGACACTGATGTGGAATTTCCCTCAGTTTGAAATGTTTATGTTAGTTCATGAACTTTTGAACACACTGAAGTTTCATTGACAATTACACTACTACTGATACCTTGCTTACCTTGTTTGTGCCTTGGTGTAGAATTCGGTATCCTTTTTGATATTCACTGTACCCTACAAGTATACCTTCTTTTGCGCCAGCATCTCATTTTGTACGTTTTTTTTTTGGGATATGCACATAGGCTTTGGTTTGAAATTTTTTTAGGTGGTTCAGATTCAGGACTTTTCCATTCCACAGTTCATATGGAGTTGATTTTCCTGGTAGTCAATTTTGGATTGCATGCGGTCATAATTGCTTCCCCCTGGTATATGGTTGGCATATCTTCATCAAACAGCATGGTTCTTCCACTCTCAGAGTACGATTCATTCTTTCTGCAAAGCCGTTGTATGGTACAGTACTTTGAAATATTATATCATGCTTTCTGAAAATCGCCTCGGTCATTCTCGGTTAATATCTTTATTATGTCAAAACTTCTGTGCTCAAGTCATCTGTGCCATGTGTGAATGCAGTTTGAATGTTTTTCCTCCTTGGCAGCATTAACCACCTCATTGCAGTTCAGCTGATACAGTTCATCTGTAATTTTAGCCTTTGCACGTAAAATATCCCCTTTTGTGATAGCACAGCTGTCATCTACAATGCCTTGTTTCATAAGCTTCTTCACTGACAAAAGATTAGTTTCAAGAGCAGGGATATAGCAGACATTTTTCTGGTGACACTCTGGAAAATAGGACAGTAAAAACATCTGCTATTCCTTCTGGTTTCATTATTTACCCATTAACTGTGGTGGCTTTTTCTGTTTTACTCTGGTCAAGGTGAATAAAGTATTCTTTGGCATGTGTCATGTGACTCGTAGTTCCTGAATCAACACACCATACCTGCAAAAATGAGATGCGACTTTTGGGTTAAAAACCATATTCATTATCTGAAGCAAAATCAATTTCTACCTTTACACTTTTGGTCTTTTGTAGTTAAGTTTGTTTTTGCATTGTAGCTTTCCAGATTCTATAGTCTGCTTTTAAATGACCTTGTTTCTTGCACACAAAACATTCATGTGTTTCTTGTCGCATGTTACTGTTTTTATTCCTATTTTTCGTCTTTAAAGCAGACTCTGTGACAGAAGCACAGTCACTATTAATGCTTTCTGTTTTACGCTTATATTCATCCACAGGCTTACCCTTAACATAATTCAATGTCAGTTCATCATCTGGACATGCATCAATCATGCTCAACTTTTCTCTGGATAGGTGTCTAGGCTATGTCTGGGCCCATAACCTGCTAGAAATTCTGTATATAGCCCTACAGAACAGACAGTGCATAGTCCACATGGACTGTGCACTGTATATGCAGTGTGTATATGCAGTAAAGCATGCTTGTTACACTCACTGTGGAACCTAAGCGGTTAATCCTTTGCATTGTGTATAAAGGCTGTTTGATCCTGTCTCTCTGATCCTCCTCTTCTTTCACTGTCTCCAAAAAATAACCTGATATTTACAGAGCCAGGGGGCGCGCTGCACATGCTGTTTGGTGTTTATTGCTAGAGAGTTTCTTTTTTCTTGGGAAGGTGCATGTGATCAGCACGGGGCCAATCAGCACTGTCCAGGCAGAGGATCAGGGGAGAATGAAAACTCTTCCTACAAGCTTTACTAGAAACTGATAGAAGTCACAAGGCTGCTATATACTACTGATGAGAAAAAGTATTTATTATATTTATTTACTAAAATAATTGCATTTCCATGTTCTGTGTATTGTGAATGCAGGTAATAGGTTTAATAACACTTTAACTGCAGACAGGAAACAGGAACTTTATTACACAAAGAAAAGACATAGAGTTTACCATAGAGCTTATAGCTATAGAGCCATAGTTCTATTAATCCCAATGTTGCAATCTTCCGGTGCATACACGGAGGAGGATTTCACCTAAAAAAAAGAGGCATCAGCACAAGGGACACATCCTACTGACTATAAGTTACAGTATGTCCCTTGTGCTGAGTTTTTTCAGTTTTTTATTTCGGATGCGCTCAGACTTTAGCAGGTGAAGGTCATTGCTGCCTCCAGTATCCTGGATCTATGCCATGGTTTATCTGTTGCGTACAGCTCAGGTTGTCCTGCTGCAATATTCATTTTTCAGTGTACATTATGTATCTTCAGGTCATATAAAAAATCCTAATATGTTTTGGCTGGTATAAAGTAACAGAACCATTTCATGGGACAGCAAAGAAAGAGTTACACTATAGCAGCTATTTTTTTCCCAGCAAACTGCACGCTTCTCAGCTCCTGTCCGTTAGGAAACGTTCTGTTCTCTGCTGCTATCAAGTTTTATTTTTTTTGGCTGCTATTTCTGTACACGTTACGCAATTTTCTTGGAAAGAAAGGACTGGACAAGACTTTGTAAACAACAGCTCTTACTGTTTTTTTTTGCTTACAAATTGGTCTCGGCTCTTGCTGTTCACTAGTGGAATGATGGTGCCCTGTACACTTGGGTCTTTTTGCGGGTAATTGTTGGGGATGCGTTCTCTGTCTCATGACATGGCATCGTTAATAAATTCATTCAAGGCTGATTTTGACAACTTGGTGAAAATATTAGAGGCAACCAAAGTTCAAGCTCCCTTCCCACACATATATCCCTAGGAATAGTAGCTAATTTTTCAGATTTCATGTGCATCACCCCCTGCAGTTAAAACTTGCTATGACAGTTTCTCATATCACATATAATAAACTTTGGACTATATTAAGCAGGTGTGATCAGCTGCTAGTCCTGCAAGTGAACAGAAAAAGCTGTAGGACAAGGGTCATGCTGTTATTTTAGGATATATGGTGATGTGGCACCTATCCCAGACCAAAGACATTCATGTTTTTCCTCTCCTTAACAAAAATAAGGACTTTTAAAACAAGCCACCCTTGACCTCTCTAGCTACAGATACTGTAAAGTAACTTATCCATAACAATCAAACAGACTCTAAAACTGTGTTTCAGTCCATTTCTAACAGCTTAGAGAAGGCTTTACATTAGAAGGCTGGCAAGCTTCCAAAGTTCAAAACAATGTATCCAGGGAAAAGAATTGAGATTTCAGTGCCTCCATTGCTTAAAGATAAATTTCTCCACAGTGCCTATAGCTACAGTGGTGAAGGGAATCTTATTTTTTAACTGCTTTTACATCTTGTTAAGGATATATACATATTAAAGTTTGCATAGTCTGGGCACAGATTAATTTAAAAAAAATGTATGTCCTGTTGATATGTTTCTACCTTGATGCAGTATTGGGACTTGCATGGTCAAATGTTTCTGAGAGCTAAAGTTATAGTGTCATACATTTAAAAGAGAAGTATGGGAATCTTCAATCTTCGAATCACCAATTGCTCAGTTCTCATGGCTTTCTGAGCAGAGAACTGGTGACCGTCAGTCATTGGCTCTTTGCTCTGCCCCCCCCGCCCTCGCTTACTGGAGCGCTGGGCTGTGGAGGGGGTGGGAGCAGTTGGCTCAGGTTCTCAGTGGCTCACTGAGAGGCTAAGCCAAGTGTCAGTCCAGGCATGTGGCCAGATCTGGACCATATGGTTGCGATATTTTCCAAGCCTGGATCAGCTCTGTGACTTCAGCCCACTGCCTGCTGAAAATGGGTCACAGGAGTGCAGAACGAAGTGCACTCCTGTGATCCACAGGAGAAGTACAGCCAAATGAGCTTTGGCTGTACTGCTCCTTTACATTGGGCCAGCTATGACAGGAAAGTCCCCACCGATGACCCAGACAAAAGTCAATGCCTTGTTCCTCCACATTGAGCATTAGGCATGGGGATAACAGTCCCAGTCTGCTAAACAAGAGGCAATGTTCCTCCACAGGTGGTAAGTTAGAAAACTACACTCAACTATACACAAAAATGTGTTTGTTTTGAAAGGAATTGATAGACAAAAAATGTGAAATTTAGAGGCAGGCATTTAGGTTGTAGCAAATAGCCATATGGAGCCAAAAAATATAATTTTCTATTGACTGCAAAAGAAAAGACTATAAAACATTAGATACATAGACTGTAGATTGTTTAGGTATACTGTATGTGAGATTGTTTACGTATATGTGAAGGCTTTCAATATCTTCATATGATAAATGGATAGTGTATTTACTTTGAATTGTCTGAATCCCAGATAAGCTTGGGACAACAAAGAAGGATGAAAAGCCTTTGAGGATGTAAAACAATTGCCAAGGCAAGATGAAAAGCCTTATGCCGCGTACACACGGTCGGAATTTCCGGCATACTTGGTCCGGCGGACAAGAGTCCGCCACACAATCCGACCATGTGTAGGCTCCGGCGGACTTTTTTTCCCAAAAGTCCGCCGTACTTGATTTAAAGCATGCTTTAAATCTTAGTCCGCCGGACTCAGTTTCTGATGGAAAGCCCATTCGTCTGCATGCGTCTGTATGCTGGTCCGACGGACCAGATATGACGCAAGGGCAGAGTACTGCATCTCGCGCTCGCTGCAATAGGAAAAAGAACTGGAACCAGAGGGACCCCCGAAGGCGGAAGAAGACCCCGGAGCTGTCTAATAAATTACTTCAAAAACCTGTGTAGTGTGTTTTATTATTGACACTTTTTCCCTAGGTGAATGGGTAGGGGTACCATGTACCCCATACTCATTCACATAGGGTGGGGGGCTGGGATCTGGGGGCCCTCTTATTATAGGGGGCTCCCAGGTTCCGATAAGCCCCCTGCCCACAGACCCCGACAACCAATGGCCAGGGTTGTCGGGAAGAGGCCCTTGTCCTCATCAACATGGGGACAAGGTGCTTTGGGGTGGGGGGGCCCACAGGGCACCCCCCCAAAGCACCCCCCCATGTTGAGGGCATGCAGCCTGGTACGGTTCAGGAGGGGGGGTGCTCGCTCGTCCCCACCCCCTTTCCTGACCGGCTGGGCTGCATGCTTGGATCGGGGTCTGGCATGGATTTTGGGGGGACCCCACGCCGATTTTTCGGCGTAGGGGGTTCCTCTTAAAATCCATGCCAGACCTAAGGGCCTGGTATGCCCCACAACGGGGCTCGCAAGGTGTCAATCTCGCCGATAAAAGCGGTGAGATTCACTTCCTTTTCTAGTCCCGTCGTACCCGAGTCATGTTCAAAATGAACGGACTTGTCCGTGTGTGGGCAAGTCTGTTCATTCTGAAAGTCCGCCGTAACTCCAGTGAAAGTCCGTCGGAAAGACGGGCAGACCTAGCCTGCCGGAAAGTCCGGTCGTGTGTATGCAAGTCCCTCCGTTCAAAAAGTCCGGCGGTAATCCGCCGGAAAGTCCGGCGGGAAGAACGTCAGACCAAGTATGCCAGAAAGTCCGCTCGTGTGTACGCGGCATTATGCCTAAAGTTGGGTACAAAAATTGGGCGAAAAATTGTCGGTTCACTAGAAACCGGATGACTTTCGGCCCATGTGTACAGCTCCTCATTTGACAGAAGCTGGTCTCACAAACCGGATTCTGTCGAACGTGCAAAAAACCAGCATCTAATCAGTGCACGCAGCCAATGGCTTCAAGCACTGATTACTGTTCCCCTGTCAGAACACAATAGCTTAGCAGGGAGATCACCACATTTACATCGGATGTGTTAGTTCGTCAATCTGTATGTTTTTTTTTCGTTCATGTGTACCCAGCATTAGCTTATATGCATGTGTAAGAGAAGACACGTTTTGAGTAAAAATATATGCTAAGATTTTATTCAAATAATTGCCCAAAATATCAACTCCTTGCCTGGGGCAGACTTACTGCCTATATAGTGATTATTAATAAACAGTTTCAAAAGAGCAAGGTAGCCCATTAGGGGTGGGGTTGATGGAAAACCAGATCGAAGGGCAGATGGTTAAGTGAATAAGTAGTATAGCATTTTTTATAAGTTGCATTTATCTGAGTTCCTCTATACAAAGACCAAAGCCCAATAAAGGTTTCTTAAGTGTGGGATTAGTTTCACTGAAATTGGCAATGCCAACAAAAGTAAAAGAGGCAGTGCTAGGAATGCCAGAGAGAGGAATGTCAGCTGTTGTAAATGAGCCAGGTAAGTGGTTAGGACTAAATAAACCAAAATGTCTATGGTTTCTCATTCACAGGAGGATGGAGCAAACAAAGCATTGACTACCTAGACTTACAAATTTTTCAGGAAGATGGAGAGTTACATACCAAAACGTTTTTTAAAATAACGCACCGTAATGGATATATCCCAACCAATATGAGGCAAAAAATGAAATGTGACCCTTCGTGACTGTAAAGAACAATGGCAGGCTCCCATCCCTAAATATATTGTAAAAAAATCTCTCATCTACAATCTCCATTCACCACATAATCTAGCACCATTGGTTTCGGTGACACACACCTAACCCTCACCCATGCACCCATATATGATTGATATAATGTGCAATCTACTCCCCTATTTACAGTTTTCATTTTTCTTCCTTTTTTTCAGTTTAAACTTCACATACCCAAAACTTGTCAGGTGGGTGACATGGGTGTACGGGCCGGTCCTTGGCGGCTGCCTCCCCTGGCCTTTTACCCAACAATTGGAATGGACGGATGCTACCCCGTCTCAACCCCGGGTGAGACAGTCTATCCCAGACCTCCCCACAAACCCATTGCAGGAATTAGACATGACTTACAGTTCACTCTGTAAGTATTTTCAACTTGTGGTTGTTTCAGGTACTTCCCCGTTTATTAGAAGATCCAATTATATTAATGGTTATTTCATTTACCTAATTTTCAGCGTACATGTGCATCTTGCCCCTGATGATTGACAAAGAAGCCATGAAATGCGTGGGGTTGTCAACTAAGGGTGCCCTGTCTAGCTTATACCAATCATGTATTCCAATAATAATATTATTATTTTCCATTTGTTATGTATTTTTTTATATATGTTTAATATGCAATTTTTATTGATACATTACTATAATATATTATTCCCTGAATATGTTTTTATAAACATCATGGACCACCCTTAGGGGTAAACAATATTAAATTAAAATTAATTATACTTATATTTAATTTATTTGTATTAACTAACCACAATGATAGGCTCCATGTAAAGTCCCACATATCCCAACCAATAGTTGTCATCACCCTAAATGGGTAGTAAACATACCAAAAGGGCAGCTGATGCATATATATATCGTAATTGTAGCAATCTCCAAGATTAAGAGAACCAATCTAATACACGTATTGACAGATTCGATTCATAGAAAAAGGGTATAGAAGAAAAAATCTGTAAACCATAAAAGATAAGGTCAGAACAATAGATAGAAATATTATGATAGAAGGCACAAAAGATAAGAAGAAAAAACAGTATAATGAAACGGCCTTCTTCACTGGTTATAACAGGCAACATAAATTAGTGGAAAAAGTTTTAAAGAAACACTGGCCAACCTTACATCTGACAATATTTTGAAAAACATCCTTCCAAATAAACCAACCTTAATTTATAGAAGAGCGCCTGCTTTACGAAACAGATTAGTTCATAACGCACTTGATCCCCCCCAGACAAATTAAAATATTTAAAGAACTAAAAGGGTTTTTTAAATGTGGCAAATGCCTCCCATGCAGAATCAGTAAAAAAAACAAACGCAAAAAGGAGTCTTTTAAGTTCATTACAACAGGAAGAGAATACAACATTTGGGAACTAATAACATGCACCAGTACACATGTCACATACGTTATCGAATGCCCCTGTCAAAAACAGTACATAGGAAGAACCACAAGGCCCTTATTCGTCAGAATTTGGGAGCATATAAACAACATAGAGACAGGCTTCCTAAAACATGGAGTATGTATGCAGACACTTCAGAGAGTATCACAATAAAGATCAATTTGGGCTGTTTTTTTTATGCCATAGGCAAAATCAAGAGACACTTGAGAAGAGACAACAAAAAGATTAAAACATCACAAAATGAAACAAAATGGATTTTTCTACTCAATACCCTCCAACCCAATGGATTGAACATAGATATATACCTTTATTGCTTCCTTACCAATTTCTAATTTTTATTTTTAATTTCTCCTTTTTAATGATTTGAATTTCATAAAATAATTTTTAATTTTACATGTTTCCCTAGTCACAGTCATGTTCACATATTTAAGTAGGCATGCTTCCTATAGGTTTATAGGTACATGATATGGGTTTTTGAACACCATATGGTATAAAGATTATTACACACTTTTATCCAGCTGTTAATCTATTTCCTTTATGCATGTGGATGGGTAATAACATCTTTTGGAAGGCATGTGTATGTATATGTATTTTTATATATTTTATATATGTATGTTTTTGATAAATTTATATATGTGTGTTTAGGATACATATATATATATATAGATTTTGTATAGGTGTATTTTACATCTCCTATAATTCATTTCATATTGATTAAGGGGTTAGCATACTAAATTGATAAGTTAATTTCAAATAGTTATAATTGCTTGTATTATTGTATTTAATATTGTCCTAGCATGCGGTGTCCCCATGAGTAACATGTATTGGATGTTGCAAAGTTAGTCCATTTCAGTTATAAACATTAACGTTCAATTACAAACAGTCAGCTAAAAGTTATAATATTTCTGCCCTTTGGGCATTCTAGGATTATTAACTAATACGGATTAGGAATTTTAACCACTTAAGCCCCGGATCATTTTGCTGGCCAAAGAGCACTTTTTGCGATTCGGCACTGCGTCGTTTTTAACTGACAACTGCACGGTCGTGCAACGTGGCTCCCAAACAAGATTGACGTATTTTTTCCCACAAGTAGAGATTTCTTTTGGTGGTATTTGATCACCTCTGCGGTTTTTATCTTTTGCGCTATAAACAAAAAATAGCAACAATTTTGAAAAAAATGCATTATTTTTTACTTTTTGCTTTAATAAATATCCCCAAAAAATATATAAAACATTTTTTCCCTCAGTTTAGGCCGATACATATTCTTCTACATATTTTTGGTAAAAAAAATCGCAATAAGCGTTTATTGATTGGATTGCGCAAAAGTTATAGCGTCTACAAAATAGGGGATAGTTTTATGGCATTTTTATTAATAATTTTTTTTTTTACTAGTAATGGCGGCGATCAGCGTTTTTTATCATGACTGCGACATTATGGCAGACACATTGGACAATTTTGACACATTTTTGGGACCAATGGCATTAATACAGGGATCAATGCTAAAAAATTGCATTGATTACTGTAAAAATGTCACTGGCAGTGAAGTGGTTAACCACTAGGTGGCGCTGTAGGGGTTAAGTGTGTCCTAGGGAGTGATTCTAACTGTGGAGGGGGGAGGGGCTGTGTGTGACACATCACTGATCGCTGCTCCCGATTACAGGGAGCTGTGATCAGTGAGTGTGTCATTAGGCAAAACGGGGAGATGCTTGTTTACATTAGCATCTCCCCGTTCTTCCTCACCATGAGACAATTGCGGGTATCCCCGCAGATATCAACTCCGCGGGCCCCGCAATCTCGCTCAGGGAGCTCCCGGCGGGCGCGTATGAGCCCACAAGCCGCATCTTAAAGGGCAACATACAGGTACCTTAATCTGCGTGTACGTGACCTTCTGCCGCAGTATATCTGCACGAGGTGGTCCGGAAGTGCCTAATAGATAGAATAACATCATTACAGATGTAGTTCGTGTCTGTTTACCGACGGACTAACCAAAAATGGCCACGGTCACATGACCACCAATCAGGGAGTACCTCATGCTATTTAAACCGGATGGTGTAGCAAGATGGCACCGCTCCAGATGACGTCTTAGTGATTAAACGCATAGGGCAGAGCTTCCAGCGTCTTTGCATCACTTATAAACTAAACAAAATATGAGCATGTTTCCACTTTTATGCATAATAAATGTAACTTTTAAATGGTAGTACACTATGGAGATGTCCCTTTTCTTCATGTGGGAGATGCAAAGGGAGATTTAAAGGAGAATTACATACATTATACCGCAAGCACGGAAACAAACAGCTGACACAGTGGAAAAAATCTTTTGTTTGCTACACAGTGGCAGAAACTGTGAAAGCGATATACCCCTGCGTGGGGTGAATGGTTCCGCTGAGTGCAATACCTACAGGGTACCTATAAGAAGCATTGAGCACAGATTGGAAGAGCACCTGTCACATTTTTATTCATATATATTTTACATTTTTTTATGATTTTTTTCTTTTAAAATGAACTATGGACTATTTATGAGCACAGTATATATATATATATATATATATATATATATATATATATATATATATATATATATATATATATATCATATTTTTGTTGAGATTGATGCATAGGAATATCACTTAAGCACGAATCTGAAGAGCACTAGTGACTTTATGTAGGGGTTTATTTACATATATTTTTAGTAAATGCACTGTGGATCATATATATATTTTTATTTCTTTGTGCATGATATTGACTTGATATTGACTTATATGAGCTACACTGAGGCAACAGTTTATAGAGCATCGGTCACTTTAAGTAGGAGTTTACTTATTGCTGCACATGTGCATTGGAAGCACTTGCACATACAAGGTTTACACTAAGCACATGACACTTTAATTTTTGAACCATTGAATCAAGACTATTTGAGGGTCACACAGGGGCATGCACCATTGCACCCTAGAACAGCGCCACTTCTACCTTCCCTAACATCAGTAAACATCAGGTTGATGTTTACTGATGGATACCTTTAGTATACTTGTTCTATGGGGACTACTTTTTGGGGTTTCCTGGCAGACAACATAATGATACAGATGAAATTTATAAGCCCAGGCTTTCATGTGGGAATTCTGTTCAGAAAAAGGTTATCATATTTTCAAAATAAATTCCTATCCTTAGACAATAGGTCACACTGTGCTGCCCTATTACTTAGTTACTTAGTTTTAAGTGATATTAACTTGTAACTTACTGAATTTTTTTAAGTTATTAAAACAGATTTTCCGAATGTATTTGATATATGTTTGAAGGTTTTTATATAAAAATAATACAATAATATGTTATAAAAAAAAAAAGAAATAGTCAGTGCGCATGCGCACGGCGCCGTTGTCAGTCATTCACTGACCGAGTTCCACACATCTCCAGCCTAAAAGCTAATATAGCAGCGATAGGGGACGATCGGAACGCCTCCCGGCTGACGGCCCATGACTCTGGAGCGGATCATGCAGCGGAGAGCAGCGGGGAACGAAAAGAGCAACCGAAAAAAAACCCAGCAGCTCTGAACAACCTGCGCCTCCAAAGCACAGCAGCAGCCCTCCCAGGCTAAGATGGTGCCGGGGAAGGGAGACACAGCACGTGACGGCTCACTGATCCAGCAGGCGACCCCACAGTCCGCAAAGAAGCAAGGAGGGGGAGACACATACTGAGGCAGCCCTCAAACCCACCACCAGACCTCTGGAGCAGCCCATCAGCCTAGTCAAAGAAACAAGGTGCAGGTTAGTCCCCAGATACAGCAGCAACCCCCCCAGACCAAGATGGTGCCCAGAACGGGAAACACACTATGTGAAGGAGGCCAGGCCCAGAGGACTGAGCCACCCAGCCCAGGCTTCACATTCCTAGCCGAGGTCCACAGAGACCTCATTTCATCCCAATCTCAGGATGGGCCTCCCTCTCCACAGAGTGAGCATCCACAGCTGTCTCCCCTATCGGGCTCCTCGGACAGGCCCCTCTTGTTTACAGACTCCCCAGCCTCCTCCACAGATAGGCAAATTGCCGAACTTGCAGAAATAGCCCTGAGCCAAAATAGCTTAGCGTTTTCCCAGCCGCCTGCCCCTGTGGCCTCATACTATGGAGACACTGTTCTCCTCACCAGATTTTCTGCACTCCTGCAACAGGAACTGTCCAAAGCCTGCACTATTATAACTACAGGTATGAAAGAAGATTTCCATAACATAGGGGAGAGGCTGGACATAATTGAGTCCAAAATGGATGGGACTGTAAAGCAGGTGAACCAAAATTCTAGAATGATCACGTCCCTACAGGACCAATTGGACCAAGCAAATGCAAAGATCAAAGACTTGGAAAATAGGTCTAGGAGGAATAACTTCCGCGTATGGGGCCTCCCGGAATCGGAAACGGACCTAGAAGAATCGATCCATGCCCTAATGAAGCAATTGATACCAGTATCTCTCCTCACCAGTTAGAACTGGATGGGGTGCATCGCGCCCTGACAGCTCCCAGACCAGACGGCCTGCTATGCGATGTGATAGTTAAGCCACATTTCTATCGCATCAAAGAAAAGATTATGCTAGAGGCTAGACATCAAGGGGACATATCTATTTCAGGACATTCGATCCAGATTTCCGCAGACATATCCCAGACAACGATCCAGAAAAGGAGAGCACTGAAGCCGCTTCTTAATCAGCTCATCAATCATCGATTAAATACCGGTGGTCATTCCCTTTTTGATTATTATTCTCCTACAAGGGTAAATCCCACTCTTTTGCCACCTTTCAGTCCGGTGAAGCGTTACTCCAGGACTTAGGACTTATTTCAACAGAACCGCTAGGATTCAGCGAACCGGTTAATGAGAGACGACCGATCTCCCCCCTATGGTCTCAACAGGGAAGGTCCAGAGCCAGGAAATCTCCGTCGGTCACTTGAACACTTCCAAAGATGTAATCTCAGAATTTGGTCCCAGTGACCGAGCTCTTCACAAGTGTACTATGTCCAATTTTGAAGATTCAGATACCCATGTCTGACTGTTCCTGTTGTTCCTGTTCTACATGCAGATATTTTTAAAGGTTACAATCTTTGATGTCTTTGTTTCCCAGGAGGGAATTCCGCTCCTGACGGCAGATTCAACTTTCAAAAGGAGGGAGGGGGATTATACAATCTGGGTATTTTTCTGTTTCTTCTTGCGGTCTTCCGGCCGGTGGATCCCGCTCGTCCCTTTCTGCTGATGGATGAGTGGGGCCAGAGGGGAATCGCATGCCACTAGGAGTGAACTTGTCTCTACAATGAGAGTGGAGACAACTTCACAACAAATACAAATACAAATACACACAAAAACACTTTTTTTTTCTTTTTTTTTTTGTTCATTGGTTTTACCTTTAATATGACAAACAAAACGCAACATTGTACATACCTCAATATTTCTAACTCATTTTCTTTTTCCTCCCTTCATCCTTTTTTTCCCTTGGATGCACTCCTACACCAGGCAAAGGTTCGAGGGTACAATCCTGGAGACTCCTGGACAGACCTCTTGAAACAGCCAAAATGTGAGTACAGCTTCCCTAACCACCATGACCAGTAGAAATCAACCTACCTATACTATACTAACACATAATATACAGGGCTTGAACTCCCAGACCAAAAGGGCTAAGGCTTTTCAGCAATATAACAAAATGGGGACAAATATTCTACTCATACAGGAGACACACTTTTCACGAACTTCAGCCCCAAAATATTTAAATGTAAAATACCTGACAGTTTACTTGTCTAATGGACTGGATAAAAAGAGGGGTGTAGCTGTATGTATTGCCAAACGGGTCCCCTTCACTCCCACTAATGTGATAAGGGATAAAGAGGGCCGCTACATTATGGTAGCTGGTAGGATTAATGACAGTGCGGTCACCTTTTTTTCTTACTATGCCCCTAATGTAGGACAATTAAATTTTTTCGCACAATGCTAGAAGTTATAACGCCCCACTTAGTTGGTCATGTGGTGCTAGGCGGTGATAGCAACACTTCTCTTGACCAGATCCTGGATACGTCTGATCCTCGAAGGACGACCCTGAAACATACCCCAAAACAAAGTAGTGCAATAGCACGCTTACTCCACAGCTATGATCTCATTAATCTTTGGAGGGACGCCCATCCCACAGTTAGAGACTTCACGTTCTATTCCCACGCACACAAATCATATTTGTGCATTGACCATCTACTCACGCTGTCTCCCCTGCTTCCATATATCTCATCGACTAAAATAGTACCTATGGCGTGGTCAGATCATTCTGCGGTCCAAGTCGTCTTAACAGACCTATGGTCTAAATCACGACAGCCTTCTTGGCGACTAAACTAATCTTTATTAAGCGATCCTTTTATTGCCAAAGAAGTTGAAATGACCATACAACAATACTTTCAGGACAACCCCTCCTCGGCCTTATCCTCAGCGATAGTTTGGGCGGCCCATAAGGCTACCATATGAGGTAAATTAATACAACTAGCTACCAGATTCAAACGGGAGCGTACACAAACAATACAACAACAAGAGGAAGAGTTACTTTGACTCACGCGAGAACAAAAATCTAACCCACATCTGGATCTTAAGAACCAGATCGATGTGGCAAGGACAGCACTAAATTTGAGCTTTACAACAAAAGCAGAAAAATATGTTACATGGACTAAACACCGATATTACGCATTGGGGGATAAACCTAACAGACTACTGGCGAGAAAACTCAATCCAAGGCCATATAATCCAGTACTCCCCAAACTGAGATTACAGAATGGACAAACTACCCAAAATCCTCAGCTTATATTACAGGAATTCTTTACATTCTACTCTAGACTCTATGACTCTCCAAAAGATTTTAGTGCGAATAAGGTGGAAGATTTTGCGGGACATACCACTCCCAACACTATCTAGTGACCATGCAGAGGTGATGGAGGCAGAGTTTACAGCAAATGAAGTAACAGCAGCTATTAAATCCCTGAACCCGTCAAAGTCACCGGGTCCAGATGGATTCTCCAGCCAATATTACCGCAAATACACAGAAATTCTGGTTCCTCAACTTTGCTCCTTCTATAATGCAGTGAGAAACGGCTCCCCTTTACCACTACATGAGAATAGGGCCTTTATACATGTTATTCCTAAGCCAAATAAAGACCACAGGGACTGCACAAACTACCACTCTATTTCGTTGATTAACATTAATCTTAAATTACTGACAAATATATTGACCAATCGTATAAATTCGTTCATATCGAAATATATCCACCCAGACCAGACTGGGTTTGTTCCAAATAGACAAGCCCCAGACCAGACTAGTCGCATCATCGACATAATATCTGATTTAAATTCGGGCTGGGATGGAGGAGGCCGGAGAGGGGCATTATTGGTCTCATTAGACCTACATAAAGCGTTTGATTCTCTATCCTGGTACTAAATATTTTTTTATCCTAAGAAAATATGGGTTTGGATCACACTTTCTGACCACGCTTAAAAATTTATAGCGATCCTACGGCAAATCTAGTAGTTAAGGGCTATCAATCACAAAACATAAACATACTCAGAGAGACCCTGCTGGGCTGCCCCCTATCCCCCCTATTATTCATTTTGGCTTTAGAGCCGTTGGCCATCAAAATTTGCGAACATATATTGGGGGTGAAGTGTGGAGATCGCGAACACAAGTGCGCAATGTTCGCGGATGAGATCTTGCTGCTCCTCTCCTCCCCGGTCACCTCCCTGCCTTGCCTACATATAGTACTAAGACACTTTACGGCATTTACGGGCCTGAAAGTAAATCATTCTAAATCTCAGGCACTTAGTGTCTCCTTACAAACACATAGTTCAAGCTCTGCAAAATCTTTCCCCTTTAAATGGCAAAATGAGACCTTATCATACTTGGGCATCTTTCTGACTCCCACCCTTACAACACTATATACACATAATTATCCCCCACTATTTAGGAAAATACTAGAGGACCTGAAAAGATGGTCAGGTAACCCCCTGTCATGGTTCGGTAGGCTGTGCTCAGTTAAAATGACAGTTTTGCCGAAAGTGCTGTATCTGTTCAGGACTCTTCCGATAGCGATAGTAGGTAAAGATTTACAGATATTCCAGACAAAGCTACTAGATTATATATGGGGACGCAAGAGACCTAGGGTGAACAGATGAACATTATACACATCGAAATTAAGAGAAGGCCTTGGAATGCCCGATTTACTTAAATATTTTCAAGCAGCACAATTGTCCCAACTAATTCGATTCTACACGTGACAGCCCAGACCGCTCTAGATGTCGATTGAGTCCTCCCTATACCCTGATAGGGAGATCAGCCACTTAATGTGGATGAAAGGAAAAGACAGGCCGACTATACGTGCCCAAACTTGTCGTTCTCCCTAAATTTATGGGATCGGCTGGCAATCACCCACAAGTTCAAGTCCCAGCACACCCCCTTAGCCCCACTGTTTGGAAATCCTTTGTTCACCCCGGGTCTCCATCCCCAAAATTTCTCGTGGTGGACTAACAAAGGTTTGCTGCATATAGCAGATTTCTGTGATCAGAGGTGCTTTGTCGAAATCAGCCCTACAGAAAAAATATAGCATTCCAAATTCTGAACTTTTCCGCTACACTCAGATAGCACACTTCTTGGCGACACTAAATCGCACCTCTGATCTTCACCTCAATAGAAAACCTCTGCAGGACTTTCGACAAACACACTGGCCATATATCAAAGAAATACGGTATCTTGTTCTCGACTCCCCAAAAATTATTTTGTATGCACAAATGGGAGCAAGATATGGACACAGATTTAGCAATAGAGGAATGTAGCAAAATAATACAGAATGCATCTAAATTGATTATTAATTCCTTTCTGATAGAGGCAAATTATAAAGTCCTGATGAGATGGTACATGGTCCCAGAGATGATAGCAGCCTTTGTCCCAGGGGCGTCCTCGCGTTGTTTTAGAGGATATAATACGGATGGCACCATATACCATACTTGGTGGACATGTCCAAAAGTGAGGCGGTTTTGGATACGTACGTACAATCTCATTTATTCTCCCTAAGTCGCTTCTGCATGCACTGCTGGGACGCACAGTGTAGAAGGTAGCAAAACCAATGTGAAGACTTATTACATTTATATTTGTAGCGGCTAGAATTTCTATAGCTAAATCTTGGAGGTCCCTCTCGCTCCCATTTTACCTACTGAAAGCTAAACTCTCATGGATAATGGTTAATGAGTGCCTTTCGGCAATTCTAAAGGATAAGATCACTTGGTTCCACAAAATATGGGACCCCTGGATCAGGTATCTTACGACTACATAAGTTGACCTGACAATAGAGGGACCTCCTCTGAGACGGGAGTGCATCCATTTCCCTACCTCTTACCCCCTCCCCTTTCCTTGCTTCTCTTCCTCCTTTTTCTCAGTTATTTCACTATCCCTACTTCTCCTTTTTCTGTTTCCTTTATCTAGGTGTGCCTGGCATCACGTGGACTCTAGCGCCACACATGGTATTGGGGTCCACGCGATAGCCCAGTTAATGGGTTGCATATTGGGTTCAGTTTTGACCCTAATAGTTATAAGATGCAATATATAAACTGCAATGGACAAAAAGATATAAAAGTTCTATAACTGACCTACATAGTCTTATTTATGTACAACTATTCTTCTTACCTGCAACGACAATTGCATTTTTTTTTCTTTTTTGTATGTCTATTTGAAAATTTGAATAAAAATATCGTTTAAAAAAAAAAAAAAAGAAATAGTCTCATGAAACAGACTTTCAAAACAAATTAACATTTATTATTTACAAAGTATTACAAATGTAATATTATTAAAGCAGCATCAAATGTAAATGTAAACATTTAAAAAAAGAAAAGAAAAAATGCCTCATTCTCAGCTAACAAATCAAACTTAAAGCGGGATTCCGGCCTGAAAAAAAAAATGTAAAAGTCAGCAGCTACAAACACTGTAGCTGCTGACTTTAAATAAGTACTTACCTGTCCTGGGTGCCCGCGATGTTGGCCGTCCGAGGCCGACCTGTCCCTCGGCTCTCGGGTCCCGACACCGCCATCCTAGGTAGGGGAAACAGGCAGTGGAGCCTTGCGGCTTCACTGCCAGTTTCCTACTGCGCACAAGCAAGCAGCGCAGCGCTCCGCTCTGTGAATGGCCCCATTGTGTTCTGGGAATACATACAGTTCCCAGAAGACAAGGGGGCCGCTCACCGAGAAGAAGAACACGCCACGGAATAGGAAGAGGCAGATTAGGAAGACTGCCTAGCAACAAGGGTTTAGGTAAGTTTCAATTTATTTTTTTTCAAATGTTTTTTTTTTAATTATTTTTAGGATTTTTGGTGATTTTTTTTTTTTCAGGGTGGCCCTCCACTTGAAACACACACATGTATATACAATATATCTGTAAAGAACATAGAATACAGAATGCATTAACTTTTTTTTAAGCCTTTCAGGAAAAGTAATTTGCACTTGAACCACTTCAGCCCCGGAAGGATTTGCCCCCTTAATGATGGGACCATTTTTTGCGATACGGCAGTGTGTCACTTTAACTGACAATTGTGCAGTCATGCGACGCTGTGCCCAAAACAAACTGACGTCCTTTTTTTCCCAGAAATAGAGCTTTCTTTTGGTGGTATTTGATCACCTCTGCGGTTTTTATCTTTTGCGCTTTAAACAAAAAAAGACCAACAGTTTTGAAAAAAAAACATTTTTTTTTTTACTTTCTGCTATCATACATATCCAAAAAAATATAAATATAAAAAAACTAATTTTTTCATCAGTTTAGGCTAATATATATTCTTCTTTAAAAAAATCGCAATAGGCATATATTGATTGGTTTGTGCAAAAGTTATCGTGTCTACAAACTATGGGATAGATTTAGGGACTTTTTTTTTTTATTGATTTTACTGGTAATGGCGGCGATCTGCGATTTTTAGCGGGACTGCGACATTGCAGCAGACAAATCTGACCCCAAATCACACTTTTTGGGGACCAGTGACATTATTACATTGATCAGTGCTATAAAAATGGACTAATCAATGTATAGATGACACTGGCAGGGAAGGGGTTAACACTAGGGGGGCAATCAAGGGGTTAAGTGTGTTCCCTGGGTGTGTTCTAACTGTAGGGGGGGATGGGCTACCAGGGACATGGCAGAGATAGGTGTTCCCGATCACTGGGAACAGAAGATCTAGGACATTTCATCTGGCAGAACAGGTAATGTCCTTGTTTACATAGGCAGATCCCCGTTCTGCCTCTGTATACTGCAATCGTGGGTCGCCGGCGGACATTGAGGCTGCCGAACCTGCGGGCACGCTCCCGCGGCATGTGGCGGGCATGCACGCCTGCTATCTCCAGTACATAGACCAACGTACAACTACGGCGGTTTGCGCAGGAGAGCCAACCTGCCGCAGTATAATGATGGTGGCTGGTCAGCAAGCGGCAAGCTCTAAAAAGTTCTTCTGAAAAACTTCAAAAGGTATATTTTAGGTTTTCAGGGTAGCTCACGCTAAAAGCATACATGAGTCCCATAATCATTCTTTCTGATACAAAATGAGACTGCTTATTATAAAAAATACACTATACCAATATGCTTGTTTTTCCTGCCAATGCAGCATAAATATGGAATATTTGTTTTTGAAATGTAAAAACAATGCAAAGTGGGTGGCGCTTTAGGTTACATAATCTAACGTCGAATATCCAATATCTCAAAAACTGGACTAACATAATTTTTTTTTCGTGGTACAAATCAGCACAAACGCAGCACAAACAAATTGTATAATTGTTTTTAAAATGTAATAACATGTGGTGCAAAGTGGGAGAGGTTTCATCAACTATAATGCGCAATATCTCTGAAACCAAACCAGCACATACGTTCGTTTTTGCAGCACAAATCAGCACAGATGCAGTGCAAATGAATGCATCTTTGTTTTTAAATTTGAATACCATTGGGTGCAAAGTGGGCGGGGCTTGATGTTACCTAGTCTGAATTTGAATTCCGATAAACCGAACTGGTTGAAACATTAATTTCTGTGGCACAAAATCGTTTTTAAGCTTAACAACTGGCGGTCCCTCACCCTGCATCTTGGTTGCATTGTGCTGCATGCAGTAAGCGCAAACTTTGCATGCGCACAAGTGAGTTATCTCAATAGGTGTATACAATGGACATACAGTATGTCCATTTATTTTAAATATATTAATCTGCAAATAAAATAAACATTTTGGATGGTATGTTAAGCAACATTTAAAGCATTGATAATTTGTTCAATGTTCACTCTTACCTTTCAATGGCATTGCATTTGTAGTGACTTGGAAAAATTCTTGTCACTGGTGGCGCTCGTTTGTCCTGACGGGCCTGAAACGTATGGGAACTGCCTTGTGCAGGCTTTCAAAGTTCCAAAAGGCGTCAGACTCTTTAAAATATACAACACCAAAACTCATGCGGTTGCACTTTTGGCAAACATATGCGTCCCGTAATTTCAGTAAAATGAAAAGATACATTTTTTAAGTAAATGTAATTCAATTAGAATATGGAAATGCACATACCTTAAAAGTTTTGCCTAGATTACTCAATATTATACATTATTTTTGTAAATGTAAAAGGTGTGTTTTGGGAACTAATGAAAATTGAGTAAGGTACTTAAAATATCAAAGTAAAATAATTAACATTTATTTTTATTTTGAAAATTATACATTTTATTATGTTAAAATTACAAGCCAACAGAATCATTTTTATCAGTGCAGACTTCTCGAACAAGAAGCAGACATTTCATGTATAAAAATGAAATAAACAGATTTCAAGTAATAGGCACCAATATTTACATGCATGGTTAGGTGAGAAGCTTTAAAGGTATCAAGAAGAAATATGCAACATTTGTATCCTGCCACCAAGCTGCGACCAAAAAAGTGGGTGTTGATTCATGTTGAATTGCTTGTAGTATAGGAGTAAAATAAGCCCCAACATTGGTGACTGAAATGGCAGCATTCATGTTGATTTTAGGAAATCTTTACTTTGATCAGCAGACACTTGTGAATTATACTGTATTTGTGTTAGTGCACTGGTGTTGTTTATGAAGACTAGCTCCAGTACACCCAGGCAGTATGGGTGGCACATGTGTGTCATGCTCTTCTGCCAAGGTCTCCAATAATTTCTATAACTGCCATTTGTGTGGCAGTTAAATGCTGGGTCCAGTGACCAGGCATGTACCCAGTACACTCAGTCAGTCTAGGTGCCTTATGTGTAACATGTCCTACTGCCAGGGTCACCAATCATTTCAAGAGCCAGCTAATGTCTGTGTCCCAGGTAAATGCTGGGGCTAGTGAGCAGATGTGCCCTATACACCCTAACAGTCTAGGTACCCCATGTATGTCATGTCGTGCTGCCAGGGTCCTCAGTTTTTTCAAAACTTAACTGACATCAATGTCCCAGGTAAGTGCTGAGGCCAGTGACTAGGCATGCACTTTGTATATCCAGACAGTCTAGGTGCCCTATGCATGCCATGCCCTGCTGCCAGGGTTCCCAATCATTTCATGAGCAGGCTGACATCTGTGCCCCATGTAAATGCTGGAGCTAGTGACCCATAATATTCCCTGTACTCCCAGGCAGCCTACGTGCCCCATTTATGTGTTGCTTTTTTGCCAGGGTCCCACTCACTGCTTGAGAAGCAAGCAGAGGGTATCCAATAGACAAGCTGGGTTTAGGGACTGGTGGTAGGCAGGAGACAGGTCAGGAACAAGCCGGGTAAGAAACTAGGGATCAAAGGCGCAAGGAATCACAGGAACACAGGTAACAAGCTGAAGATCAATCAGCAACTTCAACCATTGACAGGCTTCCCTGTAAAGGCCCATGTGAAGTGCTGGTGGAGATTCTGGGTCCCAGAGTCCTTCTCCTGCCATTGGTGCCCTGGCAGATGCTGGGTCCTAGAGTCCTTCTCCTGATGTTGGTGCTCTGACAATATCATTGGGGGAACTCCCTTGTAAGAGGTTAAGATGTGGGTCTGTTAGGCTGGAACAACAGTACCCGCATATATGTCATTCCTCTGGTTCAGCTAGGTACTCAGCTTGGAGTCAGTCGTGACAGGCATGTCATGTCCATTAGTGGCTTGGCATCTTCCTGCACCAGACAGACTTCACATACAACTTCTTCTCTGCCATGAGAGCAGGTGGGAGAAGTGCTCCAAAATGCTCCCAAATTTCAATGAAAGTCAGGGATAAGGGAGCAGGGACGAGCTCAGAGGGAAGGGAAACTCAGCACTGCCTTCCCCCAGTGTTACAAGGGTGCTGGGGACATCACCACCGATGTTTGTTTGTCAAGGACAGTCCCTGTTTTCAGGCAAGTGGGGATGAACAGCAAGCATAATTCAGATAGTATCCCTAATGAATGTCAAAATTACCCTAAAAAGTTAGACAAAAACTCATTCCTTATCAGTAGTGATCATGCCCAGACTCTCCATGAGGCAGACCGGGCATTTGCCCGGTGGGCCGGGACCGCGTGGGACGGGGACCGCCCGCTCTGTGGCCTGTTGATGTCCAGGCCGTACAGCGGGAGGTAGGTAGGGGCGACCGCAGCCTGGGCAGGGTTAACACAGGCCACAGCTCACCTACCGCTATGCGGCCATGTCTGTGTCCGGCGGAGCTACAAATGACATTAGTGGCCGCATGGGCTGAGCTGTGTGTCTCTCTCACGCACAGCTCAGCCTCAGAGCCAATGCTAACAGTTCCGCTCGGACAGACTGCTCCTTCTCCTCCCGCCCCTTTACTTCTGTGTCTGCCCCGCCCACACACTCAGGGAGATGTGAAGGAAGTTTGACCTCAGAAGATAAATGATACAGACAGCCTGTCCTGAGCCTCCATCCTGGGGTGAGTAAGATCACCCTCTCTCCTGCCTCCCAGTGTGTAAAACAAATTTAAGGGGTGCTCTGTGGACTCTAATGCAAGAGGGGGGCTTTGGTGACCAGAGACCCCCTTACATCAGAGTTTCCTTTTACACCAGATTCCACAGCATTCCCCCTATAAATCAGGGTTCCCCTTTACATTAGAGTCCACAGATCTCCCCCTTACAGTAAGTGGAAATTCTGCAGACTATAAGGGGACCTCTGTGCGGACTCTGCTGTAAGGGGACCTCTGTACAGACTCTGATGTAAGGGGGCTCTGTGTGGACTCTGATGTAAATGGACCTCTGTGCGGACTCTGATGTAAGGGGACCTCTGTGCGGACTCTGATGTAAGGGGACCTCTGTGCAGACTCTGATGTAAGGGGGGTCTGTGCAGACTCTGATGTAAGGGGGGTCTGTGCGGACTCTGATGTAAGGGGGGTCTGTGCGGAATCTGATGTAAGGGGGGTCTATGAGGACTCTGATGTAAGGGGGGTCTGTGCAGACTCTGATGTAAGGAGGGGTAAGGGGGGGTCTATGAGGACTCTGATGTAAGGGGGGTCTGTGCGTACTCTGATGTAAGGGGGGTCTATGAGGACTCTGATGTAAGGGGGGTCTGTGCGTACTCTGATGTAAGGGGGGTCTGTGCGGACTCTGATGTAAGGGGGGGTCTGTGCGGACTCTGATGTAAGGGGGGGTCTGTGCGGACTCTGATCTAAGAGGGGGTCTGTGTGGACTCTGATGTAAGGGGACCTCTGTGCAGACTCTGATGTAAGGGGGGTCTGTGCGGACTCTGATGTAAGGGGGGTCTGTGCGGACTCTGATGTAAGGGGGGGTCTGTGCGGACTCTGATGTAAGGGGGGGTCTGTGCGGACTCTGATCTAAGAGGGGGTCTGTGTGGACTCTGATGTAAGGGGACCTCTGTGCAGACTCTGATGTAAGGGGGGTCTGTGCGGACTCTGATGTAAGGGGGGTCTGTGCGGAATCTGATGTAAGGGGGGTCTATGAGGACTCTGATGTAAGGGGGGTCTGTGCGGACTCTGATGTAAGGGGGGTCTGTGCGGACTCTGATGTAAGGGGGGGTCTGTGCGGACTCTGATCTAAGAGGGGGTCTGTGTGGACTCTGATGTAAGGTGGGTCTGTGCGGACTCTGATGTAAGGGGGGTCTATGAGGACTCTGATGTAAGGGGGGTCTGTGCGTACTCTGATGTAAGGGGGGTCTATGAGGACTCTGATGTAAGGGGGGTCTGTGCGTACTCTGATGTAAGGGGGGTCTGTGCGGACTCTAATGTAAGGGGGGTCTGTGCGGACTCTGATGTAAGGGGGGGTCTGTGCGGACTCTGATGTAAGGAGGGGTCTGTGCGGACTCTGATCTAAGAGGGGGTCTGTGTGGACTCTGATGTAAGGTGGGTCTGTGCGGACTCTGATGTAAGGGGGGTCTGTGCGGACTCTAATGTAAGGGGGGGTCTGTGCGGATTCTGATGTAAGGGGGCAGGAGGAGCTGGAGACCTGCACAGTGAGCAGAGAGTAAAAGGGGGCACTGTGATTACAGAGAAAAAGGGGGGTATAAGTAAGGGACACTGTAATATAAAGGGGCCTGCCTATAAATGGGGCGCTGTAATCATTACAGTGCCACTTTACAGTGCTGTCCCCATTATATCACAGTGTCCCCTGCACATTACACAGTGTGGAGGACACCGAAACAGCCACCCCCGCGAAGCCAAAAATTGGCTTCTCAGTCTTAAATGCCCGGGCCTATTTTTTGTCCCAGTCCAGGCCTGGTAGTGATGATCTAAGGCTCACCCCGAACATTGGTCATATTATATCAATATTGTCACCAGTATCCCCGCTACTTTGTTAAGTGCAGCTGTGCTGTGGGTCACTCCCCTGATGCAGCTGATTGGTCCAGCAGCCTGCTATCATGTGATGGTTTCCCGCAGGTCCTGGTCGAACTGGGTTTTGTCTGAACCATAGTTCATGATTACTGAAAAAGAATGAGTTTTTGCACAACTTATTAGGGTTGGTTTACTAAAGGACGAGAGAATGGTCACTTTGCAAAGTAATTGTCCATTTAGCTTAGTATATTATAATCCCATTTAACCCCATTTTGCTCATTTATTAGGGGGTTTATATTTCATCGTTATTATAGATATATATTTCAGAGAGATATATGTTTCACATGATATGATGGAAACAAAGGTTCACTTACCCTTACTCATATTTGTATCTTTTTTTCACCAATAAATTATATTTTTGCTTGTTATTTTTGTTAGCATGCAAATTTGCTGGTACGTATTTCTATATTGTATACATCCTTTGTTGTATGTCAGGCCTGCTGATCTCTTTGGGCCTCTTTAAGCCACTTCCTGTCTTGCATTTGCTTCAGTGTTGTGTGTTACTATAGTCATTTGCAGTCTCCACCAAGGGCACACGTGATAGGGGGACAAGACAAGAGTACAATTGTGAGATAGCTTTTAACACTATAACAGGAAGTCCCTGAACAAGGATCTTCATGGTGGGATTGCCAGGTGGTCTTAGAATGAAAGCTGCAGATTTAAAAATCTTAGAAACAAATTTTGAAACCACATTAACATGCTAAAGCCCATATGATATTTAAGAACTTGGGTTTACATATGCATTGGGTATGAACTGGTTGATTTCTTTTTTCTGTGTTACTTATCTCACTTATGTCTGATCATTTGATTGTTTGATCTTTATCTCTTTCTTTGTTTTATCTTTTTTATTTAAACTACTTTTCTTGGGTAATTTATTTTAGTGGTATTCTTTTTATATTATCAGTTGGACTAGCTATTTGTATGCCATCTATATTTATCTATCATTTGACGGTGATTGCAAAGCAATCTAATTAGCATTTCACTGTACTTACATTTCCTAATTAAACTTGGTGCGTGCGTGTTGTGTACATTCCCATCCCACAAATAACGTAAGAATAGTTTGACATTTCGAATGTGCTGTTACAAGTAATGAATTTCCACACAGAAATGTAAAAGGACAGCATTTGCCAATTAAACTGTAATTAGGGTCACACAATTTAGGGGCATTTAAATTATAGTTGAGTGTACAGTGGCACATAGCAATCTGAGGTAGAAATTAGATCACTTAGTAGCAGAGCAACTAGTGCTTAATGTGCCCAGACCCTTTTAAAATGGACACATTACTCACCACCTGTGTGGATTCTTATTAAAAGATGCTGTAAATGGAATTCATTAAGAGTGTTGGCCTTCCTCACCACAGTTGTCAGTGCTTGTGACAGATTCATGTACACTTACTGTTGGAAACAGGTTCATGAATCTGTTGCATGGAGGTCAGCACTAAAGTTGGTTTGCCCATACCAGAAACCCCCGTCCTCAGTAAGGATGAGCTCCCCTGCTCAGCCACTTTGCCTATCACACAGATCCAGGCCAGGCCCAGCAGCCAAGGCATTATGTTGTAGGGTGGGCAGAGCATGATAGGCAACTCTGAGAGACTAGCTCCCCAACAGGTGCTCCACCTTGTAATTGGACAGTGCATGAGAGTGGGCATATTCCATAGCCACTATTCAGCCCTAAAGCAGTTATAGAATCTGCCCACTGCTGTCCACAGTCAATAAGAAGTGTGTTAGATCTGATAAGGAAATAGTCTGTCAGCATCCTTATCAGGCTCCGCACACCTAGCAGGTGCAGCGGTCATAGAGTTGAGTTCTTGAGAGGGCAGACTAGGTCTCCTTCAGGTGTGCCACCCTTGTGAATGACAGCGGATGACAGCGGGCGGATTCCATAACCGTTATTCATCCTAGAGTTCCCAAGAGGGTGGAGCCTAATGGGAATTCTAAGAGACTAGGTCCCCATCAGATCTGCCTTGTATGTGATACCTGTCATTACCAAATATGCATTTGCCATATTTGGGTAATGACAACAGCCAGCATCCCAGGCCCTTTTGCTTGCATTCAACCGCTAGCCAGGGAACCTCCCATCTGGCAGTTGAATGGGGGCAGGGATGCATCATTGGTTGCTAGGATGCCAGCATTTACCAGCATCCTAGCAACACATAATCCCTGAGCATTAAGCTGTCACATTCATGACTACCTTATCTGGAAACTGGGGCTGACTTTTAAAAATTGTTGCAGCCTTAACAACAAATTCCTAAAGTGGAACATATAAGAAGTACCTGAATCTGGCACATATGTTAGAACAAAACTGTCATAAGACTTTCCTGAATTAGGTGCAGGAGGTTTTATGCTACTAGAATAGTGTTGCAAATGCTGTATTGGATTCTCCCTGTGTGTGTTGGGCAGATACAAAATTTTGTATCTAGTATGGTAACAGATTTGGGGAATTTGTGTTTTCTCTAAATGACCTTTAAAGTCAACCTGTCATAAGAGAAATAAATACTGGGATTGCCATTACTGGCCTATTTCTGAAAACGCTTTTTGCCTGGCTATGCCTGGCTAAGCGTCTGCCTAATTTAAATGTCCCAAATACTCACCCAAAGCTTTAGTCATGTGACTTATAGTCTTCTCTCATGCTTGTTGTAGAGTGGGAGGGTCCATGTCATTGACTGGCTACATGGACACTTCCTATCCACTGTCCAACGATGGGGCCTTTACAGGTCCTGAAGTCAATAGCAATGTATGATGAAGACATAAAGAGGGGCAGCAAAAAGATGAGTCTGACCTAGACTTCAGCACTTAATCACTGGTCCCCACATGTAGAAAAGACACCACGAGGGACACATGATAGCAGAGTCAGGTAAGTGCAAAGTGAGGATGCGCCATATTTCATTGTTGACCTGGGCAAACTTCTCATTCTTACCAGCCTCAATAATTACCGAATGCAATTTAACTAAAGCTAGACTAGATAATGCAGGCTCCCCTTTTAATAGATAGATCAAAAAAAAAATACATTTACAAACTAATGGCTTGATAAGGGCATATTACTGAGCAAGACAATTCCTATCAGATATTAGATCACAACTAAAGGGGCTGGACTACTATCACCTCATAAAAACTGGCAGAAGGAGATGAAAAGATAGTCCAGCACCTGTATTTGTGGCCTGATACCTGATGGGAGTTGTATTGCATGGTGATATGTCCTGATCAAGTTGTTACTTTGTAAGTGCATTTTACTCATGTTTTATATAATAAAAAGTGATTTATTTGTGCTTTCTATTGCAGTGCACAATGTTTGCTTTAAGTGCAAAAGGGCTTTGTTTTTTTGTTTTTTAATGGTTAATGAATAGAAGAGGTTGGGTTTTGTTTGCCCACAGATAGGCTTCAAGTAAAGAAACTGAGCTTCAAACTCAGCCAATTTTTTTCTTTTGCCCTCTGAATTTTAAGACAAATTCAGATGGTAAAGCCTAATTCAGGCCAAAATGATTTTTTTAATGCAGAAGTGCTACAACGTCTGTCTGTGTTTTCAATGTTGTTTGTGACCCTATTTTTGGAAATTTTTCTAGATTTCTTGTCCTCGTGTCATTAAGATTAGAAACTAGGGGCATGTTTTCACTGGGACATAGGGACACGATCAACAATAAAAAGTTGAAGTTGCAACCTTTCCAAAAAAGTGTTTTGTTTTTTTTGCTTTCTCCTTTGGAGATGTTTCCCATAACTTTCTCTGACACACTTTTACTGCTGCAGGTAGCCAGAGGAATCACCCTACTAGGGTAGGTAGGTCACAAGCAGCAATAAAACTGAATAGAACACAAACACAATTTAGTCTGGAGTTGGGCTTTAACGTATCAGTGAACACAAATAAGTAATAAAACATTTTGCAATAAAAAACAGAACATTCTATGCAAATGCAGCTACTTCTTCTTTGTCCAATCAAAAGTCTTGGGGATTAGGATATGACTGTATGATCTATCAGGAGTAGATGGGTCACAGGTTAGTTGCAATGAACAGAAAATAAGTTACAGTTGTGCTCATAAGTTTACATACCCTGGCAGAATTTATGATTTCTTGGCCATTTTTCAGAGAATATGAATGATAACACAAAAAAATTTCTTTTACTCATGGTTAGTGTTTAGCTGAAGCCATTTATTATAAATCAACTGTGTTTACTCTTTTTAAATCATAATGACAACAAAAACTACCCAAATGACCCTGATCAAAAGTTTACATACCCTGGTGATTTTGGCCTGATAACATGCACACAAGTTGACACAAAGGGGTTTGAATGGCTATTAAAGGTAACTACCCTCACCTGTGATCTGTTTGCTTGTAATTAGTGTGTGTGTATAAAAGGTCAATGAGTTTCTGGACTCCTGACAGACCCTTGCATCTTCCATTCAGTCCTGCACTGACATTTCTGGATTCGGAGTCATGGGGAAAGAAAAAGAATTGTCAAAGGATCTGCGGGAAAAGGACGTTGAAAGGAATATAAAAAGATATCCAAGGAATTGAGAATACCAATCAGCAGTGTTCAAACTCTAATCAAGAAAGGATGTACTGGAAATGGAGTGAGTACAAAGAAGGGCAACTAAGCTAATAAAGGGTCTGGAGGATCTTAGTTATGAGGAAAGGTTGCGAGCACTCAACTTATTCTCTCTGGAGAAGAGACGCTTGAGAGAGGATATGATTTCAATTTATAAATACCGTACTGGCAACCCCACAATAGGGACAAAACTTTTTTTGTGGAAAGGAGTTTAGCAAGACACATGGCCACTCATTAAAATTAGAGGAAAAGAGGTTTAACCTTAAACTACGTAGAGGGTTCTTTACTTTATGAGCGGCAAGGATGTGGAATTCCCTTCCACAGGCGGTGGTCTCAGTGGGGAGCATCGATAGTTTCAAAAACTATTAGATAAGCACCTGAACGGCCACAACATACAGAGATATACAATGTAATACTGACATATAATCACACATATAGGTTGGACTTGATGGACTTGTGTCTTTTTTCAACCTCACCTACTATGTAACTATGTAACCATGAAGAAAGATGGGCTGCATGGTCGAGTTGCCAGAAGAAAGCCATTACTACCCAAATGCCACAAAGTATCCCACTTACAATACGCCAAACAGCACAGAGACCAGCCTCAAACCTTCTGGCACAAAGTCATTTGGAGTGATGAGACCAAAATTGAGCTTTTTGGCCACAACCATAAACGCTTCATTTGGAGTCAACAAGGTCCATGATGAAAGGTAAACCATTCCTACTGTGAAACATGAAGGTGGATCGCTGATGTTTTGGGGATGTGTGAGCTACAAAGGCACAGGAAATGTGGTCAAAATTGATGGCAAGATGAATGCAGTATGTTATCAAAAAATACTGGAGGAACATTTGCATTCATTAGCCAGGAAGCTGCGCATGGGACGTACTTGGACATTCCAACATGACAATGATTCAAAACACAAGGCCAAATCAACCTGTCATTGGCTACAGCAGAATAAAGTGAAGGTTCTGGAGTGGCCATCTCAGTCTCCTGAACTCAATATCATTGAGCCACTCTGGGGAGATCTCAAATGTGCAGTTCATGCAACACAGTCCAAGAATTTACAGGAACTGGAGGCTTTTTGCTAAGAGGAATGGGCACCTTTACCATCTGAGAAGATAAAGAACCTCATCCAAAAATACCACAAAAGACTTCAAGCTGTCATTGATGTTAAAGGGGGCAATACACAGTATTAGGAACTGGGGTATGTAAACTTTTTATCAGGGTCATTTGAGTAGTTTCTTTTTTCTGGGGTATGTAAACTTTTTATCAGGGTCATTTGAGTAGTTTCTTTTTTCATTATGATTTAAAAAGAGTAAACACAGTTGATTGATAATAAATGGCTTCAGCCAAACACTAACCATGAGTGAAAGAAAATGTTTTGTGTTATCATTCATATTCTCTGAAAAATGGCCAAGAAATCATAAATTCTATGTAAACTTATGAGCACAACTGTATATGTACAAAATGTTAAGAGGGGTGAACTTGCATTTAAAGCCAATGCATGACCATGAATGAAAGTCAATTTTTTCTAAATTACTGCAGGGATTGACTAGGCATGTAGAAGGAAGCAGAACAGGGTCCTGGAGAGAGGTAAATTGAAAGGATATTGAAAAATAAAAACAGGGATTTTTCTTATGGGATTCCTGGACCAATAGCCAGATGAATATCGTTCACCCTCTAAGTCTATGAGTGTTACTCCTGCTGACTGTAGCCAGTTATTCTTCAGTGAAAAATGATATAGCTTGGGTCAGCTAATATATATATATATATATATATATATATATATATATATATATATATATATATATATATATATATATATATATATGTATATATATATATATGTATATATATATATATATATATATATATATATATATATATATATATATATATACATATATATATATACATTTATATTTAATTTATATATTTATGTTTAATACCTGTAAATACGATTGAAATTCAATTAAAATGAAATTTTCTCATGTAGATACTAGATCAGTATATAGCAGACACAGAGAACCAAATAAAAAAATATATATATGTTATGGCTGCCCATATAGACAGGTTTAAATGTTTCATCACTTCATGTTCTCTTTGACATCCAAATAACTTCCGGGTGCAAGCATCATAGAGGAAGTTGTTGGCAATATTCCCAAACAGTGAGTGGCTCCAAGAGACACACTTGAGGAAATGACTAGTTCTGAGGATCATTTAAACTGCCAATCATAGGACCAAATAGTGGGTGGTAGAACTTTATTCTACTGACATCCAATCTAGTGAGTCAGCACATCAAACCCCAGCCTAGTCAAGAGTCTCGAAATGCAGTCAGAAATGTACCTCTGGTTGTCTACTCAAAATCATCAAACATAAACTCATGTAGAAATGGTATAATCAGAACCAAGCTTATGCAAAAAAAGAATGCATTGCCTATAAGAGTCATATATTTTAGGTCTATACTACATGTTTACATGACTTCCTGTTACTCTTTATTTATTAAGATGTCCTACACTTTCAAATGCTTGTTCTTTTCCATGTCAGATTAACATGATTTCTTCTACTCTCCACATTTGTATATATATATATATATATATATATATATATATATATATATACACACACATGTTTCTTGATATATATACCGTATACTGTTTTCTTTATTTCCTGAAAAACTAATAAAAATGTACCGTAAATATACATCCAAGAAAAATATCTATCAGGTCTTGCACAATAGTTGGTGTTGCTTAGCAGTATAGGACAATATCCAATTGTTATTGATTTCTGTGGACAGGCTGCATTTTAAAAAATTTGTCAGCGTTTGGTCCTGGAAATGTCCCTTCTTCTCAGGACTAACTGAGAAGAAACATGCAGTACCTCCCTCTTTCTCCAAATGTTACTTTTCATTTTTTATGTCATTATTTTGTTGTACTTTTTTTCTGGGCTCTAAATCTACTGAATGCAAAATGATTTATATGGCTAAAATAAATGACATATTTGGATGTATAATAGTCCATGGCCCAGCAAGACTGTATTGTGCATAACAAATTATATACACTGTAATAAAAAGAAGGTAACAAAATAAATAATTTTAAAATGTTATCAACCATGTCCAGTAATGGCTGATGTCATAACGCAATAAAAGTAGCCAAAATCTTAAAAATTGTGATGTTATTGTGCAGGTTTGATTGTAAGTTGTCTGACAACTATAAAATACAATGGATTGTTTGGCTCTTTGTGTGTTATCATATTACTTGCAAAGTAACATTGCATTTTTAGTATTTGGTGGATTTGATTTAATCAAATAAGCTTATAAAACTAAATTTTAATTGCAGAAATGGCTTCACACCTATGCGTTGAGATTCATTTAAATGCACACAATAAAATGCATAGGTGTGAATAGGCCCTACAGAGAACACCTAGTTATGTTTATTAGGTGTCGCGTTTATCTATTATTCACTGCTCTTAAACCATTTAAAGTGTAACTCCACTTTTGTTGAGAAAAAAAACATTCCCCTCTGGGTGATCTGTGTACATTGCAGGGATTTTGACAAACTTTGTTGCAGATTCCTACATTTTGTTATTCTGAAGAAATCATTGTTTGTTCCCCTGTGCCCCTTTGCTGAGTGATTCTAATGGGAGTGGTTTCATAATTATCAACCAGCTACTGCAGCTATAGAGCTCTAATGAGGAGAATTGCAGGGTCTGCATCCGTTTAGATGTGTTCCTATTGGGAGTATTTCACCATAAATGATTTTTTTTGTTGCAGGGGATGCCTGAAATCTGACTTGTATCTTAGGCAGACTTCTGGCAAAATCGGTGAGCCAATCACACAAGCAGGAAATTATGTTTCTGGGGGGGGGTCAGTACACATTCTGTGTACAGAACGCCTCCAGGTAGCCATATTGCATTGCATTTACAGAAAATTACAGCGGCTGTAGATTGAAAAGGAAAGGTCATTTTTAATAACATTCAATTACAATATAACAATATATGTCACGATTGTATAATTTTTTCAATTGCTATTTTTTTTTCAAGAATGTGGAGTTACCCTTTAATGACTGTTAGATCATATGTTGTAGTCATAATGCATGTCTACAAGCCACAGATTCACTGCATGAAGTCCATTCCCTGTTCATCCTGATGTTACATTCTCCATTAGGAAATAAAGGTGTCAGTAACATTCTTTGTCAACTTCTCCTTAAAAAAAAGGCTACACCCACCAGATCTGATCTAATTTTGATATTTGCTGTTTGAAAATAAAATCAGATATCACATATGAACAAAAATCCTTATTTTCTTTTGGCTTCTCCACCCTATAAGTGAGAAAGTTTAGAATTTTCCAGAATGTGCAATGAGCCAGCAGGGAAATCTAGGATGTTGAATGTGCCTAGTATTACCTGATGTTTTAAAAATTCTCCTTCTAAACCAAGACAAAATCTCTTTCAATACACATGAACCTGGATATAAGATTAGGAAGGAAAAATGTATTTTTCCTAATAAATCCAGATGAAGTTGTCCAGTCAGTTATGAACTTCCTTCTAATGAGTCAGATGAACTTTTTTCCTTCCACTCTCAATCCCTTGGGTGTTCTTCAACAGTTTTCCGGTGCAAGTTGTATACTGTAAAACAATATAGCTAATTAGTGGCTTATAGCCCTAAGCTATCCCACACTGAAGAGAGCATTGTGACTCAGGTCTCAGAATGGCCTACCTAACATTCCAGCTTTAAATCCTCCAAACAAAAGGGAGTTTTATCTCCTGTGACTTAGTGAGACGAGGTAAAAATGTACTCATATCCCATGTCGTGGAAGTCTTTGAACTAAGCTATTTATCTAACTCACAAGAAATGTTCTGATATATTAATGTTTATATGTCTTATGTGTTTTCCAGCACTGATAATCTGACCATTGCAGGTAATTGGCAGATCCAAAGTACTCTTTCTAATTCAAATTTTATTTTATTCCTACCAAAGCATGATTATTTCATAATAAGCGTTATGGCTTTACAAGTACAGACATTATAATTCTGCTTGCAAATGTTTTACACTGGCTTTTCTTAATTTGTTAATGTAAATGATGGATGCATTAAACAAAATATACATTTAAGAATCTGGTAGCTGCTTAAAGTAGACCAATGATGCCCATACACTAGACGACAAATCAATTGAAAACCTGTCATTTGGACAGTTCATTCGTTTTTCTCTTCCAGTTAATGAGCACAAATCAAAAATCAGAGGTGATGTTTTTCAGCCCAAAAATTAAAGCAAAAGTTTGGAAAACTTCTGCTGAACAATTTTTCGTTCAAAAGTCATTACATGGCAACATCGTTTGCTCTCATGACAGTTTGTTCGTTTTTTGAAAACGCGTTTGAACATCTTTTCAACTGGTGTATGGCTATCACAATAGACTGTAAGGACTGGCTGAAGAAGGAAGAATTAAAGTCACACAACAGAATATAGACATCAGGAATGTGCATGCATGATTACTAGGTTTGGGAGAGAACAATACTATTGTTTTTTATATTCCTTATATCCAACTTTTATCTGATATTTGTGTGCCTCTTTAGAGCACTTGCTACTATAATCCCTAGAGCACATGTCAAACACAAGGCCCACAGGCAAAATCTAGCCCGCCAGGCCAGTTCATGTGGCCCTCGCAACTCTCCTGCAGTAGCACCCCCTTGTCTTTGCCCCCCCCTTGTCTCAGTAGTCCACAGCAGAGAGAAGGACAGAACTCCTCCTACAGATCCTGTGTCTTTTTGTGCAGCTTCAGAACCCCCTTGTCTCCAACTCTGCGGGTCTCGGTATTCATCAGACTCTGGCAGCTAACTTCAGCCCACCTATGGTCCTTCTCCAGACCCTGCTTCTTCCAGGCAGCAGCACAAGGTAAGGGGGTGCACTGTGATGTAAGGGAGGGTGGTGTTCTCTTGAGTTCTAAAAGTGGGGGCTCTTGACATCTGATGTAAGGGGGGGTGCACTGGACATCTGCTTATCATTTTTATGAGAATAATACAATTCTATGCCAGTTGAAAAGGAGGGTCCCACACCGCTGGTATAATCCACAAAAGACTTTATTGGAGACTGCTCAGACACAACACCATGGCAGAACCATGTTCTATCTAAGCAGTCTCCAATAAAGTTTCTTGTGGATGATACCAGCAGTGAGACCCTAATTTTCAGACTTGTATCATCTGCTACAGGGGTGTGAGTGAGCTCCATGCCGGTCTGCACCTGCCCTTCACAGCTTAAGTCTTAAGTTATCACTAAAACCAGTAATAATTAAATGCAGAGGCAATTATTTAATAAGATAAAAAGCAGATACATTTATATAGTCTTATGCAGCGTACAGACAGTCAGACTTTTCGACCGGACTTGTCCGATGGACGCCGACGGACCAAATCCGGCGGACAATCCGATCATGTGTGGGCTTCACCGGACCTTCAGCTGACTTTTTCAGTAGCAAATCTGACAGACTTTAGGTTTGGAACATGCTTCAAATCTTTACGTCGTAACTCAGCCTGACCCAGAAATCCTCTCGTCTGTATGCTAGTCCGACGGACAAAAACCGATGCTAGGGCAGCTATTGGCTACTGGCTATCAACTTCCTTATTTTAGTCCGGTGTACGTCATCACGTATGAATCCGTCGGACTTTGGTGTGATCGTGTGTAGGCAAGTCCGCTTGTTAAAAAGTCCGTCGGAAGTCTGTCAAAAGTCCGTCGAAAGTCCGCTGGAAAGTCTGTCGGACCAGTCCGGTCGAAAAGTCCGACCGTGTGTCCGCTGAAGGTCCGGTGAAGCCCACACACGATCGGATTGTCCACCAGATTTGGTCCATCGGCGTCCTTTGGACAAGTCCGGTCGAAAAGTCCGACCGTGTGTAGGCTGCATTACAGATACAACCGGGTCTTTGAGGGCAACCATAATTCTGAGGCAGCCTGAAATGAAATTGGGTTTGATACCCCTGCTATAGAGGATATATAAAACATCTATGCAAATACATCACATATACATCCCGCTAATGTTTGGACTTCATTTTATGTTCTGATTTCATTTAAGTTTGATCTAAACCAAGCAATTATGTATATAAACCCTTAAAATAAAACGTTCTAACAATTTAGAAAATAATTACCTTTGATTTTTTGCAATAGAAGGTAAACAATAAACATTAAGTCAGAAGTACATAAAGCAGTTGTAAATGACCCAAGATGCCCAAATAATTTTTTGTTGGTTTTTGAACAATCACACTTCCTGTTGTCCCCAGTGGGTAGTGAACTGTGACTCTGCCTTATCTTTGCTGAATCAGCAAAGTCCATCAAGCATATGGGGAAAACTTTTCTTTCTTAGGAATCAAAAAGGAGACTTAAATGTTAAAGGAACTCTGTATGTCCAGGCACTCTGACCACCCTCAGGCACCTGTGCTGGCCAATATTTACCCTAAATCTGATGTGACGGTTCATGTTTAGGCCTATAAAGCAGGGTGCAATAAATGTGATGCTACCAACTCAAGTGCCAGCCTATCAGCTGGAAAACAGTAGTGAATGGATAAATTATATGTCTTTTCTATTTGCTTTTTCCTGATTTTATTAGGCTATGGGTGTCTGCAGGTACCCAGTACACATTTGACGATTGACTGTCACCTAACATGGAAAGTGCACAGATTAGAAGACTGTCATCTATTTTCTAGAGGATTCTTTCAGACTTACTGCCTCAATGGACATCAAACCCATCATTGCTAAGTCCAGTTTCAGGCCACCAACAACACTTTGTCAGGGGCTCATGAATCTCAGTGCCAGCTACCCTATAACCAAAGACATTAGGCAGAAGTCTGAAGAAATATAACATTTCAGACTGAAATGTTTGTTCATCTAAAAAAGTTAAATGAAATATCTATTGTAGACAGCAGTCACCAGAAAAATGCGTGGAACTGAAATTTCATAGGAAAAATATATTTTTTTCCATAAAACCAGAAAGTGGCAGTTGCTTAAGTTCACTTAGAACTAAAAGGTGTGCAGAGCATCAATAATGACTAGCCTTCCAACACACCAAGTATTTTTGGGGCACCATAGTTTTTGTAAAAGAGCCAAGATAGCACTTGCTGCCTGCCTGACTACAATGTAATAAGTGTTCTTGATTTGCACGGTGCAAAAAAAAAAAAAAAAGACACAACTCACTGGACCAATCATCAATTGTAGGGAATATGCAGGTAGGGAATATGTCTAGTTCCATGGAAAGCTTGGCCTCGTTATAGTCAATCTTACCAGAAAAATGCTGGAAGCAGAGGAACAGACAGACATAGGGACATATATTTACAAACAATTAAATATTTTAGTGTAGAAGGCAGACAAAAATTTACATGGAGGTAATTATTACTGCGTAATAATAATTATTACTGCGTCCTGGAGTAATTATTACTTAACTACTGTTGAGACAACTTTAAAGGATAAGTTCACCTTTTGGAACATGTTACATGTTCCAGCTCCAGCCGTCTCTCGCCCTGATCCCCTCCACAATTCAAAAACAGCATGGCCATGCAGGGCTCCCCCCCATACGACTGCGTCATTCATTCACAGTTTAATGTAAATGAATGAACTACAAGTACCATAAGCCACCGTGACAGACTCTCTGCAGTTCTCAATGAACTGCAAGGGCACTGATGAGCGCTCTTCTAGTTCATTCACAAGCCCTGTAGCTTTCAAATTGACAGTCTGTATGAAGGTATGGGCTGAAAGCTGCAGGGCTTATCTGCAGAAGCCTGACATTGCACCCCTGGTCCACTGATCACGGATTCAATGCTTTCCAGTCTCCTGCAGGAAGTAATAATAAATGCACATTTTTTTTTCTGCAAAAATATGTGCATTTATTATTTTTTTAAAAAGGTTAACTTTAAACTTGATCAGTTAATAAATGGCTTCTCAATGGATAAAAGCTACTGGTACCTACCAACATACAATCTACAGTGATCAGATATTAAACAACCAGAATGGGCATGAAATTATATTTCCTGTTTCCTACTACAGAAAACAGATAAAATAAGAAATGAATGCTAGAACATGATGTAGAGGGGGTGAAGGAGGTTTGAGTGTAAATCTGGGTCATACCTACTGTATTCAAATGCTTTAACATGTGCTGGCCAAGGGTGTCTGCTGCAATGTAAAGTCATTCATAGACAGCACGTTAGTTGTTCAATTATGACAAAAAAAATCAATCTGCAAAATTGTGTGTAACAATAATCTAATATTTACTCATACATTTGAAGGCTATGACAGACCTTTCTCTCACTAGGCCTAGTACACATGGGCCCAATATCAGCCGGCATCTGCTGGTTCAATAGAAACTGGCCAAAATTTGGCCCCTGTGTACTAGGCTTTAGTGAGAGCCATTCGGCCGGCTTCTGTCGAAGGCTCATGACCAAAAAAGGTCTGCTGACCGGAGTGTTCTAGCGGGGCAGCTGTCCCCCTGTCAGAACACAATAGCTCAGCAGCGGATATTGCTGTACTAACATTGGATTGTTGGCAGTTTTTTTTTTGTTCAACCCTAGTGGTGTATACGAGGCTTTAGAATGATCAGTGATTGAACAACTGTTCATCCTCATCCTTGAACCATTACACTGCCAGGGCCTCAAATGACCTTCTCCTTGGTGAAGTCACATGTGGAATCCCTGCATGATCTAAGTAAAAGGTTTGTTCTAATTTCTTCAGTTTAAAATAGAATTGATGGAATGATCTTAAAACATGTAGAGGCTTTGAGGAGCACATAAGTGTTTGGATGACAATACCTGCACAGCCCAATCTTTTAAAGGAATGCTCAAATCTCTGGTTTGCAAATATTGGTAGACTAAGCTATGTAATATAACTTGCTTAATGGATAAAATGTGTGATAACCTAATATTCAGGTATGTTATCTTGGGTAAGACATACTTTTGATAAATAACCGCCATGGTATCTTTTATTGATTTTAAGGAAAACCTAATTATTTAGAATTTCATCAGTCAGCTGCTTTGACCCTCAGCCTTGCTATCATCATTGCTATATCAAGGTATTATCTTGTGTGTGCTTAGCCAGGTTATTAGACACTAGAATTGTTCTTAAAGTTGAAAAGCTATAGGGATCTATCATTAAAAGGTGGAATCATGCACGGTTTATCTTCCATCGTGAGCTCTTGTTGTTTGGCTGCCTTTGTTTATTCATTCAAGGAGGTCAGAGTTCATTTACCAAACCAGAGTGGCTGAGCTGAACTGTATAATCCTTCTCTTTCATAGAAGGCAGGGATTCTTAACTCATTGCTGACTGCAGGCTTGGAAATTGGCATAGGAAACTTGGTGGAACATAGATTACTCCCACTGACTGACTCGAAAATATGTGACTAATGTGTGGACTTGGCTCTGCTGTTATAGAACTTTGGCAATCAGTGTAAAACAATTGTTGGATTTTATAAATTAGGCAGACCTCACACAGCCTGAATACCCTTCCTATTACCTGCATTACTAGTAACCCTGCTCTAAATTGCCCCTCTTTTGAAAGACCAGACCTTGCTTTTGACCCATATCATTCATATGGGTAGCACAGTGGCTAAGTAGTTAGCACTTCTGTCTAGCATCACTAAGGTCACTGGATGGAATTCCAAGCACAACACTACCTGCCTGGAATTTGCATGTTCTCTGCCTGTGTAGGTTTCCTCTGGCTACTTTGGTTTCCTCCAACACTCCAAAGACATGCTGGTTGGTTAATTGGATCCTGTCTAAATTGGCCCTAGTATAATTATATATGAGAATGAGTTAGGGACCTTAGATCAACCTTTTCAACACAGAGGAACCCTTGAAATAGTTCTCCGGTCTCGGGGAACATCTGCTAAAAATTTGAAATCTACAACTCATGATACATTAGTGTGATGGTCAGTGGGAAGAATGGTCCTTACACTTGTTGTCATTGGGAAGAATTACCTCCTTACAGATAGCTAAAAAGATCAATGGTGTCAGTGCAAACTTATCAGAGAGGCAGAAATTGCTCAATGCTGAAGGAACCCCAAGCAACCTCTGTAGGAACCTTAGGGTTCCACGGAACCCTGGCTGAGAATCGCTGCCTTAGATTGTAAACTCCTTGAGGGCAGGGACTGATGTGATTGGACAATATATAGGTGAAGCACTGTGTAAATTGATGACGCTATATAAGTACCGGTATTAATAATATCCATCTTCCATACAGAATTATTCATTTATAAAATAATAATATATTTCCCCCATACTAAAAAAAATCCAAACACTACTTACCTCCGTCATGCTCTATCGCTGTTCCCCACGTCACCCTCCATCAAGCATCACTTGTCTCTTATGTGTTGAATGATGGCCCTCTTCCTGTTAACCCAGTCTATCAATAACGTCTCCTGGGTGGCTGGAGTTCTGCTTTATTGTTGCATATACTTGACTGAACAATGCATCATCTTATAAAGAATGCAGGTTATTGTGTATAGTGATGCACCCTTGTTCTTTTCAGTGCTTTTCCCTGAACAGCCCCTGTGTATGTTGGTACAAGAAGTTGGACATTTGAAACCTTACTGCACAGGTATCCTATCCCCTAACTGATTTTTTTTGTTTTCGCAGTGTTCTTTCATTTCTCCTGTTGATATTTTTTTTTCTGGTGCCCAGCCACTTATTATAGCTATACACAAGCAAATATTTAGTTGATACAACAAAATAATTGACCTCTCCTTCAGTCCATTGACTGAAGAAGAGGCTATTGGCTGCCGTGTTGACTTAAAATCCCATAAACACACACACTGCAATATATCTGCTCTATGTGCGGTGTGTTGCGGCATCATTCATTGTAAATTATACCACAATGCACTTTAGTGTAGAGCACAATGTATGCAGAAATCTACAATATATGCAGAAATCTACACTTGCTGGCCACTTTATTAGGTACACCTTGCTAGTACCGGATTGGACCCCCTTTTGCTTTCAGAACTGCCTTAATTCTTCATGGCATAGATTCAACAAGGTGCTGGAAACATTCCTCAGAGATTTTGGTCCATATTGACATGATCGCATCACGCAGTTGCTGCAGATTGGTCGGCTGCACATCCATGATGCGACTCTCCTGTTCCACCACATCCCAAAGGTGATCTATTGGATTGAGATCTGGTGACTGTGGAGGCCATTGTTGTATAGTGACCGCATTGTCTTGCTCAAGAAACCAGTTTGAGACGATTTAAGCTCAGGTAGGCCGTGGGGTTTAAACAACGCTCAATTGGTACTAAGGGGCCCAAAGTGTACCAAGGAAGTATCCCCCACACAATTACACCACAACCATCAGCCTGAATCGTTGATACAAGGCAAGATGGATCCATGTTTTTTACTCCAAATTCTGATCCTACCATCTGAATGTCACACGGATTAAATGGAGACTCATCAGACCAGGCAATGTTTTTCCAATCTTCTATTGTCTTCTATTGTTCTATTTCATGGCAGGGAATCTTCTTTTCTTTCCGGGAATTTTCTTTTCTTGCACATGCGCATTTCTTTTCGAATACATCTCTCACACGATTCTCCCATCATTGATTAGAAAATTGTTCATATTTCAAAGAATTTCCAACATGCCCGGTTACTCAAATTCGATGGCCGCAAGAAAATCAGCTGTTGCTGCAGCCCACTAATGATGTGAAATTCAAACAAAAATTCTTAAATAAGATTTTATAAAGAAAATTCTTTCGAAATTCGACCCATGTATGGCCTGCCTTACTCTTGCCTTTCTATCATCTCTAACCCCTCTGCCCATTCTAATCTGACATCAACAAGGCATTTTCGTCCACACATCTGCCACTCACTGGATATTTTCTCTTTTTCGGACCATTCTCTGTAAACCCGAGAGAAGGTTGTGTGTGAAAATCCCAGCAGATCAGCGGTTTTTGAAATACTCAGATCAGCCCGTCTGGCATCAACAACCATGCCACGTTCAAAGTCAGTTAAATCCCCTTTCTTCCCCATTCTGATGCTCAGTTTGAACGTTAGCAAGTCATCTTCACCACATCTAGATGCCTAAATACATTGAGTTGCTGCCATGGGATTGGCTGATTAGCAATTTGTGTTACCAAGCAATTGAACAGGTGTACCTAATAAAGTGGCCGGTGAGTGTAGCATCAGCCTTGTCCTACTTTTCTTGTATGCTGCTAAACATGGCAACAGGGCGTTTGTAGATGCAGCTGTGTGTATGGCACCATTGACTCCAATAGTACTGCATTTAGATACATACAAAATTCTGTGCTGTCTAAACGTGGAATTTTAGACATCCTTGTGAATGGGCCCTAAGAGATAAGATACCACACAGGCAGAATGTTTAATTCTGTGCTTGTAATTTGAATCTTCAATAAGAACACCAGAACACAGAGCACCAAAGGGAGGAATGTATTGTTGACCAGGAGGGACTTCATTTGAAACGCTTAAAACACTTGTTGCTCACTACAAGAATCTACTCTATCACAAGTACAGGACGTGGCTTAGTGGCTGTCAGCTCTTCTTAACATCTTGATCCTTAACTATGAATCCAACTCTTACATAACACCCCTAGTAATTGGTACTTGAGGCTTCACAAAAGACAAATATAATACATTCCCAAGAGTTCTGACTGCAGAATATTGGAAATAATGGTCTGATTTATTAAAGTTAGATGTTACCTGAAGGTGTTGATCGCTGAGACCATTTAAATAGCTATCAATTCTGGTGGGTGCTGGAAAAATGATATCTGTAATCTAGTTAATTGGTAAGAGAAGCACATCAAATTCCCTTTACATTACTTTATTTTTTTTATTTAATTCAATCACTTTTATACAGCCCAATTATTTCTGTAGTGGATAACAGAGAATGTAGAACCTTTCCCATCAGTCTCTGGCCCCTAAGAAGCTTACAGTCTAATGTTCTTATCACAGTCACACATACAGTACATACATATACATACACATATTAGGACCAGTTTGGGTGCAAGCTGATTAAGCTATCAGCCTATAACTAAAGCATAACTCCATAACTTTTTTTTAGCTTTGTAAAAAGTGAAGAAGAATTTAAACTTCCATTAGGTTGTAATTTCTGTCTGTGATACCACTGGGCAGACTAGCTCCCATTTCATTCCCCTCTGCTCATACAAAAATGAGGGTAGCAGTTGATGGGGCAATAAAGAACACCCAGCAATAACATTTGAAAAATACTGATGGGACAATAAAGAACACCCAGCAATAAAATTATTGAAAAAGTTCCCATCACTTTCTACCCTGAAAGGAAGAGAAAATACATCTCTCCAATAGGGACACAGTGTCACGGAAGCAGACGGCCAGGCATGGTCATGCCCCAAGTGGCTCTAGGTGGTATTGAACTCATGACTGTCTGTTATTACTCCGGTTGCTTTGCATATGAGCCACTCCTCAGTTCTTTACTCTGCCTGCTTTCCAGCTAAGCCTAGTTCTGCATGAAGTACTGAGGGCTTTTCTCTGGATCTTACCTTGCAATCAGTACCTGTCACTCCTGGTTCAGATGAGGCAGTTTACCTAATCAGCTGGGTATAGAACACTGCCTCACTCTGAGGGCTTTGTCAGTTCATTGTCTCTATCATTGCCAAAGGTTCCTGTGTTCCTGTGTTCCAAGACTGATCCCGGCTTCTGACCCTGGCTTTGTTCTTCATTAATTCTGACTTCTGGATTCCCTGACTACGGTTTTACCTCGACTATCCTTTGGCAAATTCCTGTCTAACCCCCGTGCACAGATTCACAGCCCAGGTAGCTTCTTACCTTGTTACCGTGGGCTGTGTGTATTTGCAAGGGTGAGCATACATCTCTGCACTATGGACTCCAACCAAGGTAAGCTCCTACATAATGAGCTGACCAACATGGAGTCTGCAGAGATGTACCTTCCTTGCTCTGCAAGTCTCCAGCCTGGGCCAGACTGTTTCAGAGCTGCAGCAAGAAGTTCTGTTATTTAAAGCTACAGTACACCCAGCCCCAGAATCAGCATGTCCTGAGCCATTTGTGGTGATGCCAGAGAGGTTTGACGGTAGCCGTGCATCATTCGTGTGCTTTAAGATGGATTGTGAGCTGTTGTTTGCTCTTAAGCCTAGAACCTATGCCACCGCCTATATAAAGGTTCGCGCTTCCATCAACCTGCTCACTGGGCAAATCAAAATTGGGGCTCATCAGCTTTTACTGGAAAAGAGTTTAGTCTTGGACAGCTGGGAAGCATTTATGTTTGCTCTGGACTCTCACATTCCTGTTTTAAAGAAAACCAGTGTTCCCAAGTCTGTTCTTAGTTCACATGGCCTACAGGTACCCAGGGACAGGAATACCCTGTACAGATACGACTCCAAGCCATCCCAGTATGTGCCAAGCTATGAAGCTCTAACCCCAATAAGCCTAGACGCTCCTGAGGATACACACACACCTTCCCTGGAAGATGTGGAACCCATGGAGATCAGGGCCATCTGGTCCAAGCTAACTAATAGTGAAAGAGAGCGGAGGTGAGTATGGTCTTTGTTTCTATTGCGGAGTAAGAGGGCACTTTATCTCTTTCTGCCCAACTCGCCCACCTTGGCCAAAGGTTCTTCAAGTGGGTTCTATTAGGATCCATCCTACTACCCCTGTATCTCTGCGTGCTATCCAGCTTGAAGTTCCTGTGCTCCAGTCTGACGTTCCTGTGCCTGCTACCCAGTCCAATGTTCTAGTGCCTGCTGCCCGGTCTGATGTCCCTGAGCCCATGCTCCAGCTTGAAATTCCGGTGCCTGTGTCCCCCGCTTGAAGTTCTGGTGCCTGTGTCCCCACTTGAAGTTACAGTGCCCGTGTCCCCGCTTGAAGTGCCGGTGTCCCCACTTGAAGTTCTGGTGCCGGTGTCCCCGCTTGAAATTCCAGTGCCTGTGTCCCCGCTTGAAGTTCTACCACCTGACTGTACGTATGCTTCGAATGGCACCATTGTCCATAAGCAGGATCTGGTAATGTTTGAAAAAGCTTTGCAAGCGGCGAATGCACCCCTACAAGAACTTCAAAAACAACAAAGACCAAAAAGAAAAAGAAAAAGTCTTCTAACACTGCTGTTGATGCTTTGTTTCCCTGTGGTTTTGATGAGGACTGTATATATGGCATGGATGCCTATGGCAGAACATTCCTCCTGTCAGGTGACAATATGCTTGACTACTCTGGTGAGGAGGGTGGTTTGGACCTTGAGGACTATGCCTCTGAGGAACCATCTGTCCACAACCAGGGCATTTCTAAGGGGGGAACTGTCACAGTCCCAACCGTGCCAAGCAGACAGCCAGGCATGGTCATGCCCCAAGTCGCTCTAGATGGTATTGAACCCATGACTGTCTGTTATTACACCGGTTGCTTTGCCTCTGAGCCACTCCTCAGTTCTTTATTCTGTCTGCTTTCCAGCTAAGCCTAGTTCTGCTTGAAGTACTGAGGGCTTTTCTCTGGATCTTACCTTGCAATCAGTACCTGTCACTCCTGGTTCAGCTGAGGCAGTTTACCTAATCAGCTGGGTATAAAACACTGCCTCACTCTGAGGGCTTTGTCAGTTCATTGTCTCTATCATTGCCAAAGGTTCCTGTGTTCCTGTTACAGTGTTCCAAGACTGACCCCGCTTCTGGCCCTGGCTTTGTTCTTCGTTAATTCTGACTTCTGAATTCCCTGACTACGGCTTTACCTCAACTATCCTTTGGCATATTCCTGTCTAGTCCCCGTGCACAGATTCACAGCCCAGGTAGCTTCTTACCTTGTTACTGTGGGCTGTGTGTATTTGCAAGGGTGAGCATACATCTCTGCATTATGGACTCCAACCAAGGTAAGCCCTTAAACACAGAAGACAGTAAAAACCTGACAGAGGCCCCAACCCTTCCCCATTGTATCCAAAACAAAGTCAAATGTTTTGGCTTGAGCTGGCCTTTAAATTGTGGGAGGATCACCAAGAGAAAACCCATACAAACACATGAAGTATTTACAATCTTTATGCATTTCACTAATATGCATTTATGCAATTTGGAATTCAGAACTTGGAGCTCAGAATTCAAATTTCAGAATTTGTAATTCAGAACTTTTGGTTTGGAAATCGGAATGCAGAATATGTAACTCTGAATTCGGAATGTGAAACTTGGAACTCAGCAATCAGAACTCAGAATTTGGAACTCGGAACTCGAAATTTGGAACTCGGAATTTGGAATATGGAATTCTGAACTCGGAATATGGAGCTCTGAACTGGAAATTTGGAACTTGGACTTTGGAATTTAGGACTCAGAACTTGAAATTGGAATTGGGAACCCATAATTTGGAACTCAGAACTCGGAAAGTGGAATTCAGGAGTCAGGACTCAGAACTCAAAATTTGTAACTACAATAACAAAGAGAGGGTGCACCAGTCTAGTGCATTATCGTCATATATAATATTTTGATAAAATAAAAGTAAATGTTAACAAACACCAGTGTATACAAGCTCATTGATATGTTCCTAAACCAAAAACTTTTTACTAAACAAGAAGTAAAAGAATCTTTCCAACAGAACTTCAAACAACAGTAAAACGTTTACAGGAGTACTAATCCTTACCTACTCTATCAAACAGTTTAACAAAAAAAGTTTTACCTACGAAAATTTTCCAAAGTGAAAAATCTGCTTGGGTGAAATTTGCCTGCAAAAAATAATAATTTATTCTTTATTTTTTCTTTGTTTGAAGAGTGTGTATGTGTATGTTTGTGCGGGGGATGATCTAGTGTAGCTTAGCTTTTTAAATTTAGTGTAGTGTAGTCTTTGTATTTGTGTTTCTTCTTTGTATGTGTGTGTTTATCCGTTGTTTTTCCTTTGTCATTTTACCTTATTTGCTTTCTGTGAAAAGATTTGAAATGAGGTCTATGAAGAACATGTCTAGAATAGTTGAATGAAGCTTTTGTAATCCTCGGAAAGCAAATTAATGCCCTTCACACCCAAAAAAACACCAAAAATCACCTTCATTATACCCTTTCCATTTACTCCAATGCATTTCCTCAATGCTGCATCTTTTAAAAACAGACAAATTATTATAACTAAAAAAAATGATTTTCTATAGATTAGATATTGTCTACACTTGCTGACTGTTTTCAATAAATTCCTTCAAGAGAAATAAAACTGTAGAACAAATGAATAGTGTTACTGCCCTCCTCCATATATTAAAAAAGGTTTTTGTGTAAATTTCACCATTTTGGTCAAATGCATTGGAGACAATGGGAGAGGTGATATTTGTTGGTGTGGACTGCAATTGGCGCAATCTGCTTTAAATGGGTGCAATCAGCTTTATATGGCTCACATAAGCTCCTTTTTAAAGCAAGTCTAAACCCAAAATTGAATTTTATTTGTTGCAGCTTACCATTACTTGAATGAGGTGGCTGCATTTGTTTGTTTTTTTTCAACATTTTTTTTTTCCTTTTTGCTTCACCTGGTAATCCTGCAAAAACTAAATTCCTGTTATTAAGTGCCCACACTCAATTACTATGCTGTAATTATGATGGTAGCCATGGTTGTCACCCAGGATGGACTTTAAACATGTCTCCTCTTTGAATTTACATTACATGGGAGGTAGAGGGATTACTAGTACTAGGTAGAAGGAAGATAACTTTGTTTAGGTTTTCAGTTCAGCTTAAAGGAAGTGACAGGGAAACTGCATTTCTGGCAGGATAAACAGGTATTTTCTGTATTTGATGACAATGTGTTTTAGACTGGAAAATAAAAAGTAAGACAGCCACCACATCTACTGGTAAGCTGCACCATATTACATTTCTGCTCTTGGGTTTAGATATTACTTAACTATCCTTGACCTATTTTTTTTTCTGCCAAAAGAGCCCCTCCGTATTTTATGTTTTATTTACAGAAAGGAAAAAAAAGAGAAAAAATTAAAAAAACAGTAGTACACACGTATTATAATACAGTACATACAAAAAAGTAACACAAAGAACACCAATAAAATAAACTAAGTGAACCTAAAGACTCTACGCAATCCCTTTTTTCCTGCTGCAGTGTGGCACAGTAAAATGCATATTAAAGCTACATCCACACTGTGCAATTCTGTCTGCGATTCCAGAATCGCAACAAAATGCTTGCAGTACCATTTTTCTTAAGAAGCGGTGTGAATTTTCTGCGATTATGGTGTGACAAAACACAGTAAGATTGTGGCAAAAGATGCAACGCTCAATGCAAAAATTTGGTTCATGGGGCATTTTTGGGGTGGAGGGAAGCCCATTCACAATGAATGGTGCTGCTCCAAGAATGTGCCACAAAAGCATGCAAAAACCATGCAACACTGCAGCATCGCTCAGGTGTCACTGTGGTGTGAACGGGGCCTTACCCTAGGTTTACACCTATGCGTTTTTTTTTTTGTTTTTTTGTTTTTTTTTAGTGCAGTTTGCAGAAATGCACTACAGTCCATTTAACAATATTTCCTAGGGTACAAGTTCACTGCATTTTTGCGGCTGGTGCATTTTTGGAAAGGGTTGGGGACTTTTTTCCGTGTTTTGCATGTAATAGACTTCAATGGAATTGCACCAGAGAAGCAAGCGTTGTGTTTGTGATGCGTTTTTTTTTTTTTTTTAATGTGTTTTGCATTTTTTTATTTTAACACTGTATATAGCTGGTTGCTAAGCAGGGGGCCGGGAAGCCAGCCACCATGTCCTTAACAAATCAGTGATTCCCCACTGACAGCTGAATGTGTAATAAAAATTGCAGGCAAAAAAAAAATAGTGAAAAAAAACAGTGTGGGGTCCCCCCCAGGTCCATACCAGGCCCTTCGGGTCTAGTATGGATTCGGAGGGGACCTTCCATGCCAAAATAAAAAAATGGGGTCACCCCAAAATCCACACCAAACCCTTATCCGAGCATGCAGCCCGGCAGGTCAGAAAAGGGAGGGGACAAGCGAGCGGCGCCCCCGCTCCTGAACCATATCATGCCGCATGCCCTCAACATGGGGGGATTGGGTTCTTTGGGGGGGCAAAGCACCTTGCCCCCATGTTGATGGGAACAAGGGTCTCTTCCCGAAAACCCTGGCCGGTGGTTGTCGGGGTCTGCAAGCAGGGGGCTTATCGGAATCTGAAAACCCCCCTTTAAGAAGGGTTCCCCAGATCCCGCCCCCATGTGAATGGGAATCGGGTAAATCGTACCCCTACCCATTCACCCCAAAAAATGAAATGTAAAAAAAAAAGAAGAGCCGGTTTTTGACAAGTCCTTTATTAAAAAAATAGCTCTGAGCCGTCTTCTCCCGCTGCCGTCTTTCCCACTGCCGCTGTCTCCCCTGCTGCTTTTTCCCCGAGCCGTCTTTTCCCCCGAGCCGTCTTTTCCCCCGAGCCGTCTTCTCCCCCGAGCCGTCTTCTCCCCCGAGCCGTCTTCTCCCGCTGCTGTCTCTTCCCGCTGCTGTCTTCTCCTCGATCTGTCTTCTTGAACTATCTTCTCTCGTTGCTATCTTCTTCCTCACTGCCGGTCATCCGCTATAAAAAAAAGCCGCTCTTCTTCTTCTGTGGCTGTCTTCCTCCGTTGCGTTGTCCCCCCGCTGTCTGGTATCTCTTATATAGCCATGGGCCATCCAATGATCTAATGACATCACCCAGAGAGACCGCCCCTTGTGACATCTGCGGCATTAAAAATAAAAAAGTGGTGTTCCCCTCTGAATCCATACTAGACCCGAAGGGCCTGGTATGGACCTAGGGCGAACCCATGTCGTTTTTTTCGCCGGCAATTTTTAATTTTTTTTTTTTACATTCAGCTGTTCCCCGCTGACAGCTAAAGACTCATCGGTTGTTAAGGACGTGGCGAATGGCTTCCTGGTCCCCTGCTTAGCAACCAGCTGTATACAGTGTGTTTAGTGTGTGTTTAAAGAGAAAAAAACTTAAACCGCAAAATGCATGAAAACTGCATGCAAAAATGCATACAAAAACAAGGGTTTAGAAATGCAAAACACACTGCAAAACTTGCCTGAAAAAATGCATCAAGCGCAGCCGCATAGATGTGAACCTAGGCTTTCACATAGTTACATAGTAGGTGAGGTAAAAAAAGACACAAGTCCATCAAGTCCAACCTATGTGTGTGATTACTATCTATCGTATCGACATTGATAGATTTAAATTCATCAAAGATATTCACCTTTTCGCAAGAAAGCTAATGTATAAAGTGATCTATGACAATTCTTCTTCCACTGATACCTTAACTTCTTCTAATATGGTCCCGAATTTGGCCGAGATTCAGGCCATTGAGGAACTAATGTCACTCTGGGAGGAGGGAGACATTGATGACGAGGATATGTCGGTGTCTTGTGAGACTGGTGTCGTCATCCCTGGTGTCTCCCCCCCCACCCCCAGACTTCTTTTAAACTTAAATCACGTGCTTTTCCTATGCTTTCAACTAACCCCAACATTTGGGCTTTTGTCCAACAAATGACTACCGCAATCAAGAATATGGATCTTGATAACTTACATTCATTTAACTTGTCTGCTGCCCAGAGAAAAGCTCTTGAAACCCTTCAAATTCATCCTGGACTGGTTATCAAACCAGCCGATAAAGGGGGCAATGTTGTGGTCATGGATATTGATAACAAAGATTGGTATCGGCCTATATCACAATTATTCGTAGACAACATCAAATCTGAATATTACAAATTGATATTTTTAGCTTACCAACAAGGCACTATTGATTGCAGTACTTGGAAATATCTCAATGTCAAGGAGCCAAAAACACCCACTGCATAAATCATTAGTTAAACCTCCTGGTCGGCCTTTTGTATCTGGATGTCAGTGTCTTACCGAAAATACCAGTGCTCCGGTTGACAAATGTCTAGGTCCCCATGTCACATCTTTGTCCTCATGTGTTAAGGATACTATCCATTTCCTTCGCATTTTTGAGGGCAAACAATTACCCAAAGATGTATGGCTAGTTGCCCTCAACATGGAAAGTTTATATAACACCATTCCGCATAAAAAGGACATTGAAGTTTATCAGTAACCAGCTCCAAGAGAGGGGTCCAGGATTCGATTCATATTTGTTTTGGAACTGTTGGAGTTCATCTTGACATGGAATATTTTTATGTTTGGCCCTTCCTATTTCCTCCAGGTACAGGGGGTGGCCATGGGGACCAAGTGTGCCCCATCCTATGCCAATCTGTACCTGGGGGGGTGGCGTGGGAAAGGGAACTATTTGCCAACACCGGTCCATCTGACCTGTCTCATAATGTCATTTCTTGGCACAGATATATAAATGACATGCTTTTTTTCTGGTCTGGCACTCGAGATTGGCTCTCTCAGTTCATTAACTATCTGGCCATTAATGATTAAAATTCGAGGTTCACTATGGAATGTAGCCAATCAAAAATTAATTTTCTTGATCTGGAAATCATTGTAGACCATGAGGGAATACTTCATTCCGCCCTATACCGTAAACCTTCCTCCGGTAACACAATTCTCCATGCCAGTAGTGCACATCCCAAGCCCTTACTGGACAGTATTCCTTACAGCCAGTACTTGAGAATAAAAAGAAACTGCACCCAAGAGGCCGACTTTCAAAATACATCCCGCGATCTGTATCTGAGAAAGACAGAGGGTACAGTCATTCCCTTTTTAAAAAAAGATTATAATAAAGAAAAAAAAAACTAAAAAAGGAAAGATCCTATTTTTTCAACTAAAGTAACCAATGACCCACAACCTGTTCGTCTTATCACCCAATATTCTAGACAACATGCCCAAGTCAGGGATGTTCTGAATAGATTTTGGCCTATACTCACTGCAGATTGCACAATAAATAATTATATTAAGTCATACCCTGATATAACATATTGAGGATCCCCCTCTTTGAGGGGTCGCCTGATAACCAGTCACCATTCTTCCAAAAAGTTGCAGTCCTACACTAATGTTGGTACTTTTTCCTTGTGGAAGATGTGATGTTTGTTCCTTCATCTCTAATTCCACGGAAGTTTCTCTTTCCAATGGCTTGACTCACGTTATCAGACATAGAATAACTTGTAGGACAGTGGGGATCGTTTATTGTGCCACTTGCTGATGTGGTTGTTACTACGTCTGCTAGTCTAAACAACCTTTCTGTAAACGCATCCGAGATCATGTAAAGCCATTATATCACTACTGCACTTAATAGACATGTTGGATTACAACAAAATTTTGAGGAAGGAAGGGGATGAAGGGGAACGGGCATACGAAGAATAGACCTGAGATGTAGGATGTCCTCCACTGTGCTTAACGTCCTAATTATGGGGTAGGGGGTTCAGGGTCCCCGGAGGCGTCCACCCAGGAGGACCAGATTTTATCAAACTTCCCCGGGCATTGCCTACTTTCATACGTCAATATATATAGGGGGAGTACCGTATTCTCCGACCTTCTCCATGAGGCCAGGGTAGGAGGCTCTACCAGTTTCCATCGCAGTAAAATGTCACGCCTAGCGTAGTACAATGCGAAGGTTAGACACAATTTACTATACCTATCTCCCTCAACATCCTCCAGATGACTAAGCAGTAGTATTTGGGGATCCACCAGTAAGTCTGAGCCTATGACATTGCTCAGAGTGGAGGCCACTGCTGACCTAAAGGGTCGGATTTTGGGACAAGACCAGACCATGTGCCAGATAGTGCCCACCTCCTGCCTGCATCTCCGACAGTTGGGATCTCTTTGATGGTAAATGCGCGCCAGTCTCTGTGGGGTGAAATACGCTCTGTGTAGGAACTTAAATTGTATAAACCTGTCTTTTGCAGCGATCATGGAGGGAATGTAGGAGATTAAACACTCCTTCCCTTCCTCCTCGTCCAAAGAGGGAATATCAACCCTCCACTTTTCCCAGGTTTTAGTTAATTTGGCATCATACTCCACTGTAAGATATAGATATAGTGTTGAGAGAGGCTTCCCCATCACACTGGAAGTCAAGAGCCGTTCAATGGAATCTGGCTCCAGAATGAGGGGGGCTGGGAACTGAGCTTCAAAGGCGTGCTTCAGCTGCCAGTACCTGAATTGGAAGGAGGACAGAATAGCGAAGGATTGCCTCAGGGCTTGGAAAGTCAGGTTTTAATGTAAGGATTCCCTTTTTTGCCCAGAGAGAGGGGTCCGGTATACTGTTAAAGTGGGGGAGCATAGGGTTACCCCATAGGGGCATGTGAGGTGAAATGTGATTGGGCTTCTGATATTCTGATATATTTTCCTAGCCTCCTGCCAGACCCTCACGGTGGTTTGCATCAAGGTTGTCATGGACGAATTGGCCCTGAGTCCACGAAACAGGAGATTGCTCAGGGCAGCAAAGGAACCCAGAATGGCTGCCTCCAGAGTGACCGCCGGATTCTGTGTGGGCTGGGAGAACCACCACCGAATCGTGACCAGAACAGCTGCCCAATAGTAGATTTGAAAATTCGGTAGCGCCAGACCCCCCCCCGAAAGTGGGAGATATAAGATCTGCTTGGGCACCCTGGGTGGCCTCCCAGCCCAGATAAAGTGTATCAGCAGACTCTCCAGTCTTTGGAAAAAAGTCCTAGGGATGTGTATGGGTGTGTTACAGAAGAAGTAGAGATACTTGGGAAGGTAAATCATTTTTAGCAAATTGACTCTGCCAACAGGGGTCAGAGGAAGGGAACGCCAAGCAGCACACCTAGCCGTAAGCTGTGTCATAAATGGTCGCAAATTGTTGTCCATGTAGTCCTGGACTTTAGCGCTAATTTTAATCCCCAGGTATTTGAAGTCATCTACCCATTTGAGCTGCGGGTGTGGTACCCTAGGGGTTAAGGGATGGAGCGGGAAGAGAACCGACTTGTCCCAATTAATGCGAATCCCCGAGTAGCCACCAAATCGATTAATCAGATCCAGTGCAGTCTGCAAAGAGGACGATGCATCCGAGCATCGTCCGCGTACAACGATAACTTCTCCTCAATTGGACCTACTTGAAGACCCCTTACCCCAGGGTCGGCCCTCAACAATACAGCCAGGGGCTCCATCGCCAGAGCAAATAGGCCTGGGAAGAGGGGGCATCCCTGTTGCGTGCCTCGAAACAATTGGAACTTCCCGAATAGGCATCCGTTGGTACGTATTCTAGCTGAGGGGCCATGGTATAGCATGCGGAGCCATTTCGTGAAACCCGGGCCAAATCCGAATCGCGAGAGCACTTCCCATAAGTAGCCCCACTCGACGGAGTCAAAAGCCTTCTCCGCGTCGAGTGAGGCCACCGTTCCTTTAGTCACCTCGTCTGCCCTGTCTATGTGAGTATGAAGACATCTGATATTAATGTCAGTTCCTCTCCCGGGCATGAAGCCCATTTGATCCCTGTGGATGAGGGCAGTAATGACCGAGTTAAGCCTATTGGCCAATACTTTTGCCAGTACCTTTGCATCCAGGTTCAGAACGGATATAGGGCGATACGAGGAGCATAACGTGGGGTCTTTCCCTGGCTTAGGGATCACCACTATGATCACTTCGCTCATTGTGTCCGGGAGTTTTTCGAGACGCGTTGATGCAGAGAAAAGGTCCTGAAGTTTATCAACTAGTTCTGTAGCATATTGTTTATAAAACTCCACAGGGATGCCATCGGGTCCCGGTGTTTTCCCTGTCTGCATTGATTTAAGTGCCCGTAGTATCTCCAAGGACGTAATTGGGGCATCAAGCTTGTCACGATACGTTACTGTAAGGGTTGGGATATCAATGTCATCTAAGTATGCTACCAGATCCTCCCTTCTATAGTCTACCCTGGACCTGTAGAGGGATTCGTAGATTTCTGCAAAACAGCAATTGATCCCTTCGGGTGTATGGATCAGCTGTCCCGAGGAGTCCCTAATATGTGAGATGCTCATCCCTCCCGCCTGTTCCCTGGAAAGCCAGGCCAACAAACGGCCTGACCTCTCTCCCTGCTCAAAAATCCGTTGGGATTGAGCCAACATTTTCTTCTGGGTAAGAGAGGTATGGAGACGAACCACCTCCTTCGTCATAAGTTGTAGATGCGAATAGTGCACAGGGTCCCTTCTATTCCATCTTGATCACCCGGCTTACTCCATCTGCCTCTGATGGGTGTGTTTAGCTGAAACATCGACCTATTGTCGATGAGCAGCTTTCCCCATTGATTTGATCCGCTTCACGTTGACGACCTAGTCACGTGATGCGGATGTTATCCCGCACAGCACTATGGGCCTTGTTGGCCAATGGCGCCGAGGCGGCGCATGCACGAGGGCCCTCATCCGCTCACGATCGGTGACGTCAGACGCCGATCGTGTGGGGGGCATATAAAGCCAGCTTGTCCACATTCTACTCTGCTGGACTCCAGGGGCGCCTATGACTGTTGCCGTTAACCTAATGGTAGGTTACTTCACTAATACTCATTCTTGATTCCTTTTATTCGGCCGCTTTGGCACCTTCTACATTCTTCTATTTATATTGTTTTTTTTTAGGTGTTCCACCTTTCTAATATCAGGCTTCCCTTTGTCTTGCTGGCATTACGTATCACCACTATCCTAATCGAATGATCAAAACACCTGGATTTGGGGTAGGGTGTTTAGACTGCTTAGGTGAGTGCTCTATCTGTGCCTCTATGGTGTCTTCATTCTAGTCATCAGCTCTTACTTTGCATTGGTGTTACACACTAACGTTTTCTTCTTCTTTTCTTCTTTCTTCAGTAGCCCTTTATTTTTGATGGTGTTTGACTCATTATCATCAATTTTTGGCCTACATTGATACCTTTTGGTGCCCCTGCATTTATACTGATTTTTTTTATGTATTATACTGATACAATTTTTTCGTTCCAATATACCAGGCCTTTGTCAGCCCCCTGCAGCCATATAATTTCGGTGCAGTTCTGCTGATTCCTCTGGGGGGGTCTTGGTGTCATATTCGCCATCAGGGATATCAGGGTAGGTATTGGGGTGTGTGGGGTTTACCAGCCATGGGGAGCCATTTACAGCCATGCCATGCTTCCAGCATTTATAAAATATAAAATATGTCTGTTTTTCTATATCTATGCCACCCTGCTGAGGCCACCGCCTGTGGAAGGGAATTCCACAACCTTGTCGCTCTTAAAGTAAAGAACCCTCTACGTAGTTTAGGGTTAAACTTCTTTTCTTCTCATTTTAATGAGTGGCCACGAGTCTTGTTAAACTCCCTTCTGCAAAAAGTTTTATTCGTATTGTGGGGTCACCAGTACGGTATTTGTAAATTGAATCATATCCCCTCTCAAGTGTCTCTTCTCCAGAGAGAATAAGTTAAGTGCTCATTATTGTATTTCATGTGTTTGCATATTGCAGTACCATTCAATTTTAATGGCACACCAAGATACTAAGGATCCAGCGCACAATTGTTGCAGTGCACCACAATACACAGTAATGTACTACAGTAAGTTGTGGTCTACTGAATTTTCAAAAATGGCACATGTTCGTTTTCATGCACATTTTGGTGCATTGCCAGCCTATTCAATTGACCGGACTGCTTTAATGCGATGCAAGTTACCATGTGAAAAAAATGTGCTTTAATGTATTACATTAATGCAACACACCAGTACACCAAGGTCTGAATGTACACTCATTGATTGTCTAATACATAAGCAGGAAAAGACCCCAAAGTAGAAGTATTACCACTGAGGCTGACCATGACAGGAAGGTATGGAAGTTGAAGTTAGGACAGCACTGCACTTTGAGTTCAGTCTTGTAAATAAAAGGTCTTTAAACCATTCACACTGTGAAGGACCCTCCCAGTTTGCAAAGCTGTGAATAAGTGTTGTTAATGAGTTAACGCACTGCTAATGAGTTACTAATTCAGTGCCAAAGTTATGTAAATCAGGCTGAGAATAAATACAACAAACTGCATTCTGTATTAGTTCCTGCTGGCAATGCATGGTAGAGGATTTAAAGAAATACATCTTACAGGTACTAATAACGCAGGTCTGGATTTCAGCTAGCAGTCAGTATCTTGATTGGTAATCAGTACCCTGAGTTTATTAATAATTCTCACCACCTGCGCCCCTGCACAGGCACCATTACAAATTAATTATATAGAGTATCTGTGTCGGGGAGACCCTGTAGGGGAGATGCAGTAAAGATAACTGTTTACTTTTCAAGAGATAAACCTTCCTAGATTCTGTGTAATTCTCCAGAACCTTCAGAAATTGTTGCACTTCAGGGACTAGATTTAAACAAGTTGTGTAGTGGCTTTGTGCATTATTTATTATTTCTTTTGGTGGTATTTGATCACCTCTGCGGTTTTTATTTTTTGCGCTATAAACAAAAAAAGAGCAACAATTTTGAAAAAACAAGTTTTTTACTTTTTGCTATAATAAATATCCAAAAAAATAAAAATAAAAAAAATTCTTTATTAGTTTAGGCCAATATGTATTCTTTTATACATATTTTTGGTAAAAAAAAATCTCAATAAGCATATATTGATTGGTTTGCGCAAAAGTTATAGCGTCTACAAAATAGGGGATAGATACATATCATTTTTATTATTATTATTTTTTTTTTACTAGTAGTGGCAGTGATTAGCATTTTTTAGCAGGACTGCGACATTGTGGCAGACAGATTGGACACTTTTGACACTTTTTTGGGACCATTGACATTTATACAGTGATCAGAGCTAGAAATAGCCACTGATTACTATATAAATGTCACTGGCAGGGAAGGGGTTAACACTAGGGGGCGATCAAGGGGTTAAGTGTGTCCTAGGAAGGTGTTTCTAACTGTTGGAGGAGTATTGGCTCTGGCATCGCACCATGGGCAGAGTGGAAATGAGGGGATGGAAGGCGCATGATCTAACGCATGAATCAAAGTGAAATCGTTTATTCATAAACAAAATAGATGAGTACAAAGAAATTACTATGAATTCATACAAACTAGGTTTCAAGATATTCATTAAAAATTAGTTATGCCCATACAAGGGCAAATGATCAAGGTAGGCTAACACGTTTTGAGGTGTTCGCTCTTCATTAGAGCCTTGGAAAGTAAAAAAGTCTGTAGGATGTGGTAGATATACATGGAGAGGGGTGGCTGATTAGGAGATGTATCCCATAGTGGGTGATGTGTTCTTCTTTACTCCAGAGGTATCCACATCACATCGCTCTAGATGGATAAATACCAAATGTATGTGTGTATAATTGGGGTTCTAGTAGAAGGCACATGTGTACAAAGTGTTGGGATTATACATTGTAATTACATACAGGAGACTTTAAAAAAAATGTTGAAACATTAGAACATTGAGTCATTGAAGTATTGAAACATTAAGGCATTAAAAACCACTAAAACCATTAGAAGCTAAAAATGATTGAATTGGCCGACATACACCTGCGGCGGTTTGCGCAGCCGTGCCAAATAGAGCTTTCTTTTGGTGGTATTTGATCACCTCTGCGATATTATTATTATTATTATTATTATTATTATTATTATTATTATTATTTTTTTTTTATATTTTTTTGAAGATCGAAATTTTGCAAAAAAAAAAAGTTTTTCTTTGTTTCTGTTATTTTTTTTGTAAATAAGTACATTTTCTTCTTCAATGATGGGCACTGATATGGCTGCACTGACGGGCACTGAGAAGGTGGCACTGATGGGCACCGATGAAGTGGCACTAGTGAGGTGGCACTGATGGGCACTGATGGGCACTCGTAGGCAGCCCTGATGGGTACTTATGGGTGGCACTGATGGGTACTTATGGGTGGCACGGATAGGCACTGATAGGTGGGCAATGATTGGCACGGATGGGCACTGATAGGTGGCACTGGTGACACTGATGGGTGGCATTGCTGGGCATCATGATTTTTATTGTGCCATAAAGGTGGCAGTCAGTGCCCATTTGTGGGCACTGATTGGCATATGTTTGGCATTAATTTTCACATGTGGATGGCCATGCGGGATGTTCCTGGCCATCCACATGTTAGGAGCTTCCCTGGTGGTCCAGTGTGGGCATCCGAGGGGGGGCTGCACTGATAAACAATCAGCACAGACCCCCCCCTGTCAGGAGAGCCACCGATCGGCTCTCCTCTACTCACGTCTGTCAGAGTGAGGAAAAGCCGATCAATAGCTCTTCCTGTTTACATCGCGATCAGCCGTGATTGGACATGGCTGATCACATGACAAAGAGCCTCCGCCGGAGGCTCTTTACTGAGATCCGTGTAGCTGTGTGTCAGTCTGACACACCGCACCACCGATCGCCGCGATGCGTGCCCCCACGGGCGCGTGGCGGCTGCTATCCTGCAGGACGTCAAATGATGCCCAGTCAGGATAACTGAACCACTGCCCGGCCGTCATTCTGCTATAGGCCGGATGGGAAGTGGTTAAGATGGTAATCAAACTCACTCACCTTATCTGCATTAAATTTGCCTCAGAACCTGTGTAATTCATATGTGTTCGGTTTTAAAGGGATGAAGTGAACCAGCATCCGTCTGTTTTCGGTGGATAGGATCAGATGGGATGGCGGCAGGTGTCAGCTAACATGTGTCTGCTGACATCTGCCGCTCTATATTAAAGACTGGAGGGTCCAATCGGGTCTGAAAAACTGGCAGGCAGACCTGATCAGACAGCCCGTGTGAAAGGGGCCTTACTAAAGCTGGTGCATACAGAATCTGGTGCAGCTGTACATAGTAACCAATCAGCTTCTAACTTTAGCTTGTTTAAACAAGTTTTGGCAACAATCCCCAAGTCACACTGGTGCGACTAGTCATGCTATTTGACAGTTTCAAATTGCATGAAAAGTAGCACCCTATTGTCCGCAATAAAAGTGGTCAAATTGGCACGACTCTGAGTCGACCGATTTTGAAAGTAGTTCTTGCACTACTTTTTGCAAGTTCAGGTATGACTTGTGTAGACATCTGTGCATACAATCAGTCTTCCAAGTAACACCTGAAGCAGCACTACTTTGAAATTATACTATTTTAAGTGAAGTAGCATGATTTCAATGTCCTGTTCGGTGTGACCGATTGTCACCTACCTTACAGCGGAGTCCGAAATGACGAGGGTGGCCTCTTGCACGGTCCCGGTCCTAGCACCCCTGGAGGTTGAGACAGGGCTGCTAGGGCGACGGAAGGGTGCAGGTGCCTGCTGGCAGGATCAGGAACACCAAAGTCTTCTTGGAAGAGGTGGGATGCTGATCACTGGATAGGTTCAGGAAAAGTCCAGCAGGGGTACTTGCAGGGTCAAGGACAGGCAGGAGTTGGCAACGTGCTGGCAACGAGGTACACAATTGGCAGGCAGATTCGTAGTCAGGGACTAGCGGAGGTTGGCAACAAGCTGGCAGTGAGGTACAGGATCGGAAGACAGAGCCGTAGTCAGAAGTTCAAGCCGGGTTCGGTACAGGAAGCAGAGGCAGACAGAGATGCAGGGGTAATCCGAGAGGTTAGTCAAGGAAGGCCGAGGTTCAGGATCAAAGGTCAATCAAGCAAGGCAACAGCAAGGGTACAGGAACGAGCTTAGACAATCCAGCACTGATACTAGTATGCTGATCATTTAAATAGGGCGCCTCGCGCCGTGACTCGTTGGCGTGCGAACGTACACGCGCTGACATGCACTCGTTTGTATGGTTGCGTTAACATGCATGCCTAGTCCGGGGCTCACTTGTTCTTACCATACGTCTGGCTGGCGCACGGGAATGGGCACTTGTGATGGTTCTCTGACATTGCCCCTCCTTATGGGCAGCCTCCGGATGCCCATCTGGGCCCTCCTTTCCGGATGAGAGCGATGAAAAGCTTGTATAAGTTTTGGGGCATGGAGGTTTGCTTCTGGTTCCCAGGAATTTTCTTCTGGACCAAAACCTTTCCATTTAATTAGATATTGATTCTGTCCCTGCCTTCTCCTGCAATCTACAATGGTCTCGATTTGGAACTCCTCTTCTCCATCCACCATTATGGCCTCTGGGGGCCCCATTTCATGACCTGGAAAGGGATTAACCACATCAGGCTTCAACAAAGAGGTATGAAACACAGGGTGGATCTTAAATGAGTCGGGAAGTTCAAGCTCATAAGCCACTGGGTTAATTCTTCTTTTGACTGGAAAAGGTCCTAGATATTTAGGTCCTAATTTCCTGGATGGACAGGCAAGTTTCAGATTCAATGTCGAAAGCCATACATGATCACCAACCTTCAAATTCTGTTTAATTCTCTGTAATCCACACATGGACGGAGTGAGTGGTCTTTTTTTTTCAACAAAAAATATTCCTGCCCCGGCTGGTGAAGTAGAGTGACGGATGAACCCCTTCTTGAGGTTCTCATTGACATAATCTTTTAAGACCACGAGTTCAGGCTCTGAAAGGGGAAAGATGTTCTCAAATGGAATTTCTGCCCCTGGTAAAAGTTCAATCGGGCAATCATAGGCCCGGTGGGGAGGAAGAGTGTCTGCTTTTTGCTTATCGAAAACATCCAGGAAATCATGGTACACGGATGGAACAAGGTCTTGGGATTCGGATACTGGTTTCAGACAACCAATAACTGGAGCTGTATGGTGGAGGATCTGGAGAGGATCTGGAGACAGTTGTGAAGGCAAAAGTAGGACTGAAAAACCACCTTGCCGGTTGTCCAATCTATCTGTGGGTTGTGTGCTTGCAACCATGGCATTCCTAGAATGATCGTAAAAAGTGGTGAGGATATAACGTCCAGGCACAACAGTTCTTGGTGGTTAGGTGAGATGTCAGCGGGCAAGGGTTGGGTTTCTTGGACGATGGGCACAGATTTGATGTTGGACCCATCAGCTAATCGTATAGACAGCTTATGTTGCTTAGATCGTAGAGGAATGTTGTGTTGCAGGACGAAGGCACGATCGATGAAGCAGCTGCAGGCACCTGAATCATGTATGGCCTGGACCTGAAGCACCCCTTCTGGAAGCTATAGGGAGACAGGAACAACAATGTGAGTCATTCTTGCTAGAGTCAATGAATAATGATCAAGAGGAAGAGAGTCACACTTAGGGGTCTTGTTGGGACACATGTTGGCGTAATGACCGGCTCCTCCGCAGTAGAAGCAGAGATTATTTGTACGACGGCGCTGCTTTTCTTCTGGTGTCAAGGGTGCACGAGCAAGCCTAACTGCATTGGCTCTGGAGCTTCAGTGGTAGGAGCAGATAGTGGGGGTGCAGAGGTAGGTAGGTGGCTAAGTACCCTGGGTAACATCCACATGGGCCGGTACTGGCTGGACCTTTCAGATCTTCGCTCCCTCAGCTGGCGATCGATCTGAATGGACAGTTGGATCAGTTCTTCGAGGGAATCGGGGATCCCCACACAAGCTAGTTCATCTTTAAGTGTCTCTGAAAGTCCTAAGCGGAACTGAAAACAAAGAGCGGCATCGTTCCATTGCGTGTCGGAACTCCACCGTTTAAAGTCTGTAACAGTCCTCCATGGGCCTACGAACCTGCTGGAGGGTGTGGAGGCTGGTCTCGGCTGTAGTGGTACTTTGAGGATCATCATAAAGTTTAGCCATCTCATCCAAAAAAGAGTCTATAGTACCCAGCAAGGGACTGGCTTGCTCCAATAGATGATGAGCCCAGGTCTGGGGTTCTCCCTGCAGTAATGAAATGATGAACCCCACCTTGGTACTTTCCAGAGAGAAGGTGCGGGGCTGTAGCAGAAAACACAAATGGCAGGCGTTCCTGAAAGCACAGAATTTGCTGCGATCTCCCATAAATCTCTCATGGTTCTGGGGGTGGCACCACTACTGTGGGTGTAGAAGTTGAAACTGATGATGCAGGTGCTGCGGCTGTCCGATGTGCTGAGGTGCTTGGAGAGAGGGACTCCACTCGTTGTTCGAGTCGCTGGTAGCCATCTTGCAGGCCCTGGACTGCTTGAGTGAGGTTAGCAATCTGTTGACACAGAGCATCCATGGCTGAGGCCCCCCTTTCCGACTCCATCTGGCTGGATTGTACTGTCACGTACCTTACAGCGGAGTCCGAAATGACGAGGGTGGCCTCTTGCACGGTCCCGGTCCTAGCACCCCTGGAGGTTGAGACAGGGCTGCTAGGGCGACGGAAGGGTGCAGGTGCCTGCTGGCAGGATCAGGAACACTGAAGTCTTCGTGGAAGAGGTGGGATGCTGATCACTGGATAGGTTCAGGAAAAGTCCAGCAGGGGTACTTGTAGGGTCAAGGACAGGCAAGAGTTGGCAACGTGCTGGCAGCGAGGTACACAATCGGCAGGCAGATTCGTAGTCAGGGACTGGCGGAGGTTGGCAACAAGCTGGCAGTGAGGTACAGGATCGGAAGACAGGGCCGTAGTCAGAAGTTCAAGCCGGGTTCGGTACAGGAAGAAGAGGCAGACAGAGATGCAGGGGTAATCCGAGAGGTTAGTCAAGGAAGGCCGAGGTTCAGGATCAAAGGTCAATCAAGCAAGGCAACAGCAAGGGTACAGGAACGAGCGTAGACAATCCAGCACTGATACTAGTATGCTGATCATTTAAATAGGGCGCCTCGCGGTGTGACTCGTTGGCGTGCGAACGTGCACGCGCTGACATGCACTCGTTCGTATGGTTGCGTTAACACAGTGTTTCTCAACTCCAGTCCTCTAGGCGCCCCAACAGGTCATTTTTTCAGGTTTTCCATTATTTTGTACAGGTGAATTGATCAGTTTCACTGCCTTAGTAATGACCACAGCTGTTTCATCTGAGGGAAATCCTGAAAACATGACCTGTTGGGGCGCCTTGAGGACTGGAGTTGAGAAACACTGCGTTAACATGCATGCCTAGTCCGGGGCTCACTTGTTCTTACCATACGTCTGGCTGGTGCATGGGAGTGAGCACTTGTGATGGTTCTCTGACATTGCCCCTCCTTATGGGCAGCCTCCGGATGCCCATCTGGGCCCTCCTTTCCGGATGAGAGCGATGAAAAGCTTGTATAAGTCTTGGGGCATGGAGGTTTGCTTCTGGTTCCCAGGAATTTTCTTCTGGACCAAAACCTTTCCATTTAATTAGTTATTGATTCTGTCCCTGCCTTCTCCTGCAATCTACAATGGTCTCGATTTTGAACTCCTCTTCTCCATCCACCATTATGGCCTCTTGGGGCCCCATTTCACGACCTGGAAAGGGATTAACCACATCAGGCTTCAACAAGGCGGTATGAAACACAGGGTGGATCTTAAATGAGTCGGGAAGTTCAAGCTCATAAGCCACTGGGTTAATTCTTCTTTTGACCGGAAAAGGTCCTAGATATTTAGGTCCCAATTTCCTGGATGGACAGGCAAGTTTCAGATTCAATGTCGAAAGCCATACATGATCACCAACCTTCAAATTCTGTTTAATTCTCTGTAATCCACACATGGACGGAGTGAGAGGTCTTTTTTTTTCAACAAAAAATATTCCTGCCCCGGCTGGTGAAGTAGAGTGACGGATGAACCCCTTCTTGAGGTTCTCATTGACATAATCTTTTAAGACCACGAGTTCAGGCTCTGAAAGGGGAAAGATGTTCTCAAATGGAATTTCTGCCCCTGGTAAAAGTTCAATCGGGCAACCATAGGCCCGGTGGGGAGGAAGAGTGTCTGCTTTTTGCTTATCGAAAACATCCAGGAAATCATGGTACACGGATGGAACAAGGTCTTGGGATTCGGATACTGGTTTCAGACAACCAATAACTGGAGCTGTATGGTGGAGGATCTGGAGAGGATCTGGAGACAGTTGTGGAGGCAAAAGGAGGACTGAAAAACTACCTTGCCGGTTGTCCAGTCTATCTGTGGGTTGTGTGCTTGCAACCATGGCATTCCTAGAATGATCGTAAAAAGTGGTGAGGATATAACGTCCAGGCACAACAGTTCTTGGTGGTTAGGTGAGATGTCAGCGGGCAAGGGTTGGGTTTCTTGGACGATGGGCACAGATTTGATGTTGGACCCATCAGCTAATCGTATGGACAGCTTATGTTGCTTAGATCGTAGAGGAATGTTGTGTTGCAGGACGAAGGCACGATCGATGAAGCAGCTGCAGGCACCTGAATCAATTATGGCCTGGACCTGAAGCACCCCTTCTGGAAGCTGTAGGGAGACAGGAACAGCAATGTGAGTCATTCTTGCTAGAGTCAATGAATAATGATCAAGAGGAGGAGAGTCACACTTAGGGGTCTTGTTGGGACACATGTTGGCGTAATGACCGGCTCCTCCGCAGTAGAAGCAGAGATTATTTGTACGACGGCGCTGCTTTTCTTCTGGTGTCAAGGGTGCACGAGCAAGCCTAACTGCATTGGCTCTGGAGCTTCAGTGGTAGGAGCAGATAGTGGGGGTGCAGAGGTAGGTAGGTGGCTAAGTACCCTGGGTAACATCCACATGGGCCGGTACTAGCTGGACCTTTCAGATCTTCGCTCCCTCAGCTGGCGATCGATCTGAATGGACAGTTGGATCAGTTCTTCGAGGGAATCGGGGATCCCCACACAAGCTAGTTCATCTTTAAGTGTCTCTGAAAGTCCTAAGCGGAACTGAAAACAGAGAGCGGCATCGTTCCATTGCGTGTCGGAACTCCACCGTTTAAAGTCTGTAACAGTCCCCCATGGGCCTACGAACCTGCTGGAGGGTGTGGAGGCTAGTCTCGGCTGTAGTGGTACTTTGAGGATCATCATAAAATTTAGCCATCTCATCCAAAAAAGAGTCTATAGTACCCAGCAAGGGACTGGCTTGCTCCAATAGATGATGAGCCCAGGTCTGGGGTTCTCCCTGCAGTAATGAAATGATGAACCCCACCTTGGTACTTTCCAGAGAGAAGGTGCGGGGCTGTAGCAGAAAACACAAATGGCAGGCGTTCCTGAAAGCACAGAATTTGCTGCGATCTCCCATAAATCTCTCATGGTTCTGGGGGTGGCACCACTACTGTGGGTGTAGAAGTTGAAACTGATGATGCAGGTGCTGCGGCTATCTGATGTGCTGAGGTGCTTGGAGAGAGGGACTCCACTCGTTGTTCAAGTCGCTGGTAGCCATCTTGCAGGCCCTGGACTGCTTGAGTGAGGTTAGCAATCTGTTGACACAGAGCATCCATGGCTGAGGCCCCCCTTTCCGACTCCATTTGGCTGGATTGTACTGTCACGTACCTTACAGCGGAGTCCAAAATGACGAGGGTGGCCTCTTGCACGGTCCCGGTCCTAGCACCCCTGGAGGTTGAGACAGGGCTGCTAGGGCGACGGATGGGTGCAGGTGCCTGCTGGCAGGATCAGGAACACTGAAGTCTTCATGGAAGAGGTGGGATGCTGATCACTGGATAGGTTTAGGAAAAGTCCAGCAGGGGTACTTGCAGGGTCAAGGACAGGCAAGAGTTGGCAACGTGCTGGCAGCGAGGTACACAATCGGCAGGCAGATTCGTAGTCAGGGACTGGCGGAGATTGGCAACAAGCTGGCAGTGAGGTACAGGATCGGAAGACAGAGCCGTAGTCAGAAGTTCAAGTCGGGTTCGGTACAGGAAGAAGAGGCAGACAGAGATGCAGGGGTAATCCGAGAGGTTAGTCAAGGAAGGCCGAGGTTCAGGATCAAAGGTCAATCAAGCAAGGCAACAGCAAGGGTACAGGAACGAGCTTAGACAATCCAGCACTGATACTAGTATGCTGATCATTTAAATAGGGCGCCTTGCGCCGTGACTCATTGGTGTGCGAACGTGCATGCGCTGACGTGCATTCATTCATATGGTTGCGTTAACAGGCGTGCCTAGTCCGGGGCTCGCTCGTTCTTACCGTACGTCTGGCTGGCGCACGGGGACGAGCATTTGTGATGGTTCTCTGACACCGGGGGCTAAAACCTAGAAGTTCATTGGTTACTATGCACAGCTGCACCAGATTCTATGTTCACCATCTTTAGTAAATCTCCCCCAATATGTCTCAATGTTCATTATATATGAGAATTTCATGATTGTATTATGTGACCGTTATATTGTGCCTGGCGCATGGCTCAATCTGGGTCCCCTTACTGATACATGCTTATAGCAAGTAATCTAGGTGTATATAGGTAACTTGTTTATATATTTTGCTTCTGTATGAATGTTCTGTAATGCACACGGTGATATTTATTATTATCAGCACATAAAAATTTTCCTGATGAAGCTGCAACAGTGAAACGCGTAGAGATACCACCTATTTATACAGTATATGGAAGTGTAACCTACTAGTTATGCTATGCTATGTTTTATATCATTTTCTGACACTGATGTTCAGTGGGTGGAAGGTAGATTTATGCCTGGCAATAAATATATTTACCATTGCTTTTAATTATCCTCAGGGCTATGATATGCCTTTTTTGTGAACCAATAAAAGATCTTTTTAAAATTATTTATTATTGTGTTATTCCTGAGATATTAAGCACTGTAAAGTCTTTTTTGTGGTATTTATCTTATTGTTATAGGGATGTGGTGCTCTTTTCACCTCCTAATGCCTGTACTACTGTATAGAAATATTGCATAGTAATATTTTGCATTCTCTTTTTGAGCCTGCGGAAAAAGATTAAAGTTAAAAGCAAATATATATTATATTGCAGCTTACCATATCTTAGATGTGGTGGCTGCAATTGTTTTCTTTAATTCAGTTTTTTTCCTTCTGTTTTCACCTTGTCATCTAGCCAGTAACACACCCTCTGTATTAGAGTCCCACTACTCTTGATTAAGGAGCACAGGGGACACTTTTGGTCAGCAGCATTGTCAGCCTGGGGGAAGGGCAGTGTTAGATGTACTAGCAGATTTAAATACACTAACAAATTGAAGCCAAACTCCAGCAGTTTTATTTCCTTTTGTAATAAATACAATCTGATCATTGTAAGCACCCCTGTCAATGGTAAATGTTTTTTTTCCCGGGGCTCAAAACAATAAAAGAGGCATAGACCCAAAAGGGGTTCTAGAAGGGGGAGGAGGATCCACTCTAAAAAGAAGGCGATCTGAAGGACTCCGGCCTCTTTAATCTTAGTTCAGCTTGTTTGTCAATGGAAGAAAAGCATGTATTAAATTATGGTTTGAAGATTGCTCCCTCACAGGCTCTAAACAAATTTGAAACTTTCATTGACATTCAAAAATATATGCAAGGTCAACATTCAACGGTATATGATTTTGAACCCCTTTCGAACCAATACCATAGTTTCTACTAATGTGAGAGATTCAACCCTATCCAATGCCTCATTATTTAATCCCCCAGGCCATTTGGCCCCTTCTATTTCAGTTTATAGGAATTTGGCTAATAAAGACCTGCAGCAGCTACAGGTTAAGAAGAATAAAAGGGAGTTCATGTTCAAAAAAGGTTTGGAGCGTCTTAAGTAGGGATGAGCCCGATGTTTGTTTGAGTTGAGCGTAAGTTTGACTCGAACATCGGGTGTTCGCCTGTTCGCTGAACAGCGAATAATATGTGGTGTTTGCGGCAAATTTGAAAGATGCCGGAGCAAAAGTTTGCAAAGTTTGCCCCCAGTATGGTCAACCGGTTTATGGCCAAGTGGGAGGAGGATGTCGTCTATCAGGAGTCCAGACCAGAATTGGACTTCTGGAAAAGGTATATAGACGACATCCTCCTCCTATGGGACGGAGATTTTAAATCCCTTGGTGTTTTCATGTCTATGCTGAATGACAATGATGGAGGCATCCTTCTACAGTATGAGACCAGTAGGTCTAAGATACATTTCCTTGATTTAAAACTCAGGGTTGTTGACGGTATTGTTATTACATCAACCTACTTCAAGGAAACAGATAGGAATGGATACATTATTACCAATAGCTGCCACCATAAAGCTTGGTTAAAATCCATTCCTAATGCCGCGTACACACGGTCGGACTTTCCGGCATACTTGGTCCAGAGACCAGAGTGTGCCGGACAATCCGCCCGTGTGTAGGCGCCGGCGGACTTTTCCGGCGGACTTTTTCCCAAAAGCCCGCCGGACCTAGATTTGAAACATGTTTTAAATCTTTCCGTCGTTTCGGGCGGAAAGTAAGCTCGTCTGTGTGCTAGTCCGACGGAAAGCCCGCTCGTGTGTATGCTGGTCCAACGGACCAGATACGACGTGAGGGCAGGGTATTGCATTTCACGCTCGCTGCAATAGGAAAAACAAATTTTCCTATTGCGGCAAGCGCGGGGCATTCCAGGCCCTTAGGTCTGGTATGGATTATAAAGGGGAACCCCCCCTACACCAAAAAAACGGCGTGGGGCCCCCCTAAAATCCATACCAGACCCCGATCCGAGCACGCAGCCTGGCCGGTCAGGAAAGGGGGTGGGGACGAGCGAGCGCCCCCCCTCCTGAACCGTACCAGGCCGCATGCCCTCAACATGGGGTGGGGGCTTTGGGGGAGGGGGGCACCCTGCGGGGCCCCCCCCACCCCAAAGCACCTTGTCCCCATGTTGATGAGAACAAGGGCCTCTTCCCGACAACCCTGGCCGTTGGTTGTCGGGGTCTGCGGGCGGGGGGCTTATCGGAATCCGAGAGCCCCCTATAATAAGAGGGCCCCCAGATCCCAGCCCCCCACCCTATGTGAATGAGTATGGGGTACATGGTACCCCTACCCATTCACCTAGGGAAAAAGTGTCAATAATAAAACACTACACAGGTTTTTAAAATATTTTATTAAACAGCTCCGGGGGGGAATCTTCCTCCGACTTCGGGGGTCTTCTTCCGGCTTCGGGGGTCCCTCCGGTTCATCTTTTCCCGGCGTCCGGTTGGTTCCTCTCCGCTCTCTTCTCCCGGTGTTCCAGTTCTTCGGCCGGCTCCTCCGCTGTCTTCAGGTAGCTCTCTTGCCAGCAGAGGTCCGGACTTCTGGGCTTCTTGTCTTCTCTTCTCTTCTCTTCTCTTCTCTTCTCTTCTCTTCTCTTCTCTTCTCTTCTCTTCTCTAGATGTTGACACGACGCTCTCTCCGGCTGGACTGCTTTCTGAGGGCTGTGTTGTGACTTATATAGGCGGAGACCCCGCCCCTTTATGATGTCACAGTCCCTGGGCATGCTGGGACTGTGACGTTTTAGGGGGCGTGGTCAACATCACCCGATGACCACGCCCCCTAAAACGTCACAGTCCCAGCAGCCCAGGGACTGTGACATCATAAGGGGGCGGGGTCTCCGCCTATATAAGTCACAACGCAGCCCTCAGAGAGCAGTCCAGCCAGAGAGAGCGTCGTGTCAACATCTGGAGAAGAGAAGAGAAGAGAAGAGAAGAGAAGAGAAAGAGAAGAGAAGAGAAGAGAAGAGAAGAGAAGAGAAGAGAAGAGAAGAGAAGAGAAGAGAAGAGAAGAGAAGAGAAGAGAAGAGAAGAGAAGAGAAGAGAAGAGAAGAGAAGAGAAGAGAAGAGAAGAGAAGAGGTCCAGACCTCTGCTGGCAAGAGAGCTACCTGAAGACAGCGGAGGAGCCGGCCGAAGAACTGGAACACCAGGGGAAGAGAGCGGAGAAGAACCAACCGGACGCCGGGAGAAGATGAACCGGAGGGACCCCCGAAGCCGGAAGAAGACCCCCCGAAGTCGGAGGAAGATTCCCCCCCCGGAGCTGTTTAATAAAATATTTTAAAAACCTGTGTAGTGTTTTATTATTAACACTTTTTCCCTAGGTGAATGGGTAGGGGTACCATGTACCCCATACTCATTCACATAGGGTGGGGGGCCGGGATCTGGGGGCCCTCTTATTATAGGGGGCTCTCGGATTCCGATAAGCCCCCGGCCCGCAGACCCAGGGCCGGATTTCCCACAAGGCCACCGAGGCCAAGCCTCGGGGCGTCAGTGGTACAGGGGCGCCGCCGCACACTAACATCAGCATGCAGTGCACCCGGGCGCCAGAGAGGTGGGGGCGCTGAAGCGCTAGAGTGCTCCTCTCCCTCCTCCTCCTCTCTGTGTCCAGACTGAGGCGGCTCCCTCCGCAGGTTACCTCCGCCACCGCTGTGTTTTTGGCTGCTCAAGCCCGTCCCCCCTCCCTCCTCCTGTCAGAGAAGGAGAGCAGCCGCCGAAGATTGGAGCGGCCAGTCTCTGTGCGTCGGCGGCGTGGGGGGGCGTGTTCTCCTCTGTCTCTCACTCCCGCCCAAGCCTGTGCCTGTCTCCATCTGTTCTGTTGTACACACTTGGAGGGGAGGTTGTCCTGGGGGGTCTGTACTAGTGAAGGGGGGGTTGTCCTGGGGGTCTGTACTAGTGAAGGGGGGGTTGTCCTGGGGGGTCTGTACTAGTGAAGGGGGGGTTGTCCTGGGGGGTCTGTACTAGTGAAGGGGGGGTTGTCCTGGGGGGTCTGTACTAGTGAAGGGGGGGTTACCCTGGGGGGTCTGTACTAGTGAAGGGGGGGTTGTCCTGGGGGGTCTGTACTAGTGAAGGGGGGTTTGTCCTGGGGGTTAGTACTAATGGAGGGGGGGTTGTCCTGAAATGTCTGTACTAGTGAAGGGGGGTTTGTCCGGGGGGTTTGTACTAATGGAGGGGGGTTGTCCTTGGGGGGTTGTACTAATGGAGGGGGGTTGTCCTGGGGGGTTTGTACTAATGGAGGGGGGGTTGTCCTGGGATGTCTGTACTAGTGAAGGGGGGGTTTGTCCTGGTGGGGGTCTGTACTAATGGAGGGGGGTTGTCCTGGGATGTCTGTACTAGTGAAGAGGGGTGGTTGTCCAGGGGGGTTTGTACTAATGGAGGGGGTTTGTCCTGGGGGGTTTGTACTAATGGAGGGGGGTTGTCCTGGGGGGTTTGTAATAATGAAGGGAGGGGTGGTTTGTCCTGGGGGGGTCTGTACTAATGAAGGGAGGGGCGGTTTGTCCTTGGGGGGTCTGTGCTAATGGAGGGGGTGGGGGTTGACCTGGGGGGGTTTGTACTAATGGAGGGGGGTTTGTCCTGGGGGGTCTGTACTAATGAAGGGAGGGGTGGTTTGTCCTGGGGGGGTTTGTACTAATGGAGGGGGGTTGTCCTGGGGGGGTTTGTACTAATGGAGGGGGGTAGACCTGGCAGGGTTTGTACTAATGGAGGGGGGTTGTACTAATAGAGGGGTGTTTGTCCTGGGGGGGTCTGTACTAATGAAGGGAGGTGGGTTTGTCCTGGGGGGGTCTGTACTAAGGGAGGGGGGTGGGTTTGTCCTGGGGGGTCTGTACTAAGAGAGGGGGGTTTGTCCTGGGGGGGTCTGTACTAAGGGAGGGGGGTGGGTTTTTCCTGGGGGGGTCTGTACTAAGGGAGGGGGGTTTGTCCTGGGGGGTCTGTACTAATGGTGGGGGGTTTGTCCTGGGGGGAGGGTCTGTACTAATGGAAGGGGGTGGTTTATCCTGGGGGGGTCTACACCCAGGAAAGTACACCCAGGGCTCCAGAGGGAGAGGGCAGTGCTGAGGGAACACCATCAGAGAGAGAACCCCGCTGCCCTGCACCACCAGAGGGAAAGCCACACAGCCTGGCGCCATCCCTGGCGGAGATAGGAATGGAGTCATTGCAGGAATACAGATCTGGGTGCTACCCAGCGGAGTCACCACAGGCAATTCAGAGTGAGCTGACTCCTGATCAGGGGAACCATTGCTGTATCGCTGGGTCAGGTGAGAGGGCCGATCGGCCATTATCTACTAATGTCCATAGGAACTGCAGTCTCTGACCATCTCCTGTATCATGTCTGCCGTCTCTGACCATCTCCTGTACTATGATTGCAGTCTCTGACCATCTCTTGTATCATGTCTGCAGTCTTTGACTGTATTATGTCTGGGGACTCTTTCTGGTGGTGTGGGGGGGGGGCGGCATTGAAGGGCCCGGCCTTGGGGTGGCAAAGGGAGTAAATCCGGGCCTGCGCAGACCCCGACAACCAACGGCCAGGGTTGTCGGGAAGAGGCCCTTGTCCTCATCAACATGGGCACAAGGTGCTTTGGGGTGGGGGGGCCCCGCAGGGTGCCCCCTCCCCCAAAGCACCCACCCCATGTTGAGGGCATGCGGCCTGGTACGGTTCAGGAGGGGGGGCGCTCGCTCGCCCCCACCCCCTTTTCTGACCGGCCAGGCTGCGTGCTCGGATCGGGGTCTGGTATGGATTTTAGGGGGGACCCCATGCCGTTTTTTCGGCGTAGGGGGGTTCCCCTTTATAATCCATACCAGACCTAAGGGCCTGGTATGACCCACGACGGGGCTCGCAAGGTGTCAATCTCGCCGATAAAAGCGGCAAGATTGACATCCTTTTCTAGTCTTCGTCGCACCTGAGTCACGTTCAAAATGAACGGACTTGTCCGTGTGTGGGCAAGTCCGTTCATTCTGAAAGTCCACCGTAACTCCGGCGAAAGTCCGTCGGAAAAACGGGCGGACTTAGCCCGCCGCAAAGTCCGGTCGTGTGTGGTCAAGTCCGTCCGTTTTAAAGTCCGGCGCACCTGGCGGACAAAGTCCGTCAGAAAGTGTGCCGGACCAAGTAGGACAGAAAGTCCGACCGCGTGTACGCGGCATAAGAGTCAATTTTTGAGGTTTAGAAGGAATTGTACAAAACAAGAAGATTTTGTGCATGAAGCCTCTAAACTTAAAGAAAAATTATTGGAAAACGGCTAAGAGGCCAATGATTTAGAGGGAGCGTTTAAACTTGCCCTGGATAAGAACAGGGATGATCTGCTAGTTTCCAAGCCTAGAAACCATGATGATAGTTTCAAGTTTGCTTTCCTCACTACCTACTCGAATCAGTATTTTGAGATTAAAAGAATTATGCAGAGGCAATGGAGAGTTTTGCAGGGGGATAGAGTCTTGGGGCCGAATCTTCCCTATAAACCCTATAAATTTATAATGGAGTTCCCCCATTGAAACTACAGATAGCACCTAATGTTGTTGATCCTCCCAAACAACTTTTGTTCTTTCAGAATATGGGGGGTTCCTTTCCTTGTAGAAAATGTCCAATTTGTAAAATAAATGCTCAAAAATGTAGGAGGACTGAGTCATTTCAGTCCACCTCCACCCAAGAAATATTTCCTATCAAACCTTTCATTATGTGTTCGACCAAGAATGTTGTATACATTATTTGGTGTCCATGTGGGCTCCAATACATAGGATGCACTGTACGTATGTTGCAGACAAGTTTGGGCAAACATATAACCAATAAAAAGAGGGATTTCCCCAAGCACAGCCTGTCCAAGCATTATGCTTTGTGACATGGCTGTAATCTTGAGGGCACCACCTTTCTGGGGATTGATAAGGTTACTAGCCACTGGAGGGGCAGTAATGTTGTCAGGGAGGTCTCCAGATTGGAAAAGAGATGGGTCTATCAAGCCCAAACTTATGCCCCATTCGGAATGAACATTGAATGGGACATTAATTATTTTTTTTTAATAATAGTTGATGTAAGGAAAATGGTATTGCTCTGAATATGAGATTAATATTAACCTTTAGGTTTGCAAGAAGTGCTTATATTTTAGGCAGGTTAATATTTCTGTTTAAGCATGTTGATTCATTTTGGTGTGTTTAATAATTGTACTAGTTTTTATGATTTGTATTTGGTGTAGTAATATTTCTTAACCACAAGATGGCGCTGCTTTCCGGGTTCACTCGCTTGCATAGGAACTGATTGGTTTTAAAACTAATATTGTCCCGCACGCTCTACAGCATTTTTTATCACTTAGTTTTGATGTTTTTTATTAATTACTATGCATTATTCTGCATACATTTAAGCCGTTCTTGAGTGTTAGTGGCCTGTGGTTGTGTTTCCGGTTCCCTGGAATGCAACCAATATCCGGAATTCACGTAAGTTGTCCCCTTTATAAACAGCAGCATTGCACGCCTAAGCCACACCCCTGATGACGCCTTTTGATGAAGAAACGCGTAGGGAGAAGCTGGAGCATGTGACGCGAACGTGAACCTGGACGCAGCGCCTATTTTGTTGGTTGGAAACGCTGGTTGTTTCCATATGCCTGGCTTGTATCAAAGAACATGTGAGTGTAATCTCTTTTATTCAATAAAATATGCTTACTGGATGTCTGCGCAATGAATATTCTTCTCTTCATTCCTGAGAGTACCATTGCTGAAGGTGAGGTTTATCCATTGGTTTTCCTGCCGATCGATGGTGGAGTTTGAGTATTGATATCCATACCTGTGCAGTGTGATCAGCATAACCCTATTGGAGTGGATCTATCTGCTTGTGGTGATCGCTGGTACTATCATTTGACTACCTACTGTGTATATCCCTTCGTTTTAGGGTAAAAGTCAGTATTATTGGGTGTTGGTGATGGCTTTTTCTATCCAGCGTACCTGTATTCACCTCAAGAATTACTTTGGCTCTCTAGGAACTCTTAATATATTTTTTAGACTTTATTTAAATAAGAGCTGCACCTCTTCCCTTATTTCCTCTATTATACTGAGCAATATTGTGTCAGCTGCTGTTTTGTTAGTTATTGATCTTAAGCGCAACAGATTTGTATTTTTACATCTGGAAGAGAGCTTGTTCTTGTGTCAACAATAGACTTAGGTCCCTTTTACACAGGCAATCTGATCAGGTCTGTTTGTTTTTCAGGTGGACCTGATTGGAAAGTCCATGCACTCCTAGACAGGCAAATGTAAATGGACATGTGTCTGCCCTGTGTGAAAGGGATCTTACTGGCCAGATCACCAGGTAAAAAGAAAAATGATGCAGCCATCATATATATAAATTGGTAAGCTACAAAATAATACATGTTTGCTTTTGGGTTTAATACCACTTTCATTCTTACACATTGAAAAAAGGCTTTTGTATACAGGCTCCATATCTTAAGCTGTAATTTACACAGAGAAGCAGATGACTTGTCAGTGGCGTCCCATTCCAGAGACTCCTCCCTTTTACTGCACCTAAGTATGACGTTTTGGTGGCAGTACAGTGTGCAGAGCTTGCATAACGACATTCCCAGGAATTAAATCTTTATATGTAACATACCTTACAACTGTTTCTTTAAGTATGAAATTGTCTCTTTTGTTTCTGATGCAAATATATATGAATGGGAAGCAGCTAGGAAAAGAGGAAAGCATCATTACTTATACACTGTGGTCTCCATCAGGCACAATCAAGCACTCCCACAACTTGTTCAAGGTTAGGCAGATTTCTCTTCACCCATTGTTCTTCAGAACTCATCTACCTGTTTATGGACAATCTTAAGCCTATTACATGCTAGTAGTAGCCCCCCCCCCCCTCCAGGCAGTCACAAAAAAAAATTTAATACGGACCCTTTAAAAAAAAAAAAAATACAAAAAAAGATCCTTAAGTGCACTGTGTTCGGACGCCGGACACAGTGCGCTTATGGGAAGTGCCAAGTCTAAGCAATCACAAGATTGTAGATGCAGCTCTTCATTTGCTGGCATTTATCCCGCCTTGCGGCGCTTCCTGAAGAGCCGACTAGCTTCTGCCTGGCGCTCGTAGTATCTATTACTATGGCCGAACGGTTTGATTGACATCTCAGTTTGATGTCACTTCCTGTTTTCTCTCTCCCATTGTGCCCGGGAGAGAGGAAACAGGAAGTATGAGAGGGGAGGCTCCTCCATCGCTGCTGCCAGTGCCCACACAGTAGGAGAGGACACCACACAGCAAGGTAAGTACCACTGTGCTGCTCCCACGGAGAACGGGAGGGTTCGATGAAACACAGGCAAGGCTGCATTTAGTGGACACAGGCTGGTTGCAATTGGTGGACACAGGCTGTATTTGGTGGACACAGGCCAGCTGCATTTGGTGGGTGCAGGCTGCATTTGGTAGGACACAGGCTGCATTTGGTAGGACACAGGCTGCATTTGGTGAGACAGGCTGCATTTGGTGAGACACAGGCTGCATTTGGTGAGACACAGGCTGCATTTGGTGAGACACAGGCTGCATTTGGTGAGACACAGGCTGCATTTGGTGGGACACAGGCTGCATTTGGTGGGACACAGGCTGCATTTGGTGGGACACAGGCTGCATTTGGTGGGACACAGGCTGCATTTGGTGAGATCCAGGTTGCATTTGGTGAGACACAGGCTGCATTTGGTGAGACACAGACAGGCTGCATTTGGTGGACACAGGCTGGCTGCATTTGGTGGACACAGGCTGGCTGCATTTCGCGAGACACAGGCTGCATTTCGCGAGACACAGGCTGCATTTCGCGAGACACAGGCTGCATTTCGCGAGACACAGGCTGCATTTCGCGAGACACAGGCTGCATTTCACGAGACACAGGCTGCATTTGGTGAGACACAGGCTGCATTTGGTGAGACACAGGCTGCATTTGGTGAGACACAGGCTGGCTGCATTTGGTGGGACACAGGCTGCATTTGATGGGACACAGGCTGCATGTAAGGACGGACTCCTCTGGGGACATCTGATGGCACAGGCTGCATTTGGTGGCCAGAGGCTGCATTTGGTGAGACACAGGCTGCATTTGGTGAGACACAGGCTGCATTTGGTGGGACACAGGCTGCATTTGGTGAGACACAGGCTGCATTTGGTGAGACACGGGCTGCATTTGGTGAGACACAGGCTGCATTTGGTGAGACACAGGCAGGCTGCATTTGGTTGAGACACAGGCAGGCTGCATTTGGCTGAGACACAGGCAGGCTGCACTTGGTTGAGACACAGGCAGGCTGCATTTGGTTGAGACACAGGCTGGCTGCATTTGGTTGAGACACAGGCTGGCTGCATTTGGTTGAGACACAGGCTGGCTGCATTTGGTTGAGACACAGGCTGGCTGCATTTGGTGGACACATTCTGGCTGCATTTGGTGGACACAGGCTACATTTGGTGAACACAGGCTGCATTTGGTGGACACAGGCAGGCTGCATTTGGTGGACACAGGCTGGCTGCATTTGGTGGGACACAGGCTGCATTTGGTGGGACACAGGCTGCATTTGGTGGGACACAGGCTGCATTTGGTGGACACAGGCTGACTGCATTTGGTGGACACAGGCTGCATTTGGTGGGACACAGGCTACACTTGGTGGACACAGGCTGCATTTGGTGGGCACAGGCTGTCTGCATTTTGTGGACACAGGCTGCATTTTGTGGACACAGGCTGCTTTTGGTGAGACACAGGCTGCATTTGGTGGACACAGGCTGACTGTATTTGGTGGGACACAGGCTGCTTTTGGTGAGACACAGGCTGCATTTGGTGGGGCACAGGCTGCATTTGGTGGGGCACAGGCTGCATTTGGTGAGGCACAGGCTGCATTTTGTGGGTCACAGGCTGCATTTTGTGGACACTGACTGCATTTGGTGAACACAGGCTGGCTGAATTTTGTGGGTCACAGGCTGCATTTTGTGGGACACAGGCTGCATGTAAGGACGGACTCCGCTGGGGACACCTGATGGCACAGGCTGCATTTGGTGGACACTGGCTGCATTTGGTGGACACTGGCTGCATTTGGTGGACACTGACTGCATTTGGTGAACACAGGCTGGCTGCATTTGGTGGACACAGGCTGCATTTGGTGGGACACAGGCTGCATTTGGTGGGACACAGGCTGCATTTGGTGGGACACAGGTTGCATTTGGTGGGACACAGGCTGCATGTAAGGACCGACTCCACTGGGGACACCTGATGGCACAAGTTGCATTTGGTGGACACAGGCTGCATTTGGTGAGACACAGGCTGCATTTGGTGGGCACAGGCTGGCTGCATTTGGTGGACACAGGCTGCATTTGGTGGGACACAGGCTGCACTTGGTGGGACACAGGCTGCATTTGGTGAGACACAGGCTGCATTTGGGGAGACACAGGCTGCATTTGGTGGGACACAGGCTGAATTTGGTGAAACACAGGCTGCATTTGGTGGACACGGGCTACATTTGGTGGACACAGGCTGCATTTGGTGAGACACAGGCTGCATTTGGTGAGTGATGTGCTGCATTTGGTGAGTGACGTGCTGCATTTGGTGAGACACGGGCTGCATTTGGTGAGACACGGGCTGCATTTGGTGAGACATGGGCTGCATTTGGTGAGACACAGGCTGCATTTGGTGTACACAGGCTGGCTGCATTTGGTGGACACATTCTGGCTGCATTTGGTGGACACAGGCTGCATTTGGTGGACACAGGCTGCATTTGGTGAGACGCAGGCTGACTGCATTTGGTGGACACAGGCTGGCTGCATTTGGTGGACACAGGCTGGCTGCATTTGGTGGACACAGGCTGATTTTGGTGGACACAGGCTGCATTTGTTGGGTCACAGGGTGCATTTTGTATGACACAGGCTGCATGTAAGGACGGACTCCGCTGGGGACACCTGATGGCACAAGCTGCATTTGGTGGACACAGGCTGCATTTGGTGGACACAGGCTGCATTTGGTGAGGCACAGGCTGTATTTGGTGGACACAGGCTGCATTTGGTGGACACAGGCTGCATTTGGTGAGACACAGGCTGCATTTGGTGAGACACAGGCTGCATTTGGTGGACACAGGCTGGCTGCATTTGGTGGACACTGGCTGCATTTGGTGGACACTGGCTGCATTTGGTGGACACTGGCTGCATTTGGTGGACACTGGCTGCATTTGGTGGACACTGGCTGCATGCATTTGGTGGACACAGGCTGGCTGCATTTGGTGGACACAGGCTGCATTTGGTGAGACACAGGCTGCATTTGGTGAGACACAGGCTGCATTTGGTGAGTGATGTGCTGCATTTGGTGAGTGACGTGCTGCATTTGGTGAGACACGGGCTGCATTTGGTGAGACACGGGCTGCATTTGGTGAGACACGGGCTGCATTTGGTGAGACACAGGCTGCATTTGGTGTACACAGGCAGGCTGCATTTGGTGTACACAGGCTGGCTGCATTTGGTGGACACATTCTGGCTGCATTTGGTGGACACAGGCTGCATTTGATGGACACAGGCTGCATTTGGTGAGACACAGGCTGACTGCATTTGGTGGTCACAGGCTGCATTTGGTGAGACACAGGCTGACTGCATTTGGTGGACACAGGCTGGCTGCATTTGGTGGACACAGGATGGCTGCTTTTGGTGGACACAGGCTGGCTGCATTTGGTGGACACAGGCTGCTTTTGGTGGACACAGGCTGCATTTGTTGGGTCACAGGGTGCATTTTGTACGACACAGGCTGCATGTAAGGACGGACTCCGCTGGGGACACCTGATGGCACAAGCTGCATTTGGTGGACACAGGCTGCATTTGGTGGACACAGGCTGCATTTGGTGGACACAGGCTGCATTTGGTGAGACACAGGCTGCATTTGGTGGACACAGGCTGCATTTGGTGAGACACAGGCTGCATTTGGTGAGACACAGGCTGCATTTGGTGAGACACAGGCTGCATTTGGTGGACACAGGCTGGCTGCATTTGGTGGACACATTCTGGCTGCATTTGGTGAACACAGGCTGCATTTGGTGGACACAGGCTGCATGCATTTGGTGGACACAGGCTGGCTGCATTTGGTGGACACAGGCTGGCTGCATTTGGTGGACACAGGCTGGCTGCATTTGGTGGACACAGGCTGGCTGCATTTGGTGGACATAGGCTGCATTTGGTGGACACAGGCTGACTGCATTTGGTGGACACAGGCTGCATTTGGTGGGACACAGGCTACACTTGGTGGACACAGGCTGCATTTGGTGGGCACAGGCTGTCTGCATTTTGTGGACACAGGCTACATTTTGTGAACACAGGCTGCTTTTGGTGAAACACAGGCTGCATTTGGTGGACACAGGCTGACTGTATTTGGTGGGACACAGGCTGCTTTTGGTGGGGCAAAGGCTGCATTTGGTGGGGCACAGGCTGCATTTGGTGGGGCACAGGCTGCATTTGGTGAGGCACAGGCTGCATTTTGTGGGTCACAGGCTGCATTTTGTGGACACTGACTGCATTTGGTGAACACAGGCTGACTGAATTTTGTGGGTCACAGGCTGCATGTAAGGACAGACTCCGCTGGGGACACCTGATGGCACAGGCTGCATTTGGTGGACACTGGCTGCATTTGGTGGACACTGGCTGCATTTGGTGGACACTGGCTGCATTTGGTGGACACTGACTGCATTTGGTGAACAAAGGCTGGCTGCATTTGGTGGACACAGGCTGCATTTGGTGGGACACAGGCTGCATGTAAGGACCGACTCCACTGGGGACACCTGATGGCACAAGTTGCATTTGGTGGACACAGGCTGCATTTGGTGAGACACAGGCTGCATTTGGTGGGTACAGGCTGCATTTGGTGGGACACAGGCTGCATTTGGTGGGACACAGGCTGCATTTTGTGGGACACAGGCTGCATTTGGTGAGACACAGGCTGCATTTGGTGAGACACAGGCTGCATATGGTGGGACACAGGCTGCATTTGGTGAAACACAGGCTGCATTTGGTGGACACAGGCTGCATTTGGTGAGACACAGGCTGCATTTGGTGAGACACAGGCCGCATTTGGTGAGTGATGTGCTGCATTTGGTGAGTGATGTGCTGCATTTGGTGAGACACGGGCTGCATTTGGTGAGACACGGGCTGCATTTGGTGAGACACGGGCTGCATTTGGTGAGACACAGGCTGCATTTGGTGAGACACAGGCTGCATTTGGTGTAAACAGTCTGGCTGCATTTGGTGGACACAGGCTGCATTTGGTGGACACAGGCTGCATTTGGTGGACACAGGCTGGCTGCATTTGGTGGACACAGGCTGGCTGCATTTGGTGGACACAGGCTGGCTGCATTTGGTGGACACAGGCTGGCTGCATTTGGTGGACACAGGCTGGCTGCATTTGGTGAACACAGGCTGCATTTGGTGGACACAGTCTGCATTTGGTGGGACACAGGCTACACTTGGTGGACACAGGCTGCATGTGGTGGGCACAGGCTGTCTGCATTTTTTGGACACAGGCTGCATTTTGTGGACACAGGCTGCTTTTGGTGAGACATAGGCTGCATTTGGTGGACACAGGCTGACTGTATTTGGGGGACACAGGCTGCTTTTGGTGAGACACAGGCTGCATTTGGTGGGGCACAGGCTGCATTTGGTGGGGCACAGGCTGCATTTGGTGGGGCACAGGCTGCATTTGGTGAGGCACAGGCTGCATTTTGTGGGTCACAGGCTGCATTTTGTGGACACTGACTGCATTTGGTGAACACAGGCTGGCTGAATTTTGTGGGTCACAGGCTGCATTTTGTGGGACACAGGCTGCATGTAAGGACGGACTCCACTGGGGACACCTGATGGCACAGGCTGCATTTGGTGGACACTGGCTGCATTTGGTGGACACTGACTGCATTTGGTGAACACAGGCTGGCTGCATTTGGTGGACACAGGCTGCATTTGGTGGGACACAGGCTGCATTTGGTGGGACACAGGCTGCATGTAAGGACCGACTCCACTGGGGACACCTGATGGCACAAGTTGCATTTGGTGGACACAGGCTGCACTTGGTGAGACACAGGCTGCATTTGGTGGGCACAGGCTGGCTGCATTTGGTGGACACAGGCTGCATTTGGTGGGACACAGGCTGCATTTGGTGGGACACAGGCTGCATTTGGTGGGACACAGGCTGCATTTTGTGGGACACAGGCTGCATTTGGTGAGACACAGGCTGCATTTGGTGAGACACAGGCTGCATTTGGTGGGACACAAGCTGCATTTGGTGGGACACAGGCTGCATTTGGTGGACTCAGGCTACATTTGGTGGACACAGGCTGCATTTGGTGAGACACAGGCTGCATTTGGTGAGACACAGGCTGCATTTGGTGAGTGATGTGCTGCATTTGGTGAGTGACGTGCTGCATTTGGTGAGACACGGGCTGCATTTGGTGAGACACGGGCTGCATTTGGTGAGACACGGGCTGCATTTGGTGAGACACGGGCTACATTTGGTGAGACACGGGCTGCATTTGGTGAGACACGGGCTGCATTTGGTGAGACACGGGCTGCATTTGGTGAGACACGGGCTGCATTTGGTGAGACACAGACTGCATTTGGTGAGACACAGGCTGGCTGCATTTGGTGGAAACATTCTGGCTGCATTTGGTGGACACAGGCTGCATTTGGTGGACACAGGCTGCATTTGGTGAGACACAGGCTGACTGCATTTGGTGGACACAGGCTGGCTGCATTTGGTGGACACAGGCTGGCTGCATTTGGTGGACACAGGCTGGCTGCATTTGGTGGACACAGGCTGGCTGCATTTGGTGGACACAGGCTGGCTGCATTTGGTGGACACAGGCTGCTTTTGGTGGACACAGGCTGCTTTTGGTGGACACAGGCTGCTTTTGGTGGACACAGGCTGCATTTGGTGGGTCACAGGGTGCATTTTGTGTGACACAGGCTGCATGTAAGGACGGGCTCCACTGGGGACACCTGATGGCACAAGCTGCATTTGGTGGACACAGGCTGCATTTGGTGGACACAAGCTGCATTTGGTAGGACACAGGCTGCATTTTGTGAGACACAGGCTGCATTTGGTGAACACAGGCTGCATTTGGTGAGACACAGGCTGCATTTGGTGAGACACAGGCTGCATTTGATGAGGCACAGGCTGCATTTGGTGAGACACAGGCTGCATTTGGTGGACACAGGCTGGCTGCATTTGGTGGACACATTCTGGCTGCATTTGGTGGACATAGGCTGCATTTGGTGGACACAGGCTGCATTTGGTGGACACATTCTGGCTGCATTTGGTGGACACAGGCTGGCTGCATTTGGTGGACACAGGCTGCATTTGGTGGACACAGACTCCATTTGGTGGACACAGGTTGCATTTGGTGGACACAGGCTGCAAGCATTTGGTGGACACAGGCTGGCTGCATTTGGTGGACACAGGCTGGCTGCATTTGGTGGACACAGGCTGGCTGCATATGGTGGACACAGGCTGGCTGCATTTGGTGGACACAGGCTGACTGCATTTGGTGGACACAGGCTGCTTTTGGTGAGACACAGGCTGCATTTGGTGGGGCACAGGCTGCATTTGGTGGGGCACAGGCTGCATTTGGTGGGACATGGGCGGCATTTGGTGGGATACGGGCGGCACTTTGTGGGACACGGGCGGCATTTTGTGGGACACGGGCGGCATTTTGTGGGACACAGACTGCATTTTGTGGGACGCAGGCTGCATGTAAGGACGGACTCCGCTGGGGACACCTGATGGCACAGGCTGCATTTGGTGGAAACAGGCTGGCTGCATTTGGTGGACACAGTCTGCATTTGGTGGACACAGGCTGCATTTGGTGGGACACAGGCTGCATTTTGTGGGTCATAGGGTGCATTTTGTGTGACACAGGCTGCATGTAAGGACGGACTCTGCTGGGGACACCTGATGGCACAAGTTGCATTTGGTGGACACAGGCTGCATTTGGTGAGACACAGGCTGTATTTGGTGGGCACAGGCTGGCTGCATTTGGTGGATACAGGCTGCATTTGGTGGGACACAGGCTGCATTTGGTGGGACATAAGCTGCATTTGGTGGACACAGGCTGCATTTGGTGGACACAGGCTGTATTTGGTGAGACACAGGCTGCATTTGGTGGACACAGATTGCATTTGGTGGAAACAGGCTGGCTGCATTTGGTGAGACACAGGCTGGCTGCATTTGGTGGACATGGGCTGGCTGCATTTGGTGGACACAGGCTGGCTACATTTGGTGGACACAGGCTGGCTGCATTTGGTGGACACAGGCTGCATTTGGTGGGACACAGGCTGCATTTTGTGGGACACAGGCTGCATGTAAGGACGGACTCCACTGGGGACACCTGATGGCATCTGGTGGCAAGCGACATGGCTAGTGACACGCTCAGGGCTCCCACTGATTCTGCATTATGGTGAGTTGAATGATTTCATTTTATATTACAATGTAATAATAGAAATAAAGCGCTTCAATCATCTTGACACCATAACTACCATGGTGCCGGGATGATTGAAGTGCTAACACCAAGTGTTTGGAATATCTTTATCTGCTGATTGTTAAACTTTCTAGAATACACATATTTCTATTGTGTAGGATCTGGGCCTGCTGTCCCTCCATCACTCTCTCCCTCTCCCTCCATCCCTTGTTCATTTCAGACGCTAACCACACCACCTTAGAGCCACGCCCACTATTTTGGTGAAACCACGCCCATTTTCACCAAGTGTTAGGAGTCAAAAAGGAAAGGGCGGGGTCTGGCACCCCCCATCCTAAAACTTCACCAGCCGCCACTGCGTTCAACCCAGAAGGGCTGAATAATAAAAAAACCTGACAGCCCAGGAGAAGCCACTGTACTAACTATCCAACATTAGTACAGTGATATCCCCTGCTATGCTATTGTGTTCTAACAGGGGGCTGATCGGAAGCCGATCGGCCGACTGCAGTACACACGGCTTGATTGTCGGCTGGTTTCTTTTGAACTGGCCGAAGACGCCCGACATTCAGCCCATGTGTACTAGGCTTCAATATACTCACATGGCTATAGCTGCCCCCCCATGCAAGTGAGAAATTACCATCATCAGCTTGTGATGCCGCATTACCATAGCTTCACCCTGTCAGCTGTATTGAGGTTAAGTCTTCATGGACACGGATGCAAAAAACACAATAATTAGATCCATATGATCAATTTTTTTCAACCTCAGTGCAGCTGTAATATAGTCAAAGAGTCTATTCGCATTGTTGCTTTTAGATCCATATTCTAGAAAAGCGTTCAAATCTGTAGAAGAAAATGGCCAAATCCTGCATTCATAGATGTTGTTTTTCACATATTTCACTTTCCTGGTGCATCATGGCAGCATACAATAGGCTGTGTCTCCGCCCCCACAAACTGATAGGACTGGTTAACTATAAATCAAACACAGACCCGGCTCACAGCATTCTCCTTTTTTCCTCACCTGATCAGGACTGAAGTCGCGAGGTATCCCTTACCGCTTGTTGCCCCAGCCAAGTTCAGCCTCTCCTGGGTGGAAGTCCTTCCTGTGCAGTCTCTAGATGAGCTATATGGTTGGAACTCCATTCTGGTGGTGCAGGTCTGTCAAAGAAAGCTTTAAACAAGCTTTGAGGTAAGTGACAGTGTTTCCCTTTGCTTTCCATATGCCTTTTACTTCTTTTCTCTGTTGTGTGGGCGTTTGCCATTTCCAAGATATAGTTACATAGTTACATAGTTAGTAAGGTTGAAGACACCAGTCCATCCTGAGTGAGTGTAGGTGTGTGTCTACAATTGCCTCTATCCCTGTACATTGTGTCTCATTAAGATGCTCATCTATTATATTATCATTTATTTAAGGTACCCATATAATGCCGTCAACCTACGCAGCACTCTACCCACACATCGCACACTCACATCGGTCCCTACCCTCAAAGAACCCACAATCCAAGGTCCCCAACTCACTTTCATATACTAGAGGCCAATTTTGAACAGAAGCCAATTAACCTACCAGCAGCAAGATGGCTGCAGCAGTGCGAGTACACTCTGAGCATGAGAGGCAGGAAATGATGTGGCCACTGTGACCAGTTTCCTGGCCAGAGCTTATCCAAGATGGTGATCTGAGCATGCTCAGGCACTGATATTATCACTAATGGCAAAATGTGATAATTTTAAATGGTTTTATGGCATTTTTGGGCAACACATGGTCTTGTGCAACTCATGCATGCTGGATGCTTATGTGGTCATTGTTTACTGGTACGTTTTCCCTTTTGATGGCATTTACCTGGGCTTTTCCTATCTCTTCTCAGTGTTGCGCTGGGATCATTGTACTCTTTATGCTTTCACCTGGCCTCTTCCTATCCCTTCTCAATGCTTGCTCTGGGATCACTGTGTTATGCTGTTTTTCATTTCAAGGAGAGTGAAAATATGCAGCGCTAAGTGAATGATTGGCAAAGTAAATTCAAGTCCACAAATCTTTAAACTCGATAATGCATCTTGTGATAAATAAATCATAAAGTCTCAAAGTGAAATACTGTGAAATAATAAAGTGTCCAATTTTGTCAGAACATGGAAGGGGCCATTCCTGGATGGTGGATATCAAGCATGAGCTGACAGAGGTGGTATAGATCCGTAGATGGAACCAACATCAATATTACTCAACATCGGTGGATGAGAAAAGATGGGTACTCTTACCAGATATGGTGGACTCCCCTGTCAGCGACATGAAGTCAGTCAAGCAATAAGCCCAGCCGGGCAGAAGGAAGGGTTTCAGGATGGTAGAGCTGGCTGGATGGACTTCAACCAAACCTCAAGAAGTCATCAACCGAACCTCCAAGGATCTTCAAGGCAGGTCATCCAGGTGGGGATTCCAAACTCCAGGCTCTGGAGGCAGGATGTGTCACAAGTGGCCCAATAAGGGCAATCGCTCTCATCCAGATAGTATGTAAAGAGAAATTAGAACTTCCGCAGAGGTAAAAAGGGGGAGATTTTTATTTTAAAAACTCTACAGATAAAATAGTGATCACATAAATGGCAAAGGCAGCATGGAGAGGGGGCAACCGCCTGACGCGTTTCGACCTAATGGTCTTCAACTGGGGCATACCCACTTCATACTGCTAATATTTATAAATAATCATATAACACATCACCAATGGGGAAGAAGAACTCCAATTGGATTTCATTGGACCAGAGACATCCACCAGGTCTGGAGGCTTGTCACATGGTCCGGTAAAGCCAATGAACAAAGGGCTAGGAAAGGCAGGTGGGTGTATCCTCCAATTAATCCACAGACTGGAAATCGTCAGTCCGTAGGAAGAGCCACCCGCGTGTCAAACAGAAGAATATGACGTGGCGCTGTAAAGCCCGCCAAACCTCATTCCAAGATCACATGATCGGGAGGGGAGAAGGCATGTCACATGACCGCGGGGAGATCCTGGTGGTTGAACATCATTTGAAATTTAGAACTTATTTCAAACCTACCGACCGGAATTGTTACATTCCGGTCAACAGCTGCCACCAGGATCAATGGTTGAAGGCAATCCCATGTGGCCAATTTTTGAGGTTGCGTCGCAATTGCACCAGAACTACTGATTTTCTATCCCAGTCTCAGATACTTAGGAATAGGGTTGAGCCGAACACCCCCCGGTTCGGTTTGCACCAGAACCTGCGAACGGACCGAAAATTTGCACAAACGTTAGAATCCCATTGATGTCTATGGGACTCGAACGTTCGAAATCCAATTTTAAAGGCTAATTTTCATGGAATTGTCCTAAAATGGGTTTGGGGACCCGGGTCCTGCCCCAGGGGACATGTATCAATGCAAAAAAAAGTTTTAAAAAAGGCAGTTTTTTCGGGAGCAGTGATTTTAATGGTGCTTAAAGTAAAAAAAAAAAAAAAGTGAAATATTCCTTTAAATATCGTACCTGGGGGGGTGTCTCTAGTATGCCTGTAAAGTGGCACGTGTTTCCCGTTCTTAGAACAGTCCCTGCGCAAAATGTATTTTTTTAAAGGAAAAAAAGTCATTTAAAACTGCTTGCGGGTTTAATGTAATGTCGGGTCCTGGCAATATGGATGAAAATCAGTGAGACAAATGGCATGGGTACCCCCCAGTCCATTACCAGGCCCTTTGGGTCTTGTATGGATATTAAGGGGAACCCCGCACCCAAATTAAAAAAAGGAAAGGTGTGGGGCCACCAGGCCCTATATACTCTGAACAGCAGTATACAGGTGGTGCAAACAAGACAGGGACTGTAGGTTTGTTGTTAAGTAGGATCTGTTTGTAATTTTTAACAGGTAAACTTTTAACGTGTTTAGCTCCAGCCAAAAAATCTTTTTTAAGCCTTTTGGAAAACATCACCCCTGTGACATTTGTTTTGCTGTCTGTGCTCCTCTTCAGAAGATTGAACCTCATTTTTTGTACCAATGACAAATGTTTTTTGAAAATTTGTTTTTTTTTGTGAAACAAGGATTGGTGATAAAGCATCAGTGGAAAGGAGAAAAGTTTTTCCCATATTAACTCTTACAGGAGAGAATTTCCCTTCCTAGGGGTAGATTTCATCTCACTTCCTGTTGTCTCCTTCTGTTTGCAAGTAGGAGTCTTGTAAGTTGGATGTTTGAAAGTAGGGGCCTGCCCTATATACTCAGAAGAAATTTGGGCCTTAGGTGTTGTTGTGGCCACAACACTGTAAGCCCTCACAGGGCCCTGCTGTGAAATATTAGATCAAGAATTGTAATTACATGCCCCTGTTGAACAGGGGCTGAAAAATTGGGCCTTTAGTGGTGGTGGTGGTGCCACAACACTGAAAGTCCTCACTCGCTCTTGGTGGGCGCAGAAACGGGCCCTGCTGTGAAATATTAGATCAAGAATTGTAATTACATGCCCCTGTTGAACAGGGGCTGAAAAATTGGGACTTTGGTGGTGGTGGTGCTGGTGCCACAACACTGTAAGTCCTCACTCGCTCTTGGTGGGCGCAGAAACGGGCCCTGCTGTGAAGTATTAGATCAAGAATTGTAATTACATGCCCCTGTTGAACAGGGGCTGAAAAATTGGACCTTAGGCACTGGTGCTGGTGCCACAACACTGAAACTTCTCACAGAAACTCTAGTTGGAATGTAGGAATGAGCCCTGCTGCAAAGTATTGCATCAAAAATTGTAATTACATGCCCCTGTTAAACAGGGGCTGAAAAATTGGGCCTTAGGCACTGGTGGCGGCGCCCATAAGCAAAAATGTTCTTACAAGCTATCAGTGTGATCATTGAGGAGGAAAAGAATAATTACTCAGGATAGTCACTCAGCATCAGCATAGGCAGTCTTTGAAGGGATCTGAGATTTCAAAAAAAATTATTCGGTTACATCAGCATCAGGTGCTTGGTAGCTGGTGGTGATCCAAGACTGATTCATTTTTATGAAGGTCAGTCGATCGACCGAGTCGGTGGACAGACGCACCCTGTGATCGGTTACAAAGCCTCCAGCAGCACTGAATGTGCATTCCGAAAGAACGCTGGATGCAGGACAGGCCAGTAGCTCAATTGCATACTGTGCAAGCTCTGGCCAGTGATCCATCCTCAAGACCCAGTAACCCAGAGGATTTTCGGTGGGAAAGGTGTCCAAGTCAGATCTTGCCCCTAGGTATTCCTGTACCATGTAAAACAGACGCTGGCGATGGTTGCTGGAACCGATCATACCTTGGGGCTGCGGACTAAAAAATTGTCTGAACGGATCGGTCAGGCGGCCACCTTCTCCACCGCTCCTCATTTGACTGACCGAAGCCTTAGCAACACGTTGTCCAGAAACAGGAGTTTGTAACCTCCCAGTCTCTGGGAACACCTTGCACAGACCTTTCTGCAAGGCCTCCTGAAGATGTTTCATCCTCTGCTCCCTCTGCGACAGCAAGATAAGGTCCGCAACCTTACTCTTGTAACATGGATCAAGGAGGGTTGCCAGCCAGTATTGGTCCTTCTCCTTGATACCACGAATACGAGGATCCTTACGCAGGCTTTGCAGGATCAGGGAGGCCATGCAGTGTAGGTTTGCTGAGGCATTCAGTCCGGAGTTCTCTGGGTCACTAAGGATGGCATGGTCCGCAGCCACCTCCTCCAAGCCATGTACAAGTCCATGTGTTTCTTGAGACTGATCCCTTAAAGACTGATGCTGAGTGCCAGGCTCCACCTCCATACTGACACAATCCTCCTCCTCCTCCTCTTCCTGTGTGATCGGCGGGCACGCAGAAACACTGTCTGGATAAAGGGGGCCTTGAGAGCTAAGGAAGTCCTCCTCTTCCTGCCTCTGTTCTGCCTCAAGTGCCCTGTCCATTATTCCACGCAGCGTGTGCTCCAACAGGTGGACAAGGGGGACAGTGTCACTGATGCATGCACTGTCACTGCTCACCATCCTCGTGGCCTCCTCAAATGGAGACAGGACAGTGCATGCACTGGCGTGGGGAAAAAAAACAAGCTCCCCTGACCCTGTCCTGGTGCCATAGTCGCACAGGTACTCATTGATGGCCCTCTACTGCGTGTGCAGCCGCTGCAGCATGGTCAACGTTAAGTTCCACCTGGTGGGCATGTAACAGATTAGGTGGTTCTTGGGCAGGTTAAACTCCTTTTTGGAGGTCAGCCAGCCGAGCACTGGCATTATATGACTGGCGGAAATGCAGACTTTCCTGGCCTGCCTCAGGACATCCTGTAAGCCCGGGTACCTGCCCAAGAACCGCTGCACCACCAAGTTAAGGACGTGAGCCAAACAGGGTACATGGGTCATTTGTCCCTGTCGGAGGGCAGAGAGGAGGTTAATGCCATTGTCGCAAACCACCATTCCTGCCTTAAGTTGACATGGCGTCAACCACCTCTGAACCTGCCCCTGCAGAGCTGACAGAACCTCTGCCCCAGTGTGGCTCCTGTCCCCCAAGCACACCAGCTCAAGCACCGCATGGCATCTTTTGGCCTGCATACTTGCATAGCCCCTTGAACGCCTACGCAGCACCGCTGGTTCTGAGTACAAATCACAGGAAGAGGCCATGGATGAAGAAGAAGAGGAGGGGGTGGAGGAAAGAGGTGTGTCACAATCATTAGTAGTGGCATTTTGGAGGCGTGGTGGCGGAACAACCTCCGACACTACTGCACCTTGTCCTGCATCCTTCCCAGCTGCCAGCAGAGTCACCCAATGCGCGGTGAAACTTAGGTAACATCCCTGTTCATGCCTGCTGGACCATGAGTCAGCGGTAATATGCACCTTACCGCTGACCGCCCTGTCCAGCGAGGCATGGACATTGCCTTCCACATACCGGTAGAGAGTCGGAATCACCTTCCATGAGAAAAAGTGGCGTTTGGGTACCTGCCACTGAAGAACCACACATTCCACAAACTCACGGAAGGGGGCAGAGTCTACCAACTGAAAAGGCAGCAGTTGAAGTGCTAGCAATTTTGCCAAGCTAGCTGGGCATGTAGATGGCTGGGAGCAAACTTCTTTCGGAGGTGCAGCAGCTGGGGCAGGGAAATTTGCCTGGTACAATCTGACATCGGTGTACCAAAAGCAGATTGCCCACAAGTACTTGGCTGTGACACACCTAATTCTACACCTTCATTCCTCTCAGTGCAGGTCTCAGAGAGGACTGAAGGTATAGTGGGGTTGGAGATCTCAGCTGATGAGGAGCAAGGAGAGGTCCTCTTTGTTCTTTGGTGTGGGTCTTTTAGATAAGCTTGCCAACAAACTGCATGGCAGTTCAACATATGTCTGGTCAAGCATGTGGTACCCAAGCGGGAGATGTTTTGGCCACACGAGATACGCTTGAGACATATGTTGCAAATAGCAGCGGTGCGATCTGATGCACTCGTCTCAAAAAAGGCCCACACCAAAGAAATTTTTGAATAACGTGCAGACACTGCAGCGCCCTGCACATGTGGAGCTTTGGGGTGTGATGCAGTCAATGTGCTGCCCTTAGGCTGGCCCCTGGAGGGCATCCTGCCTCGTTGGTGATGTGCCGCCTCCTCCTCCTCCTCCTCCTCTCTCCTATCAGGCACCCACGTTGAGTCAGTGACCTCATCATCCCCTCCCTCCTCATCACTGGAGCAAACCTGGCAGTATGCTGCAGGAGGGGGAGCATGACTGCCAGATTGCTGTCATTCTTGGGCACCCCCTCTGTCCGTGCTCACGTTACTGCCTTCATCGAGCTCAGTATCATCATCAGAGCCTTCCAAACGCTGGGCATCCTCCTGGAGCATGTACCCATCACTGTGGTCAAACAGTTCGAGGGACTCCTCAGGAGGACATGGTGGGGCTAGGGAAGGAGTCACTGATGACATTGAGCCAAGGGAAGAGGCCGCTGCTTTGCCAGACAAAGTACCCTGGGCATGGGTGAGAGAGGATGAGAAGGATGAGGACGGCTTGGTCATCCACTCGACCAAGTCTTCCGTATGTTGCGGCTCAACACGGCCAGCTGCCGAAAAAAAGGCCAAGCGTGTCCCATGCCCATGTGCTGATGAGGATGCACCGTCTCCACGACCAGCACTAGACACAGAGCCTGCTTGCCCTCTCTTATTGGCCTCTCCTTCTTGGCCTTCCAGACATACTAATGGCCTGTAGCTGCACTAAGCTGGGATATATATATATATGTGTACTGATACTGCAGCTAGCAAAATCAACTGCCTGCCTGTAGTATGAGAACACCACCAACCTTCTACAGGTAGCTTTAGCTGAACACTGTGCAGAGCTCGCAAAGAACTAACTTGTAGCTTATTTAGCTGCCTGCGGTAGTGATGGGATCAGAAAAACACCACCAACCTTCTACAGGTAGATTTAGGTGAACACTGTGCAGAGCTCGCCAAAAAAATAACTTGTAGGTTTAGCTGGACACTGTGAGGAGGACGCACCACACTAACTTGTAGTTTTAGCTGAACACTGTGAACAGGACGCACCGCACTAACTTGTAGGTTTAGCTGAACACTGTTGGGTGGACGCACCACACTAACTTGTAGTTTTAGCTGAACACTGTGAGCAGGACACACCGCACTAACTTATAGGTTTAGCTGAACACTGTGAGGTGGACGCACCACACTAACTTGTAGTTTTAGCTGAACACTGTGAGCAGGACGCACAGCACTAACTTGTAGTTTTAGCTGAACACTGTGAGCAGGACGCACCACACTAACTTGTAGGTTTAGCTGAACACTGTGAGGTGGACGCACCACACTAACTTGTAGGTTTAGCTGAACACTGTGAGGTGGACACACCACACTAACTTGTAGTTTTAGCTGAACACTGTGAGCAGGATGCACTGCACTAACTGTAAATAGTCTAGCTGCCTGACTGTGGTACTAATAGGATCAAAAGAACACCAGCAATTTTCTTCAGGTAGCTGTAAATACTGTAACAAGACAAGCCTGCCTGTCAGTAAGAAGATAACAGGAACGGATCTAGCTGAACACTGTGAGCAGGACGCACTGCACTAACTTGTAGCTTTAGATGAACACTGTCCAGAGGTCTCACTACACTAACTTGTAGGTTTAGCTGAACACTGTGAGCAGGACGCACAGCACTAACTTGTAGTTTTAGCTGAACACTGTGAGCAGGACGCACCGCACTAACTTCTAGGTTTAGCTGAACACTGTGAGGTGGACACACCGCACTAACTTGTAGTTTTAGCTGAACACTGTGAGCAGGACGCACCGCACTAACTTCTAGGTTTAGCTGAACACTGTGAGCAGGACACACCCCACTAACTTGTAGTTTTAGCTGAACACTGTGAGCAGGACGCACTGCACTAACTGTAAATAGTCTAGCTGCCTGACTGTGGTACTAATAGGATCAAAAGAACACCAGCAATTTTCTTCAGGTAGCTGTAAATACTGTAACAAGACAAGCCTGCCTGTCAGTAAGAAGATAACAGGAACGGATCTAGCTAAACTGAATACAGTGTATATATATATATATATATATATATATATATATATATATATATATATATATATGCAACACCTGGGATGCATATATATACACAATACACTGTAAGTGCAGCTAACTGACTGACTGTTCTGCCTAATCTATCTTACTCAAATCAAATGACACTGTCTGTCTCACTCTCTATCTATGAACACCGGAACACACACTACACAGGGCCGCCGTGCAGGCGGCCTTATATAGTGTGGGGCGTGTACTAAATCTCCTGAGCCATAATTGGCCAAAGCCACCCTGGCTTTGGCCAATTACAGCTCTGTCTACAGACGGCGCTGTGATTGGCCAAGCATGCGGGTCATAGTGCATGCTTGGCCAATCATCAGCCAGCAATGCACTGCGATGTCGCAGTGAATTATGGGCCGTGACGCCCCACACGAATTTGGCACGAACGGCCCATATCGTTCGCAATTCGGCAAACAGGCGAATAGACGATGTTCGACTCGAACATGGGTTCGACTCGAACACGAAGCTCATCCGTATGCGGAAGTTTTAATTTCTCTTTACATACTATCTGGATGAGAGCGATTGCCCTTATTGGGCCACTTGTGACACATCCTGCCTCCAGAGCCTGGAGTTTGGAATCCTCACCTTGATGACCTGCCTTGAAGATCCTTGGAGGTTCGGTTGATGACTTCTTGAGGTTCGGTTGAAGTCTATCCAGCCAGCTCTACCATCCTGAAACCCTTCCTTCTGCCCGGCTGGGCTTACTGCTTGACCGACTCCATGTCGCTGACAGGGGAGTCCACCATATCTGGTAAGAGTACCCATCTTTTCTCATCCACCGATGTTGAGTAATATTGATGTTGGTTCCATCTACAGATCTATACCACCTCTGTCAGCTCATGCTTGATATCCACCATCCAGGAATGGCCCTTTCCGTGTTCTGACACAATTGGACACTTTATTTTTTCACAGTATTTCACTTTGAGACTTTATGATTTATTTATCACAAGATGCATTATCGAGTTTAAAGATTTGTGGACTTGAATTTACTTTGCCAATCATTCACTTAGCGCTGCATTTTTTCACTCTCCTTGCATTGTTTTTTGTCACAACGTATGTAGCCGCTTTTTTGTTTTGTCATTTTAGTGAGCGCAGTGTTTTTGTATATTTTCATTTGTTTTTCATTTCAGTCTGCTGCTTTGCTTTGTTTCTATGAGGAACGCTGCCCAGTCAGACCACCCATTGCTTTTAAGGTACAGGGATTAGGTAAGTAATGAAGATAGAGAAAAAGAGAGCCAATATCTATAGTCCGTTTACAAACATCACATGTTACCAGCCCTAATAGTTGCTGCATTTGTGGTGGAAAGTCATTGCCTGCCAAGCTAGTATGTCAAATCTGCCTGGAACAAGCAGGATACAACCCTGCAAGGATGTCAAGATGGAGGGAGCATTCTAAAGACAGAACAGTCACCATTTAGGCGCAGACATCCAGGCAACATTGATCAAGGTCATCACCTCACCTCTCGATATTTTTGCTCCCTGTTTACAAACAACACAGATTACCAGCCCTAATGGTTGCTGCATTTGTGGTAGAAAGTCATTGCTTGACAAGCTAGTATGTCAAGTCCGCTTGGAGGAAGCGACAACTGACAAAGAAGGGGATGTCTGGAAAGTAGCTGCCTTGATTAAAGAATCGGCCAAGGAGTTGATACATAAAGCCTGTACTCCCCAGTCGGTGGCTGAATTGACAGGGGGGGGCGATTTCAGGAGAGGGTTGGAGATCAGTAATGAGCTTAGATTTGTACAAGGTAAAGACTTTCTGTCAAAACTGTGATATACGGCGATATCCCCACCATATGTGTAGGTAGGAGCCCACTGTGAAGAGTTGTCTGTGAAGAGTTGGATATCTAGGAGATTTTCCCATTTCCCAAAAACAGGAGGGGGACCCTCTGTGGAAGTCCCCACTCTCAAAACTACATAGAGTTGGGAGACAGTGTGGTCAGGGGGGTATCTTGGGAGAGGAGTTTCTCTAGGGGACTATAGTCAAAACTGGAGTGGGGGTCCATGTAGTATGTGTGGAGGAAGATTGCTAATTGAGTCATGGGAAACCAGTGATGACTGTAGGAGGAGATAGAGAAATATGTAGATTTTGAAGTACTGTACAGTCAGGGTAGAAGTGGTGTATCCTTACAGGCCCTGAAGATCACATCAGTGGCTTTGTGTAATTTCCCAACAGAATGATTATGATCGTTGTGAATGTTTATAATATAACTGCAACTCATGATCAGAAGGGTCTAAAGATTTAGCTTGAAGAAATCATAGAAAATATTTTATCATGTATAGTTGTATGCATCTTTATAAACAATCATAACTGAAAGATATTGAACTATTACATGGTGAAAACATTGCGTATGGCAACTTTTTGAACGAGTTGATTCTGGCCAATTTAACCTGAATTGTGTTATGATGTCCAAGTCTTTGAGTGCCACTGACACATCTGGCATACCAATTTTGGAGACATCACCATTGGATGAGATAAGCTTGCATTGGGAGTGTCAGCATTCTTTATTTGTATCTATAAATATACATGCTGTGGGGATCCTAGCATGCCTGTGTATGAAAAATTCTTTCAGCAAAGTGTTCTCTTGTATGGGTAGGATTTATGTCTATGAGTCTGACTGTTCTCTAATATCTATGCAGAATTTTACTTTAGATTACAATCACTTACCTTTACCTGCCTGCAAAAAATAACGACTGGTAAAAAATCCTGTAAAGTCATTCAACATCAGCCAGTTATAGCATCTGCAGTGCCCTCTGTTGAGCACAATTGATACTGAAAACACTTTTTTTTTAATTGCCTCTGAATTCAACTTTGCTTATTGTCAACTTTATGTGTTATTAATTATTCAGCAATATAGCACAAGCAACAATGAAAGGTAGTAATTCATAGTTCACAAAACAGGGCCTTTCATCAGTTTAATGAAGACAAACAGATAAAAGCTCATTTACATGCTGCCAGTGACTTACACGTTAAGCCTAGTATACATTATTAGAAAATCAAACAAATGATCGTCTGACTTTCCCCAAATGTTCATACTATGCTGAAAACAATGCTATTAATGGTACAAATGTTCTCAAATGACAGAGCAAAACTTCCCACGTAGCTGCGTTCCAGTGTAGGATTGAAAGCGATGTAATGTGCGTGTAACCCTATATTTGCAAATAAATTAAGTGAAATATAATTATATAGAAATTGTAATCCCATAAAAAATGAAGGCAATGAATCATGGTAATAATAATAATACTAATTTTAATAACAATAAACCCAAAAAAGGAATCAGCGCTAACTTTAAACTTAACCCAACACATTGCAATAAATCCAATAAAAGTAAAAGTCCAACGTGGCTTTCCTGAAGATGCAATTTATAAAACTAGTTGGAAGCCTCACAGGCGTTTGTCACTTACAGCTCACTTTTGACATTGCGTCTTGCCTGATCCTGCTGGTGGTGGAACGCACGCTGATCCTGTGAGGGAGAAGCGGCAGCTTTTAGACAAAATAAAAAGGCTGTATACATTCGTGCTGAGTCAGGGCACAGTTACATGGAAGTGCAATATATTTTTGTAATTTCAAAAGTTGGTGCAATAAAATAACCACACTACGGTATTTTCTTCAGTTTATGGTGGTGGTAAAAGCGTTTGGAGGGAGAGTAACAGATTAAGGATAATACTGGAAGGTCTGATGGTGAGACGATTGATCGATTTGGATGGGTCATCAAATATCCCAAAGCATTTACTGACCTTTACGTTACCTTACTCACCCTTCTTGTCAGGGACATGCCAGTACCGATCATGGGCACACGCGTGTGCGCATCTTCCCGAATTGTGCAGCAATGTTTGCCCACCAGTATGCGCCGGCATTCTCCCCAGGCTCGTGTGTGTGCGTGGCGCGTGCGTGCACAGCATGCACGCTAGCGCTGTTTGGCACCAAGGAACTTTTAAAAGTATCTCAGGTACACTTGTACAGCGCTGTTTTGTCTGCAGCTCTGTACCAGTTTAACCTGAACCGGTTTGCTGATTGTTATACTGACCCGGCTCCGTCAGACTTCTCTACCATCTCCAATCCTACCCAGCCTGCCTGACTCTGCCTATCTCTGCAGTGAACCGTTGCCAACTTTTGCTTGCCTCACCGACTCTGCTATTGTCTGCTGTACTCATCTGCCTGATCACCTGCCAACCCAGACTCTCTGACCTTGCTGTTTGCCTGCTGAGTTCATCTGCCTTATCACCTGCCAATCCGGACTGTCTGACTCTGTCTACTGCCTGCTGCTAGTGTTGCTGTGTTCCTGGCCTTCTCATCCAGCTCCAGCTGCCGCTGTTCCTGCATTTCTTGCCATCCAGCTCGCTGGCCGCTTCTGCCTGCTGTCATCTGCAGTCCAGCCATCCCTGGTGGATCTTCACCCCGTTCCTGTGACGGCCGCTGCAACTTCCATCAGGCACTCCTACCCACTGTGCTCACAAGACCACTGTTCCCATTTCAGTGGCTCCTGAACCAGCGCTGTAAGAGGGGTCTTCTCCCACAAGTTGGGCTCTACTACCAGGTACCTAACACTTATTCATTTAGAGGTCACCAGAGCGATGGTGAGTGGGCACTTCTCACATTGGTGGTGGTATTTGGTACTTTATAGGTAGATCACATTTTAGGCTCCATCCACACCTATGCATGTTACTTTTGAGTATTTCTGCAGTGCTTTTTGTTGAGCTTTCCAAGTTTTCAGACGCATTTTTGACGCATTACTGATGCATTTTAGATGCGTTTTGCATTTCTTATGCTTTTTTCTTTTCATTTGGCCAATTTGTTGTTGGGCGGATTAAATAATGCAAAACACGTCAAAAAATGTATTTCACTATAAGGAAGGTAACTTCATAGTTTATTTCAAAGGGGAGCAGGTCCCTTTTTATGTTTAATAATACTATTTTGTTAATTTTGTTCCTTTCATTTAGTTCAATGACACAACAAAGCTCTTAATTCACTTCCTGGTCATCTCTCGCCTCGACTACTGCAACTCTCTACTCATTGGCTTACCTCTACATAGGCTACCCCCCTTCAATCCATCATGAATGCTGCTGCCAAACTCATCCACCTTACCAATTGTTCAGTGTCTGCTTTCTGTCAATCCCTCCACTGGCTCCCGCTTACCCAACAAATTCAATTCAAAATACTAACAACAACTTACAAAGCCATCCACAATTTAGCCCCCAGCTACATCACTAGCCTAGTCTCAAAATACCAACCTAATCGTTCTCTTCATTCCTCTCAAGACCTCCTGCTCTCTAGATCTCTAGTCACCTCCTCCCATGCTCACCTCCAGGACTTTTCCAGAGCCTCCCCAATCCTATGGAACTCCTTACCCCAACCTGTCCGATTATCTCCTACTCTATCAGCTTTTAGACGATCCCTGAAAACCCTCCTCTTCAGAGAAGCCTACCCTACCCACACCTAACAACTGTATTTTCATTTTGTCCATCAGCTCATCCCCCACAGTTATTAACTTTTGTTTCAGTTTACCCTTACTTCTAGATTGTAAGCTCTGATGAGCAGGGCCCTCTGATTCCTCCTGTATTGAATTGTATTGTAACTGTACTGTCTGCTCTCATGTTGTAAAGCGCTGTGCAAACTGTTGGCACTATATAAATCCTGTATAATAATAGTTCTAAAATAGTATTGTTAATAATAATAATAATAATAATAATACTCACTATTAATCATAACCCTTTATTTGTTGTCCAAGAGATAATTTGAATACTGGTAAACTTTAGATCGCTATTCACGTATCACTATCACAGCAATTTCAGTTTATAGCTCCAGACAAAAAAACTTTTATTATCCTGCATACAATCATTCTTTCGTGTTTATGAAAATTATTTTTGTTGTCAGGTTGTACTTTGTTTCACCATTCACGATTCTTGATCATTCTATTTTTTAAGGATAAATACTATACTAACCAAACAAAAATTGTTAGTTCTGGCAACTAACAAAAAAAAAAAGATTCCAGTATGTCCCTTCAGAAATGTTGATCCGAACAGTTGACATTGGCTCTCAAAGGCAATGTACTAATGAGGAGAAAAATCTAACGATTGTTCCCAATACAGATATTTTCATCCGATTTTCTATTAATGTGTACTAGGCTTTATGCCGCGTACACACGAGCGGACTTTCTATCCTACTTGGTCCGGCACACTTTCCGACGGACTTTGTCCGCCAGGTGCGCCGGACTTTAAAACGAACGGACTTGCCCACACACGCCGGGATTTTCCGGCGGGCTAAGTCCGCCCGTCTTTCCGACGGACTTTCGCCGGAGTTCCGGCGGACTTTCAGAATGAACGGACTTGCCCACACACGGACAAGTCCGTTCATTTTGAACGTGACTTAGGTGCGACGGGACTAGAAAAGGATGTCAATCTTGCCGCTTTTATCGGCTAGATTGACACCTTGCGAGCCCCGTCGCGGGGCATACCAGGCCCTTAGGTCTGGTATGGATTATAAAGGGGAACCCCGCTACGCCGAAAAAACGGCGTGGGGTCCCCCTAAAATCCATACCAGACCCCGATACGAGCACGCAGCCTGGCCGGTCAGGAAAGGGGGTGGGGACGAGCGAGCGCCCCCCCCCCCTCCTGAACCGTACCAGGCCGCATGCCCTCAACATGGGGGGGTCTGCGGGCGGGGGCTTATCGGAATCTGGTCGACCACGCCCCCTAAAACGTCACAGTCCCAGCATGCCCAGGGACTGTGACATCATATGGGGGCGGGGTCTCCGCCTATATAAGTCACAACGCAGCCCTCAGAGACCAGTCCAGCCGGAGAGAGCGTCGTGTCAACATCTGGGAGAAGAGAAGAGAAGAGAAGAGAAGAGAAGAGAAGAGAAGAGAAGAGAAGAGAAGAGAAGAGAAGCCAAGAAGCCCAGAAGCCCAGAAGCCCAGAAGTCCGGACCTCCGCTCGCAATAGAGCTACATGAAGACAGCGGAGGGGCCGGCCGAAGACCTGCGACACCGGGAGAAGAGGCCGGAGAGCGGAGAAGAACCAACCGGACGCCGGGAGAAGATGAAGCGGAGGGACCCCCGAAGCCGGAAGAAGACCCCCGAAGCCGGAGGAAGATCCCCCCCCCCCGGAGCTGTTTAATAAAATATTTTAAAAACCTGTGTAGTGTGTTTTATTACTTACACTTTTTTCCTAGGTAAATGGGTAGGGGTACCATGTACCCCATACTCATTTACATAGGGTGGGGGGCCGGGATCGGGGGGCCCCCTTATTAAAGGGGGCTCCCAGATTCCGATAAGCCCCCGCCCGCAGACCCCGACAACCAACGGCCAGGGTTGTCGGGAAGAGGCCCTTGTCCTCATCAACATGGGGACAAGGTGCTTTGGGGGGCGCCCACCTCCCCAAAGTACCCACCCCCCCATGTTGAGGGCATGCGGCCTGGTACGGTTCAGGAGGGGGGGGGCGCTCGCTCGTCCCCACCCCCTTTCCTGACCGGCCAGGCTGCGTGCTCGGATCGGGGTCTGGTATGGATTTTAGGGGGACCCCACGCCGTTTTTTCGGCGTAGCGGGGTTCCCCTTTATAATCCATACTAGACCTAAGGGCCTGGTATGCCCCGCGCTCGCCGCAATAGGAAGATTTGTTTTTCCTATTGCAGCGAGCGCGAGATGCAATACTTTCCTCGTGTCGTATTTGGTCTGTCGGACCAGCCTACACACGAGCGGGCTTTCCGTCGGACCAGCACACACACGGGCGGACTTTCCGCCCGAAACTGAGTCCGACGGAAAGATTTGAAACTTTCTTTAAATCTAGGTCCGGCGGGCTTTTGGGAAGAAGTCCGCCGGAAAAGTCCGCCGCCGCCCACACACGGGCGGATTGTCCGGCACACACTGGTCCGCCGGACCAAGTATGCCGGAAAGTCCGACCGTGTGTACGCGGCATTAGTCTATGCACAAATCACATATTTATTATTAACCATTAAGATTTATACACTTCTACTAAATTAGTTTTTAAAAAAATCTTAATTTCTAGTTGCAAATTGTAAAATCATTTTATTTCTGTAAAATTTGTTCCCAAATTTCATTTTAGTGGTAAAACGTGGTCTTCTGATGAGTTATACAATCAGCATTTAAAGCAATGCCTTCTTATTCTCCAACTGTTGCTGAGCACATGGCTCACATAACATTGTCCAGCTGGAAGAGTAACACCCCCCATACTTCTTTACAGTACAATGCAGTACAGGGCATCATTGTAGTTCCACTGGCCTTTCTTGGCTAATTCTCTCCCTCCCCCTCTTCTCTTTCGGATTTCACCTTAGGGTTAAAGGCCAGGATTTCCTCTGTGACAAAGGTCAAACTCTGCATGTCTTTCAATAGGCAAATGCATGCTGGTTTTATTTTATATTTGTTTGTCTTTATGGATATATTTAAAACCAGACGTTAAAATGTTCTTTATTTTACAAATTAAGTAAGATGCAAAGTTTTTAGTTAACTTTTGTTTTGAGTTTAAAATTTGTGAAGAAACCTCCTACTTATAAAAGCTATTAAGTCTGAAAGTACGTAAAACGTTGTTATTGTTATAATCAGTTTTTAAAAGCTCTATCATTTTTGTAGTTTCATAAAATATATATAGACAGACATACAGATTGATATCAAACATATAAAAATTATTTGCATTCTGTGTACAGTGCAGTGCATAAAATATTCAGTATATACCAGAATTATGGCAGTACATTTTAAATATATACAAAGTCATAATAGGGAATGAATGGTATGAATGAGAATCCTTTCCAGAAGAGCTTACTCTAAAAAAACAGAATATAAATATTGGTGAAATCGGAATTACATAGTAAAAGAATATGTGTAAACATTTCCAGATTAATCTGATTTAAAGAATCGTGAAATATTTTCCCTGTGCATAAGCCTATTGATAGGCATTACAATAGACCCTTTGGTGGCTAGGGTGTTCATTTCTATAGGATCAAAAGCTTGCCATTATGTCATTATGTACAAATCACAAACTTTGGTAATCAGTGTAAAATAGAACAATTGCTTTATTCAGTCATATTTATTATTCTTATTGTAGTTTTCTTTGCTAAAAAAAAGCATTTCCAAATACATTTTTAACAATCTGATTTAGTATACACAGTACACCTTAACAAGCTTCGCCTCAATCCATATTGAACAACAAAGTGTATCCAAACCCAAAAACTAAAATTTAATTTATAGCAGCTTACCAGTTCTTGGAAGAGCTGACTGCATTTGTTAAGGCTTTTTTCCTTTATTTGCACCTGGTGATCCTGTGAATAACACATTTTTTGTCCTAGGGGAACAACTGTCACTCACTGTCTCTGGAGGATAAATTTTCCCACTCTAGGACAGGACTACAGAACACCTCCACATCTCCTCTTCTTCATAACATAGGAGGAGGTATGCCAACTGATAACAGTGCAGCATAGGCAAAGAGCACTTTAAGAGGTTGATTTACTAAAGGCAAATAGACTGTGCAATAATTTCCCCCTGAACTTAGTAAGTGTGGTAAAGCTCTGCTGATTTCCATCATCCAAACATGTGCAAGCAAAAATGCATTTTTTAAAAATTTTCCTTGCACCTTATTGAGTGTTCTTTACAAAGTACAGCTTCACCATATTCACAAAGCTCTGGGGGAAATGACTGCAGCTGCACTTGCAAAGTGCACTTTCAAGGACGCGCTGGCCATTAGGCAAGTGAAGCGCCAATACACATAAATGTTCAGGGATGTGCCTGTGGGTGCTCATCTTGCGGTGTATGTGCATGCGTGGACGCATTCGCTTCTGATACTGTCGCAAAGTGGCCTATATAAATACAGCAGCTGCACTAGTTGGTTGCTGTCTGATCTGCAGTTGTTTCTTTTCTTGATTCCTGTGATTGACCCGGCTTGTCCTGACCTCGCTTGAACGCTACCTGCCCTAACCTTGGCTTGTTCTTGGATTTCACTTTCCTCTTGCTTATCTGCCTGCTCCAGTGTTGCTGACCTCTGCCTGTACCCTGGCCATTCTCCTGCCTGCTGCCCATGCCTGTACCTGACTATTTGTTACTGACCTGTCTAGTCTGATTACGCATCCTATTACTTGTCTGCTCGGCTCCATACATCACTACCTGGTTCTTACTGGTCATTTGCCTGCCACATGTTACCAGTCTTCCCTGCACCTGTGACCGGGCAACTGTCTGCTAATTACTGCCACCTTGCTGTCTGCCAAGTTCTGGGTCTGCTGCTGCTGCTGCCATCCGATCCATGGGCCATCTGATTGGTTCCTGGGGAAGCACCTGCTCTTCATCCGTGCGGTCTGCTGGACAATCTACAGGCACTCGTACTTCACTGTGCTCTTGTGACCACTGTCTCACTACCAGTGGTCCCTGAGCCAGGGCTGTAACAGAGGTCTTCTTCTGCACGTCAGGCTCTACCATCAGGTTCTTGACATGCACAGTCATTTTTCCTTTAGTGTATAATCCCATAGTATACATGGAGGTGTATTACTACAAGAATTAGGACACGGCAGAGGAGACAACAGTGTACAATTGGCTAGCAGTGGGCCAATTTTAGTCAGAGATAATAGTCCTAACTGTTGTATGCCTGGAGTCTTGGAATTTCAAAATAACAAAACGTGCTTTTAACAGCGGCAGAACAGCCGCCCGTGTGAAAGAAGCCTTCATGTGGCAGTTTGTGTCTATAGCAACCAATTACCAACAGTGCATTTCTTCTGAGTTGTGGTTAGGTGGCTTAGAAAGGCCAATCATGTGGGTCATGTGCCAGCTCCCTTCCAATAAAAGCCCTTGTTCAGTGTGTGTGTTAGAGGAGAAACTGAGTAATCAGGTATAGATTACAGAATGTTTGGAGGAAGAGCTAATCGCTGATGCTGCCTGCTGAAAATATCTATATTTACATTGAGTTATAGATACACTTACAGTCTGTTGGACAGTTCTGTAGAAGATTAGAGACAAATCATATAGAGTTTGCATGGATAGCTAGTTGCTGCTGGTGATTGTTGTAATTATCTATATTTAAACTGAGTCACAAGCACACTTTGTTGAACAGTCCTGTAGCAGATCTAAGGGTGTTTACAGGGAGAGCTAGGTGCTGTTTCTGATGGCTGACAATATCTTTATTACACACTGTTTGCTGGGCAGTCTTGTAGTAGATTAGGGACAGATCACAAAGGATTTGCAGGGAGCTAATTTATGCCATCCTATACAGTGCCACTGAAAACACCTATATTTACACTTAGTGTGTGCTGGGGACACTTGATTTAGAAAGGAATATATCACATATTGTTTGCAGGGAGAGTTGCTTTCTACTATCCTATACATTGCTGCTGAAAAATCCTATGTTTACGGTTAGTTTGTGCTAGGGACATCTGGACCTGATAACGAGAGATCACATAGGGTTTGCAGGGAGAGATACCTTACCCTTGTTCTCTTTTCCATGTTTTTGCATTTTCAATATATTCAAAGTGTAAGAAAATAATAGTACAGGGCATTGGTATGTTTGCCTAAAGTGGCCTCATACTCTTCTGGCCTATTGCTGGCCTCCCTGAAAGCCAGGGTACCTAACCAGGAATTTCTACACCACTAGGTTAAACACATGTGCCAGGCAAGGTGTTTCAAACTTCTCTGCCAAAAGGCAGCCCACATGACCACCTCTGGCACAAACTGTCATGGAATCAGCCATCTTTCAGCCTGCCTGCCCCTGAAGAGCTTTCAGAAACTCTGGCCCAGTGTAGCTCCTGAGTCTCAAGATTATGAGTTGCATGACAACATGGCAGTGTTTTGGCTGGTCATTGCAAAGTCTATGGGACACTTTGGTAGGGGGGTAGGATGGACTGGTGGCTCCGAGGATCCACCTGATAAAGCTATTGAGGTGAAGAGGGAGAGGTGACTGCACTGCCACCATTTCAAAGGTGCAGGACACAGAATAGAACCACCAACTCCAGTGGTGTGCCCTGCCCTGCATTTTCCTAGCCACCAGCAAATGTACCCAGTGGACTATGAAAGAGATTTAACATCCCTGTTCATGCTTGCTGGACCATGTGTGTGTTGTCATGTGAAGTCTGCCACTGAACCTGTAGTGCAGCAGTTCATATACAATACCATGCACATGCTCGTGGAAGGTAGAAGTGACCTACCTGGGCAAAAAAGATGTTTAGGTACCTGCCACTGTGGTGCAGCACTGACCATAATCTCATGGAAGTGGACTGCCTCCACCAGCAGGGATAGGTGCTATTTTTGCCAAGCTGGCATTGAGATACTGGGCATGGTGGCGAGCAGCAGCAGCTGTGTAAGGGATACCTGCCTGGTCAAGGATAAGGATGCTGCTGTAGACGTCAGGGTCTGGTTACAGCAAGGTTCAGGCCTAGGCTTGGCCCTGTTCAATGTGACCCCTTTGCTGATTCTCTACCCACCTAATGTGCTGTAAGGTAGGCCTCTGAAACCCCTAATCAGACTTCGCACTCCCCTACTTATCACTTGAAACTCCAGTTGTAGTTGATGCAGATGGCGAATCTTGTGTGTGTGTGTGTGTGTGTGTGTGTGTGTGGGGGGGGGGGGGGGTAGAGAAAGGAAGTGAAGGTTGGTGGGTGTGTAGGACTTTAGATACCAACCAGTATTATTGAGGTGATGCTCCCACTGAGATCTTTAATACAAAGTCATGTGTCTCCTTATGCACGTAGTACCCAAATAGCTGGTGCTTTTACAATGGCTGCAGACCACAACAGTACTGTCAGCAACAGATGTAGTAAAAAGAGGCCTTCACTGCAAAATTCTTTCAATATCCCACCTATTCAAACATTTGTGTACTGCCAGGTTACTAGTCAGTTTCTACAAAACACATACCTGAGGTCTATATTTAATTATTTTTTTTCAAGGAATATTTGGAGATACAGTGGAGGGAGAGGGTTTGGGGACTGTTGAATTGTTGTTTTTAAAGTGTTGTGTGCATTGTTTTCACATTTTGTTAAACCCTTAAGACAATGCAGTGTGGTACTACAGGAGAAAAAACACGTACAAACTATATTATCAAACTGTTAGATTTGTTGTGGCTCCTACTCCCACCAGTCAGTTCAGACCTGTTACCATTGCATAAAAAAACAGGGTTTGCAAAAAATATATATTAGGTATTTTTATAGTTCTAAACACAACTTTGGGTGCTGCTGTGTTTAAGGCAAGCAATAATAATAAATCACTTACAGTACTTTTTTCTTTCAAACACAGCAACTGGGAACAACAGGCAGCTCCATAACAATATGGTCAGTAACAGGTGCGTTGAGCACTCCAAACTTAAAAAAAGGCGCTATCAACATAAAATAAAAAATAAACAAATATAATAAAATATACTGAATTTTAAATAGAAAATGAAAGACGAAGAAGCCCCAAAAAACTATGAACAGCAATGGGGGTTGATTGCCAAAAGAGCTAACATTCAGCACGTTTCCTAACAGATCCTAATCTTTCCCTCTGAAATTGTTCAGCTTTCCCATGCTTTCCCTACAACAGCTTCTAATTTACTGACACTGTGACTACTCTGTGCCCCCACCTTTTTTATATTGAGGGGCTGGCTTAACCAAAAAAAACAAAGACTTGGGGGGCACACCCTAAATATGCATTACATTAAAGATGGTGCTGCTATAAGACCAAACAAACAAAACAAAAGATTAAAGCGCACACATACAAAAATGTCATTTAAATCCTACAAGGCTATTTAAAGCACCTGAACATAATAAGTAATTAAGCAAATATGGGGATTTGGTCACACCATATGGCCATACAGTGCTTAAGCCCACTACTGCGTCAAAGTACTCCATTTTCAGTGGGTCCTACACTATTCATAGAATTAAAGATCCTACTTCTCCACCATGTGGGAAATACACTCTGGAGCACCCCATCATGCCCCACCAGTACTTCTAATCAGCGTCCACCTGAGTTATAGACGGAGTCCTTTTAGTTCTCCCATAAAGAGGAGTGTATTTCTCCCATGGTTGAAAAACAGGATCTTTCATTCTATAAATAGTGGAGGACCCACTGAAAATGGGGTACTTTGACACAGTAGTGGGCTTAACTGCTTGCTACCCAGGCCAAATCTGACACTTCGCTCCTACATGTGAAAATCATCATTTATTTGCTAGAAAATTACTCAGAACCCCCAAACATTATATATGTTTTTTTTATCAGAGACCCTAGGGAATAAATTGGTGGTTGTTGCAACTTTTTATCTTGCACAGTATTTGCGCAGTAATTTTTCAAACGCGTTTAGAAAACAACAACAAAAAACAGTTTCATGCATTAAAAAAAAAAAACAGTAAAGTTAGCCCAAATTTTTTGCATAATGTGAAAGATGATGTTATGCAGAGTAAGTAGATACCTAACATGTCACGCTTTGAAATTGCGAACACTCGTGGAATGGCGCCAAACTTCGGTACTTAAAAATCCCCATAGGGGACGCTTTAAATTTTTTTACAGGTTACATGTTTAGAGTTACAGAGAAGGTTTAGCACTAGAATTATTGCTCTCACTCTAACGTTCACAGCGATACCTCACATGTGTGGTTTGCACGTTGTATACATATGTGGGCACGACCTACGTATGCGTTCGCTTCTGCGCACGAGCACGCAGGAATGGGGGCACTTTAATTTTTGTTTTATTTTTTATTACTTCTTGTACTTTTATTTTTCTAATTGAAACTTTCTTTTTACTTTTTTTTTTATCACTTTTATTCCTATTACAAGGAATGTAAATATCCCTTGTAATAGGAATAGTGCGTGACAGGTCCTCTTTACAGTGAGATCTGGGGTCTATAAGTCCCCACATCTTGCCTCTAGGCTGATAAGCCTGAAAAAAAAAAAAAAAAGATCTTAGCTTTCCAGCCGAGGCAGCGGCATTTTTTCAAATGCAGAGGCCAGGCGTGACGTCATAACATCGTAGACATCATAGAGATGTCCCGGAGCCAGGTTGTCTATGATCAACTTCTGGGATGGACTGATTCCTTCTCCCTCTCACAGATGGTATGGGCGAGCACTGGAGGGCGGCAAGAGGGGTGGTTGTCCCCTCCCACTGCCTGTAAGAACGATCAAGCGGCTGAACAGCCGCTATGATTGTTCTTACGGTGCAGGGAATCTCTGGCTGTAAAAGAAGATATCTGAATGATGCCTGTAGCTGCATCATATCAGATATCTCCACTCAAAGTTGACGACGTCATATGATGCCGTTGGGCGGGAAGTGGTTAAGCACTGTATGGCCATATGATGCGACCAAATCCCCATATTTGCTTATTTGCTTATTATGTTCAGGTGCTTTAAATAGCCTTGTAGGATTTAAATGACATTTTTGTATGTGTGCGCTATAATCTTTTATTCTGGTCTAAACAAAAGCCCCCTTATTGCCTCTTCTAAGCCATCTGGCCTCAGTTTTAAGGCATTCTATTTTTAAAAAAGTCTCTTGGGTGAATCTGCACTTGAATTTGCCAGGACCACAAATTTCAAACACACAGGAGTCCCCTCAAACCCATAGTAGCAGCAAACCTGAACCCAGATAGCAAGCAATTGTGCTGCAAGTTTGAAAATGACTTGTCAGGTTTCACAAGTTTGTTGCACAACTGCAGCAAGTCCGCATTGCAGGACTCCAGATCAACTTTCTTTGCAAACATTCTGCAAGTCTGGTGCAAGTTCTGGTTCAGTTATGTTGTGCAGTAGTCATCCCACCACAGGGGTCACTGTGGCTGAATTTTCATGCTGTAGACTTGCTGAGCTCTTGTTGTAGACTCACCTTGCTAGAGACTTGCCACGCAAATTTGCTACAAATTCTACAAAGTGTCAACTAGAACTTGTGCTCCAAGTGCTCTGCAATTGTACAACTTGCCAGGGAAAATGTGCAGCAAGTTATCCTTGCTATCTGGGAACCTGAACCATACTAAAAAGCAAGCTATTGTCAAACAGAAGACACAGGAAGCTGGAGCATGGGGACATGTAGTAATACCAAAATAAAAGAATAAAAAAAAAAAAAAAAACTACACACTTTACACTGGTCTAGTGACATTAGGACTTGTGTGGCAGCAATCAGGAACACTGTTGCTGGTTTACACTGGTCTGGTGACACTTTGATTAGTGTGGTAGCGATCAGGAACACTGTTGCCAGCATACACTGGTCTAACAACACTGGCTGTCAGGGCCTTATCCGGAATGGAAGTGCTCAAAGACCTGACATTTCTGCTAGTACTTTGCATGTCTGCAGGAATTCGCACTGGTACATAACAAATGTGCAGATGCGCACAAGAATGCGCGTTGGCACACGCATGCGCAAACGGGCGTGCGCCGGACCACACAGTCGCACTGGTGCACAACCGTAAATGTCCCCGATGTAGTTTGGCACCAAACTGCCTTTATAAGGAAACCTGTCAGTGGCCATAACTGCTGGTTGAACTTCGGCTCCTCCAGTGCGTTTTCTATGTGATTCTCTTGTTCTTGTGATCTCCTGTTACCGACCCAGCTTGTCTTTGACCTGTCTCCCACCCGCCTCCTATGTTTGACTTCAGCTACCCACCTGACCACGTCTACTCTGATACTCACCTGGCTCCTGACCTTGGCTGTCCACCGACCATTCTCCAGTCTCTGCTTTACCCTTGACCTGCAACATCTCATGGGCGCCACCTGTCTGCTGACTCCACTTCAGCACATCAGCTGTACTCTGGAACTTCCCGCACACAGTCCAGCAGGGGACTCGTGCTACTCTGGGCCTGACCTCTCCTGTTTCACCTTCAGGGAGGTCTGGAACTTAGCCGCAAGGAAAGTCCTCTCTCCATTGTCCTCCAGCACCAGGTACGTGATACTGGCCCTGGTGTGGCAGTGATCAGGAACACTGCTGAGGAGGGGAACTGTAAGTAAAAGTGAAACTGCAGCAGGGAATGACCATGTCCCCTTTCCTCTTATATACATCTTTTATGTGTGGCAGAGCGGGATGAACATTTATAGAAATCCCTTTTCCGGTAAAACAGCTAATATTAAGTTTTATGCAAGTGCATTAACTCATTTCAACCAATCATAATTCTTATACTGGTCTTTGCAAACTGAATTATAGTTAGTTCTGAAGTTAACAATTAGCACTAAGAGGTAAAAAAAACACCCCTTATTGAATAAATGTGTTTGTGGTTTTTTTTTTTGTTACTTAGCTTATTTCCTGTAGCAAGCAGCAATGGACGCCATCTGGGCCACTTTCTTTATCTATCTTAATTTTGTATAGGTATAAACTTCATCTCTTCCATGTGAATGGGGTCATATTATCTGTCTATTTATCTGTCATCAGGGACTCCTTTGTGAAGACAGATGAGAAAAATGGATGATTTCAGCTTAGCTTGTATATTTCCTCCTTTGACTTTGAGGTTTTTTTTCAGTATTATGATTATATTTCTTGGAGTTTGCTCTCTTAGAATTTCATTAAATATCAATAGCAATCTTTTTACTTTTTGTTTCATTCTTAGTCAATTTTCTTTAAAAAACATAATATCCTCAACCTGTACGTCATTTTTTTCCCCTTTAAAGCAGTTGTAATACTTCCACCAGAAAAATAACAAATTTCCTCCTGCTGGTGACTGGAAGATGCTGTAATAAAATGGAGAAACCCCTTTAAATACTTGCTTTTTTGCATGTATTTCCAGGAACCATTGTGGGTGCAGGCTGTCACTGGAACACACATCATTGCTGAAAACAGACCCCCATGCCACAACGATGAGCTAATTTTGACATTGAGACTCACCACAGATACATTCATCAGTCATGCTCTTGTGATTGGTAGACTTTACAGCTGGTGGTCCAATCACGTGAGGTTTTATTGCTGTTTGTGTCACCTCTCTATTTGTTATGGTGAGCCACTGAGAGGCTGAGCCGTTCCCTCATGCCCCCTTCACAGCCCAGTGCACCAGTGAGTGGGGGTGGGGGGTGGGGGGGCAGAGCAGAGAGCAGGTGACTGACAAGTTCTCTCAGGGAGCCCTTAGAACAGCAGTTTTAGATTTTTCAGTTCTCAGTCTTAGTGCCGGCGGGGGACAGATGCAGCATCGGCACCTACAGTGCCTTGAAAAAGTATTCACACCCCTTGAGATTTTCCACATTTTGTCATGCTACAACCAAAAATTAACATGTATTCTTTTGGGATTTTATGTGATAGACCAACACAAAGTTGCACATAATTGTGAAGTGGGAGGAAAATGATAAATGGGTTTTTAACATTTTTTTACAAATAAATAGTCAATACTTCGTAGAACCACCTTTCGCTGCAATTACACCTGCAAGTCTTTTTGGATATGACTTTATCAGCTTTGCACATCTAAAGAGTGACATTTTTGTCCATTCTTCTTTGCAAAATAGCTAAAGCTCTGTCATTGAATGGAGAAAGTCTGTGAACAGCAATTTTAAAGCCATGCCGCAGATTCTCAATAGGATTTAGGCCTGGACTTTGACTGGTCCATTCTAACACATGAATATCTTTTGATCTAAATTATTCCATTGTAGTTCTGGCTTAATTCTGTTTAGGGTTGTTTTCCTGCTGGAAGGTGAACCTCCACCCCAGTCTTTTGCAGAATCTAATAGGCTTTCTTCTAAGTTTGCCCTGTATTTGGCTCCATCCATGCTCCCATCAACTCTGACCAGCTTCCCTGTCCCTGCTGAAGAAAAGCATACCCAGAACATGCTGCCACCACCATGTTTTACGGTGGGGATGGTGTGTTCAGGGTGATGTGCAGTGTTAGTTTTCCCCCACATATAGCGTTTTGCTTTTAGGCCAAAAAGTTAAATTTTGGTCTCATCTGAGCAGAGCACCTTCTTCCGCATGTTTGCTGTGTCACCCACATGGCTTCTTGCAAACTGCAAGCAGAACTTCTTATGGCTTTCTTTCAACAATGGCTTTCTTCTTGCCACTCTTCCATGAAGGCCAGATTTGTGGATTGCACAACTAATAGTTGTCCTGTGGACAGATTCTCCCACCTGAGCTGTGGATCTTTGCAGCTCCTCCAGAGTTACCATGGGCCTCTTGGCTGCTACTCTGATTAATTCTCTCCTTGCTTGGCTTGTCAGTTTAGGTGGACGGCCATGTCTTGATAGGTCTGCAGTTGTGCCATACTCTTTGTCAGGTTTACTTAGTGCTCCTGTTCCTCATTCCAGTATCTTTTTGGCAATGACACTCTACTTGTCTGTCTGTCCACCTGCAGGCTGATTAATGTGATCAACAACAGAAAGAGGAGACAAGGGAGTCCCCAGAAAGCAAAAAAGGGGAATGGTCAACTACGGCTTATGGTACAAAAATGCAATGAGTTTAGCTCGTTTAGCAACCATTGACGGTCTCTCACCGATAATTTGCCTCGACCCAACAGCCCGCAACAGTATGTGCCAATGTTTTGAGAGGATTGTATTAACCTGGTGCCACTGGGACCCATAGGGGGTGATAAATCTCACCAGTCCCTCAGTCTCCTGTTGTGTCTTTTTCTGGGGTAAGAGGAGGTCAGCTCTCCTCTTATGTCCTGCGATGCTCATTGCTCGCTTGAGGGTACGGTGGGGGTATCCCCTTTCCCTGAATCTCTGGTAGAGTTGTTTAGATTCGGAAAAGTAGTCCTCCTCAGTAGAGCAATTTCTGCGGATTCTCATGAACTGTCCAACCGGGATCCCACGTATCAGAGACTTGGGGTGGTGGCTATCCGCCTGTAGTAATGTATTTGCGGCTGTTTCCTTTCGGAAAGTACTAGTAATCAACCTACCACCCTCAAGTCGGATAGATAGGTCCAGGAAGGAGAGTTGATGGGGATCCGCAGTATAAGTTAGATGTATATTTCTAGTGTTGTTTTCTAGCTCTGCCATAAACACCTCCAGTTCATCTGAAGTTTGGTGCAATACTTTTTTCTTTGGATTCAAATGGACACTGCATGCGTTTTTGGCCTGCAGGCACGCTCTGCAGTTTTATTCATCAATGTTGCAGCATGGTTTTTAATTTTGGTTTAGTGTAGTGAGACGGACTGTGTTATTTAGATACATTGTTTATCTTACATATATTTGGAATTTTTTGTATATGTAAATACCCCCACCCCCCCTACCCTTAATAAAGCCTTTTTGCATTTTTGTACCATAAGCCGTAGTTGACCATTCCCCTTTTTTGCTTTCTGGGGACTCCCTTGTCTCCTCTTTCTGTTGTTGATATAGTGCCATTGCTTTTAGGGCAGGTATCCCGTCACATATTGACGAATCGGCTGGTACTCCATTTGCTGTTTGCTACTTTGGTGAGTGTGGATTCAAGGACTTTTTACCCCCCATTTTTTGATTAATGTGATCAGTCTCTAGGTGAAAACCAAGAATGTTATAAGCCAGCTCAAACCTCATTTGGGTGCTTGTGATAGAGAGTGATACGTGTGTTGTTCCTGATCAAGCTCCCTGTCTGTCTGCCCTGCTTTGCTAGTTTGGATTTCCCTGTGTATGACTTTGGACCAGATTATTGGACTATTCCTTGAACTCAGCCTGCCTTTTACCTGAACTGTCAAAGAACCACATTATCTGTCTGCTAACCACAAGTATCTATTTGCTTTGCTCAGTTCTGCCCTGGTGTGGTGGCCAGGCACTATAGCATTGTGTATACGTCCTGGGGGCAACTGAGTACCAGTAGGCCTGCTTGCCTTATGTGAAAAGGGGCTGCTATAGGTGAAGAACACAGTAGCCAGCTATGGTGTCTGACCACCTGCGTTGGGGTAGACATGACACTCTTTCCATTTTGGGATGATGGATTGAACAGTTCTCCATGAAATGTTTAAAGCAGGGTTAGATTATATAAAAATATCCCAAGCTTTGAACTTCCCCACAACTTTATCCCTGACGTTTCCGGTGTGTTCCTTGGTCTTCATAATGTTGTTTGTTCATTAAGGTTCTCTAACAAATCTCTGAGAGCTTCACAGAACTTTATTCAGTATTTATACTGAGATTAAATTACACACAGGTGGACTCTATTTACTAATTACAGTATCTCACAAAAGAGAGTACACCCCTCACATTTATGTAAATATTTTATTATATCTTTTCATGTGACAACACTGAAGAAATGACACTTTGCTACAATGTAAAGTAATGAGTGTACAGCTTGTATAACAGTGTAAATTTGCCGTCCCCTCAAAATAACTCAACACAGCCATTAATGTTTAAACCGCTGGCAACAAAAGTGAGTATACCCCTAAGATAAAATGTCCAAATTGAGCCCAATTAGCCATTTTCCCTCCCCGGTGTCATGTGACTCGTTAGTGTTACAAGGTCTCAGGTGTGAATGGGGAGCAGGTGTGTTAAGTTTGGTGTTATCGCTTTCACTCTCTCATACTGGTCACTGGAAGTTCAGCATGGCACCTCATGGCAAAAAAGGAGGATCTGAAAAAAAGAATTGTTGCTCTACAGAAAGATGGCCTAGGCTATAAGAAGATTGCCAAGACCCTGAAACTGAGCTGCAGCACGGTGGCCAAGACCTACAGCGGTTTAACAGAACAGGTTCCACTCAGAACATGCCTCGCCATGGTTGACCAAATAAGTTGAGTACACGTGCTCAGCGTCATATCCAGAGGTTGTCTTTGGGAAATGGATGTATGAGTGTTTCCAGTATTGCTGTAGAGGTTGAAGGGGGGGGGGGGGTCAGCCTGTCATTGCTGTTGTCCCAGAAGGAAGCCTCTTCTAAAGATGATGCACAAGAAAGCCCGCAAACTGTTTGCTGAAGACAAGCAGACTAAGGACATGGATTACTGGAACCATGTCCTGTGGTCTGATGAGACCAAGATAAACTTATTTGGTTCAGATGGTGTCAAGCGTGTGTGGTGACAACCAATGTGAGGAGCACAAAGACAAGTGTGTCTTGCCTACAGTCAAGCATGGTGGCGGAAGTGTCATGGTCTGGGGCTGCATGAGTGCTGCCAGCACTGGGGAGCTACAGTTCATTGAGGGAACCATGAATGCCAACATGTACTGTGACATTCTGAAGCAGAGCATGATCCCCTCCCTTTGGAGACTGGGTGCAGTGCAGTATTCTAACAGCCCCAAACACATCTCCAAGACAACCACTGCCTTGCTAAAGTAGCTGAGGGTAAAGGTGATGAACTGGCCAAGCATGTCTCCAGACCTAAACCCTATTGAGCATCTGTGGAGCATCCTCAAATGGAAGGTGGAGGAGCGGAAGGTCCACCAGCTCTGTGATGTCATCATGGGGGAGTGGAAGAGGACTTCAGTGGCAACCTGTGAAGCTCCGGTGAACTCCATGCTCAAAAGGGTTAAGGCTAGGCTGGAAAATAATGGTGGCCACACAAAATGTTGACACTTTGGGCCCAATTTGGACATTTTCACTTAGGGGTGTACTCACTTTTGTTGTCAGCGGCTTAGACATTAATGGCTGCTGTGTGTTGAGTTGCAAATTTACACTGTTATACAAGCTGTACACTCACTATTTTACATTGTAGCAAAGTGTAAGTCAGATATTTATTTGTAACAAATTTTGAAAAACATTTATAATTTTCCTTCTACTTCACAATTATGTGCTACTTCGTGTTGATCTATCACATAAAATCCCAATAAAAAACATTTATGTTTTTGATTGTAACGTGACAAAATGTGGAAAATGTTAAGGGTTATGAATACTTTTTCAAGGCACTGTAAGTAACTATGATTCTCCAAAAAACAAAGCAAAAAACCCCCCATACTTCTCTTTAATTGTTTAACCACTTGCCGACCGCCCGCTATCGTTACACTTCGGCTGTTTGAAGTGGAATATTGTTGTTATGGCAGCAGCTAGCTGCCATAACCCCGTTATTCCCTTCTTCAGTGGGCGGTCCGCTTTCAGATAAAAGTGGTCTTAGTGGCAGATTCGGCGCAAGATCACTTTTATTGGTGGCGGGAGAGGTCCTCCCTCCTGCCATTCTCTGGTGCCCCCCACCGCTTATCGGAGCCGCCGGCAGCGGCGGAGGCGATCGGATCCTTCTCCCTGTAGAGTATGGAGCTGAGTGAGGGAATATGGCCCCCATCCTGCTCCATACCATTGCAGGACAGAAGCGACGTCAAAACATCACTTCCGCCCATAGCTCTTAAAGGGACATTTTTTTAAAATTATTTTTTCAAATGACATTTTTTTTTTTTATTGCATTTTAGTATTGAATTTTTGACCCCAGATCTCATATTTAAGAGGTCCTGTCATGCTTTTTTTCTATTCTTGTCCCGCCGAGCTCGCGTGCAGAAGCAAGAGTAGCGCCTGCATATGTAAATAGTGTTCAAACCACACATGTGAGGTATCACCGTGATAGATAGAGCGAAAGCAATAATTCTAGCCCTAGACCTCCTCTGTAACTCAAAACATGCAACCTGTAGAATTTTTTAAACATCGCTATGGAGATTTTTAAGGGTAAAAGTTTGTCGCCATGCCACGAGCGGGCGCAATTTTGAAGTGTGACATGTTGGGTATCAATTTACTCGGCGTAACATTATCTTTCACAATATAAAAAAAAGGCTAACTTTACTGTTGTTTTATTTTTTAATTCAAAAAAGTGTATTTTTTCCAAAAAAAGTGAGCTTGTAAGACCGCTGCGCAAATACGGTGTGACAGAATGTATTACATGACCGCCATTGTATTCTCTAGGGTGTTAGAAAAAAACATATAATGTTTGGGGGTTCTAAGTAATTTTCTAGCAAAAAAAACAGTTTTAAACTTGTAAACACCAAATCTCAAAACGAGGCTCTGTCCTTAATACATTAATGGTTAATACATTAATATTAATGTACAGTATTAATGTTTGAAACATTTTTGTTACTACAAATGTTCAATACAACAAACACTATAGTTTGTATCTGTTTCTGCCTTAAGACCATTTTATCTTACCTGAGCCCTCATTCGATCTAGCGCTGTACACGTCTGCAGTTCTTCTCCCCCCTCACTTCCATGCCTTACTGGCATTGTTGGGGCACCAGGAGCCAGTGGCTCCCAGTGCTGTCAATCGAAGCCAGTGACAAGGGAGTGGGGGGCAGAGCTGAGCCCTGTCAATGGATGCAGCAGCGGGGCTCAGGAGTGAGCAAGCATGAGTGCCCCAATGGGAAGCAGCTTTCTGTGGGGCACTGGACAGAGAGGAGGAGCCAGCACCTCCGGCGGGGGACCCGAGAATTGGAGGTTCGGGGCTGCTCTGTACAATTCAGAGAGTAGGTAAGCGTAGAGATGTTTTTGGTTTAAAAAAAAAAAAAGAAAACCTTTATAAACGCTTTAATTTCCTGTGTTACGTGTAATATATTGCTTGGCTTTCTAAGCATCTTTTTAAGTAATTTTCACATATGTAAAAGGTTATGTTACAAGTTAATAAATGTGATCTTACCTATTAGTGTGTCATTGTGTGACCTCCCAGAGTGAGTATGGCATATCCTAGTGACAGGGAAGCATTATCTATTATCTGTCTATGGTATTTTTCATATTATCTCTCATTTGTCTTTTTTTTTCTCTTTTTTTTTCCGTGGGGAATTAATTATTCCAGAATAATGCCACATCTTTCTAAGGCCTCACAGGAAAAAATGTTTCCTCCCCTGGATGCCTTTTCTCCTGGTAAGAGAAAAAAACAGCATAAAAAATATGCCCAAAGCTGTGTTTACCACAGGCGTTTAGGCGTATCAAGCATTTGGGCATTTATTGATTCCATTGATGTTCGGACATTCCGACAACAAAATCCTAGGATTTTTTCCGTCGGATGTTGGCTCAAACTTGTCTTGCATACACACGGTCACACAAAGTTGTCGGAAAATCCGATCGTTCTAAACGCGGTGACGTAAAACACGTACGTCGGGACTATAAACGGGGCAGTGGCCAATAGCTTTCATCTCTTTATTTATTCTGAGCATGCGTGGCACTTTGTCCGTCGGATTTGTGTACACACGATTTTGTTGTCGGAAAATTTTATCTCCTGCTGTCCAACTTTGTGTGTCGGAAAATCCAATGGAAAATGTCCGATGGAGCCCACACACGGTCGGAATTTCCGACAACACGCTCCGATCGGACATTTTCCATCGGAAAATCCGACCGTGTGTACGGGGCATAATAAAAGCCTAAAGGATTTTATACTATGGAAGCTTTATCTCTTTTGGGATTTTTATGTGATCGAGTTTTCCCATGAGTGGCGGGTATCGTTCTCTTCAGTTTAATCCCCCTGACTGGACAAAGGCCTTGGCTGGGTTTAAAGCCCCAAGAGAGAGAGACCTTCCATAACAGGAGGTCAATAGGAGCTGGTAAGTGGCCAATCTATGAGGTGGAGCCTTTATCACTTGTCATCATTAACCACTCCGGTGATGGATAGTGCACCTTGTGAGTGATTGGATTTTGTTTTATAACCCTTTGGACTCTTTTTTGTTTTTGGTTTGTTTTGTTTTTCCTTTCAGTATCATAGTGCAACTTTATTCGGATTATACGATTTGTGCTGTGCTTGTCTCACAGAAAAGTTGCTGCTTCATGGTCACTTATTTATGTTATATGGTTTGCATTTTGGGACAGTGCAGTTTTACACACGTTTTTAAAGCAGACCTTCAGTCATTTTTCAACTTTCCATCTATAAAATCTTCTGCCCTTGTTGTTTTAATTTTGGATAGTAAAACATTTTTTTTTCTGCCAGTAAATACCTTATACAGCCCAATTCCTGTTTCTTGTCTGGTAAAAAGCCTGGGATTATGAGCTCTCTCTCTCACTCTTGTGAGAGTTTGCCAGGAAGGGAGGGGGGATGAGTCATAAGAGGGCCAATGAGAGCTGCATAACTGGAGGTGTGCCTCTGTGTGTCTGTGTAAATCCAGGAAGTGAACAGGCAACAGCTTCAGCTGCCCACAGTTAAAATGGATGCAGCCAGCCTCAGTGGAGGGAGATTTCTGCAGCATATTTGGCAAGTACAGAATCACAGTATATATAAAAGAATATGCAAAGTGGTTGGAGGGAGGCTTCAGAATGGCAAAGATGTTTTTATTACAAATTATGTGAGCAGACTGCAGTTCCTCTTTAAGTTATGTTGGCTATATATGTTTATTGTTTTGATTGTTCATTTACAGTTGTCAACATGGCCGATACATAAGTAATTAAAGTATCAACCCAGTTGAAAGAATTTTGTTGTCTGTATGATTAATTAGAGTAATCTTATGGAGTAGTGAATAGTGGACAAGTCATGATGGTAATAACTTTTTCAAATGATGGTGATGCGGAACACAAGTCTGCTACATCATGGCATCTTGCTAAACAGTGAAAGAACAAGTTGGTTCTCACAACCAGATTTAAAGGATAAGTTCACCTTTGGGAACACGTTAGACGTTCCACCCATTTTTAGGTTCCCACTGCTGCAGCCTCTCGACAATCCACTGCCTGTATTAACAACGACCCGGGGATTTTCTCCCTGATCTCGCTGTCATGGCCACATTCAGAGCTCTGTGAATGGGATGACTACAAGCACCGACAGCCTTTGCGGCTGTCAACTTGTAGTTCTCAATAAACTACCAGGGTGTTGTTGAGCGCTTTGGTAGTTCATTGAGCCTTCCTGTCAGTGTGTAACTGCCTGCTTGTATGAGCAGACAGCTTGTATAGACAGTCTACAGGAGGCCTACATTGCCCCCGCAATCTGCTGATCATGGGTGCAATGCTTTACAGGCTCATAGTAAAAAAATAATAATAAATGGACATTTGTTTACCTGCAAAAAGATGTGCATTTATTTTATTTTTTTTTTAAAGGTGAACTTATCCTGTATGTCTATAACTGCACGTATTGTAAACTATGTGCAAAGTTCTCCACCACCCCTCCTCTGAAGCAGAGAGCACACAAAGACCCCTCAGCTCTTCACTTTCCCTGTGGCATCAGGCAGACTCCTTTGACCCAAACTCCTCCCAATATATAAAGGGTACCTCACGTGACTTTTTTTACCTATCAAGAGGAGCTACCTTTAAAAAGGGAATTTTACCTGCCTACACACAGGAGACATGGACTACCTGCTTATTTTCCACTGGGGTACTACAATAATGTATCCTGTTCCACAACAGGGTATGAACTTATGGGACAGAGTGGAGGTACTCCACTATTTAGACCTAAATCAGACAGTACCTGGCAGTATTTGACCAATGCTTTGTGTTGTACAGCTAAAAATGAAGCTGAACAATACATTTGTTATAATGGCATGGTATTTTTAGTTTATTTAGTATTCTATACTCATCACTCATCCCTCGAGTGGCTGTCCCCAGTACCATACCCCCCGACATACTTGTAGCTTTAATGAACAGGCAAATACCTTTCAGAGATAGAATAAGTGGAGCAACCAGCAATGAAAATATAGCTCAATAGAGCATCTAAAGCAGCACACAATTATAACAAGAGAGACAATATACTAATCTGTTGGTAAAAAACAGCAAATTTCTTTGACGTGACTGAGGGTTAAAGAAACGACTATCTAAACCAACACAACTGTAAAAACCATGAACAATATGTATGGAAAGGCTTGTATTTACCCATATGAACTAGATTTGTCTGAATGTAGCACCTTTATTTGGGCTAGGCTACACAATTAAGGTAGAGTGCAGTGACACAACCTCTGATGAACACAGCACACCTGCTATACTCACAGTTCAGAGCAGCCTTTCCTCACAGATTTCCTGGCAGCCAACACATCACTCCTAGACAGCAATGGCAGTTCCTCAGTGCTTACACCAGGCAGCACACAGCAGAATGGGGCAACGTAGGTCTCAGTACTCACCGTTTCCCTGTCCTTTAGAAACACAACAGTTAACCGGTTGGAAAGCTAGTCTCCCTGCAGCAGTTCAGTCCACACAAGCAGGTATTCAGCCTGGTGCCCTATGCCTATGTTCAGTGATCTTTCTCTCTAGTAGCTGCCAGCCAGAAATTCTTTTCTGCTTTTTGCCTCAGTCTTCAGCACACTCCGCAGCCTGTGCCTGGAACCTCTGTCTCTCCGCATGTGATTTTCTCCCCAACTGGCTCTCCGTTTGCTTTTGACAGTCCCAGGAGGCACAGCAATCCATATACTTTTCTTCTGTGTCCTCTGGGTGGTGGGCGGGGCTTAATCAGGCTGCTCACAACCCCATAGGGACAGTGTTCCATCCCTCTTATTGCAGCCACTCCTGTCCCTGTCAGCTGCAGTGAGGTGAAAAACAACAACAGAGACAGTGGAAGTGACACAAACGATTTAAATGTTGGCCAATTCAGCAGGAAATCTGAGCCATGCACAGCAAGCTTTAGTACAAGAGAGCAGTTAAATGGGTGACTTTTCATTTCCAAAGAGGACAAATCTTTGGTGCTGTAATAGTGATGAGTGAACTTGTCCAGGTGCACTTTGTAGGAGTTCAGTGAATGCTCTTTTAAATTTGGTGAAGCCAAACTTTGCTGCAGTTCTGATTGAAGTAAATGTTGGACAAATTGAATTATTTAATTCTGCACAATTTTAGAGCTAATAAGCAAGTTATTTTCAAAAAAGGAATGGGAAGCTGGGCACTGCCATGGAAGATGTGCGCCAAAGTCAATTTGCTTTTTTTAAAAATACTGTACAGTGGGGATATTGTTTTGCCATGGGGCTTCAAGGGGGACATGGAAAAATGTAAATCCTTTAAAGTCTATGGGACGCGAACGTGAAAAATCGAAAGTGCTAATTTTAAGGGTTAATATGCAAGTTATTGTCATAAAAAGTGTTTGGGAACCCGGGTCCTGCCTCAGGTGACATGTATCAATGCAAAAAATAGTTTTAAAAACGTCCGTTTTTTCAGGAGCAGTGATTTTAACCACTAGACATCCGAGCTATGGCCGAATGACGGCCACAGCGCGGACCTGCATTCCCGGAAGGCCGTCATATGACTGCCTCCCCTGTGCACGCTCCCTTCCTCACTGAGACTTGGCTGATCACCGATCCGAGTAAGGGGCCGGTCCCAGTCCCTTACCATGCGATCAGCTGTCAGCCAATGACAGCTGATCACATGATGTAAACAAAAGATCGGTAATCGTTTTTTTTTTTTACTCACGCTGACAGCGCGAGTAGTAAAAAAAGCCGATCACCGGCTCAGATGTCAGGGACATCGGTCCCGAAGTGGAAGAGGCACATCTGCCTCATCAGTGCCACCTAAAAGTGCCACCTAACAGTGCCCACAGTGCCACCTAACAGTGCCCACAGTGCCACCTAACAGTGCCCACAAGTGCCACCTATCAATGCCAACAAGTGCCACCTATCAATGCTCACAAGTGCCACCTATCAATGCCCACCTGTAGTGCCAATCAGTGCCACCTGCCAGTGCTGTCCATCACTGCCACCCATCAGTGCCCATCACTGCCACCCATTAGTGCCCATCAGTGCCCATCACTGCCGCCTATCAGTGCCCATCACTGCTGCCTCATCAGCGTACATCAATGAAGGAGAAAAATTACCCATTTTAAATTTTTTATAACAAAATATAAAAAAATAATTTGTTTTTTTTTTAAATTCAGGTTTTTACATTTTTTTAACAAAAAGTAAAAACCGCAGAGGTGATCCAATACAACCAAAAGAAAGATCTATTTGTGGTGAAAAAATGATAAAAATTTCATTTGGGTACAGTGTTGTATGACCGCACAATTGTCATTCAAAGTGCGTCAGCGCTGAAAGCTGAAAATTGGTCTGGATAGGAGGGGGGTTTAAGTGCCCTGTAAGCAAGTGCTTAATAATGCTTAAAGTGAAACAATAAAAGTGAAATATTCCTTTACATTTCGTACCTGGGGGGTGTCTATAGTAAGCCTGTTAAGTGATGCATTTTTCCCGTGTTTAGAACAGTCCCTGGACAAAATGACATTTAAAGGAAAAAAAGTCATTTAAAACTACTCGCGGCTATAATGAATTGTCTATGGGAGAAATAAAAAGTGCTAATTTTAAAGGCTTATATGCATGGTATTGTCATAAAAAGTGTTTGGGGACCTGGGTCCTGCCCCAGGGGACATGTATCAATGCAAAAAAAAGTTTTAAAATGGAGCAGTGATTTTAATAATGCTTAAAGTGAAACAATAAAAGTGAAAATTTAAATTTTGTACCTGGGGGGTGGTTTTTCAGGTAGTTTCAGCAGTGACACATGCTTTTTCATCAAATTGTGATAGTTCTGCTTTGACAGATAGAAATGGCCTGCGGTTTGCTAAGGCTGTTGTTGTTTTCATGGATCCACCACTTTTTAGCTGCTGTCTAATTTCTATCAAACTCTTCTTAAGAGTTAAGATACTGCATATGATAAAGCAGTCAACAAACTGTCCAGTGGCAGGACAATGTTAATAAACAAGAATAAGCTGACTAGAGACACAAGTCACAGGCAGGTGTTTTTGTACAAAAATGTAGAATGTCAGCCTGCAGATGTTAGAGCTATGTAAAATTGGTCAGCGTGGGGATTGTTTTAATCAGTGAGAATTGGCCTAACCTTTGTAAGGCATTTTTATTATATGGGGATATGGGTTGCAGTGAATCTGAGAGGTAAAATGTAAGATAGTTTAGGTGAATATTGTTTTTGCACTGAACTTCTTTTTCACATCTTCGCGGTGTGCTGTAATTAAAAGGCAGCTCCAAGAGCAGATGGTCAGTGACAAGAGAATGCTGTGTTGAAACTTAAAAAAAGGATTCTACATGGAATAAAAACCAACATACCCCCAAAATAAATACACCCCCCCCCAATACCACTCCCCACACAAAATCTCAAGCTTTTTATTATTATTTTTTATTTTTATTTTTTTATGAAAGCCTTGCAGCAAAAAAGAAAGATTGATTTGCTATGGACAGGACAGTAGCTGATAATAAGAACATGAAAAGGAAGCAGCAAATGTGGTGATTGCCAAAAGATATAGCTATGTAACTTGTTGCTGACACAGATAGTAGCCCTAACAAGGACTTTTGAGATACAGGAAGAACTCACACAGAACCCCGCCACTTCTTCTTTTTATAGTGAAGATGAAGAAGCTTGGTTATCCAAAAGCCACTTTACTGGCCCTTCTAAACCTGCTGGCCATAGTTCAAATGCCATGCACAACATTCTGGTTTAAAAAAATCGCCATGAAACCAAGGTCTCAGTGAATCCAAACCTCATCTCTAATTTGCAACCGTAAAAGCCAAACTGTGGTAAGACTTCATCGATGAAGAAGAGTAATGGATGAAAACTGAAACTGAATGGGAGGGACCATCAAACACTAAAAGGATTGTGGCCAAACAACACAAAACTACTGCAGCAAAAAGCAAAAATTACAGCAGAACTCAATATCTACCTTGAATACACTATTTCCACAAAAAAATCAACCGAAAACTCCATAAAGCACACATACATGGAAAAGCTGAAACCAACACAAAAATTCACTTCCTGGTTTTGGCACTATTCTTTGTTTTTTCCATCATAACTATGGAAACTGTTGTGCTTGAAAGACCATACAATTTGGCTGTTATGCTTACAGACAGTCCATCTAAACAGGCACCATCGAATTGTCCTTTGACAAGTCACCCATTTTACTGACCACTTGTATTAACTGCTGCTGAATAGACATGTGCACACTGAAATATTTCGTTTCGGAATTTCGTTTTCGTCTGAAAAATAAATTTATTTAGTTACTCCTGAAATTCGTTTTTATTTATTTCGTTTTTCGTTAAAAATTGCATTCGTCTGAAAATCTAAATTAAGGTCGAATCTGTCATTGAAGGCTTATGGTGTCTGTCGAATGTTCAAAGAAGATTCGACGGAGCAGCTAAACTGTACGACGCCGTATAGTTTACCTGCTCTGTCGAATCTTCTCAGAACTTTCAACAAACACCATAAGCCAAAGTACGAGTGTACTTAGTTCTAGCTATTTTACTGCTCCTCCTCTTTGGTTACAATCAGCCAATAACATTCATCATCATCATTATTTTTATTTATCTTTTCTCCCCTACGTCGAATCTTTTTTCCCCTACGTCGAATCTTTTCTCCCCTACGTCGAATCTTTTCTCTCTATGTCAAATCTTTTCTCTCTATGAAGAATAATCTTGGACTAATAGAGTTAAGGTTAGGCACATTCGACCACAGGTTTGATGGACACAGATTGTTATTGTCATCATCATGTCGAATCTCCTATCTATATCAAACTGTTGTAGCAACGAAAACGAAAATAAAGCATTTGTTTATGTCGGATCTTTAATTTTTCGGATTCTGCACTTTCGTTATCGTTTGTTAAAACGATAACGAAAATACCTGAAATTCGGACGAAAATGCATTCGGACGAAAACGAATGCACATGTCTACTGCTGAACACAACTTGCAATACACTAGCATACAACATCATAGACAAACAACATTAAGCCCTATAATACTGCTGTTCACATTGTGTCCATCCTCTGTATAATACAATGGAAAATGTACTTTTTTATAGTGCACACAGGGTTAAATTAGGCCTTCAGCTGATTCTGAAAGCAACCATTTGACCTTGGCAATGACTTCAGCTTTGATTTTATAGATAACTAAATAGATTTTTTTTTTGTAGCACAACCAATTATTTGTATTTGGATACAGCACACTTTACGTACACATTTACTTTACTAGTACCTAGACGGCTTTCATTTGCTGCTTTCAGAACATACAGTGCTGTTTGGTTAGAAGCAGAACATTATGTTTTGAAGCAAAGGAAAAACTTGTTTTTGTGGAAGTAATTGAACAGTGTGCAGGAGAAAAGCAGAATAGACGCAATCTAGATAATCTATAAAAGGAAATCAAGCTACTCTAGCATAACTAGGCTGCAATCAATTGTTCAGAACATGTCATAAAACCCAAAAATTGAGACGGTATCTTTGTTTAATAATTTACTGAGAAATGTGGCTTTATAAGCCAATACATAGTGTTTACAAAGGAAATTGTTTTTCTAACTTGATAGTGGTTGCTTATAGTTTTTGCGCAAACCAATTAGTACTTGGCAGTGGCACCCAAAAACTGGTCACTATGAGCAGTTGCTGAATGGTCTTCAGCTTGTTCATGTGTTCCCGAGACATGATCTGCTGTACCTACTTACCCATGTATGACTTACTTTGCCTGATGATTCAGTTACTCGCTGCCCAGTTGCTGCTGACTGCTGCTTGTCTCCTGGTTCTGCTTTCATCTCTTGCTCTGGTGCCAAACTGCTTCTGCATCCTGTTCTGATGACTGGGACTACCAGCTCTACCCACCTACATAGTGGGCATCACCAGCCAGCTACTACGACAGCCTGTGACTGGACAGTGAAAAAAGAAGTACAATAATGGGCTTTGTCACTCTGTTATCTCTTCCTATCAGCATGTTTCTTGTCAGCATATATACTTACACTCCAGCCCTCCTGTACAGGGACTGGCAGATGCTGGTATCAGGTCAAATTCTGTACTTACACTGTGTGCATTAAAAAAAAATAGATTTTTGTATTTACTTAAAATAAGTTTCTTAAAGTTCATTAAGGGACACAGGATCAGTAGTTATCCTATTACAGGTGTGTTATATTGCCTCCTCCAGGATGCTTTGACTGCAAAACAAGATATAACCCCTCCCAGCATGCTTCATTTTTGTAGAAAAGCAGTACTTAGGAGTAGATCACAAAAACAGAGAGGTGGGACCTGTGTACAATAATGAACTTCAAGTAAATGGATTTTATAGTAAGAACAAAAAAAAATCCTGCTTTCTTTATTATTGTGGCAAGTTGCTACCTCATCCTGCAGATAAAAGGATGGGAACAGAGCAGGGAACTCCAGTTAATGATGCAGCAACAATTTCTCAGTGTATTAAAATTTTCTGCAGAGACTGACAGATAGGGATGTGATTGCAACAGTAAAAGAAACTTAGTTGTAATAGTTCCCAATCTTCTCAGCTCTTGGGAGCCTACTGATAATAGCCCAGAAAGAATGGCTACACAATAAGCAGTGCCAAAGCTTTGTAACTGGAATGCCCTCTGCAGCTAGCTAACACAGTACCCAAAAGACTGCATAAGCCCATTTGCCCAAGGGTTTCACGCCAGGCTATCCCCATAATCTTTGGTTTAGCGGGATCCAGGTACAGCCCCTGAGACAAGGATTAGCCGATCTGCATTAGCTTATCTGCAAAGCTGCATATCAAGCCTAGCTCAGCAAAATGGATATGCAGTATCGCTTGAAGCTAAAATATCTGGACAAAAAAACAAAGCTAGTAAAACAAAAAAAAAGGTGGAAAATGTATCTCAGTGGAGAAAAGATATTCATCTTCTTAGGACCCAGGCAAATAAACTAAACATTTTGGGAATGAGAGAGGTTATTCATTAGCTAGCTAATTACGTTTTTTGTTTGCCAGTATCCAAAGGCACCAGGAATATTTACATACACTTTCAAATGTTATAGCAGTGAAGAGTGTGTGTAAATTTGTCAAGCTGACTGTCAGATTTCTGATCAAGGTAATTTTGGCAGCTACAGCCCCTGATCACTTCTACAAACACCGTTAAGCACCAGCCCTCCAACACGACCCTTCTTCCTACCATGAATTTTGGGCTCCACTGTCCTGGAGGGTCCAGGACAGCCATGGTAGGTGTCACCAGGTAGGGTGGTTGGAGATCAATGAACATCCATTTGCTGAATCTCCCTTTAGTGAATGAACCCTGAAGCAACAAGCATTTTATCACTTCCAGGTTCAGAGCTGTCATTTCCTGCCAACTGTGGCTGGGGAAGGACACTCTGTGCTTAATTAGCTGCAGTGAGGTGCAGAGGTGACATTAGGGTTTAATAGACCCCTAATGTCCTACTAAAGAGGACCTGTCTCCATTAATTGGCTATCACACATGGAGCTTGTCAGTCCTCTATGCGATAGCAATAATGTTAAGTAAAAAAAAAAAAAAAAGTTTAGAAAATTAAAGTAAAGCATAATCACAGGCACATGCAATATTAAGGCTTGACATGTTTGGTATCTATTTACTCAGTGCAACCTCATATTTTATATTTTACTGAATTAGGTAATATATTGTGTTTGTGTACATTAAAATAAATGTTTGTGTATTTGTTACTGAATATATAGGTTTAATAAACCATAGTGCAAGTATCATGTGCTATTGTCTGCTTTCAGAAAATATATCATGTTTTGGGTTTTAACTAATCATCAGAAATCATAAATCATCAAAAAAACAAAAATGGCTTTGGCAGCGAAAGGGTTATTACAGCATGTGTCAGGAGGCGTGGGACACAGACTACACAGGAGAAGACTTTAAAACTTATTAGGGTAAAGCAGACATTTAGCATGAATGATGCCGATAGAACTTATTTTAAATTTTCAAAGAAAAATAAGAATGGGGTGCATGCAGTAAATGCTTTAACAACACTCAAACCATGCTGGCTTTTAGCTGTGCTAATGGTAACCGAGGGAGACTTTTTTTATTATACTGGTTGAAGCACCACTGAGAACAGCATGATTTAAAAATACAAGAGTATACAATGCAATGCAAGGTGGTAAAACTCAGTCATGTCCACTTTTGCTGTGTTAAATTTGTCAGTAAGCATTAAGTGAACCTGTTAGCTATTTTAACATTTGAAAATAAAATTCCTGTCTAAAAGCAGACTCCGCAGAGTGGCTATTACCACCCTTGTTACATAGAAATATCTCCGCTTGATTCCTATTTGATATTCATTTTGTTTTGTTACTAATGGCTCAACATCCTCAACTTTTTGGCTAAGCCCATTCTGGAGCACTGCTCACCCGCCACTGGTCTGTCCAGTGCAAGCTGCTCATGGGCCAATATGAGTACACTAATTGGACAGAGGTATGGTGGGAAGGTTTGTTCCTGGAAGTTGAGCTTTTAGTAACAAAGTGAATCCAAGTTGAGAAAATAAAGTTTTTACTATGTTCTTGTCCAGGTTTACTTTAGGAGCTCATATACACAGATATTTTACATGAACCCCTGTGGTTTTGGTCTACTGGTTAGTTGGCTTGTCTGTTCTCTAAACCAATTTATCCAGGAATTATATGCAAGCAGAAGATAAACATGTGATTATTTAATTGTGTAGAGTATGACCCATATAAATCTCAAACCATAATTGTTGTTCAGTAAATTTGGCATACCCTAATTGTTACAAAAAAATATCCAAAAGCCTCTGTACATTACAGGCACGCTGTTTGAGCTCAATGAGCGCTATAAGCTGAGTAATAGGTGTAGCACCCTCTAGTGTGTACTATAAATAGTTAGTGTAGGAAATGTTTAGCTTGGCTAAGGGCCAGGCTTGGGTTGTGAACCTGGGTCAGGGTTCAGTGACTCAGGGGCTGAATGACTCATCTGGCAGTTCTCTCTGAACTTCCCCCTGGTCTGTGTCAGAAACCGTGAAATCAGGCCAAGACAGAATTTGTCAGTTGCGGGTATGGAGAGCAAGATGCTAAGAGGGCTCCCCTTGCGGCTAAGTGCAGCGCTCCCCTGGAGCTGGGAACAGGGAGCGCGGTGCCCAAAGAAGCATGGTTGGCCAGGTGCTTGTTTACGGTCAGATGGACTTGGCCACTACGGGGATGATCAGAGCAGGCAGAGCTGAACTTGCTGTGTTCCGGTAAATGGAGAAACCGGGAGCCAGGCCAGAGGTCATACATGGATAAGTCAGTCCAGAGCATAAACGGGAACGAGCCAAGGCCAAACACGGAAGACAGGAACAAGCAGGGTCCAGGTACAAGCCGAAGGTAAAGCTGGGTAATCAGGAAACAGAGGCAGGGTTCAGAAGCAGGCCAAGGGTCAAACCGGGAGATCAAGGAGCGAGGTCAAGGAAAGCCGGGTCACAATGGGTAATTACAATCAGGAAGCAGAGTCAAGGCACACAGGGAAGCTGAGAAGATAATCCAGTAATGTCCTGTAGTCCCAGGCTGGCTTAAATAGGGCCGTTGGCGCAAACGTCTGTCACGCCACTTGCACGGCGTCGCTCACATGCAGTATTGCGCATGCGCCGATGCACGCCAGAGTGTGCTGGTGTGCGACGCACGCTCGTGCACGTCTCAGAAACCCTCTGTGAGCGTCCATGTAGGTTCTGGGCAACATTGCCAGTTCTGTGATGGCCATGTTCCTGACAGAAGTACAGTTAAATCACACATGTTTAATAATAAAAGTAAAAAGAACAAACAAAGGCAAAACATAGCCAAAGTTCAGTAAACGGGACGGATAGTCAGCCAAGCCAGAAGTCAGGGATCAATGTAGTGGAACAGCAAGCAGGATCTAGAGCCAGAAGAGATGTCAGCAAAGCAAGTCTTGAACAGGATCGCAGGAGATAATTTTTGTGATGTTGACCAAAGCAAAGTTAGAGAACCTCTGGACTGGACGGCTTAAGTAGGCAGGACTGACGAGCAGGATATCATCAACAGCTGAGTAACTGTTGTAATGGAAATTTGTAAAATTCTGTATATAATTTGTATTCTATTTTGTATGTATTGCACACTGCCCTCACTGTGCACACAGCAATCATAATGTTTTCAGTACATGTTTACATTCTTCCGAGTCCTGATTAGAACTAGCCTGCCTATGTAACGCCTCTTGTTACCATAAACGTACAATTGTAATATTAATGTGATACCTACGTAATCATGTGTATAAAAACCTTCAAATGCGTCATAATAAAACAGAACAGTTATTTGGAAAGATGCTGAGCGTATCTTTTGTGTCTGTTCCCTACTGCAGTAGTTATTATTAATTTGGAACCACTAATCAATATGAGGATAGGAGTTGCCTATCATCAATTTAACCGAGTCAGCATGGCGAGCCAGCCAGGAGGGGTTTCCAGGTGACCCTGAGTATCCGAAACGAAGAGCTTGAGACGATCCGGGAATTTCTGATAATCAGCCGGCTGAGGTAAGCCTTTTGGCGTACATTTGAGTTATCAGACTTCCTTGATCGGTAAGGCATTTTCGGGACAAAGGGTACCTATTTTACTCCCCTAATCGAACTGTATTGATTGGTGGTTATATTTTATGTTGTCACTGTCTACTGTCCATCGGAGTGTTATAGATAAGAAAGGGAAGAATAGTGCTGTTCACAGGTATATATAGTACATCTGCTAGATAAAGTAGTTTAGAGGCAGGAGGGTATAGGCACATGTAGACAAGACTGGCCAATCATTATGGGCATTGAATTAAGTAAGGGAATGAAGGGTAAGAGACCCTCAAAAATGCCCAGCGCAAGAGGAGCGCTATATATGAACCGAAGGTGCGGCTCTGCCTATACTGAGCCCCTAGATTAATGGTTAAAGTGGACAGGAATCCACAATGGGTAACTGGGTTACCACCAAGGTCCACAGGGACTAAGAATCATGCAGAGTAAACAGCTAGAGAAACAGCAATCTATGTGAGCAGGATGGATCAAGGGCGACAATAACACTAGACAGAAAGGGACATTTTCATGTTAAGTTGTGGGATGAATTTGGGGTCAGGCACTACAACTATTAGAGTCAGAAATAGAGAAATGAGAATTAAAACAGAATACTTTATATGTGGTCAGAGAGGGAAGATGGAATGAGCACTGTGGCTGCCAGTCTGATCATAGAATCATAGAAGTTAGATATAAAAGATATCTGAACAAAATAAGGAAAGCAGAATTTAGGCAGGGAAATATTAAAGAATTAAAAGAAAGTGAGAGAATGATATGCATGTGTTGTGTACAAATGGGAAAAATGTAAGCGATTTTAGAGAGATATTGGTGTATGTGTGTGAATGCTGGGAGATTTAGTTCTATCCCTTGTGTGTGTCATGTATGTAGATGTGACCCCCTCCTTTGTGCTCTCATGAACGAATGTGGCTGAGATGAGAGGTCAGTGATAAGCTGGAAGGACACCATGCTAATTCCAGTTTTTTAGACAAAACATTTATAACAAAATGTGCCGGGTTAACGAATCTAATGGTAAACAATGTGATCACAATTATTTTTTGAATCTGTTTTCCAGACATGGTAAAAAGAAGGTTACATTTAACCGTGTATTACACAAATTGAATATCCTTTGATAGTGAAAACAGTGCATTTAAAAAAGGGAAATTAAGTAAAATTAAGTAATAATGAGTATTAATTTCTAATATGAGTTTAACAATTTTATTAATAATATAGATATATTGAATTTTTTTTATAGTTTTTGATGCTTTCTGGTCCATCATAAAGATTATTGGTCCTTTTGTTTTTATTTATTTTTATTTTTGAAATCCAAAGAAGAATGTGTGGATTGTGAAATGATGTGCCCCTTTTCCTTGTAAGTGCTGTGGTATAAGCAGAAGAATATTTTGGATTTATGGACATCTCTCCATGACCGTAGGGTATTGTTATAATATTGCCAGGAAAAAGTTGTCTTTTGGAACATGAAACTGGAGTTCTTACACAAACAGCGTGATAGAGAACAAACCATTGTAATATATTTATGCAAGCTGGACCCAGTAATGAAGGGTTCACCCCGATATATCAGAGCTGTAGCTTTATGCAAAGGTGCTATTAGACAAAGTTAGATATTGTTTTGGTCAAACATTTAATTTTGAATGGTCCGACATTCTGCGCAGCAAATATACAGCTAACTAAATGTTTGTCTAATGAAAGGTTTAAAATATGAGTTAGTTTATGTACAAATCTAACAATGAAAAACGCGTACATTTATTCAAAAGAAAGGAAAAACCACATGTGTTAAATTGATGGTGTAGGAATCAGCTGCTGTGAGCCCAGTGCAGGACACACTCCCTGAAGACCCAGATATTAATTTTTTTGTAGATTTGAGGATGCAGTTTATCACCCAGAAGGATACTCTGTATTCAAAATCATTGGATCCTTTTTTTCCCCAGCTCAAGAAGCAGAGCTCCATGTTTTAGCAAAGCCTGTGAGCTATAAAAAGAGTGTATATTTATATAGATAGTCGAGATATAGAGAGCTTTTGGTTCCATTTGCAGGGCCAGAAGTTTGTTTTTACTAAACCAATCAAGTATGCCAAGTTAATTTGATTGGCTGGCTGTTTTCAGCCTTCCAGGTTCTTGCTGAGGTAGCCATACTAACATTAAAACTCACACATGGAAGCAGACGAGGCGACTAAGGATGCTGCATTTACAGCCCCTGACACTTGATGGGTCTGTGCAACTCATAGATTCCACCCTAGTTCTGGCCCAGTATAGCTGGGATTAACAATTCAAATTTAAGGACCCCAGAATGAGAAGAACAAGTGGTCCACAGGGGGCAACTTCTTATGAAACAGGACTTTGGATAAGGTGATCATTTATGTCTGACAGTCACTCTTTTCCCTCCAGCTTGACACATGGACAGTGTCATCAGTCACAACCAGTTATGGCTGCCTTAGTAAATGAGTGTGGGATAGAGCCAGGGTTCACCACAGTTGTTTTTATAACATACCACTTCTTGTTTGACCTGTTACCAAAGGTGTTACCAGAAGCTGAACATCCCTTCCAGAGATTACAAAAAGATATAACCAGATGCCCAAGTCAGGATCTTACAAGTATGCATTTTGTCTGTATGCACATGTTTTTTGGATGTCCAGTGGCAAATGCTACTGCAAAAGCCACATTAAAAAGTGTTATCAGAAGTAGTTTGTAAATATAGAGTGCAGAAAGTACAGAGAGTAACAGAGGAAATAATTTTTATAGGAGAGTCCTTACTAGAAGTTTTGAGGTTTCATTTTTACACCCCCTACTGTCTACAATGTAGCGGATAAAGTAGACCAACTCTGTGGGTTACCGTCCTTTCTGGTCATATCTGTCAGGGGCTTGACCGAAGACGAGAAGTTACGAATAAACTTCCAATAATAGTTGGCAAAGCCCAGAAAACTCTGCAGAGGACGTAAACCCATGGGTCGGGGGCCACTGTAGAACTGCTGAAAGTTTCTCTGGGTTCATCTAAAAACCAGCAGTGGAAATAACATAATCCAGGAATTGAACCTGCTTACAATGGAACTCGCACTTCTCCAGTTTACAGTAGAGATTGTGCTCTCTTAGTTTCTGAAGCACAAGACAGACATCTGTGTGGTGGCTTTCCAGGGACTTGGAAAATATGAGGATATCATCGAGATAAACCACCACACATAACTGCAACAAATCTCGGAAGACATCGTTAATATATTCCTGGAAAACTGCCGGGGCGTTATAAAGGCCAAAAGGCATTACAAGGTACTCATAATGGCCTGTTAAATGCAGTTTTCCACTCGTCGCCCTCCTTAATGCTCATGAGATTGTATGCCCCTCTCAAATCAAACTTCATTAAAACCGCTGCTCCCTTGACGCGGTCTAATAACTCCGTAATCAACAGAATTGGATAGGCATTCTTAATCATGAAACGATTGAGACCCCTATAATCAACACAAGGTCTCAGTTCACCACTCTTCTTCTTCACAAAGAAGAAACCAGCACCAGCAGGAGACGAGGATTCGCAGATGAAACCTCGAGAAAGTGCATCTGCAACATACTTCTCCATGGCCTTATCCTCTAAGACCGACAAAGGGTAAACCTGGCCACGAGGGGGTATGGCCCAAGGTCAATTGAGCACTCATATGGCCGGTGTAGAGGCAAACTACTGGCTTGATCTTTGTCAAAGACATCTCTAAAATCGCGGTACTCCTCCGGGAGGGAGGAGAGTGAAGAGGTGCACAGGACCTTGGCTACCTTCTGGAAGCATGTCTCGCTGCATTGTGGTGACCAGGAGAGAACCTCAGCATGGAGCCAATCAAAAGAGGGGTTGTGCCTCTGTAACCAAGGATAACCAATAACCAGCAGAAACTTAGGTGAGGAAATGACTTGGAATTGGATTATCTCATGGTGAAGAGCCCCTATGGCCATGGACAATGGAACCATCTCATGAGTTACATGGGCAGGCTGTAGAGGTCTTCTGTCAAGAGCCTCACTAGCAAGTGTAGTGTCACGCAGCTTCAGCGGAATCCAGTGCTTTGATACAAAGGCAACATCAATGAACAGGCCTGCAGCCCCAGAGTCGATGCAGCTCAATGGACGACTCAGCCCAAGAAAGGGTGACCGAAACCAGGGGCTTATCCTTGTGGATAACTGTGGATGAAACAACGCACCTAAGGTCTGTCTGTGATCGGACCTCAAGGTTCGGGCGTTACCTGGACGGTTAGGACAAGACTTCAAAAAGTGACCTGCCTGGCCACAATAAAGGCACAGTCTCTCCCTCATCCTAAAGGTTCTCTCATCCGCAGAGAGACACGTGAAACCCAAGTGTATGGGTTCACCTTCACTGACCAACTCAGTACCAGGAGGCATAACTCGGTACCAGGATGCATGGGAGGTGAAGGATGCATGGGTGGGACTGCAAAGCTCAAAAACAAACATACAGGAGGCTTCCGCAAGCGCTCCTTAAAAGAGAGTCTTTCTGTGAGTCTGGAGTCAATGAGGATGGCAAAGGTGATCATTTTCTCCAGCTCAGTGGGTATATCTCGTGCTGCTATCTCATTCTTGATGGTATCCGAGAGACCATGAGAAAAAGCAGCCACGAGGGCCTCATTGTTCCACGCAACCTCTGCTGCCAGAGTACAGAATTCAATGGCGTAGTCGACAACAGTTGTCGTACTCTTTTCGATGGACATGAGGCAGTTGGCAGCAGAAGCGGTGGTGTGGGAACGTCAAATACCCTTTTAAATGAAGCCACAAACTCAGGTTAGCTCAAGAGGGTTTGCCTAGGACAAGGCTCTCTCAAAAAGCAAAGATATCATGAAACCTACTTTGCTTCTGTCCATGGGAAACGCCGGGGGCAGCATCCCAAAGTATATCTCAACCTGGTTGAGAAACCCTCTGCAATAAACTGGATCGCCCCCAAATCGCTGGGGAAGCGGAGCGGAACCAGACATACCTCTTATAGAGGTAATACAGGAGGTGGGTGTCTGCACAGAGACTGGAGCAGCAGCAGGGTCGGCCTGCAACATAGTTTGTACCGGGGTGGCCACATTGGGAGATTCCAGGTGAGCCGTGTGACTCAGGAGTTTTTGTAATGCCATGGCAAACTGATCCATGTGGTGATCCAGTTCATCCAATCTGGAAAAAATATTACCAACAAGTGGATTGACTGCATCTTCTGAATTCATGGCCTTCGCCTACTGTCAGAAACCATGAAATCAGGCTGAGACAGAAGTACAGTTAAATCACACTTGTTTAATAATAAAAGTAAAAAAAACAAACATAGTCAAACATAGCCAAAGTTCAGTAACCAGAACGGATAGTCAGCCAAGCCAGAAGTCAGGGATCAATGTAGTGGAACAGCAAGCAGGATCTGGAGCCAGAAGGGATGTCAGCAAAGCAAATCTTGAACAGGATCACAGGAGATAATTTCTCTGATGTTGACCAAGGCGAAGGCAGAGATGCTCTGCACTGGATGACTTAAGTAGGCAGGACTGATGAGCAGGATATCATCAACAGCTGAGTAACTGTGGAGTGATAGGATCTGGCAGTTAACTGACAGCTGAGCAGCCAGCTCAGAGAAGGAAGGGCTGAGCCCAGCCCTGACAGTCTGGAAGTTTGTAGAAACTTCCAGAGCTGAAAGGTGGGAGTAAGGAGGGGCTACCATGCATATTTGAGGCCTCAGCTAATCCCCAACTTTGGCCTGGCAGGGGGCATAGCTTACCTCATAAATAGACATGAGCCATGCCAGCAGGAGCAGTCGGGTGGAAGATGGAGATGCAGTGCTGAAGAGGCTGTCGGTGCCCCTTAGCCTAGGGGGAGGGGGTGACTTTGGGCCTGGGGCTTGGGTGCAGGAATAGTCCCCCTAAAACACAGAGAGAAAAACGTTCCTGGAGGCACGGGAGCAGGGAGAGAGGACAGCGGGAGCAGGTCAGCACATCTGGGAGATCTCCTGAGAATCAGCTGGTTGGGCTGGTGAGTGTCAGTCTAGAGAACTGTGGGGAGAAGTTAGCCTGGAGGGCTAGGGAAAGGGGCAGCCGCAACCAGGTGGGTTGGCAGTTTCTGAAGAGGTGGTGCTGGGATCAGTAGCCACAGAAGGAATGTAAGCTTAACACTGAACTTTTGCTACACAACCAAGCGGCCTCGGGTTCCTGCCTATAATGGGCTATTGCTTCAATCTGACTGAGTGATTCTCAGACATACGCAGTGTACCAGTTGGGTTCTGTAAGTAAGTAAGTGCTGGAGGAAGAAGAGGAGCTGTATATAGAGACTGTATATAGAAAAAGTTGTCCTTGAAGTTGCCATTGAAGTAAAGTGGACATCCCATAACCTCCCATCCCTATTCAAGTTATTATCCTCAATAAAACAAAAAAAACAAAGTCACAGACTGTTCTCTGGCTCTGGAGTGTCTGTGGAAATTCGGTGTGCCTGGTTGTGCAGGGTGGGGGATCCCAGTTATTTGCAGCTCCTTAGGGAGTGCACTACATGTAGTTAGAGGCTGAGAGAACTTAAATTCCATGTCAACGTGTGGGCAGGGCCTACTCATCCAGCACTGGGGGTACCCTTCGTCATGCACACCCGGTACTAGGCACGGACCATGTTCATGTGCAAGTCAAACATTATGGCAGTTGTTACCCGACTTAGAGATAGGCCATACACTGTGTGCAGTAGAAGTTCCTGTAGAAGAGTTCCTCTGTGAAACATTCTGTCTCGTGTTACTACACACCCTTGCTTGATGCATGTTGCATTTAGGAGGGATGCTGCTGAGCCTATGCTCTCTCCACCTGTCCAGCATACCTCTACCACCTCACTCCCAGTGACAGAATGGGGTCCTGCCGAGCACCTAGCACAGACCTCATGCATGCTTTTATTCAACTTCTTGTCTCGTGTACAATGCGACCAGGCACACAAGGTCTCCGTACCTTGGTTTCAGGCCCTGTTGCTTTTAAAGGAACCAACCACTAGGGAGGGAGACAGAACACTCATCCCCTTGCTACCAGAGGACCTGTCACCTTGGCCAAGTAACATGCTTCATAACCGGCTGCTAAACACTTCACTGGTTACCTATAGCTACTGCTTTCCTCCTTCCATTTGTCTTGCTGAGTTAACCCTTATGCCGTGTACACACGACCGGACTTTTCGTGGGACTAAACCCCAAAGGACTTTTCGACGGAGTTCCAATTGAGTTCCAACGGAATGGACTTGCCTACACACGATCACACCAAAGTCTGATCATTTCGAACGTGATGACATACGACCAGACTAATAAGGAAGTTCAAAGCCAGTAGCCGATAGCTGCCCTTGCGTCCTTTTTTTCCCGTCAGAATAGCGTACAGAAGAACAGATTTTTCGGCCGGACTCGAGTCCGTCGGAAAGATTTGAAATATGTTCTATTTCTAAAGTCCGACAGATTTTTTGACAGAAAAGGTCCGATGAAGCCCACACATGATCGAATTGTCCAACGGATTTGTTCAGTCGGACCAGTTCGGTCAAAAAGTCCGGTCGTGTGTACACGGCATATGTAGTAGCTTTGCTTCATACCCCATTGTACGTTATAATCCCAGTTCTTTTGATATGCCATAGTCTACCATGCACCCCTTTGCATAACTTCAGACCAGGCTTAGGAACAGTTTAAGAACTTTACTGAAGATGTTTGCAAAGTCTGAACAGTACATGTTAGTGTAGAGCTAGCATAACCCTATCTGAACTGAGCTACCCAGGTGTACCTTGAGGAGGCATCCTCCAAAGCTTGGCAGTGATCCGATCTTCCTGGTGTTTCCAAACGACTAATGGGCGCAGCAATCCCCTCCTAGTGTCCCGTGTTAGTTGTGGCTTGAGTTGTAATAGGCCCCGGAACCCGGCCTTCCCCCTCTATTTATATCACAGGGTGGACAGGCAGGGCTCAAAAAGCCTGGTAAAGGAGCCTGTTGCTAGTTAATCCCTTCCCCGCCTGGGCTGGCTAACTCACTAGTAGGGATGAGCCGAACACCCACCGCACCAAAACCTGGGAATGGACCGAAAATTTTCACGAACGTTAGAACCCCATTAAAGTCTATGGAACTCGAACGTTCGAAATCAAAAGTGCTAATTTTAAAGGCTAATTTGCATGGTATTGTCCTAAAAAGGGTTTGGGGACATGGGTTCTGCCCTAGGGGACATGTATCAATGCAAAAAAAAGTTTTAAAAACGGTTGTTTTTTTGGGAGCAGTGATTTTAATTATGCTTAAAGTGAACAAAAAAAGTGAAATACTCCTTTAAATATTGTACCTAGGGGGGTGTCTATAGTATGCCTGTAAAGTGGCACGTGTTTCCCGTGCTTAGAACAGTCCCTGCACAAAATGACATTTTTAAAGGAATAAAAGTCATTTAAAACTGCTTGCAGCTTTAATGTAATGTTGGGTCCTGGCAATATGGATGAAAATCAGTGAGACAAACTGCATGGGTACCCCCCAGTCCATTACCAGGCCCTTTGGGTCTTGTATTGATATTAAGGGGAACCCCGCACCCAAATTAAAAAAAGGAAAGGTGTGGGGCCACCAGGCCCTATATACTCTGAACAGCGGTATACAGGTGGTGCAAACAAGACTGTATACTGTAGGTTTGTTGTTAAGTAGAATCTGTTTGTAATTTTGAACTGGCACATTTTTAACGTGTTTAGCTCCAGCAAAAAAATCTATTTTAAGCTTTTTGGAAAACATAGGGAAGGGTTATCACCCCTGTGACATTTGTTTTGCTGTCTGTGCACCTCTTCAGAAGACTTTACCTCACTTTCTGTCCCAATGACAAATGTTTTTTTTAACTCTTACAGGAGAGAATTTCTGTTCCTAGGGGTAGATTTCATCTCACTTCCAGTTGTCTCCTTCTGTTTTCAAGTAGGAGTTGTTTGTAAGTTGGATTTTGAAAGTAGGGGCCTGCCCTATATACTCTGCAGAAATTGGGGCCTTAGGTGTTGGTGTTGCCACAACACTGTAAGCCCTCACAGTTACTCTTGGTGGGCGCAGGAACGGGCTCTGCTGTGAAATATTAGATCAAGAATTGTAATTACATGCACCTGTTGAACAGGGGCAGAAAAATTGGGCCTTTGGTGGTGGTGGTGCTGGTGCCACAACACTGTAAGCCCTCACAGTTACTCTTGGTGGGCGCAGTAACGGGCCCTGCTGTGAAATATTAGATCAAGAATTGTAATTACATGCACCTGTTGAACAGGGGCAGAAAAATTGGGCCTTTGGAGGTGGTGGTGCTGCTGCCACAACACTGTAAGTCCTCACAGTTACTCTTGGTGGGCGCATAAACGGGCCCTACTGTGAAATATTAGATCAAGAATTGTAATTACATGTCCCTGTTGAACAGGGGCTGAAAAATTGGGCTTTAGGCACTGGTGCTTGTGCCACAACACTGCAACCCCTTAAAGATACTCTAGTTGGAGCACAGGAACAAGCCCTGCTGCAAAGTATTGCATCAAAACTTGTAATTACCCGCCCCTGTTAAACAGGGGCTGAAAAATTGGGCCTTAGGCACTGGTGCTGGTGCCACAACACTGCAACCCCTCACAAATACTCTAGTTGAGTGCAGCAACGAACCCTCCTTGCATCAAAAATTGTAATTACACGCCCCTGTTAAACAGGGGCTGTAAAATTGGGCCTTAGCCACTGGTGGCGGCACCCAGAACCAAAAATATTCTTACAAGCTATCAGCATGATCATTGAGGAGGAAGAGGATAGTCACTCAGCATAACAGGATAGTCACTAGGCAGTCTTGAAGGGATCTGACATCTCAAAAAAAATTATTCGGTTACATCAGCATCAGGTGCTTGGTAGCTGGTGGTGATCCAAGACTGATTCATTTTTATGAAGGTCAGTCGATCGACCGAGTCGGTGGACAGGCGCACCCTGTGATCGGGTACAAAACCTCCAGCAGCACTGAATGTGTGTTCCAAAAGAACGCTGGATGCAGGACTGGCCAGTAGCTCAATTGCATACTGTGCAAGCTCTGGCCAGTGATCCATCCTCAAGACCCAGTAACCCAGAGGATTTTCGGTGGGAAAGGTGTCCAAGTCAGATCTTGCCCCTAGGTATTCCTGCACCATGTAAAAAAGACGCTGGCGATGATTGCTGGAACTGATCATACCTTGGGGCTGCGGACTAAAAAATTGTCTGAACGCATCGGTCAGACGGCCACCTTCTCCAACGCTCCTTCTTTGGCTGACCCTAGCCTCAGCAACACGTCCAGGAACAGGAGTTTGTAACCTTCCAGTCTCTGGGAACGCGTTGCACAGACCTTTCTGCAAGGCCTCCCGAAGAGGTTTCATCTTCTGCTCCCTCTGCGACGGCAAGATAAGGTCCGCAACCTTACCCTTGTAATGTGGATCCAGGAGGGTTGCCAGCCAGTATTGATTGCTCTCCTTGATACCACGAATATGAGGATCCTTCCGCAGGCTTTGCAGGATCAGGGAGGCCATGCAGCATAGGTTTGCTGAGGCATTCCGTCCGGAGTCCTCTGGGTCACTAAGGACGACATGATCTGCAGCCACCTCTTCCCAGCCACGTACAAGTCCATGGGTTTCCATGGGATCCCTTAAAGACTGCTGCTGATGCTGAGTGCCAGGCTCCACCTCCATGCTGACACAATCTTCCTCTTTTTCCTCCTCCTCCTTGTCCTCTTTCTGTGTGATCGGCGGGCACGCAGGAACACTGTCTGGATAAAGGGGGCCTTGAGAGCTAAGGAAGTCCTCCTCTTCCTGCATCTGTTATGCATCAAGTGCCCTGTCCATTATTCCACGCAGCGTGTGCTCCAACAGGTGGACAAGGGGGACAGTGTCACTGATGCATGCACTGTCACTGCTCACCATCCTCGTGGCCTCCTCAAATGGTGACAGGACAGTGCATGCATCCCTGATCATGGTCCACTGGCGTGGGGAAAAAAAACAAGCTCCCCTGACCCTGTCCTGGTGCCATAGTCGCACAGGTACTCATTGATGGCCCTCTGCTGCGTGTGCAGCCGCTGCAGCATGGACAACATTGAGTTCCACCTGGTGGGCATGTCACAGATTAGGCGGTTCTTGGGCAGGTTAAATTCCTTTTGGAGGTCAGCTAGCCGAGCACTGGCATTATATGACCTGCGAAAATGCACACAGACTTTCCTTGCCGGCCTCAGGACATCCTGTAAGCCCGGTTACCTGCCCAAAACTGCTGCACCACCAAGTTAAGGACGTGAGCTAAACAGGGCACATGGGTCAGTTGTCCTTGTTGGAGGGCGGAGAGGAGGTTGGTGCCATTGTCGTAAACCACCATGCCTGCCTTAAGCTGGCGTGGCATCAACCACCTCTGAACCTGCCCCTGCAGAGCTGACAGAATCTCTGCCCCAGTGTGGCTCCTGTCCCCCAAGCACACCAGCTCAAGCACCGCATGGCATCTTTTGGCCTGCGTACTTGCGTAGCCCCTTAAACGCCTACGGAGCACCGCTGGTTCCGAAGTCAAATCAGCACAGGAAGAGGCCATGGAGGAAGAAGAGGAGGGGGTGGAGGAGAGAGGTGTGGCAGAATCACCACTAGTAGTATTTTGGAGGCGTGGTGGCAGAACAGCCTCCAGCACTACTGCACCTTGTGCTGCATCCTTCCCAGCTGCCAGAAGAGTCACCCAGTGCGCGGTGAAAGATAGGTAACGTCCCTGTCAATGCCTGCTGGACCATGAGTCAGCGGTAATATGCACCTTACCGCTGACCGCCCTGTCTAGCGAGGCCAAAACATTGCCTTCCACATGCCGGTAGAGAGCCGCAATCGCCTTCCATGAGAAAAAGTGGCGTTTGGGAACCTGCCACTGAGGAACCGCACATTCCACAAACTCACTGAAGGGGGCAGAGTCTACCAACTGAAAAGGCAGCAGTTGAAGTGCTAGCAATTTAGCCAAGCTAGCATTCAACCGCTGGGCATGTGGATGGCTGGGAGCGAACTTCTTTCGGCGGTGCAGCAGCTGGGGCAAAGAAATTTGCCTGGTACAATCTGACGTTGGTGTACCGATAGCAGATTGCCCCTAAGTACTTGGCTGTGACACACCTAATTCTACACCTTCATTCCTCTCAGTGCAGGTCTCAGAGAGGACTGAAGGTATAGTGGGGTTGGAGATCCCAGCTGATGAGGAGCAAGGAGAGGTCCTCTTTGTTCTTTGGTGTGGGTCTTTTAGGTACGCTTGCCAACGAACTGCATGGCAGGTCAGCATATGTCTGGTCAAGCATGTGGTGCCCAAGCGGGAGATGTTTTGGCCATAAGAGATACGCTTGAGACATATGTTGCAAATAGCAGCGGTGGGATCTGATGCACTCGTCTCAAAAAAGGCCCACACCAAAGAACTTTTGGAATAACGTGCAGAGACAGCAGCGCCCTGCACATGCGGAGTTCTGCGGTGTGATGCAGTCGGTGTGCTGCCCTTAAGCTGGTCCCTGGAGGGCATCCTGCCTCGTTGGTGATGTGCCTCCTCCTCCTCCTCTCTCCTATCAGGCACCCACGTGGAGTCAGGGACCTCATCATCCCCTCCCTCCTCATCACTGGAGCAAAGCTGGCAGTATGCTGCAGCTGGGGGAACATGACTGCCAGATTGCTGTCCTTCTTGGGCACCCCCTCTCTCTGGGCTCACGTTACTGCCTTCCTCTAGTTGGGTACCATCATCGGAGCCTTCAAAAGGCTGGGCATCCTCCTGGAGCATGTACCCAACACTGTGGTCAAACAGTTCGGGGGACTCCTCAGGAGGACATGGTGGGGCTAGGGAAGGAGTGACTGATGCCATTGAGCCGAAGGAAGAGGCCGCATTGGCAGCTGCTTTGCCAGACAAAGTACCCTGAGCCTGGGTGAGAGAGGATGAGGATGGTCATCCACTCTACCAAGTTTTCCGCATGTTGCGGCTCAACGCGGCCAGCTGCCGAAAAAAAAGGACAAGCGTGTCCCACGGCCACGTGCTGATAAGGATGCACCGTCTCCACGACCAGCACTGTTGCCTCTAGACACAGAGCCTGCTTGCCCTCTTTTATTGGCTTGTGACTATGCCTCTCCTTGTTGGCCTTCCAGACATACTAATGGCCTGCAGTGAGATGTAGCTGCACAAAGCTGGGATGTATATATATACTGATACTGCAGCTAGCAGAATCAACTGCCTGACTGTAGTATTATTAGTATGAGAACACCAGCAATTGTCTTCAGGTAGCTTTAGGTGCACACTGTGCAGAGGACGCAGTACACTAACTGTAAATACTGTAGCTGCCTGTCTGTGGTATTAATAGGATCAGAAGAACACCACCAATTTTATTCAGGTAGCTTTAGGTGCACACTGTGCAGCGGACACAGTGCACTAACTGTAAATACTGTAGCTGCCTGCCTGTGGTATTAATAGGAGCAGAACAACAGCAATTGTCTCCAGGTAGTTTTAGGTGCACACTGTGCAGAGGACGCACTACACTAACTGTAAATACTGTAGCTGCCTGCCTGTGATATTAATAGGATCAGAAGAACACCACTAATTTTCTTCAGGTAGCTTTAGGTGCACACTGTGCAGAGGACACACTACACTAACTGTAAATACTGTAGCTGCCTGCCTGTGGTATTAATAGGATCAGAAGAACACCACTAATTTTCTTCATGTAGCTTTAGGTGCACACTGTGCAGAGGACACAGTGCACTAACTGTAAATACTGTAGCTGTGTCAGAGGACATCTGTCGCCTCCATCCGCCGGGCTCCGGGGCGCATGCGCGTTGGACTGGCGCTCCGGCGCACACTCATACGCGGTCCAATGGTGCTGCGCGTGCGGGTGCACAATGGTCCCCGAGTGCGCCGTCGTCCGTGCGGGTGCACGGTAGCGCATCACGCTGATGCGCGCGCTGTGGGGGCTACTTTTGACGGCTCCAGCACCCAGTCGGGTTGCTGGTTTGTCGTCAGCTGTTCCTGGTTCCTGCTTCTCCGTGCTCCATGCTTCTTGCTGATACCTGTGTTGACCCCTGGCTAGTTTAAACGGACTCCGCTCCCTGCCTGATACCCACTGACCTCTGGCTATTCATTAACGGACTTGCTCCTTGCTTGATACCCACTGACCTCTGGCTATTCATTAACGGACTCTGCTCTCTGCCTGATACCCACTGACCTCTGGCTATTCATTAACGGACTCTGCTCTCTGCCTGATACCTGTGCTGACCACTGGCTTGCCTTAACGGACTTGTGCTGTATTTGATTACCCGGTTCTGACCCCGGCTTGTTTCAAGGACTTCCTGCAACTCCACTCAGTCCCCTGACCCTGCAGTGGCACCTTCTCCTGCACCTTCAGTCAGCGTCTGAAGACTTCTACTGGGCCTACAAGTCCTATACCTTCGGAGCTCCCACCTGCTGGAGGCCCATGCCTCCGCGTGCCCCCTGCTCCCTGTATCATCTCCAGGGGACGGGGTGCGCGTGGTCGTAAGGGCGAGCCGCTCTCGGCATCTTGGCCTCTGTGAATATTAGTCGTGACAAGCTGCCTGCCTGTGGTATTAATAGAAGCAGAACAACAGCAATTGTCTCCAGGTATCTTTAGGTGCACACTGTGCAGAGGACGCACTACACTAACTGTAAATCTTGTAGCTGCCTGCCTGTGGTATTAATAGGAGCAGAAGAACACCACTAATTTTCTTCAGGTAGCTTTAGGTGCACACTGGGCAGAGGAATCAGTGCACTAACTGTAAATACTGTAGCTGCCTGCCTGTGGTAATAATAGGAGCAGAACAACAGCAATTGTCTCCAGGTAGCTTTAGGTGCACACTTTGCAGAGGATGCACTACACTAACTGTAAATACTGTAGCTGCCTGCCTGTGGTATTAATAGGATCAGAAGAACACCAGTAATTTTCTTCAGGTAGCTTTAGGTGCACACTGTGCAGAGGACACAGTACACTAACTGTAAATACTGTAGCTGCCTGCCTATGGTATTAATAGGAGCAGAACAACAGCAATTGTCTCCAGGTACCTTTAGGTGCACACTGTGCAGAGGACACACTACACTAACTGTAAATACCGTAGCTGCCTGCCTGTGGTATTAGTAGGATCAGAAGAACACCACTAATTGTCTTCAGGTAGCTTTAGGTGCAGACTGTGCAGAGGACACAGTGCACTAACTGTAAATACTGTAGCTGCCTGCCTGTGGTATTATTAGCAGCAGAAAAACAGCAATTGTCTCCAGGTAGCTTTAGGTGCACACTGTGCAGAGGATGCACTACACTAACTGTAAACACTGTAGCTGCCTGTCTGTGGTATTAATAGGATCAGAAGAACACCACTAATTTTCTTCAGGTAGCTTTAGGTGCACACTGTGCAGAGGACGCACTACACTAACTTGAAAATACTACAGCTGCCTGTGGTACTGTACAAATAGGGTCAGAAAAACACCACTAATTTTCTTCAGGTAGCTTTAGGTGCACACTGTGCAGAGAACGCATTACACTAACTTGTAAATACTGCAGTTGCCTGCGGTACTGTACTAATAGGATCAGAAGAACACCGCTAATTTTGTTTAGGTAGCTTTAGGTGCACACTGTGCAGAGGATGCACTAAACTAACTTGTAAATACTGCAGCTGCCTGCGGTACTGTACTAATAGGATCAGAAGAACACCACTAATTTTATACAGGTAGCTTTAGGTGCACACTGTGCAGGGGACGCACTACACTAACTTGTAAATACTGCAGCTGCCTGCGGTACTGTACTAATAGGATCAGAAGAACACCACTAATTTTGTTTAGGTAGCTTTAGGTACACACTGTGCAGAGGACGCACTAAACTAACTTGTAAATACTGCAGCTGCCTGCGGTACTGTACTAATAGGATCAGAAGAACACCACTATTTTGTTTAGGTAGCTTTAGGTGCACACTGTGCAGAGGACGCACTAAACTAACTTGTAAATACTGCAGCTGCCTGCGGTACTGTACTAATAGGATCAGTAGAACACCACTAATTTTCTTCAGGTAGCTTTAGGTGCACACTGTGCAGAGGACGCACTACACTAACTTGTAAATACTACAGCTGCCTGTGGTACTGTATTAATAGGATCAAAAGAACACCCCTAATTTTCTTCAGGTAGCTTTAGGTGCACACCATGCAGAGGATGCACTACACTAACTTGTAAATACTACAGCTGTCTGTGGTACTGTACTAATAGGATCAGAAGAACACCCCTAATTTTCTTCAGGTAGCTTTAGGTGCACAATGTGCAGAGGACACACTACACTAACTGTAAACACTGTAGATAATAGGATCAGAAGAACACCCCTAATTTTCTTCAGGTAGCTGTAAATACTGTAAAAACACCTGCCTGCCTGTCAGTAGTAGGAAGAGAATAACAGGAACGGATATTTATATATACATACATATATATTTATATATGTGTGTATATATATATATATATATATATATATACATACATATATATTTATATATGTGTGTATATATATATATATATATATATATATATATATACATATACATATATATATATATATATATATACACACATATACATATATATATATATATATATATATATATATACACATATACATATACATATATATATATATATATATATATATATATATATATATATATATATATATATATATATATATACACACAACACCTAGGCTGTATATATATACACAATACACTGTAAGTGCAGCTAACTGACTCGCCTGCCTACTCTATCTAACTTAAATCAAATTACACTGTCTCTCTGTCTATCTATCTCTCTCTCAACGCCGGAACACACTACACAGGGCCGCCGTGCAGGCGGCCTCATATAGTGTGGGGCGTGTACTAAACCCCCAGAGCCATAATTGGCCAAAGCCATCCTGGCTTTGGCCAATTACGGCTCTCTGTACAGACGGCGCTGTGATTGACCAAGCATGCGGGTCATAGTGCATGCTTAGCCAATCATCAGCCAGCAATGCACTGCGATGCCGCAGTGAATTATGGCCCGTGACGCGCCACTCGAACGGCCCATATCGTTCGGAATTCAGCGAACGACCGAACAGGCAATGTTCAAGTTGAACATGCGTTCGATTCGAACACGAAGCTCATCCCTACTCACTAGATGTAAAAAAAAAAAACACACTTGTAAGCAACCTGCCTACAAACACACAAGTGTACAAGCCCTAATAAAGGGTTTTACAAGAAGTGCCTATTTGAGGTTCTTGGTATTATGTTTTTTAATGCCAGGACAACTGGTACCCTACCTTTCTATTTTTAGTTTGACTCTTCACATGGCACTAGGATCGTTGGTTTGAATCCCAACCATGGTACTACCTGCATGGAGTTTGCATGTTCTACCTGTGGTTTTCCTCCAGGTACTCCGGTTTCCTCAATCACTGCAAAGACCTGTTGGTAGATTAAGTGGCTCCTGTCTAAATTGGCCCTAGTATGTGTATGTATGACTATGAGTTAGGGACCTTAGATTGTAAGCTCCTTGAGGACAGGGACTGATGTGTACAAAATACTGTATATGTAAAGCTCTGCGTAAACTGACGAGACTATATAAGTACCTGTAATAAGTAAATAACAAAATCTTTGTATTCCTCATGGGAGGCCTCTTCTGGGCCAAGCAACCTGTTTTTAGAAATGTAGGTGCACCATCCACTGGCAGAAAGGCAGTACTACAAGCAAGCCTGCAATCAGTGTACAGGGATATCACCTGGACAGCAAATTTACGGTCAAATTCTAGCTAAAACTTTTGACATTAAATACCACTAATGACTAGCCCAGTGAATCACAGACTCCATAACCACAATGTTCGGAGCAGTAGGAGAGCTTGAGAGAAGTTTATGTTGCTCGGGAAAGAGAGGGAATTAAAGTGATCCTGTTGCTTTGTATATACCCAAGTTGACTTTAAAATCTCATATACCCAGGCATTTTACATGAAAGGTGGTTTGGATCTGCTGGTTAACTGACTTGCTGCTCTATAAAAACAATTCATACAGGAATCAGATGCAAACAGCAGATAACGAATGTGACACAATTTTCCATATAATGGTATATTTGGTAGGGTATGACCCATATAAACCTCAGACCATAACTGGGATTCAGTAAAATGTGGCACACTCTTTTAGTGATGCTGATCTGGAAGTTTCCCCTGTATACATAAGAATTCTCGAATATTGAATAGTGGCTTTCAAGCCAGGAAATAAAATGGTCAGGCTGGGTGGGCTAAGTGTGTTTTTTTTTTCTATTGTTAGCTTGTGAGTGAGTGAGGGTCAGGAAGGAACTGTAATTTCTGATAGCTTCACAGGTTTCTGTTGCAGTATCCGCAGTCACAAACCCAGGTAGAACAGAAATGAGAATGAATAAGATGCCCCAACACACGCAGTCCTCCGTCTGTCCATCATTCCCTCTAACAAAATTACTGGCTATTTATTTTAAATGAATTCAGGGTTTTTGGCAGGGTGCAGAAAACAGTATGCTAACAGATGTTGTATGCAGGGTGGGAGAAACCGAGACTTTTTTTTTCATTGGATAAAATGCCTTGTGGCTATATGGTTAACCCTTTAACCTATCTGTGACCTGACTCATGCAGGATAATTGTCATTATAACCATATGTGACATATCAACAGCTCTCAACAACCCTAAGGTGACCTTGTGTCAGTTCTGCTGCAAATAGTATCTCTTGAGGCTTTCGGAATTTGTGCACAATTGTCATTAAATTAGAGTTCTTTTTAAAACCCTCATTCAAAGGCAAAAACTTACTAATTTGCTAGTTTAGCTGTTTTTAAACTATGGTTGGGAGATGTATGCATAAGCCATTGGCATACCAGACATATATCAAGGGACTACAAGGATGTCATACAGTTATTGTGTATGAGTATATCATGTAACTGTTTTATGTAATATGAGCACATTACATGCTTTTCACATCAGCCATTGTTTCAGTGAAACTTATGGGGTTGATTTACTAAAACCGGAGAGTGCAAATCTGGTGCAGTTGTGCATTGTAGCCAATCAGCGTTTAACTTCAGCTTGTTAAATTAAGGTTTGACAAAAAAAACTGGAAGCTGATTGGTTACTATGCACCAGATTTTGCACTCCCCAGTTTTAGTAAATAAACCCCTTTTATGTACACACACACACATCTTTAACCAGATTGATCAGAATCCGATGAGGCTCAGCAGACTTTTGGAATATGGGGGGAAATAGGACATGTAAACATGGGGGTTTATTTACTAAAGCTGGAGAGTGCAAAATCAAGCTCACTTCTGCATAGAAACCAATCAGCTTTTAACCTCAGCTTGTTCAATTAAGCTTTGGTAATAAAACCTGGAAGCTGATTGGTTTCTATGCAGAAGTGAGCCTGATTGTGCACTCTTTAGCCTTAGTAAATAACCCATTAGATATAACATAGCCCAAAAAGAATGGGACTTTACATAAAGTACGTGAGGGATGAGGTTATATATTAAATTGTTGTAATGAACATATCTATGATATATAATATATTATTTTTTGGCACATTATTGATTATTCACAGCTCACAGTTTGTCATTGGTATCATGCCTACACATCATTTACTGCCTGGTGCTTGTCTGTCTTGGCTGGGGCCTGTGTCTTCTGTCCATCGTGGAGCACGCCATCTCAGCTCCCGGGGGAGACGTTTCCCGTACATGGGGGGACGCATTACCCACAGTACCATAACATCAGTACATGGAAACCCTGTAAGTACCAGATGGGGTTCTGACCCCCCACCTTTTTTCAGCTTGATTTTCTGTGAATATATTGGATCAATTCAAGTCATTGCAGAGACACATTACACGCTTGCTCCTGACAAGTGACTCTAAGTCACGAAACGCGTTGAGCCAACAGATGTCGTGTTTCAATCATGTGTTACATCAGCATATTATCTATTGTACTAATTGTCCCTAGTCTAAAGACCTTGGGTCCATTATTCATTATGTGTTTGCTCGTTTTTTATGGACTGTTCTGAATTGTGCATCCATCTATGTATAATAATGTTTTTATTTTAGTATATTTTCTCAGTCCTCTTTAATGTTAGGGATTAGAGTCATTTCCAACTGTGCAGGTACATATTTATGTGTATATATATGAGTTTTACTGAATATAAAATATAATTACCAATAATTAATAATGTGCCAAAAAATAATATATTATATATCATAGATATGTTAATTACAATAATTTAATATATAACCTTATCCCTCACGTACTTCATTCCATTCTTTTTGCTCTTTGTACATAAAATTGGGATGGAGGCTAATGACCACATCATTGCCTCATATAAAGTCCCCAAAAAAATCCTCTTTCCATTAGTATGGTATAACATACTACCTTATTGAAAGGAACCTGGTAGCCCTGGATGCTGTGAGTAACTGTGCTAAGTGTCTATTAAAGCAAGCTCCAGGCTCTTTTGGAAAAAAGTTAAAAGTCAGCAGCTACAAACTGTAGCTGCTGACTTTTAATATTAGGACACTTACCTGTTCACGAATCCAGCAGTGTCTTCACCCAAGTCAATTTTATATTCGTCTCTCAGGTGCTGCCGCCACTATCTCAGCTAAGGGAAACCGACAGTGAAGCCTTGCGATTTCACAGCTGGTGTCCTATTGCGCTGTGCTCTGTGAATGGCCTGGTGGCGAAGGAAGAAGTAGGGGGGCCAAACTTACAGCTGAGGTCGCAGCAGTGAAGTCAGCTGGAAAGCTGGAAGTGGGAGCAATTACCTGTCAAAACCAGGTACCCCCCCCACCTGAATGGTGCCAATTGTGGCAGAAGAGGGGGCAAACAAACAGAGCTTCCCCTTTTGGGTGGAACTCCTCTTTAAGAAGGTGGTTGGAGGTCACGGTGACATAGAATCCACTGCTTGCCTGCCCACCTTGGGTTTAGCTTTTGGCTTGTGAAGGGAGCCATTTATTTAGTGACAGTATTATACCATCACTATTTGGGACAACTTCCTGCTCAGGGTCCCTATTGGTTTCTAAGACACCAGTGGCCTCCTACAACCTAAAAACCAATGCCTGCAGGCCATATTTAGTCAATCTCAAATTGACTCCACAGGGAATCGCATTGTTAAGACAGCACTGGCTTCGATACATAGTACATATTTAATCATTGGCATCAGCCACCATCCCTGCCTCTTTGGTTGCCAGCTGGGGATCTGTCAGTTGGGAGAAGAGTGTGCCGGAAGAAAATTGCTGACGTGGGTCAATGTTTTTGTATTGGTGGGTCATTGGGATTGGCGTTTATCCTTTCTTTGTGCACTAGTCAAAATCATTTGGTGGAGGGGGGATTATGGTGTGGGGGGGGGTTTCAGGGGTGGGCTTGGCCCCTTGGTTGCAGTGAAGGGAACATTTTGGACAATTTCATGCTCCCAACTTTGTGGGAACAGTTTGGGGATGGCTCCTTCCTGTTCCAAAATTACTGCGCACCAGTGCACAGAGCAAGGTCCATAAAAACATGGATGAGCGAGTTTGGGGTGGAGGAACTTGACTGGCCTGCTCAGAGTCCTGATCTCAAACCAATAGAACACCTTTGGGATGAATTAGAACGGAGACTGCGAGCCAGGCCTTCTAATCCAACATCAGTGCCTGACCTCACAAATGCTCTTCTGGAAGAATGGTCAAACATTCCCATAGACACACTCCTAAACCTTGTGGACAGCCTTCCCAGAAGAGTTGAAGCTGTTATAGCTGCACAGGGTGGGCCAACTCAATATTGAACCCTATGGACTAAGACTGGGTTGCCATTAAAGTTCATGTGCGTGTAAAGGCAGGTGTCCCAATACTTTTGACAATATAGTGTACACTCCTAATAGATGTCAACAGATCTAGCACATTCCACAAATGGCTCATTCACACAGGCAAAGATGGTAAAAATAGGTGGTTGAGCTGCTGTTTTACCATCCCTCAACCGCCCATCTCAAAGAGGATCTTCACCCTAGAAACAAAAAATTAAAAGCCAACAGCAAATACTGTAGCTGCTGACTTGTAATAAAAGGACACTTACCTGTCCAAAAATCCAGCGCCATCCTCACCTGGTTCTTCCCCAGTCTTCAGGTGTCTGGCCCTGGTATCATTAATGTGAGAAGCTGACTGTGACTCCTTGCGGCTAGACAGCGGGCTTCCTGCTGCCTTGTGTGAGCCGTGCTACGCTTGATGCCATGACGGTCCTGCAGCATTCCTGTGATGTGTCCCAAGAGGCTGCGGGCAGAGAAGGGGTGAACTTCCTCTTGAAATACCTATGCTTTGTACCCGCTCGCCTAAAAAAATGTAATGTACCAAAAGTTGAAGAGAAGGGGGGAGGAGGCATAAAAGAGGAGCTTCCCCTTTTGGGTGAAGTTCCACTTTAAGCTACAATGGCAGCTGGACAGTGTTGTATACACATGCCACAATACTTTCTTTTGCAGCTGCAGAAACATTTGTTGCATTTAGCGTGTGGTACAACCACTGAATGCGACCTATCCAAGTGAATGGGACCACACTGCAAACGTATGTAATGCATGCGATTGGTGCTCGATGGTGTGGCTCTTTCAGGGTTAAAACACTTGTTTGCCACCTGTCAACCACCCTCTGAAAACCAATTCACCTTGGTTCACTTTTAAGAGAGGCTGTCAAGGCTGCTGCTAGTTTAGACGAGCCCATAGGGGGTCAAAAAGTGAAAAAAATATCAGCAGGGCAAAATCAGTGGAGTAATAATGTAAAGGAGAGCTGCTCAGTTCCGTGGGGTCCCATAGGGTTCATTCATATTTCCATATTTCCATTCACATAGTTTTGTTTTTCTTAGTGTTAGGAAGAGTTGTTGGGCCACATTTCTAAAAATGACATTGTAGATTAAAAAAATGACATAACATAAATATATAAATACTGTACATAAACACAATATTAACAGCATAGCTGAAATCTAAAATATTATAAAATAATAAAGGTTAGTAATTGCTTTGATTAGATAAAACCAAATGATTTTGCAATATAATAATTTACTATATTTATTGAACCTCTATGACACATACCGTAATTACTAGCACTGCATAATTTAATGAGCACTTATTCAGGGAAGGCATTTACATTTTAGCTTTTTTAGGGAGGTACGTAACAGATATATTTTATTTCATCTATCCTTGTGATCTTGGCAACATATGTTTGTTACTATAGCATTGCTAACCTGCTGTTTCTTACTGCAGTATTTATTATGCATAATATGAATAACTGTTCTACATAGGATGTTCTGAGAAAGAACAATGTCTCAGCATGCACTGGAAGCTGATATGCCATGTTTTGAAAACAACTGCGCCCTCTGCAGGAATCATTATAGTAGCACATTGATATTAGGAGCATAAAAATAGACGCACTGACCACATTTAGAGACTGTAATGCCGCGTACACATGATTGGAATTTCCGACAACAAATGTTCGATGCAAGCTTGTTGTCAGAAATTCCGACCGTGTGTAGACTCCATCGGACATTTTCTGTCGGAATTTCCGACAACAAAAATTTGAGAGCTGGCTCTCGAACTTTCCGACAGCAAAATCTGTTGTTGTAAATTCCGAGCGTGTGTAGACAATTCCGACGCACAAAATTCCACGCATGCTACGATTACGAGACGGAAGCACTCTGTCTGGTAAAACTAGCGTCCGTAATGGAGATAGCACATTCGTCACGCTGCAAAGTTTTTAATCTTTTAATGCAGCACATTCTCTTCTTTATAATGCTAGAATAGTGAAGTTGTTTTGCTGCTGATATTCACACAGAGTTCTGACAAACTGATTTCTTATTATTTCTCGTGATCTCCTGAATAATCTTTTTTTTTTTTTTTTTGTCGCCAGATCTCCATAATAATGTTTATATTTTTTTTCTGGTGATCTACTTTTTTTTTTGGCAAGATCTCCTGATTTTTTGTTTTTTTCTAGTGATCTCCATAATATTTAACGTTTTGTGTGTCAAGTTACCACAACACCATTATTATCTTGTATTGTTAACCTCAAGGAGATTGGTTGGTGTTGGTGTCCCTTGTTAATTTGACATTGTATTTTTGAAATGTACCTGCCTACTCACAAACAAACTCTCCTTTTTGAACTAAAACACATAGCCAAAAATTTGTGCTAAAAAAAATAGACATTTATTAGGGGTCATAACAAAATAAAGAGGAAGGCAACGCTGGATAAACTGGTGTAATTGACAAAGCCTTTGTACCCCAGGGCACACATCAACTATTTGACAGGCAAAATTGGTAGCCTTAGGAGTCCATATAATAGGGAGCACAATCCGGTCCAGGACTCAGAGAGATCAGGAGCAGCAGCAGATGACATATATGTCCCGAGGCTGTGGTCTTACAACAGCCTGCATCTTTTGTCAGACCAGACTGAACCCAGGCCATCACTCTCTTATCTTCCTTACATGCTTGCTTCCACGCTTGCTTCCAGGCTCTGGTGTTGGAGTTGTGGCAGGAGGTGGAGGAGGAGGAGGATGGTCCAACTCACACAGGTGGATTTTGCTTGTGGGTTCGCCCCTCAACCCCTTATTTAGGGCCAGATAGATTACTTCCTCACAAATGAGGCATAGGCCTCTTGAATATTGGGGGTGGTTCTGAGGGCCGCAGTAGCCTTCCGAATCAAAGAAAGCGCTGACTCCTCCATGTTCCTCCCCTTCCTGGTACTTTTTGTTGGAAGGCAGAGGGGAAGAACCTAGGATTAGGTCAGGCTACTGGGCACAGCCACCTCCTGGCTGCCACTTACCCCCACCTTCTCATGGCTGCGACTTTCCATGACCCCCTCCTGGCTGTGACTTTCCACGGCCTCCTCCTGGCTGAGACTTTCCATGGCCTTCTCCTGGCTGAGACTTTCCTGTGTATGAAAATGGGACATAGTTTTAGTTTTTCGGTCATCAATCACACACAATTTAGAGCCCATGACTGTTGCAAATTGAATGTTAACAAATAGAAAAGACTATTATTCTGACCCCAGCATTTTTCATTCTTGTCCCAAACATTTTTCACTACTATTGTCTATTCATATGTAAACCACTTTGTTAATTTGGAAATTAGTGATCGATACTAACATCATTCAGTTTTTGGACAAGAAATATGTTGAACAATGCTATACCTAGCTCAAGCTGGGCTCCTCCACATCTTCCTGGATGAAAGGCCCAGGTTGGAGGTCGGAAGCCTCGTCTGATGTGGAAGGAAGAGTGACAGGAAGAGTGGAAGGAAGGGTTGAGAGTGATGGCCTGATTTCAGTCTGGTCTGACAAAAGCTGCAGTCTGTCGTAGTACCAGAGCCTGGGGACATACATGTCATCTGCTGCTGCTCCTGATCTTATGGAATTCAGGACCTTTTTGCACTACCTATTATACTCCTCAGGCCAAAAATTTTGCACTTCAAATAGGGGATGGTTGCCGTGGGAATCACCAGCTTCACCAATTCTAGCAATTGAGCCAGCGCTGCCTTCCTCTTTATTTTATTATTATAAAAAGGATGTTTCACCTGCCACAGACAGGGCAGCTCCCTGTATTTATCAATGAAGTTGGGGAGGAAGTCATTATCATTGAATCTATCCATTTTATCTGCAAGACACAACACAAGACAAACCCTAATGTCAGGCTAAACTCTCCTAATCTTGTCCCAATATAGGCCTCAATCTATAAGCAGTATAGGCCGCTGATGCCCCAAGTTAAAATGGTACCTTCGTTAGCACGATCGGCGCTTACGCTACTCTGTCCTCCGCTCACAGATCGTACGTACGATGCACGCGTGTTACGCTTTATATATACTGTGCATGCGTGAGACTCCGCCCGCCCCTGACCTTCTTTCTTGTATATTCCCCGCCCCTTCTCTTTCGGCACAGTGGGAGAGCACATGGCGAAGAAAGAGCAACTGCATGCAGAGGAGAGCAGCAACGAGGACGACGAAAGCACAGAGCCACAAACGTCCCAATCCAGGAGATTTAAGGCCTCAAATATGTCTTTTGTAGAGAAGGTGGAGATGGTGGACATCCTGAAGAGGGCCGACTATGATGGGAAGCATGGACCTTACCCAAACCCAAATGTGAGAAAGGCCAAGATCATTGCTAAAGTTGTGAAAAGTCTGCAGAAGAATTTTGGGGTACGGCGATCCAAGGATCAACTGAGGAAACAATGGTCAGACCTCAAATTAAGGGAGCAGGATCAGTACAGAAGAATAAAGAGAGTGCTGCAAAAAAGTAAGTATTTTGTTGTGTGTTCCTATTATTATTATTACATTCGTGCTGCTCCATGTGCTTTTCTTTACTGTTGTACAGTTTAAAGTGGCAAGTTTCAGGTTCGTGGGCACAGTAATCGTTTGTAGTAAACATCGTTTGTTCGCTCACTAATACAATGTTTTTGGCAGATGCAGGTTAACTACATTTGTTCATGTCTATTTGTATTAAAAAAAGTTTGTTGTCTAGATGGGTTTGTAACTGGAATGAAATGCAAACTTGATTCAGTGTAAGGAGAGGACACAGCAGCTGTTTACACATCTGGACGCAGGAGCACTAGTGTGGGACACCAGAACACCCTTTTTAGGGTGTCCCACACAGGTGCTCTAGTGGATACTAGGGGTGTCTCCATGTGTGAGATTTGCACAAAACAGGTAAGTGTTCTAGCTTTAGAAAGGGAAAAAAATAATGTCTTCAGCTTGAAACTCTGCCAAAACAGACAATTGTTTGTCACTTCCAATCAATGTTTCATATTCCTAATTCTGTCCTCAAATTTCTGTGTGCTAAGTATACCTATTTTTTAATTCACATAGGGGGGAAAAGACTCAGGACATCAGAGGACACCAGGGACCCCCAACCTCATAAAGAAGGGGAAGTCACCACACCACAACCTCAGGATGTGGAGGAAGGAGAGGTTTATGAAGTGGGCGAAATAGTGACTACAACAGGTGAGTGTCTGAGACCACAGCTTCAGGTAATAGATGTATGCCTGCATATTTATAATACATGGTGTGTTTTTTATTTTTAGGTGATGTGGATGTTGTGGAAGAAAAATCATTTCACCAGTGCAAGTGCACACGTCCTCATCGGGGAGACCTTGGTGTGCAATCATGATTTAGAGCTGATAAAGGAAAACATCAATGATGTTAAAAAAAAAATGAAGATCATCATTGATGTTTTAGGCAGAATCTAAAACACGCAAAAATTGTACCGTTTTTTAGTGTAAATTTTTCTTTTAAAGTTTTAAAGTATTTTAAAAGCCAAATTTTGAAGATGCACACAGTGTGTCAAAATGTGCTCTCTGCCATCGCGGGATATCAATGTACGCGTTTTCTGGGTGCAACCCCTTCCTTGGAACTGAAGTAGATGAGAGGAAGGGGTTGCACCCCGAAACAAGTCCAGTGATCCCCCATGATGGGAGCTAGCATATGTTGACATTAGGCATGGGATCAGGAGGGAAATCCACGTTTTGACTCGCAATTTGTGTGCATCTTCAAAATTTGGCTTTTACAGGGGTGACATCACCCCATCTGATGAAGGCAACATCAACACAGTTTGGACATACTAATGTCTGATATTGCCTTCACTTTGTCAAAGTTGAACTTTGTAAGTTCTTGAGTTGTGTATGTTTTATGGTTTTAAACATGCCTGTTTAACCCAAAAAGGGCTATTTGTACTGTCAAACCTAAAAATGTTATACAACAAAGATGTTGGTTTGTTCAAAAACCCTTTTCTAACGCACGTGAATGTGCTTTGAGTAAAATGTTTTATACTGAACAATATGTGGCTTCTTCTTTCAATGCTCAATACCAGTTTTTGGAGTAAGTTGGTGTTTACAGTGGCAATGGGGGGTTATTTATTAAAGGCAAATCACTTTGCACTACAAGTGCACTTTCAGTGCAGTTTAAGTGCAGTTTCAAGTGCACTTGCAGTGCACTTGTAGTGCAAAGTTGATTTGCCTTTAGTAAATAACCCCCACGGTGCTCTAAAATTTGCCACAATCAGGCCATTTTCAGGACTCAAAACAATTAATAATTCATGGTGCTGAAAAGGATGTGTTTTTTTTTAGCATTAATGCATTACATACATTAAAACAAAAACAAGGTGTGTGTGTAGCAGACCCACAACATAATAGTTAGCTGAAGAAGAGATTTTCACCTCATGTATCAAATAAATTACATTTGTACTATTGAAGAAAATGGCCAAAAAGAAAAGCCCATTGGAGAACCCAGGAGACAGCTAAAAGAAACACAAGCAGTAAATCAAATGAAATATTATTACAGTTAAAAAAAAATATTTTAAAAATGTTTCTCAAACATTTTCTACCATATCAATGGCCCCCCTACCTGCAAAGTATTCCAGATATTTTTGACGGACTTCGCGGGCGCTTTTGGGGGGCAAGCCAGGATGGCCAGCTTCAAGCGCCGTCAGGGTTGACTGATCTGGCAATTTTGTCTCAGGCCCAACTGAGGCCACATAGTTCGAAGCATTTCTCCTTAGAAAGTTGTGCATAATGCAGCATGCAAGTACGATATGGTTTATTTTGTATTCCGCTATGTGAATTGGCGTCAGGAATAGGCGGAACCAGCTGGCCATTATGCCGAAAGCATTCTCCACCACTCTTCTGGCAAGCCGGTAGTTAAAAACCCTCTGGTCCGGGGTGAGGGTCCTCATGGGGAATGGCCACATCAGGTGTTCACCAAGCCCAAATTCTTCATCAGCGACAAAGACGAACGGTAGACCAGCCACGTTGTCTTCTGGCAATCCCAAGCCACCACTCTGGAGCTGTCTGTAGAACTCGGTTTGGGTGATGACTCCACCATCCGACATCTTGCTATTCCTCCCTACGTCCACATAGAGAAACTCATATGTCGCCAACACCACTGGAAACATCACTATACTATTAATCCCCTTATAGTTGTAACAGCATGACCCCGAGTTGGGGGGTGGCACAATGTGGACGTGTATCCCATCAATTGCCCCTCCGCAGTCTCACTGCTGGGCAAAGTGGGATGCCACAGTCTGCCATTCTTGTGGCATTGAAGGAAACTGTGGAGTCAAACAAGAAAAAAAAGAGTACTTTTGCACATAACATTGCAAGCAGATTAGACATAAACATTCTTGGTCAACATCAGTATAACATTTATTTTAAGAAGTATTTAAAGACAAAAATATAAGGTCCACTTATCAGATTCCTCACCCCCTCTGATGGCCCATTTTTAAAAAAATTTTTTGGGGGGAGATGTTTTGAACAGGTAACCCTCTCCACTTCATTGAGAGATGAATACATACATAATGTGTGCTACTTTGACCAGGCCCTCCTTACTTACACTATTGACAGCCCACTGGACAGGTAAGAAGTGTCATAATACAAAAATATAAATACACACTGTTCAAATTGAAGCAAAATTTTACATTCTGCAATTACCTATAAAGATAATAGGAGAACAAAACTTGAAACAGTACCATTTGAAAGTATTCAGGCGGGCCCTTGCACTACATGCTTTGGTGAATTCATCCATAAATCTGGCCACAAAAGAGGTAGGTATAGTGTGTATGGGTTTGGCAAAGTCAGCAGATAGGGGATTGGTATCGGTTGACTTAGCGGTTGGAGGAGGGAGGGTTCCTAATGAATTTTGGACCGAAAAAAAAGCCTCTTGCACTCTGCCTGAATTTAAGGACAAAAATCACATTTGTACACATTTTAGGGGTGTTTAGGGTAAAGCACTACAATGGAGCTGACAAAATACATTGTTAAGTGACTAGGCTAGATGTGTATGGGCCCAGGATAGCATGCTGGGGATGTTAGTGAGGGCAAATATGCATGAAGGACAAAAAAGGAACTTTAAAAACTTCCAGCATGCATGACGTCAAAGGGGACATTCACAGCATATTACAATCATGATAATTATGGAATAATGAAAGAAATACAATACATAGAATGTGATGTTAAAGGAGAAAACTTACCTTAATATAGTCCTTCTGCAATACCTGAATGATAGCAGAACAGGTCTCTGGAATAATGATCCCCAGAGCCTGGGGGGAGATGCCTGTAGAGAACTTGATGTCCTGTAGACTTCTCCCCCTGTCGCCAAATACCACAAGGTGGCAACTAGCCTCTGCTCGGGAGTGATGGCTTGCCGCATGCAGGTGTCCTGCTTCATAATATAAGGGGATAGCAAAGCCAACAAATGGTGAAAAACGGGGTCTGTCATCCAGAGATAATTCCTGAATTTATCAGGATTATTCTCACGGATCTCCCGCAACAAAGGCATGTGCGAGAATTGGCCATATTCCCATGGGCAATAAGTTTAAAAGGCTAAAAATAAAACCTATGTGGCTCACGGTCAAAGTTAAAAAAGCTATAAACAATAAGAAAAAAGCTTTTAAAAAATATAAAAATGAAGGAACACTAGTGTCATTTGAATGCTACAAAGAATTTAACAGAATATGTAAAAAGGAAATCAAGGATGCAAAAATTTAAAACGAGCGACAGATTGCAAAAGATAGTAGGACAAACCCCCAAAAATTCTTCAAATATATTAATAGTAAAAAGGTCAGGTCTGAGCATGTAGGCACTTTACAAAATAATCTAGAGTGGGTGACTGGGGACAAAGAGAAGGCTAATTTATTAAATACTTTCTTCAAGTCCCAGGGAATTGGTATTGCCTAGATTGTTGCAATGCCCTGCGGGTGGACCATAAAGGTTTATTGATGGCTAAAAGTCAGATGTATGATATGTATTAGTATGCTGTAGTGTAAACATCTTAGGTTTAAAGACAAGATAAATTTGTTGGACGCTGGGAAGACTGTACCTTTTGCATGAAAATGTATTAATGTGTGATGCTTGTGCATTGGAAACTATGTGAACTTGTTCAATAAACACCTTTTTGATTAAAAAAAAATACTTTCTTCAGCTCTGTGTATACAAAAGAGCATGGGGGAGCTCATTTACATAATGAGGGTGGTATTGACACAGCCCCAAATGATCCACAATGGCTCAAAAGTGATATGGTCCAGAAATATTTAGACAGAATAAAGGTGGATAAAGCACCTGGACCTGATGGCATCCACCCACGGATCCTAAAAGAATTGAGCTCTGTAATTTCAAAGCCATTGTATCTAATTTTTAGGGACTCATTAATGACGGAAATAGTACCACTGGATTGGCGCAGGGCAAACGTGGTGCCTACATTTAAAAGGGGATCAAAGTCTTTACCAAGTAACTATAGACCTGTTAGTTTAACTTCTATAGTGGGGAAGATACTGGAGCGTTTAATAAAATACCACATAGACAAGTTCATGCTGGAAAAAAAACATTTTAAGCAACAGACAGCATGGATTCATGAAAGACAGAAGTTGTCAGACAAACCTGGTTTCTTTTTATGAAGAGGTAAGTAAAACCTTGGACAGAGGGGTGGCTGTGGATGTGGTATACTTGGATTTTGAAAAAGCGTTCAATACAGTTCCGCACACATGGCTCATGTGTAAGGTAAAGTCTACAGGCTTGGAAATATCAGTTTGTAAATGGATGGAAAACTGGCTAAAAGACAGAATTCAGAGAGTAGTGGTTAATGATTCTTACTCTGAATGGTCTAAGGTTATCAGTGGTGTACCCCAAGGTTCAGTGCTGGGACCCTTACTTTTTAATACCTTTATAAATGAGGGGTCTGGGATCAAAAGTAACATTTCTGTCTTTGCAGATGACACCAAGCTATGCAGTGGAATAACGTCCTTACAGGATGTCTTCAACTTACAAGCCGACCTCAATGCACTGTCTAATTGGGTGACACATGAGGTTTAATGGTAAGAAATATAAAGTTATGCACTTGGGGGCTAAGAATATGCATACATCATACATGCTAAGGGGAGTACAACTAGGGGAATCCATAGTGGAGAAGGATCTGGGGGTTTTGGTAGATCATAAGCTCAATAATACCATGCAATGCCAAGCTGCGGTTTCCAAAGCGAGCAAAGTCCTTTCTTGTATTAAGGCCCCTTTCACACTGGGGCAGTTTGCAGGCGTTATTGCCCTAAAAATACCGCCTGCAAACCGCCCCTAAACAGCCTCCGCTGTTTGTTCAGTGTGAAAGCCCGAGAGCTTTCACACTGAAGCGGTGCGCTGGCAGGACAGTAAAAAAAGTCCTGCAAGCCGCTTCTTTGGATCGGTGAAGGAGCGGTGTATTCACTGCTCCTTCACCGCTCCTGCCCATTGAAATCAATGGGACAGCGCGGCTATACCGCGGTAATACCGCAGCTATAGCCGTGCTGTACGAGGGGTTTTAACCCTTTTTAAAGCGGGGGATTAAAACCGCACCGCTAGCGGCCGAGTACCACGGTAAAACAGCGTTAAAAATAGCGCAGTTTTACCGCCGACGCCCCCTACCGCCCCAGTGTGAAAGGGACCTTAGAGAGGTATGGACTCCAGAGAGAGAGATATAATTTTGCCCCTGTTCAAATCATTAGTAAGACCTCATCTGGAGTACACAGTTCAGTTTTGGGCACCAGTTCTCAAAAAGGATATCGGGGAACTGGAGAAAGTGCAGAGAAGGGCAACCAAACTGATAAGGGGCATGGAGGAGCTCAGCTATGCGGAAAGTTTAGAGGAACTGAATTTATTCACTCTTGAGAAGAGGAGAATAAGGGGGGGATATGATGAACATGTTCAAATATAAAGGGGGTCCATATAGTGAACTTGGTGTTGAGTTATTCTCTTTACGGTCAACCCATAGGACACAGGGGCGCTCTTTACGTCTAGAGGAAAAAAAAAATTCATCTCCAAATACAGAAAGGTTTCTTCACAGTAAGAGCTGTGAAAATGTGGAATAGACTCCCGCCAGAGGTGGTTGTGGCCAGCTCAGTAGATTTCTTTAGGAAAGGCCTGGATACTTTCCTAAATGTACATAATATAACTGGGTACTAACATTTATAGGTAAAGTTGATCCAGGGAAAATCCGATTGCCTCTTGGGGGATCAGTAAGGAATTTTTTTCCCTGCTGTAGCAAATTGGAGCATGCTCTGCTGGGGTTTTTTGCCTTCCTCTGGATCAACTGTGGGTATAAAATTGGGTATATTGGATTGTACAATATTTTTTATTTTATTTATTTATTGTTTTTAACCACTTGAGGTCCGGGCCATAGCCGAATTGTGGCTACAGCGCAGAGCTCAATTTTCTAGAGGCCGTCATGGGAAGTCCTCCCCTGTGCACGTGCACCGCGCGCACCCTGCAGGGCGCGCGGTGTGCGCACTGTGATCACCAAGTCACGGAGACTCGGATGATCACAGATCTGAGTAAGGGGCCGGTCCTGGCCCCTTACCATGTGATCAGCTGTCAGCCAATGACAGCTGGTCACATGATGTAAACAACCTCGGTGATTGGTTTCGTTTTCTCCTCACGCTGACAGCGTGAGAAGGAAAAAAAAGCCGATCACCGGCTTATGTCAAAGGGACATCGGTCCCGAAGAGGAAGGAGGCACATATGCCTCATCTGTGTCAACAAGTGCCATCTGTCATTGCCACCTGCCAGTGCCCACAGTGCCCACAAGTGCCACCTATCAATGCCCACAAGTGCTACCTATCAATGCCCACCAGTGTTGCCAATGAGTGCCACCTAGCAGTGCTGCCATCAATCAGTGCCCATCACTGCCACCCATCAGTGCCCATCACCGCCACCCATCAGTGCCCATCACTGCCACCTATCTGTGCCCATCAGTGCTGCCTCATCAGCGTACATCAACGAAGGAGAAAAATTACCTGTTTTCAAAATTTTATAACAAAATATAAAAAAAATATAATTTTTTTTTTTTAATTCTGTCTTTTTCAATTTTTTTAACAAAAACTAAAAACTGCAGAGGTGATCAAATACCACCAAAAGAAAGCTCTATTTGTGGGAAAAAAATGATAAAAATTTAATTTGGGTACAGTGTTGTATGACTGCGCAATTGTCATTCAAAGTGCGACAGCGCTAAAAGCTGAAAATTGGTCTGGACAGGAGGGGGGTTTAAATGCCCAGTAAGCAAGTGGTTAAGGTTGAACTGGATGGACTTGTGTCTTTTTTCAACCCGACTAACTATGTAACTATGTAGGTTCGTGGACCCTCTCAGATTATGTGATGATTTGGTTTCTATACTATTGGGGGAAAAGTCTCACCAACCCAGGGCCTGGCAACTGAACAAGATTGTAATTCAACAGCCTTAGTTTTAAAAAATCATTAAGAGCCCTTTCACACCAGGCCGCCCATAGCGTCGGCGGTAAAACGCCGCCATTTTTAGCGGCATTTTAACGTCGGATTAGCGGCGCATTTCGGCCGCTAGCGGGGCGCTTTTACCCCTGCTAGCGGCCAAGAAAGGGTTAAAACCACCCGCAATGCGCTGCAATAGCTGCGTTTTGCCGGTGGTATCCCAGCGCTGCCCCATTGATTTCAATGGGGAGCAGCGGCAGGACTTTTTTTCCCGTCCTGCCAGCACAGCGCTCCGGAGACAATGCTGCAGCTGTTTGAGGGCGGATTGCAGGCGCTATTTTTAACGCTATAGCACCTGCTAGGGATGAGCTTCGAGTTCGAGTCAAACTCATGTTCGACTCGAACATTGGCTGTTCGCAAGTTCCCCGAACAGCGAACAATTCGGGGTGTTCGTGGCAAATTCGAATGCCGCGGAACACCCTTTAAAAGTCTATGGGAGAAATCAAAAGTGCTAATTTTAAAGGCTTATATGCAAGTTATTGTAATAAAAAGTGTTTGAGGACCCGGGTCCTGCCCCAGGGGACATGGATCAATGCAAAAAAAAGTTTTAAAAACGGCCGTTTTTTCAGGAGCAGTGATTTTAATAATGCTTAAAGTTAAACAATAAAAGTGTAATATCCCTTTAAATTTCGTAGCTGGGGGTGTCTATAGTATGCCTGTAAAGGGGCGCATGTTTCCCGTGTTTAGAACAGTCTGACAGCAAAATGACATTTCGAAGGAAAAAACCCATTTAAAACTACTACTACAATGCTATTGCATTGCCGACAATACACATAGAAGTTCATTGATAAAAACGGCATGGGAATTCCCCACAGGGGAACCCCGAACCAAGATTTAAAAAAAATGACGTGGGAGTTCCCCTAAATTCCATACCAGGCCCTTCAGGTCTGGTATGGATTTAAAGGGGAACCCCGGCCAAATTTTTTTTTAAAAAATGACGCGGGGTTCCCCCTAAATTCCATACCAGACCCGAAGCAGCGCGGGGTTCCCCTTAAAATCCATACCAGACCCTTATCCGAGCACGCAACCTGGCAGGCCGCAGGAAAAGAGGGGGGGATGAGAGTGCGGCCACCCTCCTGAACCGTACCAGGCCACATGCCCTCAACATTGGGAGGGTGCTTTGGGGTAGCCCCCCAAAACACCTTCTCCCCATGTTGATGAGGACAAGGGCCTCATCCCCACAACCCTGGCCGGTGGTTGTGGGGGTCTGCGGGCGGGGGGCTTATCGGAATCTGGAAGCCCCTTTTAACAAGGGGACCCCCAGATCCCACACCCCCCTGTGTGAAATGGTAAGGGGGTACTTACCCCTACCATTTCACTAAAAAAAACTGTCAAAAATGTTAAAAATGACAAGAGACAGTTTTTGACAATTTCTTTATTTCAATGCTTCTTCTTTCTTCTATCTTCCTTCATCTTCTTCTTCTTCTGGCTCTTCTGGTTCTTCCTCCGGCGTTCTCGTCCAGCATCTCCTCCACGGCGTCTTCTATCTTCTTCTCTTCGGGCCGCTTCGCACCCATGGCATGGGGGGAGGCTCCCGCTCTTCTCTTCATCTTCTTCTTCTTCTCTTCTTCCCTCTTCTCTTCTTCTCTTCTTCATTTTCTTCTCCGGACCGCTCCGCACCCATGCTGGGATGTAGGGAGGCTCCCGCTGTGTGAATGCGTCTCCTCCTCTGACGCAGGGACATGACGGGACTTCCCTGTGGCATTCCCCGTGACGTCACAGGGAAGTCCCGTCAAGTCACCGTGCGTCAGAGGGGGGTGGGGTCACCGGGTTGCCCCGCCCCCGTTATTTAACAACCGTCAGACGAGGAGACGCCGTCACACAGCGGGAGCCTCCCTCCATGCCAGCATGGATGCGGAGCGGCCCGGAGAAGAAAATTAAGAAGAGAAGAAAAGAAGAAAAGAAGATGAAGAAGATGAAGAGAAGAGCGGGAGCCTCCCCCCATGCCATGGGTGCGGAGCGGCCCGAGGAGAAGAAGATAGAAGACGCCGCGGAGGAGATGCTGGACGAGAACGCCGGAGGAAGAACCAGAAGAGCCAGAAGAACCAGAAGAAGAAGATGAAGGAAGATAGAAGAAAGAAGAAGCATTTAAATAAAGGAATTGTCAAAAACTGTCTCTTGTCATTTTTAACATTTTTGACAGTTTTTTAGTGAAATGGTAGGGGTAAGTACCCCCTTACCATTTCACACGGGGGGGCGGAATCTGGGGGTCCCCTTGTTAAAGGGGGCTTCCAGATTCCGATAAGCCCCCCGCCCGCAGACCCCCACAACCACCAGCCAGGGTTGTGGGGATGAGGCCCTTGTCCTCATCAACATGGGGACAAGGTGTTTTGGGGGGCTGCCCCAAAGCACCCTCCCAATGTTGAGGGCATGTGACCTAGTATGGTTCAGGAGGGGGGGCGCACTCTCGTCCCCCCTTCTTTTCCTGCGGCCTGCCAGGATGGGTGCTCGGATAAGGGTCTGGTATGGATTTTTGGGTGTACCCAACGCCGTTTTTTTTTTTTTTTTTTTGGCGCGGGGTTCCCCTTAAAATTCATACCAGACCTAAAGGGTCTGGTATGGAATTTAGGGGGAACCCCACATCATTTTTTTTTAAATTTTGGCCAGGGTACCCCTTAATATCCATACCAGACCTGAAGGGCCTGGTATGAAATTTAGGGGGACTCCCACGTCATTTTTTTTTCAAATTTTGGTTCGGGGTTCCCCTGTGGGGAATTCCCATGCCGTTTTTATCAATGAACTTCTATGTGTATTGTCGGCAATGCAATAGCATTGTAGTAGTAGTTTTAAATGGGTTTTTTCCTTCGAAATGTCATTTTGCTGTCAGACTGTTCTAAACATGGGAAACATGCGCTCCTTTACAGGCATACTATAGACACCCTCCAGCTACGAAATTTAAAGGGATATTACACTTTTATTGTTTGACTTTAAGCATTATTAAAATCACTGCTCCTGAAAAAACGGCCGTTTTTAAAACTTTTTTTGCATTGATCCATGTCCCCTGGGGCAGGACCCAGGTTCCCAAACACTTTTTATGACAATAACTTGCATATAAGCCTTTAAAATTAGCACTTTTGATTATTCATGTTCGTGTCCCATAGACTTTAACGGTGTTCGCGTGTTCGAACGAACTTTTTTCCTGTTCGCATGTTCTGGTGCGAACCGAAGAGGGGGGTGTTCGGCTCATCCCTACCAGTGATTTACTTTCTTTGTAACTAGTCCAAAGACCTCTATTCCCAACATACTAAAAGCCCTTAGAATGTGCGCTTCCCTCTCTAATTACAAAATTAATGTACACAAATTTGAAGCTTTAAACATAAATTTGCCTTCTGTCACTTTATGGGGTTGATTTACTAAACGCAACTAGAGTGTGCACTTCCGCTCCAGAGCCCAGTAAATGGGGGAAGCTCTCCTGACTTCCATCATCCAATCATGTTCAAGTAAAAATTTTTTTTTTTTACCTTGTGTGTAATTTGGGTGTTTTTTTGTAAAGTGAAGCTTTTCTCATTTACTAAGCTCTGGAGCAACTGCACTTGCAGAGTGAAATTGCACTTGCAAACATGCACAATCTATTTTCCATTTAGTAAATGAAAACCCCTATGTAACATACAACAACATTTTTGTTTCCCCTGGGCTCTGTGCGTTTACCTTAATCTGGCACTGTCCGAGATCAAGGAAAACTTCCTACCTTGACTTGTGTCTACTAGACGTGATCTTAAATGCTGGCACCAGGAATCTTTCTCATGGCTCGGCAGGAATGGTATCTTAAAGATGACTGTCTTGCTGAGATTATTATACCTTTCTCAAATGCTACCAATAGCCATCCTACACTGTTTTCTTAGTTCGGCCAGAGCAGAGTTTTTGAACTTCCTCTGGGACTTTAAACCCAAAAGACTATCTCATTGTCTCTTAAGCTTTTTGAAGAAGCAGGGTGGTATAGGGTTCCCTGACCCATTTAAATATTACTAAGCGGTCCACTTAGCGAGAACCTTGGACTTGATCAAACATGTCTCGGAAAAAGAATGGGTTGGGGTGGAACAGACCATGTAACCGTTTCCACTTCAAACACTGCCATGACAGACATCTGCTATGTCTGCATCCCTTAAATCCCAACCTTTGATAGGTTCCACTTTGTCTGTCTTAGCCAAAATGGGTTGTATCACCATGGCCCCTATCGCTTCTTCCCCTATCTCACCTGTCATTGGAGCACGGGTTCCTCCCTTTTCTGTTAGAAATATGGTTTAATTAGTTTATTTCGACCAATCAGTACAGAATCTGGGACTTCATTCATCAGGACAGTTGGCGCACAATTGAATAAATTAAGGAAGTGCTGTTGCTCCCCCTCGATTATGCAGGTATGAAGATTAGACATTTTCTATTCTATTTCTATTCTAAACAAGATCTAGTCTTCAGTATCTCCCACTTGTTGATACCGTCAACAAACCAATGGTTCATTGCTATACATATTCTGGATGTGCCTCTGTATCTGCCCTTTCTGGGGCTCAATCCAAAACCTGATCTTTAAACTGACAGATATTTCACTGACGGATAAGCCAGAGATGTGTCTGCTCCATCTCACTCCACCTTTGAGGCATAGATATAAGAAGTCTCTCTTGATCCATCTTCTAAATGCCACTAATGCCACTAAACTATGTATACTGAAAAAGGAGAAATGTCCAGAACCCCTTACAGTTGGTCAGTAGATAGCTGTGGTGAATTGCATTACTGTGATGGAACAATTAACAGCAGTATTAAAATGAAGAGAGGGTCAGTTCACTAAAACTTTGATGAACAGATGTAACTTTGCATGTGTTCCTCCCTCCCATTTCCCTGCTCAATCTCTACACCCCCCCCCCCCCCCATTTTTTTCTTTCTTTTCTGTTTTCTCCTTCCCCCTCATTGTTTATTTTTCTAATAGCTGATGATATCTAGATTTTCCTTCCTATAACCTTTCTTCTGACCTTTCTTGCTCATTACCCCTCTGTTTTTAGTGGTGACATACCACTATATTGAAAAAGAAAAACCAGTACACTGGCTCTTGGGCTAGTTTATTGTTATGCTTATGCTTACTATACACTTTTGTTGCAGCTGCAAATCATGTTGGACATTGAGGTATATCAAAGGTCACACTCTTTGGCTCCCATGTTATGCTTGCCCTCCATCTGTCCCCCCGTGGGTCTTTGCTGGTTCCATTCCTTCAGCTCCGGGATAGACACACCTTGCCGCCACCTGTTGGTTTAATGGCTTTTGAGACATTGGCTCAGTCCATATGTGAGTATGGGATCTCTTTGTGTAAGGTCTCCCAGATTTGTTGTACGGTATTTATTTTTATGTTATGTATTTTTCGTTGACATTTTTATTTTGTAGATACACTGCATTTACATCTACTCCTGAAGAAGCGAGCAGCGACTCGTGAAACGGGTCGAGTTATGCAATGCACGTTTATTATTGTACATCAACATTTCTAAATATATAGGTATGTGGCCGCTTGGTAATATTGTGTTTTATCACTGCCAAGTGGTTTGGCACCTTTGTTCATGCATTTCATATACGATGAATGTTATACAATTTTGATACATTTATAAACCATGTTTACTTTGTATACTCTCATTGACCTTTTTGTACTCACCTCATTTAAAGTCCCACAGGCCTAATTCTTCTTTGTTGCATTTAATTTAGGGATAGAGGTGTGTCACTGGCAACACCAGACCATTTTCTTTTGTATTTATTGTTATATATATTGCATCGCCTTACAGAGTTCTGAAGTACTTAAAAATGAAATATTAGGGCACTTTCACACTCACAGTGCCTGGGCGCCGGCGGTAAAGCTCCGCTATTTGTAGCTGCGCTTTACCCTCGTTTTAGTGTTGCTTTTCAGCCGCTAGCTGGGTGCTTTTAACCCCCCGCTATCGGCTGAAAAAGGGTTAAAAGTTGCGACAAAGCGCCGCTGCAGTGGTGATTTCAATGGGCAGGGGCGTTTTATGAGCGGTGTATACACCGCTCCTAAAGAGCCTCAAAGAAGCTACTAGCAGGACTTTTTTGACATCCTGCCAGTACACCGCTCCAGTGTGAAAGCACTCAGGCTATCACATTGGAGTGACAAGAGAGGCACTTTACAGGCGCTTTGCAGGCGCTTTGCAGGCGCTATTTTTAGCGCTATAGTGCCTGTAAAACACCTGAGTGTGAAAGTGGTCTTATAGTCATCTTGTTACTCAGGCAATTGATTGAGCATTGGCCTCATACTTTACTTTATGCCTATACCTTTTTTCTTATATGTATCTCTGTAACAGTTTTGATTATGACCAGGGCAGCCATCAGAAATTTTTGGGCCCCTTACACAGCTTTATTCCTGGGCCCCCGCACCCCCCCGAGCCTGACCACCAACATTCCCCAGGGCTTGCCCACAGGCCATCCTACTGAATCTGCACACCGGCCACCTCACCTGTACACACTCAATCCTGTATATATGTCAGCCTCCCTCACACCTGTATATATCTAAGCCTCCCCACACACCTGTATATATGTCCGCCCCCCCCCACACACACACCTGTATATATGAAAGCACCCCCCCAACCACATGCCTGTATATATTTTGCAGCCCCACATATACACAAACCTGTAAACACACAAGGTTCTGGCCCCTCCCTGTACACAAAACTCCCCCCTCCATTTCCTTCACAGCCCCTACTTGTAAAGAAGATCTTACTACCTGGTCCCAGCTTGTTTCACAAAGCTGACATGTTGCTGGCGCAGAGAAGCACAGTACACGAGGGGTGCACATGCACATAGTAGCCAGGGGTGGCAGTAAAGAGCTTGATGTCTTAGCTCAATGCCACAGAATGCAGAATGAGCCGAGATCGTTTCTGTAATGCACAGCATGGCTCCCCTTCACCCGTCCTGCCTTCTTCTGGCCTGGGCGGGCCCCCCGGGCCCCGGGGCCCCTTACAGTTGTGACGGCTGTACTCCCCTGATGGCGGCCCTGATTATGACTCCCATATTTAGAAAACACACAGAAACTTTATTATTTATTATTATTCTGCTGTTGTACGAAATAAAAGTCTTAAAATTACAAAAAAAAATCAATAGGGAAAATACATGGTTTTGTTAAACTTTTTTCAAAGAAATGCACTTTTACTGATAAAATAGGTACCACAACTCCCTGGGCACTTCAAAGAATAAACAGATTCTTTTATGCAAGTTGGGGCAGTATTTAGAGCCTATTCACACCAGGAGCACACAATATGCTCTGTATAATGCAAACCAGCCTGCGTGGACTGTGTAGGGGCGTAGTGTGCTGCATTGTTACAACAAAATGACATTTCATTCAACTCTTTGCAGTGGAATGTGCAGTGATACAGCTTAGTGGTGTGCAATGCCCCACGCGGCATAAAAATGCAACCTGCCCTAATTTTTCAGTGTAGCGTGAACTAAAGCAGTATAATTTGAGGCAAACTGTCTTGTCTATTTGTTGAGACTGCATTAGGCAATGCTACCCAACACCACCCAATGGGGCTGGTATAAAGGAGCCATTGCTAATTCTGGTGCTTCATAGCTCTCAATATAAGCAGACACTGGCGATAGGCAAGGATGAGCAGAGCCTTTAGAAAACTACACTATAATACCAAAAGTATTGGGACACCTGCCTTTGCACGCACATGACCTTTAATGGCATCCCGGTCTTATGGGGTTCAATATTGAGTTGGCCCACCCTTTGCAGCTATAACAGCTTCAACTCTTCTGGGAAGGCTGTCAACAAGGTTTAGGAGTGTGTCTATGGGAATGTTTGACTATTCTTCCAGAAGAGCATTTGTGAAGTCAGGCACTGATGTGGACGAGAAGGGCTGGCTCGCAGTCTCCTCTCTAATTTATTCCAAAGGTGTTCTATTGGGTTAAGGTCAGGACTCTGTGCAGGCCAGTCAAGTTCCTCCACCACCAAACTCGCTCATCCATGTCTTTATGGACCTTGCTTTGTGCACTGGTCCAAATCATTTGGTGGAGGGGGGATCATGGTGTGGAGTTCAAGTGAAGGGAACTTTTAAAGTGTCAGCATACCATGACATTTTGGACAATTACATGAACCCAACTTTGTGGGAACAGTTTGAGGATGGCCCCTTCCTGTACCAACATGACTGCACACCAGTGCACAAAGCAAGGTCCATAAAGACCTCACCCCAATAGAACATCTTTGGAATGTGTTAGAGCGGAGACTGCGAGCCAGGGCTCATCGTCCAACGTCAGTGCCTGACCTCACAAATGCACTTCTGGAAGAATGGTCAAACATTCCCATAGACACACTCCTAAACCTTGTGGACAGCCTTCCCAGAAGAGTTGAAGCTGTTATATCTGCAAAGGGTGGGCCAACTTAATATTGAACCCTACGGACTAAGACTGGGATGCCATTAAAGTTCATGTGCGTGTAAAGGCAGGCATCCCAATACTTTTGGTAATATAGTGTAGGCAGCAGCGGCCTGTCCATTAGGGGCACACGGGCGCCTCCCCCCCATCCATGCGTCCGGCCCCCTGAACTACAAGTAGGGCACCAGACACATGGATTGCAATGGCAGGGTTGTGTTTTTTGAAGCACATGATTAGAGCCAGAGGCTCTATTAGGCTTCAAAAAAGGATGGGCTCAGGGCGCAGAGCACTGCGCCTCGATCCCATCCGGTTGTGTGACAATAGTGAATGAATATTCGCTATCGCCACACTGATCCTCCTCCCGGCCAATCAAGAAGTGGATCTTGAGACCTGTCACCCAATTGGCTGAAAGGACAGGCGATCCTATTGGATGACTAGGAGAAGGAGGGAGGAGCCCCACGGCGGTAGCCCCATGAAGAAGAGGAGGAGAGGACACAGGAGCCGTTGCCCGCCGCCCGTAGGAGCCTGCAACCCGCCCATTGCCCATAGAAGCACGCCACCCACCTGCTGCCCACCTGCAACCTAGATAGGCTAAAGACTAGTGGTTTTCCCCCACCCCGAAAAAACAAACCACCAGCCACCACTGAGTGTTGGTCATAAGGAATAAGAGGCAGTCCACTCACCACAGGCTTTCCAAACATGAGCTTGACATGGATGCCAAATCCTAAGTTGTCATACAGGCGATCTGACCACTCTGACCCTGTGAGACATTTAGAGCGTACAAATATAGCTTGAGGAATCCATTTATTTCCCATTCCGAATAGACTGAGGAGGGCATAGAATCTGTTTTGGGATTTTACTAGAGCCCCCCTGCCCCACAAAACCCCCCATGTTGAGAGCTTGCGGACTGGTATGGTTCCGGAAGGCCAGGGGCACTCACTTGTCCCCTCCCTTTCCTGACCTGCCGGGCTGCATGCTCGGATAAGGGTCTGGTATGGATTTTGGGGGGGGACCCAATATCAATTTTTAAAAAATTTTGGCGTGGCGGTGTCCCCTCCAAATCCATACTACATCGAATCTGACTACTCACATCTGATGACTCATCGGTTGTTAAGGACACGGCGGCCGGCTTCCCAGCCCACTCGTTAGCAACCAGCTATATACAGTGAATGTAAAAAAAAAACCCTCACACAAATCGCAAAATGCAAATCGTGGAAAAATAGTGGTAACATTGTGGTAAAAACAGCACTTGCATTTTGGATGCAGAGGCACAAAAATGCATTGATGTGAACGTGTTCCATAGAAACCCATGTTAAAAAAATTAAATGCAATTCTGCAAAAAAGCATCAAAAAACGCATTTGTGTGAATCAAGCCTAAGAGACATTTACAGTAAAATCCATTCTGCCATCAGTCATTAAGGATAGATAGATAGATAGATAGATAGATAGATAGATAGATAGATAGATAGATAGATAGATAGATAGATAGATAGATAGATAGATAGATAGATAGATAGATGATATCTTATAGGGAAATGATGTAGAGAGTTTGTGGTGACTTCTTGCATTACTTCCAATCATCCCACCAATGGGATGCAGTAGTATATTCATGCGTGCTGGCTTTGTATCCTCTCTGACTGATAAAGGATCAATGCCTCCATTGTGTATGTTGGGGGGGTCCAATACAAGGGATGGTCAAATCAGGAGAACCAATAATTCACAAATTTTTCTTTTGTCTTTTTATCAAATTGAACTTGAACTGCTTGAACTTCAATCACCAAACCTGGAAGTCAGCCAATTATAATTCATGATTAGCATGATTCCATGAAAACTGGAGAACTCTACCTAAATTCAGATGAATAGCAAAAATGTTTACTGTATTTTCTTTATCGTTACTAAATAAAAAAATGGAATCCATACAGCAATGCTGAAATCCATTTCTCCTTCTGTATTCTAAAAAGTTTGACCCGGTGAGCCCTTTTGTTGCTTAGAGCTCTAGTACACAAGTGACACAACCTGTCCAGACAACGTGTCTGCTTCTATATTCTCTACTTATATAGCATGGTTCTTTGTGCTGCAGTACTAAACAAAGCTGCTTGCCTTTTATTATTATGATTTAAAGCCATCAGTAGTATGCTGCACTCTAAACCACTTAAAGGTTAATAGAATGTGAACTGGAAAACACACATTTTTTTGTATTTATGGTGAAAGAACGAAACAGCATTGTATCTAGACAATGACATTATACAAGGTAACTAAACATCAATCTTACTTATCTCCTGACTAATAGCTTACCATATCTAAATTTTTCCTCACCAAGACCATCTTTTTATGCTTGCTACATTCACAGGGTCCACTTTCATTGCTCCCTAAAGAGCTTCTGTGAGGAGGTCTTACAAAGATCTATTGTCTTATTCAGCCCCCTTTGAACTAAATAATGTGGCTTATATAAGTATCCTTATATTGATTCTTTTTGATTATTGTTAAAGGTGAAAGGTTAAAGAACACCTGCTGACATCTAGTACCATTCAGTGAAATACTGAAAAGTACCAATTTAGAAGCATCTTTTGCTTGCCAGCTTTCTTCTGTTTCAACATTTTATTTTAACACGTTGTGGGAATGAACATAAAAGACTTAAGGTTAAATGTTATAATTAAAATTTAACTCAAGAGAGTATCTCGGACAGTACTGAATTGTTCTTGATTTTAACAAAAGCATTTTTGAAGGATCTGGAATGCGGTGTTTGAAGCTGGATTTGAGCAGGATCATATGGAACAATGCTCATTTATTATTGCTTTTGCCATGTATCATGTTGTGTTGTGTTTTTGTAAATACAGCTGATTTTATTCCTTCATACATGTTTGTGGAAAATGTCATGAAAACACATGGCAACCACATCTTACATAGTAAACATGGTAAACACATCAAGTGGATCTTATTTTTATATGTTTCCTTTAGGGTGTTTTCAATGAAGGGGCAATAAAGGGATTTGCCCACGATCCCTTTTTAGTTAATGGACATAGGACATGGGGTATAAAATGAGAGCCCTAAAGAATACCTCCCAACTATCCCTCATTTGGAGGGACTGTCTCTCTTTTGAAGCCAAATCCTTCTGTACTCCTTTCCTACTCAGTTGTCCCTCGTTTTGGACTAATGTGTAGACCAATAAATGCAATACTTGGCTACCAAAAGAATTACACTACATTTTGAACACTTCCCCATACACCTTTGCGATATAACAGTAATTATTCTTGTGTCCACCAGGACACTCATCACAAGACTCTGGAGATCTGTTCAAGCACCCAATGTGTTTGAGCTAGTTGCTCTTGTCCTCCCAGTTAGAGTCCACATCCTCTCCTGGGCATTCAACCAGAAATTAGGAGAGAGCATTGGCATCGCCCTTTAAGCTTCCATGGCCAATAGTGGATCTTGAGCTTGAACCGTGCCAGGAGGGATGCCCACCGCTGTTCCAATGCCCCAATATTTGCAGCTTGCAGATAGGCCAGGGGGTTGTTGTCTGTAAAAACTTCAATGCTGGCCCCAGTGAGATACTCTGCAAATTTCTCAGTGATGGCCCAAACCAGGGTGAGAAACTCAAGCTTAAAAGGTCTGTAGTTGTGAGGGTTCTTTTTAGTGTGCTATAGACTCCAGCTGGCATAAGCAATCACCCTCTCTTGGCCATCCTGCACTTAGGCCAGAACGACCACCAGGCCCTGGCGACTCCCACCCTTATACACCCAAAAGGGCTGGGTGTAGTCTGCATAGACCAGCAATGGGACAGAGGTCAGTTTCTGTTTTAGAGTTTTAAAGGCTTGTTGCTGGGGGCCATGTCATTGGGTCTGGATAGAAGGTGACAATCCACTCCTTTTCTGGGTGCTGTGCCCACTTACCAACTGGGTAAGCGGGGCAGCTATTTCAGTGAACTTTGAGATGAATCACCCGTAGCAGGGCTGCTGATAGAAATCGTGGGGCCCCATATAGACTACCTGACCCCCCCCCCCAAAAAAAAATAAATAAATATTAAAGCTAAAAATACAATGAAATCATTATTAGCAGAAACAAATACAACATAACTCACAGAATTCCTGCTAAATCTAAAAGATAAATAAAAATGAAGATGAGATGAGATCAGAGAGACAGAGAGAGAGAGAAACAAAGTCACAGAGATAACAAACTCAGGAGCAGAACTAACTTTAGAGCCAACTGGGGGGGGGAGCACAGGGATGGGAATTAGTGAGGGACGACTGTCTCTTTCTCAGCAGATAAAACCTGGCAGCAGGGAGAGGGTTCTGCAATTGTCATTCATCGCTAATCCCCCTCCCTGCGTGGGGGCCCCCTGTGTGCTCGGGCCCCCTACAAAAGGACCAGTGTTTCCCCCTATCAGCAGCCCTGGCCAGTAGTAGCCCTACTAGTCCTAAGAAGGAGCGCAGTTCAGTGATAGTTTTTGGAGGATGCCAGTCCTGGACAGCTTGTACCTTGGCTGGGTCTGGAAACACCCCTGGCCTCCACAATGTGCCCCAAGTACTGTATCTTTTACCTCATCATTTGCAACTTTCTGGGTTTACACTTTAGTCCATATTGTACCAATTGGGAGAACACCTGGTCCCGGTATTTTACGTGCTCTTCGAATGTCCTGGAGAAGATAATAATATTATGGAGATAAACTAATACAGTCTCGAAACTGAAGTCTCCAGAACATCTTTATTTTAGGTGCTGAAAGGAGATATTGCTTAGGCTGAAGGGCATGCAATCAAACTCAGTCCCAGGGCTGTGATAGAGGTGATCTTTTTCCGGTCCTGGTCAGGCACCGGGTCTTGCCAGTAGTCACTAGACAGATCTAAGGTGGAGAAAACTAGGTAGGGATGGGTGAACGGTTTGGCCCGAGCATAAGTTCGGGCTGACTTTCTCTGTTTAGACGGTATTCGACCATTTGTTCGGTCCCCCGAACCAACCACAATGCATTGCGCCGCTGAACAGTGCATTGCAAGCCCTGATTGGCTGAAGCAGTGAAACCTTCAGCCAATCAGGGCACAGGGCACTGTCAGAGTCATGATTGGACACTGTCATCATGACTTTATCCAATCATGGCTCATTCCCGCCCCACAGTAAAAGTATTATTTTAATGGCAGCCATTTTCAGTGTAATTTTGGCGTGAAGAGAGATAGAACAGGGCTCTGTTCAGTGCTATTAGTTAGTTAGTGGCTATACTGTGCTATTTTGCTTCAATTGTCAGTGTAGAATATTAGTTTAGTGTCAGTCTAGGAATAGTGTGAGTGTAGTGAGGAGGACCATCATTCAGCTTAGCATAGTGTGCAGCTAGAGTAGGGACAGCTCAGATAGTTTCACTGTAGTGTAGTGAGACTGTGTCATTCATACATACATTAGTGTAGAGTAGGGACAGCTCAGATAATTTCAGTGTAGTGTAGTGAGACCATGTCAGTAATCGTTACATTAGTGTATAGCTAGAGTAGGGATAGTTCAGATAGCGTCAGTGTAGTGACGGTTAAACACGTCTATTTGATTGCGTTGCTGCCAGTTTAACGCCATTTACTTCTGTGTTCGTTACTGCCAGTTTAATGCCATATAGTTCTGTCTGTGTTACTGCCAGTTTAACGCCATATAGTTCTGTGTGCGTTACTGCCAGTTTAACGCCATATAGTTCTGTGTGCGTTACTGCCAGTTTAATGCCATATAGTTTTGTGCGTTACTGCCAGTTTAACGCCATATAGTTTTGTGCATTACTGCCAGTTTAAACCATTTACTTTTGTGTGCGTTAATGCCAGTTTAATGCTATATAGTTCTGTGCGCGTTACTGCCAGTTTAATGCCATATAGTTTTGTTCGTTACTGCCAGTTTAACGCCATTTACTTCTGTGTGTGTTACTGCCAGTTTAACGCCATATAGTTCTGTGTGCGTTACTGTCAGTTTAACGCCATATAGTTCTGTGTGCGTTACTGCCAGTTTAACGCCATATAGTTCTGTGCGTCACTGTATATTTGGCGCATTATATTGCAGTATATTATAGTGTATCCGTGGAGTGTGTCTGTGTAGTGTGGGTACTCAAATTAAAGTGCACCAAACACCTCTTTACATAATTAAAGTGAATCTACATATAGATATCAACTTCTTCTTTAGATTTGCTTATATGCACCGCCCCCTCCCTCCCAATAATGTCTGGGAGGACAACAAGGAGAGGCAGGCGTTCCCTTGGCACTGTAAGGGGGCCAGCAACAAATGTGTCCACAGGCAAAGGTGGACGTGGTGGTCAGTCCTTAGGCAGGGCATCATTTCCTCTGTTTAGTGAGTTTGCCCGTGCTATCCAGCCACAGCATGCAGAGGAGGGGGTGGACTGGCTTGCTAAACCTTACTCATCCTCCTCAACCTCTGTCATGCAAGCAGAGACAAGTGTGTAGTCCCCTGCAGTTGCCAGAGTGGATAAACCTGCCTCCTTGTCCACATCTATTCCTGCCATAGCCCCAAAATCAGCCATTGAGGAGTCAGCTGAGTTATTTGACCACAGCGTCAGCCACTTGCTCCTTGGTGATGCCCAGCCATTACTGGATTCAGATGTTGGTTCTGAGATAGAGGATGACATGAATGTGAGCCTAGAGAGAGGGAGGAACACTGGTAGACAAATTGGCATTCATGTTCCCCAAGCCGCAGCATATTGCCAAGTTGTCTCCAGTGGCAATGATGAAAATGGAGGAGATGGAGATGATGATGATGATGATGAGGTCACTGATGCGACTTGGGTGCCATATAGAGCAGAGGAGGAAACTGAAGGTGAGGCGGCACAACCCCAAGGAGGCCGACATTGAGAAAGAGTAGAGAGCAGCCACCCTATTCTATCACAGTCTGCAGCTGTCATCTCCCAACCCACTCCCCAAAGCTGAGCTGTTTGGGCCTTTTTCAGCACATTTGCAGCAGATCGCACTGTTGCTATCTGCAAACTGTGTCTCAGGTACATCAAACGTGGCAAAAACACCTACTATTTGGGTACCACATGCTTAACAAAGCATTTAACGTCCAACCACTCAGCACGTTGGCAAGAGCACATAAAAGCCACAGAAAAGGGGCACAAATCTGCCCCCCCTCCTCCTTAACCACTTCAGTCTGCCCTTGCTATACCGAGTCATTACATCTCAGCAGCCTCCACTGACAGGGATGATGGTATAGCACAGGGTGTCCCAGGTCCTAGCAGCGCATCTGCCAGCAGCACACCACCAGCTGTAGACTGTAGCCAGCAAATTTCTCTGCCCCATCTGCTGCAGTGGAAAAAAAATACAGTCCCTGCCACCCACATGCCCAGCGTCTAAATGCAAGCTTGTCAAAGCTGTTGGCTCTCCAACTTCTGCCTTTCAGCCTGGTGGATTCTGGCCCCTTCCGTGAATTCGCACAATGTGCTGTACCACAATGGCAGGTTCCCAGTTACTACAACTTTTCGCGTAAGGCTGTTCCATCTCTCTACCATCCCTTGGAAGGGAATGTTCTGGTATCATTGGGCAAGGCAGTGAGCCGTAAAATCCACCTTACTGCTGACCTGTGGTCAGGGACGATATATTTCGTTAACAGCACACTGGGTAACGCTGCTTGCAACTCGAAAGGATGCAGGACGGGACTCGGTGCCTCAGCTTGTTGTGCCCTCACGTCTCCATACAGCTGGTGGTGATGATGCCAGACCTGTGAGCTCTACCCCCTCCTCCTCCTACTGCCACCTCCCTGCCCTCCTCTGCAGAATTGTCCCAATGAACATAAGGTACCCCTAAGTATTCAAAGGGCTATTTTCAGAGTCAGGCTAAAAGGTGCCATGCAGTGCTTCAGCTGGTGTGTTTAGGGAACAGGAACCACACCGGAGCAGAGATTCTTGCAGCTCTGCAGGGACAGGCCCAGAGGTGGTTCACACCATGCCAGCTGGAGCCAGGAATGGTGGTGTGCGATAATGGCTTAAACCTCCTGTCCACCCTTAGACAGGGAAAGTTGTGCCTGGCACATGTCCTCAATTTGGTGGTGCAGCATTTCCTAAATACGTACCCAGGGTTGCAACATGTGCTAAAGCTGGCCAGAAGAGTCTGTAGCCATTTCAGGTGGTCATACACAGCCAGTGCTCGGTTGGCTGAAGTTCAGTGGGAAATCCACCTGCCCATAAACCGCCTGATTTGTGACATGCCCACCAGGTGGAACTTGACTTTGTCATCGATGCAGTGGCTATACATGCAGCAGATGGCCATCAATGAGTATCTGTGCGAATACGGCACAACAACAGGCTCAGGCCGCCTCAGCTTTTTTTCCCATGCCAATGGCTTATCATTAAGGATGCATGCACTGTATTGTCACCATTTGAGGAGGCCACAAAGATGGTGAGCGATGACAGTGCATGCATCAGTGACACAATCCCTGTTGTGTTCCTGCTGGAGCAGACTCTGCATGGCATTATGGACAGGCCCACTTTATCCAGACACCGTCATTCCTATGTCACAGAACACACAGGAGGAGAAAGGGGAGGAGGATGAGGAGGAGGATTCTGGCACTTTTATAGGCTTTGAAGAAGAGGAAGACATGCGTCAATCTGTAAGCAATGGCTTTCCAACCCCAGGACCCTTTTGAGTAGTACATGGCTGGGAGGAGGAAGTTTCAGGTGCTGTCACCCTGAGTGACCCAGAGGAATCTGCTTCTCCTCGGCAAATTTGAGGCGCATGGGCAACCTCATGCTTCAAAGCCTGCGAAAGGACCCAAGAATACGTGGCATAAAACAGAAGGATGATTACTGGTTGCCAACCCTCCTTGACCACCGTTATAATGGGAAGGTCTCAGAACTCCTCCCATCCCCACAGAGAGTGCAGAAGATAAAATCTCTCACGTTAAAGAGGATTTTACTGAACATTTTCCCTGACTCCAGTAGGTTACAGTGTCGTGGAAAATGTTGTTTTTAGTCTTCTGTTGGTCAAGAGAGGAGCGTTGGAGAAGGCGTCTGCCTAAGTAAGGCATTTCAGAATTTTTTTAGTCCTCACCGCCCAGGGCTGTCAGCTTCCACATCCCATTGGCAGCGTCTGCATCACATGGTGGACGATTACCTCGGGGCCAAAACAGAGATGGAGAGCTTTCCAGCTGATGATCCACTGACTTACTGGGTCATGAGAATAGACCACTGGCCAGAACTTTCCCAGTATGCTATTGAGTTCTTGGGCTGCCCTGCATCCAGCGTGCTTTCAGAATGGGCATTCAGTGCTGCAGTAGGTTACGTTACTGATCATAGAACGCGTCTGCCCACAGACTCTGTGGACCGCTTACTTTTATAAAAATGGATCAGTCCTGGATTACCAGCTATGAAGCCCCTGATGCTGATTAAGTCTTTTTAGCTTTGAGGGTGTTCAATCATTTCATCTGGAAGAATGTTTTTGGTATAAGGTTTCATGGGCACAATTAACACCCAAAGACCAATTTTTCAGTACCGTTTGACAGGTGCATATCATTGCAATTTTCTTTTTGCTTCATCAAGAGCACCTCTATAGGGTTACGGTGAGAAGGTGCCCCGACACCCAATTTTTTCTGCACCTGTTTGACAGGTGCATATCATTGCAGTTTTTTTACAACAAGGCCAATTCTTGCTTTCTTTAAGAATACCTCTATAGGGTTGCGGTGGGAAGGCGCCACTGACACCCAAAGACCAATTTTTACCCACCCGTTACTATACAAAGTCAAAGTGACACCAGAATGTATCCAACAAATCTCTAATCTTGTTCCCAGTGTACTACATTGTACTACATTGTTGCCTCATCATACACACTGGCTCCCCAGCTGTTGCTGGGCAAAATAAAGGCAGCTTGCAGGGAAAATGTCATTATTTTTGGCTTTATAACGGCAATTATTGCTGCAGCAGATGCTAAACATGGTACAGATCTGCCCCCAGGCACTATATTGAAATGAATTTTTCATTTTTAGGCTTTCACTTTAAAAATCAAAAAATCACTGCTCATTTAAAAATGACATTTTTCACAAACTTTTTTCTTAATGATACATGCCCCCCAGGGCAGGACCTGGACCCCTATAACCATTGTATGTTCAATTACTTCATATAAGTCTTCAAAATGGGCACTTTTGATTTTTGACGTTCGGTCCCATTGTCTCATGGGGTTCGTTATTCGGGTCCAAACTTTTGCGGTGATCGAAAGTTCTGGTGCAAACTGAACAGGGGTCCGTTCCGCCCATCCCTAGTCCTAGGGTCATTAGGGATTCTTCAACCAGAGGCAGTAAGTAGGCATCTCTGTGGGTGTATGCATTGAGTTTACAATAGTCCACACAGAGCCGTAAACTGCCATCCTTTTTCACCACGATGACAAGGGCGAGCAAAGGACTGTCACTTTTCCAGATCACTCCATCCTTTAGCATATTGCAGGGCGAATCCTTGACCTCTTTGCACAGTGCTGAGGGAATGTGATGGGAATGTGATGGTACCGTTCCTGGATGGGCGGTGTGTCCCCTGTGTGGATTGGGTGGTGTTTGAAGAGAATGTCCAGCTGTTCCAGTGATGATGATTGTATCTCGTCTCAGGGTGCCATAGCTGCCTGTAAAGGGGCACCTACAGCTTCAACTCCTGGTTGGGCTTTGGAAATGCAGTGACAAGGTACCGTGTAGACATCAGCCAAGGTAGTGAGCCTGGGCAGCAAGATTTGCTTTTTACCCTCTTCCCTGGTGGACCTTTGACAAGCTCAGATAGTTTCACTGTAGTGTAGTGAGACTGTGTCATTCATACATACATTAGTGTAGAGTAGGGACAGCTCAGATAATTTCAGTGTAGTGTAGTGAGACCATGTCAGTAATCGTTACATTAGTGTATAGCTAGAGTAGGGATAGTTCAGATAGCGTCAGTGTAGTGACGGTTAAACACGTCTATTTGATTGCGTTACTGCCAGTTTAACGCCATTTACTTCTGTGTTCGTTACTGCCAGTTTAATGCCATATAGTTCTGTCTGTGTTACTGCCAGTTTAACTCCATATAGTTCTGTGTGCGTTACTGCCAGTTTAATGCCATATAGTTTTGTGTGCGTTACTGCCAGTTTATTGGCATATAGTTCTGTGTGCGTTACTGCCAGTTTAACGCCATATAGTTTTGTGCATTATTGCCAGTTTAAACCATTTACTTTTGTGTGCGTTACTGCCAGTTTAATGCTATATAGTTCTGTGCGCGTTACTGCCAGTTTAATGCCATATAGTTTTGTTCGTTACTGCCAGTTTAACGCCATTTACTTCTGTGTGTGTTACTGCTATTTTAACGCCATATAGTTCTGTGTGCGTTACTGTCAGTTTAACGCCATATAGTTCTGTGTGCGTTACTGCCAGTTTAATGCCATATAGTTTTGTGCGTTACTGCCAGTTTAACGCCATATAGTTCTGTGCGTCACTGTATATTTGGCGCATTATATTGCAGTATATTATAGTGTATCCGTGGAATGTGTCTGTGTAGTGTGGGTACTCAAATTAGCCTATTGTAGGGCCCACCAGCCACTCCCCTGACATCATGGGGTCCTTGTGAGGTTCCACTATAACAGTGGCCCCTTGCAACTTCTTGTGGGCCCCAACAGAGAGTGACCAGACCACCTCTTGAAGAGGTGCCAAGAGTAATTTTATATTGTGGGGTGTGCAGACCACCCCACTTGCTCTGGTTGCTTCTTGGCTGCCCTACGCTCCCGGCTTGAATTTTCATGTTTAGCCAACAGGTGGAGTAAGTCCAGGTCTTTCAAAATGTTCATGCCCAACACTTACTATGAGGCTTCAGTTGTCGGTTGCTTCTTCTGCACCCGCCTCAACAGCAAAGCGTGACCGGAGCGGCTTTAGAAAAGGTATGTATAGTGATTCCTTCTTTACAGGGCTAGATACCTTATTCTTACATCGTGGATGCCTGTAGATGTAGAGATTTTACTGTTAGGGTGGACTTCCCTTTTAAAGTCCAACTCCAGGATCATTTGATTTGATTTTTTAATAGTCCCCCAACAGCATCAGAATATGTAAAAGCAGCTCTTCCTGTAATGCTCACCTCTTCTTTGGCACTGTTCCTGCAGGAAATCCTTTCCACCACTAGATGTCCTCAGAGTTCCGGGTTAAAAGACCCCCAGTCCCATTCAACCCAGAATACTGAAGACATCCAGATAGTGCAGGGCTGCGAGCGTCATGAACCCTGCACTCTGCACTCACAGTCTAATGCCCAGTACACACGGTCAGATTTTCCGATGGAAAATGTCCGATCGGAGCGTGTTGTCAGAAATTCCGACCGTGTGTGGGCTCCATCGGACATTTTCCATCGGATTTTCGGACACACAAAGTTGGAGAGCAGGAGATAAAATTTTCCGACAACGGATTTTGTTGTTCCGATCGTGTGTACACAAATCCGACTGACAAAGTGCCACGCATGCTCAGAATAAATAAAGAGATGAAAGCTATTGGCCACTGCCCCGTTTATAGTCCCAACGTACGTGTTTTACGTCACCGCGTTCAGAACGATAGGATTTTTCGACAACTTTGTGTGACCGTGTGTATGCAAGACAAGTTTAAGCCAACATCCGTCGGAAAAAATCCTAGGATTTTGTTGTCGGAATGTCCGAACAAAGTCCGACCGTGTGTACGGGGCATAACAATGGAGAGAGAGCTGCTGACCTCATAATGTCAGTGTTGTTCTCTGCCTAATCGATGATCCCCCAGCAGCAGAGAAGAGGCAAATAGGAAGAGGACCCAGCATTTACTGTAACCAAACTGAAGACACCGGAAAAAGATAAGTATAAAAAAATGTTTAAGTACACTTGGGAAGAAGATGGATGACTGGGGGCCGGGGGAGTTTTGCCTAGTAAATATTAATTTGAACAGTGAAAGGCTTTACCAGTGGTTCAGCTATTAAACATATTGGTATAATTATGTTACAGCCGTTGTATTCATACAAATTACCTTCTTAAAATATTGAAAGAATAATATGATTTACAAGAGATTATCTCAAGTCAGATTTGTATATGATCCTGTAATAGGGAATTATGGGAAACATTGTTGGTGGCTTCAGGAGTATTACAGAAAAATTGCAACTTATCGAGGGGTCTTGTGAAACATAAGGCTTAAAAGAAACAGTTTTAGATTGTGGGTACGACATATAAAGGACCCATGGTGTTTAGAACTACATTGTTTGACACTCAAATAATCACATAATAATGTAAGCATGTCTTGCTGTCACATTTTAAGCCTTTTGTAGATGCAGTTAACTGAGATCTTTCATCCGTCTCTACAAATAGCCCAATTATTTGACACTGGACCAAGGCAGTCACCACATAAAAAAAGAAATTGGATATCTTTGTGAAATACTGCTGCATTTCACACTGCAGTGATTTCTTTAGTATGTAAAAAGAAAAAATCTGAAACGCGTAGTCAAATGGAAATAACATGACTAGTGCCTGAATCTCTTCAATCTCCTGGCTTCAATTTTTTCTTGTGACAATTTACGGCTTCTTTTAATGCTTTGGCAGTCTGCAGTACTAAGCATCTAGTCCCTTCCCTGCTGGGGCACATCCGAAAAGAACTCCATCAAATAATTATCTTTCCTTTTTATTTATTCTCTGTCTTTTCACTTGATCTGCATCACCATAAAAAAAAAATATTCCAGTCACTTCCTCTTAACGCACAGCCTACTGTGATAGTAAAGTGTATTTATACACAGCATTTAATCCTCTCTGTGCCTTTCAATCAGGATGATTCGTTCATCGAAAAAAAAAACCTTTGATTCTGTGTCCTCCTTGAAGCATGTTATGCTTGTAAATGCTTCTCTCTGTTAGAGTATTATTAGAGTTATTTGTACCTAAGGAATATTAAACACTTTATATACAAATCATCTGTAGGAATGTAGCTTTCTGATAATGGTACTGCATATTTATATGGATTGCTTTATCTATCTATCTATCTATCTATCTATCTATCTATCTATCTATCTATCTATCTATCTATCTATCTATCTATCTATCTATCTATCTATCTATCTATCTATCTATCTATCTATCTATCTATCTATCTATCTATCTATCTATCTATCTATCTATCTATCTATCTATCTATCTATCTATCTATCTATCTATCTATCTATCCCGCTCTCCTTTTATCCATCTATCTATCTATCTATCTATCTATCTATCTATCTATCTATCTATCTATCTATCTATCTATCTATCTATCTATCTATCTATCTATCTATCTATCTATCTATCTATCTATCTATCTATCTATCCCGCTCTCCTTTTATCCAACTATCTATCTATCTATCTATCTATCTATCTATCTATCTATCTATCTATCTATCTATCTATCTATCTATCTATCTATCTATCTATCTATCTATCTATCTATCTATCTATCTATCTATCTATCTATCTATCTATCTATCTATCTATCTATCTATCTATCTATCTATCTATCTATCTAGTCTATGGGTCTGTCTGTCTGTCTATCTCTCTATCTGTCTATCCATCCTTTAATCCTTCTGTCTATCTATCTATTCCGCACTCTTTGTATATATGTATGTATGTATCTATCTAGACGGATCGTAATTTAGCCAATTTAGCAGGAACCGGGCAAATTTCGATTAACCCTTTCGCTGCCAGGTCCATACGTCATAGCCCCCCACCCGTGCACCTGCCCTGGGCTCCGCTTACCTATCTGAAAGCCTGGGACTGACAGGTGGAGGGGAACACGTCTGTTCCTCTCCCCTTCTTGCTGCGACCAAGAACGCGACGTCTATGATGTCACTTCTGGGTCGGCCTCTTAGTGTCCTCGGCTAGCTCAGCCAGGAAAGCAATGTTTTGTAATGTAATATTCATTGCAAAACATTCAGTGGAGCCCAGAGGAGAGACATGCAAAGTTTGTTTGTTTTTTTTGTAAAAATAAATAAAGTTTCACCCAAGCACATAAAATCACTCCCCCAAAAAATTTTGAGCCCCCCCCCCCCAATATACGCATGTATTAACATAAACGCATGTGTCGGGGGCTCCTACGTGTGAAAAGGTCGATAGAGATACACATGTTACATATCGCTGCTCATGCCGGAGTGAGAGCAATAATTCTAGTATCAGAACTTCCATAGCACTAAACTGATGACCTATAGAGGGCTTTTGATGTGTCGCCTATAGAATATACTGAAGTTTGTTGCCATTTCACAAGCGCAAGCAAATTTAAGGTTTGACGTGTTGGGTATCTAGTCACTCAGTGCAACCTCGTCTTTTATATTTTACCAAACATTTGGGTAGTTTATTGTGTTTGTTTGCCCTAAAATTCACTTTAGTGTGTTTTTTTACAAAAATATGGCATTTCCTAGACCTTTGTGGTAATATCAAGTGACATAAAAATGTGAAACTACCACTATTTTATTCTATAGGGTGTCTGCTTTCAGAAACGTCAAACGACTGCAGTGCTGATCTGTGTGTTCTGACAGCGCCGGAGTGCCTGCTGTCAGAATACAATAGCACAGCAGGGAGGATTTCTCCCTCCACCCTGCGTGTGTGTACTGGGAAAGCCATTTGTTTTTCCTTCTATCAGTCTGCTGGCTGCTTGAAAAAATGTGATCCATCTATAGCCAGTCTGTGTTTCTCATTGTATGTTTCTATCCATCATCTCAACATCTAGGTGACTCAATGAATAGGTCTGATCATCCCTACTGATGGTCATCGTTGAACACTCTGAATAGTGGTAATAAGGATACCATACCCTAATGGGGACAGTGGAAATAGTTGCACTATAGTGTTTTACCAGGGGCATTGCTAGGTGGCAAAAAGACCAGGGGCTTCAGCCCGAAGTCCAAGGCCGGCATGGGGGGGGTGCAGCGGCGCAGAATTTTTTTGGTTGGGCGGTGTGGTTGTGTGGCAGGGGGTGCGCTCATTTGCTGGTTGCTACCTGGCTTACCAGTGCCCATCAATGCTAACCACTAAACTCACCTGCCTGCCACACTGACCTACCTACCTGACATACACTGATCTACCTACCTGACACACACTGACCTACCTGACATACACGCACTGACCTACCTACCTGACACGCACTGACCTAACTGACATACACGCACTGACCTACCTACCTGACACGCACTGACCTACCTGACATACATACACTGACCTACCTACCTGACATACACTGACCTACCTGACATACTTACACTGACATACACTGACCTACCTACCTGACATACATACACTGACTGACCTACCTAACATACACTGACCTACCTACCTGACATACACTGACTTACCTACACTGACGGTAGTGACACACACTGACCTACCTGACCAGGAGACTTCATGTGTCCTGCAACAGCAGCTCAGCCATGGTGTGCGGTGCGTGCCCATCTTCACAGCAGGCAGCCGGAGGAGAGGATAGGAGAGCCGAGCGGGGATCTCATGCGGCGGCTGCATTGTAATTCCCGCCTTCTGGAGCCTGCAGCGCCTATGATGGATGTCATACATCCCGTGGTCACACTATTGGACCAGTGGGACGTCCATCAGCGCTGCAGGCTCCAGAAGGCGGGACCTGCTATGTGACTTGGCCGCACTCGGCAGCACTCAGGATAAGATCAGTCCCCGCTCGGCGGCGCTCGGGGCTATAAATAGAACGGTGCCCACTCGAGACTCTGGGCTTTTTGGGGACCCACTCGGGGCTTCAGCCACGGTGAGAACCCCCCCTGTCGACGCCATTGTGTGCCAATTGTGGCACCGGAGGGGGAGAGGAGACAAATGAGCGGAAGTTCCACTTTTGGGTGGAACTCTGCTTTAACCCTCTAACAGCTACAGTACATCTGCAGGACAGCTTGTTTTGTTGAAAAACAACAGACTTGCTGGCCAGATCACCAGGTAAAAATAAAAGAAAGAAAGCCTAAAAAGAAAAATTAATGCAGCCACATCTAAGAATTGGTAAGCTGAAATGCAATAAATGTTTGATTCTTGGGTATAATACTGCAGGAATGCAGGCATGGAGCCTGCCTTTCTAATCTATTAATTTATAGCGCACTCTGCAGAACTTCATAAACATACTGCCCTGATTGAAGAAAGATTGTGTTTGCAAAACTGATTGTCCTTTAAAAACTACGAGCTGCCACTAGGAAATCTAGTTGGGTCTGTCTGTAGCCAGGTACTGAGCTATAGCAACGGAGAAGGAGACATTGGGGTTGATTTACTAAACCTGCAGACTGCAAAATCTGGTGCAGCTGTGCATAGAAACCATTCAGATTTGAGGTTTTGTTCGTCAAAGCTTAATTAAAAAAGCTGAAGTTAGAATCTGATTGGTTTCTACTGTATGTAGAGCTGCACAAGATTTTGCACTCTCCAGTTTTAGTAAGTAAACCCTATTGCCTTTTATCCTTCTCTCCCTCTGCCCATAGACTTCTATTCAGATCACTGAAAGCGCTAGGAGTTGTAGTTTGAGACAGCAGCAGTGGTGGACTGATAACTCATGGGGCCCCCAGGCAATAGGAGATTATGGGGCCCCCAGGCAATCAGAGATTATGTGGCCACACAGTATAAACACACACAGTATACAATCACACAGTATACACATACATGTACACACAGTATACACAGACAGATGTAAAAAAAACACAGATTTATACATACTGTGCCTGGTTTTACTGAGGCTGGCAACCCTGATGGGGTACCCTAGTGGCCCAGGGCCCTCGGGCAGTGCCCGAGTGGCTCAATGGTCAGTCCACCCCTGGACAGCAGCCATATAATGGCTACATGATAATGGTTACACTACAAATCCCAATATATGCATATGAGTGGAGAGAGGATTTTTGTTAAACTGCCCAGGAAAGTTCTTCCTCTTGGCACTGAGGGAGAACACCTCTGTCTGGACCCTACCAAAGGAGATCCAAGCCTAAGACTGGGAGTAAGGAGACCTGGGGGCAGTGCAGCACTGACCACATCACAGCACCCACACCGCTGCAGCAGGGAGACTGGCGCGTTCACTCACTCTCTGCTTCCCACCGCTGATCATTGAAGGCTTTCACGGAGAGACCCCTTCTAGAGCAAGAGGTCACTGCAGCATCCGGAGGACTGGTGAGAGGGCTATTCGTCCATAGCTGATACTGCTAGCAGGAACTTATCTGCTGAGAGCAGGACACTAAATGTTCCCTATCCATACCGTATCTATATTGCACTCTATACTTCCCTTATTCCAAACCTAGATTGCACCTATACCACATTATACTGAACCATTACCACATCTACCTTGCACCTGTGCCGGGACTATACCATACCTATACTGTATCTATACTGCATGCAGGTTAGCTGGGACTGTTGTTAAGTGCAAAGATGCTCTTAACCACTTCAGCCCCGGAAGGATTTACCCCCTTCCTGACCAGAGCACTTTTTACAATTCGGCACTGCGTCGCTTTAACTGCTAATTGCGCGGTCATGCAATGCTCTACCCAAACGAAATTTGCGTCCTTTTCTTCCCACAAATAGAGCTTTCTTTTGATGGTATTTGATCACCTCTGCCGTTTTTATTTTTTGCGCTATAAACGGAAAAAGACTGAAAATTTTGAAAAAAAATGATATTTTCTACTTTTTGTTATAAAAAAAATCCAATAAACTAAATTTTAGTCATACATTTAGGCCAAAATGTATTCGGCCACATGTCTTTGGTAAAAAAAATGTCAATAAGCGTATATTTATTGGTTTGCGCAAAAGTTATAGCGTCTACAAACTAGGGTACATTTTCTGGAATTTACACAGCTTTTAGTTTCTGACTGCCTATGTCATTTCTTGAGGTGCTAAAATGGCAGGGCAGTACAAAACCCCCCCAAATGACCCCATTTTGGAAAGTAGACACCCCAAGGAAATTGCTGAGAGGCATGTTGAGCCCATTGAATATTTATTTTTTTTGTCCCAAGTGATTGAATAATGACAAAAAAAAGAAAAAAAAAAAAAAATTACAAAAAGTTGTCACTAAATGATATATTGCTCACACAGGCCATGAGCATATGTGGAATTGCACCCCAAAATACATTCAGCTGCTTCTCCTGAGTACGGGGATACCACATGTGTGTAACTTTTTGGGAGCCTAGCCGCGTACGGGGCCCCGAAAACCCAGCACCACCTTCAGGATTTCTAAGGGCATACATTTTTGATTTTACTCCTCACTACCTATCACAGTTTTGAAGGCCATAAAATGCCAAGATGGCACAAACCTCCCCCAAATGACCCCATTTTGGAAAGTAGACACCCCAAGCTATTTGCTGAGAGGCATGGTGAGTATTTTGCAGCTCTCATTTGTTTTTGAAAATGAAGAAAGACCAGAAAAAAAATTTTTTTTTTTCTTTTTTCAATTTTCAAAACTTTGTGACAAAAAGTGAGGTCTGCAAAATACTCACTATACCTCTCAGCAAATAGCTTGGGGTGTCTACTTTCCAAAATGGGGTAATTTGGGGGGGGGTTTGTGCCACCTGGGCATTCCATGGCCTCCGAAACTGTGATAGGTAGTGAGGAGTGAAATCAAAAATTTACGGCCTTAGAAAGCCTGAAGGCGGTGCTTGGTTTTCGGGGTCCCGTGCGCGGCTAGGCTCCCAAAAAGTCCCACACATGTGGTATCCCCATACTCAGGAGAAGCAGCAGAATGTATTTTGGGGTGTAATTTCACATATTCCCATGGCATATTTGAGCAATATAACATTTAGTGACAACTTTGTGCAAAAAAAAAAAAAAAAAAAATTGTCTCTTTCCCGCAACTTGTGTCACAATATAAAATATTCCATGGACTCGACATGCCTCTCAGCAAATAGCTTGGGGTGTCTACTTTCCAAAATGGGGTAATTTGGGGGGGGTTTGAACTGTCCTGGCATTTTATGCACAACATTTAGAAGCTTATGTCACACATCACCCACTCTTCTAACCACTTGAAGACAAAGCCCTTTCTGACACTTATTGTTTACATGAAAAAATTATTTTTTTTTGCAAGAAAATTACTTTGAACCCTCAAACATTATATATTATTTTAAAGCAATTGCCCTACAGATTAAAATGGTGGGTGTTTCATTTTTTTTTTTTTCACACAGTATTTGCGCAGCGATTTTCAAACGCATTTTTTGGGGAAAAAACACACTTTTTTTAAATTTTAATGCACTAAAACACACTATATTGCCCAAATGTTTGATGAAATAAAAAAGATGATCTTAGGCCGAGTACATGGATACCAAACATGACATGCTTTAAAATTGCGCACAAACGTGCAGTGGCAACAAAATTACTACATTTTTAAAAGCCTTTAAAAGCCTTTACAGGTTACCACTTTAGATTTTCAGAGGAGGTCTACTGCTAAAATTACTGCCCTCGATCTGACCTTCGCGGTGATACCTCACATGCATGGTGCAATTGCTGTTTACATTTGACGCCAGACCGCCACTTGCGTTCGCCTTAGCGCGAGAGCAGGGGGCGACAGGGGTGCTTTTTTTTTATTTATTTTTTTTATTTATTTTTTTTTGCTTTTTTATCTTATTTTTAAACTGTTCCTTTCATTTTTTTTTTTTTAAATCATTTTTATTGTTATCTCAGGGAATGTAAATATCCCCTATGATAGCAATAGGTAGTGACAGGTACTCTTTTTTGAAAAAATTGGGGTCTATTAGACCCTAGATCTCTCCTCTGTCCTCAAAGCATCTGACCACACCAAGATCGGTGTGATAAAATGCTTCCCCAATTTCCCAATGGCGCTATTTACATTTGGCGAAATCTAAGTCATAAAATGCTCGTAGCTTCCAGTTTCTTAGGCCATAGAGATGTTTGGAGCCACTCTGGTCTCTGATCAGCTCTATGGTCAGCTGGCTGAATCACCGGCTGCATTCTCAGGTTCCCTGTTGAGACAGGAGAGCCAGAGAAAAACACGGAAGACGGTGGGGGGGGGGGGGGGGCATTCCCTCCCACTGCTTGTAAAAGCAGTCTAGAGGCTAATTAGCCACTAGGATTGCTTTTACATGAAAGCCGACCGCTGGCTAAAAAGAATGATACCAAGATGATACCTAAACCTGCAGGCATCCTTCTGGTATAACCACTCAAAGTCGTGAATGGCGTACCTGAAGACAAAAAAATGGTTAACAATAAAGCACAGTAAACGGTAAAGTATAAATAATTACATACCTGAAAAGCAAACATGATAAAACATAATAACAATAAAACATTGCAGAATAGAATACAGTAAAAAAGAGCAGAACAATAGAGAGAGAATAGAGAGAGAGAGAGAACAATAAAACGACAACTATTTTTTTTTATTTTTGTTTGTGTTTTTTTTTTTTTTACACTTTTTTTTTGTAACTGTAACTTTTATAACTGTAACCGGTTCCAGGTTCGAGTCTCTTAAAATGCGATGGCATCTCGGGAGACCCTGTGAAAGTGTGCCTAGTCTGTGCAATGCTGTACGCTACGCTAATACTCAACTAGTGCATGGTAGCGTTCAAAACATTCACCAAGTGTTACTGCAGTGCTGGTTTGACTACGACCGGGGTGTACTACGCCGCTGGTGCTTGCCAGTTCACCAAAACGCTACAAAGAAAAGTGTCAGTGATCGATCGATACTGCACTTGGGTGGGCTGGACTGGGCTGGGCCGGGCGGAGGGGCAAAACGCAGGTGCTAGCAGGTATCTGGGCTGATCCCGCTAACACTGCGTTTTTGGGAACCCTAAACTGCTGGGGACGCTAGTATAGATCTGATCGGATCAGATATTGATGCGTTCAGATACTATACCACTAAGGGAGGCGTACGGTGCGTGTACGGTGCGTGCGTGGGTGTTCGCGGTACTGGCGCTAATCTGACGCTGCCTAGGGCGACGCATATCACCGCCGGGCGATCAGGGGGCTAAACCTTTATTCGGTAATAAACGGCGGGTGCCCTGACACTATAAAAAATAAACGAACTAACCAGCGTCACCCGTAACGGTTATACGGTGATCAGTGGTGAAAGGGTTAACTAGGGGGCCATCAAGGGGTTAAAACATTTATTAGATAGTATATGGGGGTCCCTGTCGCTATAAAACACTGACGGCGAACCTAAATATTTACGTCCCTAACTAGCGCCACCAGCGACACTAATACAGCGATCAGAAAAATGATCGCTTAGCGACACTGGCGACAGGGGGTGATCAAGGGGTTAAAACTTTATTAGGGGGGTAAGGGGGGTACCCTAGACCTACAGGGGGCTAAACCTTTATTCGGTAATAAACGGCGGGTGCCCTGACACTATAAAAAATAAACGAACTAACCAGCGTCACCCGTAACGGTTATACGGTGATCAGTGGTGAAAGGGTTAACTAGGGGGCCATCAAGGGGTTAAAACATTTATTAGATAGTATATGGGGGTCCCTGTCGCTATAAAACACTGACGGCGAACCTAAATATTTACGTCCCTAACTACCGTCACCAGCGACACTAATACAGCGATCAGAAAAATGATCGCTTAGCGACACTGGTGAGGGGGGGTGATCAAGGGGTTAAAACTTTATTAGGGGGGGTAAGGGGGGTACCCTAGACCTACAGGGGGGTAATACTAACTGTCCCACCACTGCTAACTGTCACAAACTGACACTATGCAGTAATCAGGAAAAAAAAAAAAAAAAACTTGCTTGGTGTCAGTTTGTGACAGGGGGGGGGGTGATTGGGGGGGGATCGGGGGGTGATCGGGGGGGGATCGGGGGTGTAATGTATGCCTGGCATGTTCTACTGTGTGTGTGTGTGAGTGTTGGTGCACTTACATGTCATCTCTCCTCGGCGCTGGAACGGAAACTGCCAGACCGAGGAGAGATGACATCACATCCTCTGCCTCTGTGTACTATACAGAGGCAGGGGATGTTTCTCATTGGCTGGGAGCGATCGCGAGGGGGGGCCACGATCGGATGGCCTCCCCCTTGTCTGTCATCGCTCCCAACCAAATGCCGACCGCAGCTGGCACCGGGGGGGGGTCCGATCGGACCCCCCACCCGCGGGAAGGCAATCACGTTTCAGGTACGTGATTTTGCCTGCCCGTGCCGCTCTGCTCACGTATATAGGCGTGAGGCGGTCGGCAAGTGGTTAAAGGGCCCCAATGATAGCCGACAGAAGAACATCTCAAAGGACTGCCACTCTTGTAATAATTATTCTGCAAGCCCCCTTTGTTCTTCTGCCCCCTCCACTGCTATTCTCCTTTTCTTTTGAAGGGTACATACCCAAAGAAAGATAGCAAAGAAGAAAACTGACCACATTTGGATGGATGTGCTTCCATGCCTTGGTATTAGCAGTTTAAAATAGAAAAGCAGGGGGTCTGGCAGGATCACAAAAAGGAAGCAATGCAAGGAGAACAGGATACATTTTTACTACAAGTACATGATAACACAGACACATATCTGAAATATGAAATGTTTGAGTAACATACACTTGAAGGGCAAGTGATACAAAAGAGCGTGTGGGCAGTTGTTTGATAAAGTAAAATTCAGTTGTTAGCTACAGGCAGGATAGGCTTGAAGGATAGACTTGCCTGAAAAGGGGAGTTTTCAGGGAACGCCTACAGGCATACAGAGTAGAAGATGGTCATTAAGGTTGGGGAAGAAATTTCCAGAGAATGGGAGAGGATCTGGAGAAGTCCTCGTGGCGAGCATGGGAGGAGGGGATGAGTGAGCTATAGAACAGGAGGTTTTGGGAGGAGAAAAAGGGGCATTTTTGTTTGAGATGAAGTTGTTGCTGTAGCTGGGCCAAAGTTGTTTATGGCTTTGTAAGTTTTCCTTAAGGTGGATGTAAACCCTCTCCTATACCCAGTGAAGTGAACAGCCTCAGATGAAACACAGATATGAAACTAATATCCCTACATAAGTTTTACTTGTTTATCTGCTGTCTTCAGCTTTTTACATTCTTTAGAAAGCGCACATCATGTTACAAATGTTTCTTCCAGTTTTAGCAATGGGTGTGGAGTCTGGGCTTACACTGTGATTGGAGGAAAGGCACACCCCCCACTCCGCATAGGCAGAGGAATGAAGAAACTTGTAGAGCTGTGCTGTGAAAAGACCAGCTCTCTGCTTATTTGTCTCTAAGTTCCCTCCCAACACAAATTTCTAGATGCTTTTATCTCCTGTGTCAAAGAGTTTGTCAGGCGTGACTCTGCTGATAACAGAGGAATGGAGCACCAGAGAGAAACGGCGCTTAGGGCTTTGGAGAAAGATAAGTAAACACTACAGATATATGTGCCCAGGTCGGATTTCATGACTGGGGTTTACATCCACTTTAATATTTTGAATTGTATTTGTTGGGAAATCAGAAGGTCAACTTCCAGAAGCCTAACTTATATTTTTCTATAGTGGCCAATCAAATTCTCTCTTTTCATATTTTCAGTAGAATAAAGAATAAAACCAGTTAAACTTATAAACCATACAAACTATATGTAGCAACCTGGGGTTTAGTTCGGGAGCTCCTCACAAATATATTTGCCAAGAGTAGTCATCTTGGTCGATTGATAGAGATCTATGATTTCTCCCTAAGTTTGGCCTTGTTGCACTTTTCTCTTCTACCAATAGATAACAAGTAACTTGGTGGTACTAGATATGAGGAGGGCAACCCAAGGTGAGGTTATGGGTATATGGGGTATCTCAGCCAATGGGCAGGGGTTTTCTTGAATCCCTTGGCCTGCTGGGAAAACCTATATATTTGGGAGAGGTCAGGTGATCTGTGTTTTGTGCCACCCAGACTGCTAGGCTGGAGATTGGGCCTATCCTGGGGGCATCTGTGAGGGCCTATCCAGAAGTAAGAGGGCAGCACAGGGTTGGGACTGCGGCTTGCAGTCCAACCAAAAGTGACGGTTCTGCCAGCCGGAGAACCTGTCGTGGTCAGAGGTAGAAGAGAAGCTGTCGCCACTAAGGGGCCAACCACCTTTAACAGGGACCACAGTGAGTAACTGAAGCAAGTACCGGAGAAGTATTCTCACTGAACGGGCATGGTGGAGAATCAGGAAACTTCAGGTGGTGATCAAGTCAGAGACCCAATTGCAACTAAGAGTGTACTGACCCCAACCCTCTTTCCCTTGCAAAGTATAAAAGGACTGTTAAAATAAAATAAAAACCTCTTTTGCATGCAAGAAGTGTCTGGCGCCCAATGACTTTTACCACCTTTGCACCCACTATGCATCACAACCCACTACATATTGGAGGATGTCAGCGGTCTGTGGCCTCAAAGGTTCTCATTAGACTGGAAGAGGTTAGAGATTCTGCTACATATACAAAAAATGTAATTGATCCAAAACCATTATAGTTTCCATTTAAGATAACTGTACCTATTGCAAAGAATTGTTTGAAAGAGCTTTATACCTTCTTATGGTAACAACTAAAACTCTCTGGGTTATATTTCCAGTGACGTACGGGAGAAGGTAGTAATGTTTACTTGTAAGTAACTATGGTACCACTCCTAGGTCCATGATATCCACCTCAGCCAAGGGTGCACACTGCCTTCAGGATTCGTCACTTCCCACACAAACTTGTGTAGTACAAATGTGAGGCCACAGCTTTAAATAGCTTAGAAACAACTTTATTGATCCTGCCAGGCGTAGGTGGAGTATCTTTATTATTGTTGGATCAATAGAGTTATTTTGAAGCTAATCAAAACAGTAAAGTGCAGCTTCACATTTCTACTATGCAATGTTTACCTGTAATTGTAAAGCGGATAAAAGAAATTTAAAGCGGATCTTCCCCTGCTCGGTGAACTTCCCTACAATCCATCCCTTCTCCCCTCCACTACATGAATACCACTGTTATTTTTCTTTGTTTTGTTTATTTCGCTTTTTTTTTTAATGAAAATGCGTGTCCCCGCCCCCATGCAAGTCACTCGCCTAGGCGAATGATGTGCACAGTGCTCATTATGACTCCTGGTATATGCACATCACATACACCAGGAGGCATAGCCCTTCATTCAGAAAGGAGAAGGCATGTCTAGCACCCAGAAGAGTCTGAGGGCCTCTCAATGATGTCACAAGCAAGATGGCGACATTAGATGGCAGAAGACCGGAGGATCTCAGCAGGACAACGCTGGATCCTCTGAGTGGGTGACTACTTGAAATTTGCACACAACCACCAACCGTTAATCGTAAGAAAAAAAAAGGGGAGGGGAGCGAACAAACATCCACTTTAAAAACGTATCAACCATAAAACCTGTATAAAAAATAAAACTTGACCCCAAACCATTGCAGTTACCATTTAAGATTACTAGATGTTTTCCATAAAAATGCCTGAAAGAATAAAAACTTTATACTTTCTTATAGTAGCATATTGAATTCTCTTGTACATGTTCCCAGTGATGTAGAAATGAACAGATGAGTAGATTTGTTTGGATGCCACAGGTGAAATTAATTTTCACTACTTCCAGACCATTTACGCACAAGATCCATGATGAATACAAATGTCTTGTTATTGTGTCCTAGGTTGACATCACCAAGGTCCAAATATATGTTATTATAATTCTACTCAACAAACGTAAGGAATGTTTTACAAAGTATTTTGTGTGCAAAATTGCCATTTGTGTTACAGGTTTACATACAAATACTATATACAACGCTTTGGTCCCACTGGGCTACTGTGAGAAAAGTACAGTACGTATTCAGAACGAGAAGACTATTGCATTATTAGCATGCACGGGCAAATGTATAGTAAAGTATTCGTACCCCTTGAAATTTTCCACATTTTGTCACATTACAACCAAAAACTAAAATGTTTTTTAATGAGATTTTATGTGATAGACCAACACAAAGTGGCACATAATTGTGAAGTGGAAGGAAAATGATAAATGGTTTTCAATCACTTTTTTTTACAAATAATTATCTGAAAAGTGTGGAGTGCATTTGTATTCTGCCCTCTTTACCCTGATACCCCTAACTAAAATTTAGTGAAACCAATTACCTTCAGAAGTCGCCTAATTAGTAAATAGAGTTCACATGTGTGTAATTTAATCTCAGTATAAATACAGCTGTTCTGTGAAGCCCTCAGAGGTTTGTTAGAGAACCTTAGTGAACAAACAGCATCATGAAGGTCAAAAAACACACCAGACAGGTCAGGGATACATTTCTGGAGAAGTTTAAAGCAGGATTAGCTTATTAAAAAAATATCCCAAGCTTTGAACGTCTCACGGAGCACTGTTCAATCCATCATCCGAAAATGGAAAGAGTATGGAACAACTGCAAACCTACCAAGACATGGCTGTCCACCTAAACTGACAGGCCAGGCAAGTAGAGCATTCATCAGAGAAGCAGCCAAGAGGCCCATGGTAACTCTGGAGGAGCTGCAGAGATCCTCAGCTCAGGTAGGAGAATCTGTCCACAGGACAAATATTATACCCTGTACACACGATAGGATTTTCCGACAACAAAATCCATGGGATTTTTTCCAACGGATGTTGGCTCAAACTTATCTTGCATACACACGGTCACACTAAGTTGGTCGGAAATTCCGAACGTCAAGAACGCGGTGACGTACAACATGTACGATGAGCCGAGAAAAATGAAGTTCAATAGCAAGTGCTGCTCTTCTGCTTGATTCCGAGCATGCATGGCACTTTGTGCGTTGGAATTGTGTACACACGTTCAGAATTTCTGACAACAGATTTTGTTGTCGGAAAATTTGAGAACCATATCTCAAATTTTGTGTTATGGAAATTCCTATGGAAAATGTGTGATTAAGCCTACACACGGTCGGAATTTCCTACAACAAGGTCCTATCACACATTTTCCATTGGAAAATCCTATTGTGTGTACAGGGCTTTAGTCATGCACTCCACAAATCTGGCCTTTATGGAAGAGTGGCAAGAAGAAAGCCATTGTTGAAAGAAAGCCATAAGAAGTCCCATTTGCAGTCTGTGAGAAGCCATGTGGGGGACACAACAAACATGTGAAAGAAGGTGCTCTGGTCAGATGAGACCAAAATTGACCTTTTTGGCCTAAAAGCAAAGCGCTGTCTGTGGCAGAAAACTAACACTGCAGAATCATGTTGTGGGGATGCTTTTCTTCTGCAGGGACAGGGAAGCTGGTCAGAGTTGATGGGAAGATGGATGGAACCAAATACAGGGCAATCTTAGAAGAAAACCTGTTAGAGTCTGCAAAAGACTTGAGACTGGGGTGAAGGTTTACCTTCCAGCAGGAAAATGACCCTAAACATACAGCCAGAGCTACAATGGAATGGTTTAGATTAAAGCATATGTATGTGTTATGCCCTGTACACAGGATAGGATTTTCCGACGGAAAATGTGTGATAGGACCGTGTTGTCGGAAATTCCGACCGTGTGTAGACTCCATCACACATTTTACATAGGAATTTCCAACACACAAAGTTTGAGAGCAGGCTATAAAATTTTCCGACAACAAAATCCGTTGTCGGAAATTCTGATCGTGGGTACACAAATCCGACACACAAAGTGCCACGCATGCTCAGAATAAATGAAGAGACGAAAGCTATTGGCTACTGACCCGTTCATAGTCCCGACGTACGTGTTTTACGTCACCACGTTCAGAACGATCAGATTTTCCGACAACTTTGTCCGACCGTGTGTATGCGTAAGTTTGAGCCAACATCCGTCGGAAAAAATCCATGGGGTTTGTTGTCAGAATGTCCGATCAATGTCCGACCATGTGTACAGGGCATTAGAATGGCCCAGTCAAAGTCCAGACCTAAATCCAATTGAGAATCTGTGGCCAGACTTGAAAATTGCTGTTCACAGACGCTCTCCATCCAATCTGACAGAGCTTGAGCTATTTTGCAAAGAAGAATGGGCAAACAAGTCACTCTCTAGATGTGCAAGGCTGATAGAGACATATCCAAAAAAGAATTGCAGCTGTAATTGCAGCAAAAGGTGGTTCTACAAAGTATTGACTCAGGGGGGGAGAATACAAATGCACATCACACTTTTCACATATTTATTTATAAAAAATTTGCCACTTGTGCCACTTTGTGTTGGTCTATCACATAAAATCCCAGTAAAAAACATTAAAGTTTTTGGTTGTAACATGGCAAAATGTGGAAAATTTCAAGGTGTATGAATGCTTTTTCAAGGCACTGTATTAGTATATACACTTAGCAGTATGTGCATAGGCATATGTGCCCACTTGGTACTGGCATTGCAACAAAAATTTTATATAAGCTAGAATGGGATCTGAACAGATTGCTGAGTGGTCTTAAGCTAGTTACTGCTTTACCTGTGTCCTGACCTGCTATATCTGCCTTCCCCTGCACAACTCAGCTTGCCTCTGACTGTCTTTGAATTCCTGCCTAGTGCCTACCTGTTGTGACCTCGGATTGTACCCTGACTCTTGGTACTTGATTTTTCTTGGGCCCGGGTGTGAACTGACCCTGGCTGGTATCCTGACTGTAGTGGCTTCACTCCTGTCTGCTGATTAAGTGACACCATGTTCTGGCCTTTTGTCCTAGCTTGGTGGTCCACAGTCATCTGTATTCTGCAACAAACAGCTGGCACTAAGAAAATGGATATGTACAGCGCTCCGCTAAACCAAAAAATGCTAGAATAGCAGCTAACACACCTGTAGACTCAAGGCAGAAAGTGAAAAAAAATATAAAAGTGTAGCGCTACAAACTGACAAACATAAAATTAAGTGCATATAAGCAATGAATAGTCCTAGAATAAACTAAGTAAGACCATAAATATGGATTATACAATATGTACGTGCTAACCTGCAAAAAATATAAACCAATAAATAATAAACCTAATTTGGTAGAAGCAGTGACTAGAAATGAAAATAGTGACAACTCCAAAAAGTCCTTAATTAATTATAAGGAAAAAACGTGACAGTCCATTGTATAGATTTATAAAATAAGTGAGAAGACACCACCAAAAGTCTATTAAAGTTGCGCGTGGCACAAATTGGACAGGTGACTCCCAGGTTCACAGGTGAGTAGATAATTAGTTCCAGGATCTAATGGTGAGTCAAAGCTGGGAAGACCAAAAGTGAACAGAAGATCTAAATCGGTGCCGGGGCCATCACCAAGAACAACAAGAGGCTTACCGGATTAAATGACCTGAAATGACATACGTCATACAAGTCAAAAAGGCTTAATGACCACCTGGTCAAAACTATATAATCTGTCAGATGTCATCAGCATACGGTGGGAAGGGGAGGTAACGTCACTGCTTTCACATCCATAGGCAATCCGACACAAGCCAAATGAATAGTTCACATGCCATGCAAGAAGTAAAAAAGCTCACATAGCGTGATAACGTTTAAGGCTATGTTTCCACTAGTGCGACTTTTCATGGGACTTGGGACCGAAAAGTCGAATAGCAAAGCGTACCCCATGATTTCCAATGAGTACCGTTCATATCTGTGCGATTTCAAGTCGCAGCAACTTCAAAGTAGTCACTGCACTACTTTGGTCCCACTTTGATGCGACTTGAGGTCCATAGACACAGGCATTGCTTCAAATGCCATGCGAGAAGTAAAAAAGCTCACATAGCGTGATAACGTTTAAAACACTGGTTTATTAAAAATTAATAGGAAACAAACTCACATGTTGGAAGATCAAAAACAGCTTAAAACATCATGTAGCGGCGATCGTGGGGGGTCCACCCGACATGTTTCAGCTAAGAAGCCGTCATCTGGGGTGTGGAGCCCCCCTCCTCACCGCTCTTATAAACAGATAATGACCCCCACTGGGAGTGTCCAAAGACCGGAAGTGCCCTGAATGAATAGCGCTTCCGGTCTCAGAGGTCATAAGTTCACCAAATTAAAATACCCACAAGTAAAAATCAGAATAAATAAATAAATTCGGAATAAGTTGGCACCTAACGTTATCAATCCACCTGCAAAACCATCTTTCTTTCATGATTGGATTGGTTTTTATCCATGCAATTCCGAATTTCTTTATTTATTCCAATTTTTACTTGTGGGTATTTTAATTTGGTGAACTTATGACCTCTGAGACCGGAAGCGCTATTCATTCAGGGCACTTCCGGTCTTTGGACACTCCCAGTGGGGGTCATTATCTGTTTATAAGAGCGGTGAGGAGGGGGGCTCCACACCCTAGATGACGGCTTCTTAGCTGAAACATGTCGGGTGGACCCCTCACGATCGCCGCTATATGATGTTTTAAGCTGTTTTTGATCTTCCAACATGTGAGTTTGTTTCCTATTAATTTTTAATAAACCAGTGTTTTAAACGTTATCACACTATGTGAGCTTTTTTACTTCTTGCATGGCATGTGAACTATTCGTTTGGCTTGTGTCGGATTGCCTATGGATGTGAAAGCTGTGACGTTGCCTCCCCTTCCCACCGTATGCTGATGACATCTGACAGATTATATCGTTTTGGCCAGGTGGTCATTAAGCCTTTTTGACTTGTATGACGTATGTCATTTCAGGTCATTTATTTCCGGTAAGCCTCTTGTTGTTCTTGGTGATGGCCCCAGCACCGATTTAGATCTTCTGTTCACTTTTGGTCTTCCCTGCTTTGACTCACCGTTAGATCCTGTAACCAATTATCTACTCACCTGTGAACCTGGGAGTCACCTGTCCAATTTGTGCCACGCGCAACTTTCATAGACTTTTGGTGGTGTCTTCTCACTTATTTTATAAATCTATACTATGGACTGTCACGTTTTTTCCATATAATTAATTAAGGACTTTTTGGAGTTGTCACTATTTTCATTTCTAGTCACTGCTTCTACCAAATTAGGTTTATTATTTATTGGTTTATATTTTTTGCAGGTTAGCACGTACATATTGTATAATCCATATTTATGGCCTTACTTAGTTTATTCTAGGACTATTCATTGCTTATATGCACTTAATTTTATGTTTGTCAGTTTGTAGTGCTACACTTTTAAACAGCTGGCACTGCCCGCTAAATTGGCCCTCATGCAAAAGAAGCCCCCCTCCAACTCGATCTCCACCAGGTACGTGACAGCTACATTATTTTCTTTGTGACTTCATGTAAGTGTCAAATTTATTTATTGTATATGGTTGTGGATTATTAAGACATATATGGATTATTCTTATATTTCCTATATGTTGTGACTCAGATTGCCTCAATCTTCCGAGGAAGAAGACAGCAAAATGGATTGAGAATAGAGTCACCACTTATGTTTATTGCACACAAAGCGGACTCTGCTAGTGATCCTTGTATACTTTGTGATGTGATGTAGCGTTTGAAGGTTTATCCACATATAGAAGTAGTAGGGCAAAATGAGATATACAGTAGTCCTACATGTTAAGGCCGTTGACAAATTAAAGTTGTGGCATGTTATTTGCAGGAAATTGCCTTTTTACAACAACTACATACAATTATATGTTATATATAATATAATATATATATTATATATAATGTTGTATATATTTTATTATATGCTCGTTGATTATTTGGAACCCTAAAGTTGAACTCTGGGATAAAACGATCTAATCTTAAAGGGTTTGTAAAGGTGCAGTTTTTTTTTACTAATGTGTAACAGTTTTGTACAGAGCAGCCCCGATCCTCTTCTCTGGTCCCCCGCTGGTGCTTCTGGCCTCTTCTCTCTGCTGAGTGCCCCCATAGCAATCTGCTTGCTCTAAGGGCACTTGTGCATGCTCGCTCTTGAACCACCTCTGTGTGTCTATGAGACACACAGAGCACACCTCAGCCCAACTATAGGCTCCCGCTGCTGTGTCTCAGCCATTGAGGAGGCAGAAACCTGGGAGAGTTTCTTCTCTCAAACCCATCACTTGCTTGGGCTCAGGGAGTATAAGGGGGGGGGGGGACTGAGGGGGAGCTGAATACTGAAGATTTTTAACTTCATGCATAGAATGCATGAAGATAATAAACCTTCAGCCCTTAGAACCACTTTAAGTATGCTCCCAGTCCCCTTATAACACCTATATTAACATCACTGTAGAAGAAGGATGCATATACTTATCTATTCTCAGGTTGCGCCAGTCCAATCTCATGATCTCTCCTGCCCCAGGTACAGGGACGAGTAGAGAGGCTGCGATAATGGCTGGAATGCCGGAGTGGTGATGTCACTCATATGCTTACTATGGGTCATCCGTAGTTGGTGCTGGAAAGCCTGAGTGGTGACATCACCCATATGCTTACTATGGGTCATCTGTTGTTGGTGCTCCCCTCCCCACCACTGCTAGCTGACAGAGGGGAGCTGATCACGTGACCAGACCTGAGTGGCCGAAAAATAGGAAAGTATATGCATCTTTCTTCTAGAGGGTAGTTAAAGTGGTGTTCCGGCCGAAATTATACTTTTTAGATAAAAATACCCCTATAATACACAAGCTTAATGTATTCTAGTAAAGTTAGTCTGTAAACTAAGGTCTGTTTTGTTAGTTTATAGCAGTAGTTTGTTATTTTATAAACTTACAGCAGGCCGTGGCCATCTTAAGTCTGGGCATCTGAAGCCAGACTGTATTTCTTCTTGGATCTCATCCTTGCAGATCTCGCACATGCTCAGTGCAGCACAAGCAGTGTAATAGGTTTCAGGTCAGGTTTCCATAGCAACGGCAGTGTCAGAGGAAGTTGCCGCCCATTCCCAGAAGGCATTGCAAACAGGAAATGATGCGATGGGCCACGGCCAGGGAGGAGGAAGTGAAGAATGAATACAGCAAATATACAGTAAGTGCTGAGAAAAAAAAATAAAAAAATATCCAATTCGTTTACAGTGACAGTTTAGTGAGGGATGCTGAAGAGTTGTAAAAGTGGGTGGAACTCCACTTTAAGTTAAAAGGGGTGTGGAAACAGATTAGGTCATTCATTGGTTAATTGGTTAGCATTTCCGCCTATCAGCACTAGGGTAGGCGGTTCAAATCCCAACTACAACACTTCCTGCCTGGAGTTTACATGTTCTCTCTTTACCTGTGTCAGTTTCTTCCCATACTCTAAAGACATGCCGGTAGGCTAATTGGTTCCTGTCTAAATTGGCCCTAGTATGTATGAATGTGAGTTAAGCCTGAAACACACTTAAAACGAAAAAAAAAAAAACTGTCAGATACAGTATATATTGCTTTGACTGCAGCTAAGTGATGCTTAAATTGACAGTGCTATATAAGTACCTGTAACAAATAATAATAAATAGTTCTAACCTGGAATTCCACTTTAAAAGTCCCACCTTGATTAAAGTGTTTGTTAAGCCACTTAGTAAATTATATGCAATCCCCTCTGTTAAAAAGCATCCTAAGCTGCAGGGTATGCACTGTAAAAAATATGCCCATTTCTACTTGAATTCACAGAGCCGATCGGCGCTCACATGACTCCTTGCTGCTCCCTCTCCCGATCTGACAGCTAGAGCGGGAGGGGCCAAGAATACACCGGATGACGTCAGTCGGGAGGAGGGGAGGAGAGGGCCGAGACGTCAGCCGGGGAGGACGGGAGCAGCGAGGAGTCACATGAGCGCCAAGTGGCGCTGTGAATTCAGGTAGAAATGGGCAGATTTTTTTTTACAAAGCACAGACACTGCAGCATAGGATGCTTTCTAACAGAGGGGATTGTATGTACTTTACACTGAAATTTTTTTTTTTTTTTTTAACAACAAGGTTGGTCTTTATTGAAGAAGACATCATTGTACAGTTAACATTTACAGTCAAGCTCTCGTGTACAATACAAAAATAAAAGGATCAAAATACAGAAAGATTCATTTGTGAAGCAATGTAAAATGCTGAGTCAGATATAAGAAGGAAAACAATGCTAATCATTACAGGCATCTCTGATATAGCTATCCACGTGCATATGATCCAGGCTGCTGGATCTAAAATATTGCTTATCTGGTGGGGGGGGATAGTACATTCTCCTACGTTAATACCTTAGAGTCTGTCTACATGTCCCACTAATCACACCATGGGGCACTAGAACTGTTCGGTCCAGGGCAGCCATATTCAATCAAACTTCTGCGGGCATCCTCTATTGGTGTAAGTCATTTTATAAAGAGGCAGCACCGCATTGACAGCGGAGTCCCACGCCTCCACCTTGGGGGAGGATGGTGATACCCATTTCTTAAGAATTTCCTTCTTGGCGTAAAACAGCAGTAAGGAGATCAGTATCTTCGTATACCTAGGTCTCTGGTCATCATCATGGATGCACAAGAGGGCCAGCTCGGAGGATATCGGCAGCGTTAACTGTAGGCGGATATTAATGCTTTCAAAAACGGCTGCCCAGAACTTCACTATAAGAGGACAGGTCCAGAACATATGTAGATATGTGCTGTCTGGGGATTGACATCTATTACAGTTTGGTGATCTATTAGGATAAATCTGGTGCAGTCTCTGTGGGGTGTAATATACCCGGTGTAAGAATTTGGTATGTAGCAACCTGTCTCTAGATGAAATCAGCAACTTGGACCCATCATCGAAGCATTCTTCCCAAGTCTCCCTATCCAAACTGGGAATATCAGTCTGCCATTTGGTCCACAGTGAGTGCATCTTAGGTGAGTCAGTTTCAATCAGAGCGAGGTACAGAGTGGAAAGGGTCTTTTTAAGAGTTTCATGAGCTAGCGTTTCCTCAATAGGGTCTGGTTTAAGGTGTATGGGAGTGGGAAATTGAGCTCTAGCTGCATGCCGCAGCTGATAGTATCTGAATATCATATTACCAGGGAGCCCAAATTTCACAACTAAGTCCTGAAACGAAAGCAATGTCCCTGAGTGAATAATATCCTTGAGGACCTTAACTCCAAATCTGGCCCATAGTTGTGGGTCAGGTATGGATCTAATGTGATGGGTTCCCCCAAAGAGGTGTAAAGGGGGAGTACTGACATGGGCGCAAAAATCTCCTTCTAGCCACTGCCAATACCTTTAGGGTCGTCCTGGTGGGCCCTGGGAGCAGAGAGTAAGCCGAGGAACCCCTATAAGCTAAATTTCCTAGCTCCTTAAAGGAGCCTATGATAGCAGCCTCTAGGCATGTGGCGGCATTAGATCTGGATTGTTCAAACCACCATCGCATAGTAACTAGTACCGCTGCCCAGTAGTAGATTAAAAGGTTAGGTAGTGCGAGGCCCCCACAATGGACCGGGAGCTGTAGAGTTGACCTAGCTAATCTGGGGGAAGATCCCTTCCACAAAAATGACCCAATGTATCCATCCAGGTCTTTAAATAGTGAGCTAGGGAGCCACACAGGGCAGTTCCTAAATACATAATTAAATCTGGGTAGGTAAAGCATTTTAATTATATTGATGCGTCCTAACAAATTGAGTGGTAATTCCCTCCATTTGATGCAATGCTCCTTAAGTTTAGTGATAATGGGCTGGATATTGAGACGACGGAAGGCTTGGAGATCCCTGGACACCACTATCCCCAAGTACTTAAATTCCTCCACCCACACTAGTGGAGTCAATGGTATCTCGTCCCGGGCCTTAGAGTCTATAGGGAAGATGACCGATTTGGACCAGTTTATTTTGACCCTGGAGAACCCCCCATACTTATTAAAAATCTCCAGAGCTGCTTGTAACGAGGGACCAGCGTCGTTGAGGTACAGTAATGCATCATCTGCATATAAGGAGATTTTCTCCTCCAGAGGGCCAACCCTAAACCCCCTCACAGCCTCCGATTCACGGATCAGGACAGCTAGTGGCTCAAGGGCCAGGGCAAAGAGGCTGGGCGACAGCGGGCATCCCTGTCTCGTGCCCCTCTGGAGGAGAAAATAGTCAGACAGGGTATCGTTAACACGGATCCTGGCCTTGGGCGAGTTATATAGTAAGCCAATCCAATTTAAAAATTTTGGGCCAAATCCAAATCTTTTTAATACTTCCCATAGAAAACCCCATTCCACGGAGTCAAAGGCTTTCTCCGCGTCTAGGGAGGCAATGACTCTAGTGCCTACATTGTCATGTGCTGTATCAAGATTGACAAAAAGCCTGCGTATATTGATATCAGTGCCCTTTCCCGGCATGGACCCTGTCTGGTCTTGGTGAATTAGGTCTTCAATCACTGTGGCTAATCTAAGAGCCAGAATTTTGGCCAGTAATTTGGCATCTGCATTTATGAGAGATATGGGCCTAAAGGAAGCGCATTCCTCAGGGTCCTTACCGGGTTTGGGCACCAACACCACCACCGCCTCCGACATAGATTCTGGAAGGGAACCAAGATCATAAAACTGTGAGAGGAGAGAGGTCAATCTGGGGGCCAGCAGCTCCTGCTGCTGTGAATAGAACTCTATGGGGATACCGTCTGGGCCAGGTGCTTTTCAACTCATGGCTTTTTGAACCTCCTCCAGGGTTATGTCCTTATCAAGGGCCTTTCTCTGGTCTGAGTCCAGTTCAGGTAGCGGTATGAGGTCTAAATAGTCAGAGAGGTCGGTTGTTGTATAGTTTACCCTAGTGGTGTATAATTGCTGATAGAATTTTAAAAATCTATTACTAATCTCCCTAGGGGTGGTCAGTAGAGCACCATCTGTGTCCCTTAACCTACCCACATGCGTCGCTGCAAACTGTCCCTTTGCCAACCAGGCCAAAAGTCGGCCATTCTTGTCTCCGTATTCAAAGACTCTTTGGGCACAGGCTAGCATGGACTTTCTAGTAAGGTCCACTCTCATTAGCGCTAGTTCTCTGAGGGTGTGCTGCCAAGAGACATAATTATTAGAGTTCGGGGTGGTAACATATACTTGTTCTTTTTCTCGGGCCTGTGCTTCCAACTGCCCAAGAGACTGCACCAATATCCTTTTTTTATTTGCAATTTTCTTAATATATTGACCTCTCAACCATGCCTTAAATGTGTCCCATAATATGAGTGGACCGGATGAGTCGGCATTGGTCAACCAAAAGGTGCACAGTTCCTCCGGCATCTCCTCCTGGATCTCTGGGTCCATTATCCAATATTTGGACAATCTCCACAATCTCAGGCCCCCAGGAGGGACCGTGACTAATAATGGAGCATGGTCCGAGATGCCTCGCGAGAGAATCTCCGTGGACACCGTCTCTCCAAGCATCTCTGCCGAGGCAAAGGCCATATCTATACGCGACAGCGTCCGAAAAGTGGTGGATAGGCAAGTAAATTGAGTATCTGAGGGGTGGAAATGGCGCCAGAGATCCGGAGTCTATCTAATTCATCTGACATTACTTGATTGAAATCACCCACTAGCAGCACTTTACTAACATCATATTGGACAACAGTGTGCATCAATGTGTGAAGCAGGGTAATATCAGCAGGAGGAGGCAGGTATACCCCCACAATTATGTATGGAGAACCAGCAATCAATGCATGTATTAGGACTAGGGATGAGCCGAACACCCCCCTGTTTGGTTCGCACCAGAACATGCGAACAGGAAAAAAATTTGTTCGAACACGCGAACACCGTTAAAGTCTATGGGACACGAACATGAATAATCAAAAGTGCTAATTTTAAAGGCTAATATGCAAGTTATTGTCAATAAAAGTGTTTGGGGACCTGGGTCCTGCCCCAGGGGACATGAATCAATACAAAAAAAAGTTTTAAAAACAGCCGTTTTTTCAGGAGCAGTGATTTTAATAATGCTTAAAGTCAAACAATAAAAGTGTAATATCCCTTTAAATTTCATACCTGGGGGTGTCTATAGTATGCCTGTAAAGGGGCGCATGTTTCCCGTGTTTAGAACAGTCTGACAGCAAAATGACATTTTGAAGGAAAAAACACATTTAAAACTACCGCGGCTATTGCATTGCCGACAATACACATAGAAGTTCATTGATAAAAACGGCATGGGAATTCCCCACAGGGCAACCCCGAACCAAAATTAAAAAAAAAAAATGATGTGGGAGTCCCCCTAAATTCCATACAAGGCCCTTCAGGTCTGGTATGGATATTAAGGGGAACCCCAGCCAAAATTAAAAAAAAAAATTGACGTGGGGTTCCCCCTAAATTCCATACCAGACCCTTCAGGTCTGGTATGGATTTTAAGGGGAACCCCGCGCCAAAAAAAAACAAAAAACGGCGTGGGGTCCCCCTAAGAATCCATACCAGACCCTTATCCGAGCACGCAACCTGGCAGGCCGCAGGAAAAGAGGGGGGGACGGCGTCTCTTCGTCTGACGGTTCTTAAATAACGGGGGGCGGGGCCACCCGGTGACCCCGCCCCCTCTGACGCACGGTGACAAGACGGGACTTCCCTGTGGCATTCCCCGTGACGTCACAGGGAAGTCCCTCAAGTCACCGTGCCTCAGAGGGGGGCGGGGTCACCGGGTGGCCCCGCCCCCGTTATTTAAGAACCGTCAGACGAAGAGACGCCGTCACACAGCGGGAGCCTCCCTCCATGCCACAGCATGGCTGCGGAGCGGCCCGGAGAAGACATAAAGAAGAGAAGAAGGAAGAAGAGAAGAAGAAGAAGATGAAGAAGAAGATGAAGAAGAGAAGAAGATGAAGAGAAGAGCGGGAGCCTCCCCCCCCATGCCATGGGTGCGGAGCGGCCCGAGGAGAAGAAGATAGAAGACGCAGCGGAGAAGATGCTGGACGAGAACGCCGGAGGAAGAACCAGAAGAGCCAGAAGAACCAGAAGAAGAAGAAGATGAAGGAAGAAAGAAGAAGCATTTAAATAAAGGAATTGTCAAAAACTGTCTCTTGTCATTTTTAACATTTTTGACAGTTTTTTAGTGAAATGGTAGGGGTAAGTACCCCCTTACCATTTCACACAGGGGGGGGGCCGGGATCTGGGGGTCCCCTTGTTAAAGGGGGCTTCCAGATTCCGATAAGCCCCCCGCCCGCAGACCCCCACAACCACCGGCCAGGGTTGTGGGGATGAGGCCCTTGTCTTCATCAACATGGGGACAAGGTGTTTTGGGGGGCTACCCCAAAGCACCCTCCCAATGTTGAGGGCATGTGGCCTGGTACGGTTCAGGAGGGGGGGGGCCGCACTCTCGTCCCCCCCTCTTTTCCTGCGGCCTGCCAGGTTGCGTGCTCGGATAAGGGTCTGGTATGGATTTTTGGGGGGACCCCACGCCGTTTTTTTTTTTTTTTTTGGCGCGGGGTTCCCCTTAAAATCCATACCAGACCTGAAGGGTCTGGTATGGAATTTAGGGGGAACCCCACGTCAATTTTTTTAAAAAATTTTGGCTGGGGTTCCCCTTAATATCCATACCAGACCTGAAGGGCCTTGTATGGAATTTAGGGGGACCCCCACATCATTTTTTTTTTTTTTTATTTTGGTTCGGGGTTGCCCTGTGGGGAATTCCCATGCCGTTTTTATCAATGAACTTCTATGTGTATTGTCGGCAATGCAATAGCCGCGGATAGTTTTAAATGAGTTTTTTCCTTCCATATGTCATTTTGCTGTCAGACTGTTCTAAACACAGGAAACATGCGCCCCTTTACAGGCATACTATAGACACCCCCCAGGTACGAAATTTAAAGGGATATTACACTTTTATTGTTTGACTTTAAGCATTAATAAAATCACTGTTCCTGAAAAAACGTCCGTTTTTAAAACTTTTTTTTGCATTGATCCATGTCCCCTGGGGCAGGACCCGGGTCCGAAAACACTTTTTATGACAATAACTTGCATATAAGCCTTTAAAATTAGCACTTTTGATTTCTCCCATAGACTTTTAAAGGGTGTTCCGCGGCATTCGAATTTGCCGCGAACACCCCAAATTGTTCGCTGTTCGGCGAACTTGCGAACAGCCAATGTTCGAGTAGAACATGAGTTCGACTCGAACTCGAAGCTCATCCCTAATTAGGACATACCTGCCCCCTGGATCAGTCTTAACATCTACTAATTGAAAGGAGAGGGATCTGTGTATCAAAACACTCACCCCTCTGGCATAGTTGGAATAAGAGGCGTGATAATGGGCAGAGACCCAGGCTCTCTTTAATCCCATCACCCTGGCTCCTATTAAGTGGGTTTCCTGCAGGATACATATTTTGGGGTTATACTGACTTATATATTTATGTACCAGGGACCGCTTGATTGCTGAGTTAAGACCCCTAACATTCCAGGACATCACTGTAAAATCAGCCATACTTCTTGTGCAACCAGAAATGAGGGATACCTGAGTGTTGCGACCTGCGGGCCCCATCTGAGGGAGCGCAGTCGCCCATCCCCCACTCGAGCCCAGGGCACGCTAAACCAACGGGGAGCAGGGACTCCACCCCCCCGGACCACCACACAGGGAGCACAACAATGAGAGCACCATGACCAACCATGCACATCTGAGACCATATATTAAGCATAACATATAACTTGGTGATGACAACGGTCATCCAACTCCCCCCCCACCCCGTGTACCCTCTAACTTCAAGGGACACATATTCCCGAACAATCTATGAGTCCCAAATATAAAGAATTTGGTATCGGGGAGCGTGTACCCGATTAGAGCATATCAAAAATAGAAAATTGAAAACAGAAATAAAAACAAAATAGTAGAAAAAAGTGCAAAATGAAAAACCTCACTATAGTGAGTTGCTGGAGAGCTGACACATGTAGTGAACACAGTATGTTCCAGAACGGCATCAGAGTTGTAGCAAGGCACATGTGGCATGTTGCTGTATGGGATCGTCCTTTGAGGGTATAGCCCATGAAGGAGCATGGGCAGCATTAACAGCTTATAAAGAGGCTTAGAAATACAGGGGTCACTGAACCTGAAACTCTATGTATGCATACAGGAGCATCTGATGGGAACAAAACGGGATAGCGCCTGTACCTTTTTGTGCAGGAGTTCCGACAATGCTTGTTGCAAAAGGTAGTCAGCAGAAGAGGGAACAAGCTAAAATTACAGGAGGAGATTCAGGCCCACACATCTGAAGGTTTAGGGAGGCAGGGTTTCAAGCCAGGCATTAGCATCTTTGGGGCTGGTGAAGATCTGTACCGTTTCTCCATCCACTACACGGAGCTTAGCAGGGAACAGGATACTGTATCAGATCGCCTTGGCTCTAAGAGCTGCTTTCACCGCATCAAAGGATCGACGCTGCCTTTGTGTCTCCATCGTGTAATCCGGGAACAGCATTAGTTTCACATTGCGGTAGGGGATGTCACATGCTGCTCAGGCCACTCTCAGAAGCTCATCTCTATCTCTGTAGTTTAGCAGACGTAGAATTAGCGTGCGTGGAGGTGCCCCTTCTGGTCCAGGTCTCAGCGGGACTCGGTGGGCTCGCTCCACTGTGAAGAACGGGGACAGGTGCGCTGCAGGGAGAACCGATCGCAGCAGATCTTCAGTGAAGGCAGTGGGGTTGCGCCCCTCAGCCCCTTCAGGGAGCCCAACAATCCGAAGATTGTTTCTTCTGCTACGATTTTCGGCATCCTCTGCCCGATACTCCAGCGCCTTCACCTTGTTTTGAAGTGTTCTAATGGAGGCCGCATGGTCGGTCACTACGTCCTCCGTATCTCCAACCCTCTGCTCCACCTCTGTAATCCTAGTGCGGATTTTGTCTAAATCTTGCCTCAGCAGCCCTACGTCTAACTGCACCGCTTCTATTTTAGTCGTAAGCGCCGTTTGGCATAGGGAAATAGCCGCCATCACCTCAGGAATGCCCGGTGGAGCAGTCTCCTCGCGCTCCGTCTGTGACGCCATGTTGCTGAGGCGCGCTGGTGTAGGCCGCAGGTCTGGAGCCGGAATCTTCTCCGCCGCTATGTCAGGGGGGAATTTAAGCTTTTTGCCCCGTTTCGGGCCCCCGGGCGTTCTTGAAGGCATACAGAGGCTGTCAGACCAAGTATAATGTGTCTATCCCAGCTACGGATATATGGACGGATTTTTCTCCAGCAGAGCTCAGTGAGGCACGTCTGCTCAGTCCCCCATCCTGGCCATGCCCCACACTGTAATTTTAGCAGAGGGGGAGGGGGGTGTGGTCATTGTCACTAGCTGACAGGCAGAGAGGGGAGGGGAAGAGGATGGGGGAGAGCTGTGGATGACGGAGGCACGTAAACTGACCACGGTGTGAGGGTTTAGCAGTCATGATAAACCATGATCGGTTTACAGGGGCAGGGCAGAAACTGGCAGGATCATCTGGGTTTTTTCACAGCTTCCATAGGGGCAGTTAAGACAGGACAGGCACTGTGCTGTTTAACATGCTTTAAAGAAACAGGATCCTTTTTTTAGGGTTACAAACGCTTTAAGGCTTTATGTATACGATTTTTTAACAATGTGGTGCCTTTGTTCACCCCTTACGCCATAACGTTTTTTGCTATATATTCAGTTTTGCCAGGGAGAAAAATAAGGAATGAGCATATCACTTAAAGGAGAAGTATAGCCAAAGCTTGTTTGGCTGGACTTCTCCTATGGATCACAGGAGTGCAGTTCGTTTTGCACTTCTGTGACCCGTTTTCAGCAGAGAGTGGACTGAAGTGCGCTCTCTGCTGATGTCACAGATATCAGTCCCGATAATGGGAGTCTGGACTGACACCCCCCTCAGCCTCTAAGTGAGCTGCTAAGAGACTGAGCCCCCTCACCTCCACAGCTCAGCGCTCCAATGAGCGAGGAAGAAATGGAGTAGAGAGCTGTGACTGACAGTCTTCAGCTCTCTGCTCTGGGAACTGTCAGAACCGAGCCATTGTTGATGTTCGATCGTCCGGTTCTCAGTGCACAGGCGCCGAGGAACGGATGCAGCATCAGACTGTTGCTGCATCCACCGAGGTAAGTATGATTCTAAAAAAAATAAAAATAAACCCATACTTCTCTTTTAAAGTATTATATTTCAATATTTAAAATATATATATTATTACTATATAAATAGACAGAGAGATATAGAAAAAAAAAGAGATAAAGACAAAAAAATAAAAGCATAAAAGAAAGCATATACATACACAGGAGCGTACACTCCTCACTCTTTGACTGCCAGAAAAGGAGGCAGTATGTTGCCAACATCACACGACATGAAATCTTTGCCAGTCGAGACCTACTGCGTCTGTCCTCTTAATGACATTCAGGTGTTCTTCCTCAATGGCTACACGCAGGCAATCTGCTTTAAATAACTTGTGCCCTTGCCTACTTGTTAAGTGCGCCCACCATACATTTGATGTTAAGCAAGTCAACAAATTACCATTCAGGATAACCAATTCAGGTCATGCAAACACAGAACTCAAATAGACCATGATGTCCTTACTGCAGGAAGTCTGGAACATTTTGGCACAGGCATCTTTGTACATGTTTACTGAACAGTGTTACATTTCCTAAAAGGGAACTTTTTATTATAAGGAACATGCACCATGGTCCCTTTTGGCACAGAAGAGTATCTTATTATTTGTCACACCAAAACAGCATGTTGCGATCGCTCGCATGTTAATTGGCATGCAGTCTGTTTTGATTAATATGCAGTCATCAATACGTTACTAGAGAATCAGTTACTCTCTGTAGGAACGAAGAGGTTAAGGTTTATTGAAGATTTGTAGTGAAACCGCAAAGAAACAGCCCCTAGAATTAATCTCCCAGGAAATTTCTAAAAAAAATCCAAAGGCCCATATTTCAGCTCAGCATTTAATAATTGCCTTGAGTTTTAAAAGTAAGGTAGTGTTTCTATGTAGTTATTTACTCAGCAGTAGAAAATATTCCCCTGAGATGTAGGAAGGATAATGTAACTGATTATTCACACCTGCCCAAAGAAAGCAAGCAAACTGTTTTCGTTTTTTGGTCAAAGCCTATGGGTAAAATTTAACCTTTCTTATCTATAGGCAGAAATTGCAGTATACTTATTTTATCAGTGGGGGATCTTGTTGGTTTTCTTTTCTATATGGATCAGTTGAATTTAGAATTTGAAACTCACTGAAGTCATTACAAGCTGCTGGAGGACACATTGGATGCCTTCTCATGAACATTGGTTTAGGATGAAAGCATATGTCTTGGACTTTTTTGATTCATGAGCTTCAATGTGCAATGCTGCTTTGTTTAACTTAACATAGTAAGTGATGGGGGAATAGGCAAGTGACTAAGGGTTATGGCCCCCAACCCAATGTGTCACCCTACAGTACAGAAAGTAGTTTATATTATTTGTGTTCTGCTGTCAAATGCCTAATATCTATTTTCCACACGTGGCCAAAATTTCCTAAGCTGCTTAGCTGCCCACCTCAAGAATGAAACAAAACACTGTAGAGGTGACGCCAAAGGCTATTGATGGTTATTCATATACTACCTGAGTGCCATTATTATGAAGTAAAAGGCTGAAAATCAACACAATAGACAGGCCTGATCTAGTAGTTTTCCTGTATACGCCTTAACCTGTTTTTTTCTCTGGTTGTGTGGCAGCTTTTAATTCTTTGGTAAGAAAGCAGAAAGTCTGTTATGCAGTATAAAGGAAGGAATCAACCCCAAGTGGCGCACACCATCAGGACCCGACAGTCACTATAGTAAAAACAACCTCAGTCCAGCTCTGCCCAAGCCTTGCCCTGGGGCAAAACGCATAGGGACATGGCCTGGATGGAGCCCGGCTAAGGCTGCTTTTACTATAGTGACTTTCCGGTCCTGATGGTGTGTGCCACTTGGGGTTGTTTCCTTCCTTTATACTATATGTATTGAGCCAGGACAAACTCTTCCCAGCCTGCACCCACATCGTGAGTCACCGGACTGGGGCACACAGGAACCTCGAGTGACACCCCTAGTTTTTTCAGTGCAGGTTCGCAGAATTTCTGTTACAATAGAGAATGCTATTCTACGATAGAGACTGTCATGTGTTTAGAGACCAGCCAGTTAGACAAACTGATGTAACTGAGTGACTTTAAAGCCGTGTACACACGACCGGACTTTTCGATCGGACTGGTCCGACGGAACAAATCCCACCATGTGTGGGCTTCATCGGACCTTCAGCAGACTTTTTCTGTCAAAAATCAGACGGACTTTAGATTTGGAACATGTTTCAAATCTTTCCGATGGACTCGAGTCCGGTCGAAAAATCAGTTTGTCTGTATGCTAGTCCGACGGACAAAAAAGGACGCAAGGGCAGCTATTGGCTACTGGCTATGAACTTCCTTATTCTAGTCCCTTCTTACGTCATCACGTTCAAACCAACGGACATTTTCAAACAGATTTTAGTCCGTTCATGTGAGGGCAAGTCCGGCCGTTCGAAAGTCCGTCGTAACTCCATCGAAAGTCCATCCGAAAGACCGTCGGACCTTTGATGCTGAAAAGTCCGCTCTTGTGTACGCGTCATAAGGACTGGTGCAGATAACAATTTCTGCGTTCTGTATTGCACATATTTTTCATGCATTTTTGGCTTTTAATGCATTTCAGTGTGTTTTTTCCTTTTTTTTAATTTGAAACTTGAAGGATCTTTATCTTAATTTAGGACAATGTGCGTTCCAGTGCATTCTGGTGCGTTTACATGTGTTCTGTTCATTTACATTCATTTTGCTGCATTCCAGATGCGTTCTTTATAGAAAAAATGCGGCAACGTCTACTTTTGTTAAAAAAAAACAACAAAAGACAGCGCACCAGCCTAGTGCATTATCCCACCGCATTTATTTAAGATCAACAAGAATATGAATTAAAATCATTCATCAAGCTACCCATCTATAGCTGTCAGTAAATTTACTGACAGTTTGTAAAAATCAGTGATTATTTACAACTGTCTGTAAATATCAGGGGCTGATAATTTGTCATGCTGTATTGAGTTTTTAAGTCTGAAACAGGCAAATTTTTTTTTTAGGGGTATTGTCAGTGTTTCCATATTGTGTTTAAACTGTTTTAATATCAGTCGTTTTTCAGGTTGTCCGTAAAAAATATGCTCCATCAGTACATTTCACATGTTCTGTCAGTAAAAAAATGCTGCGTGAGGTTGGCAACACTGCACCAGATGCAGTCCAGTGTGTTTCAATTCTGCATCAAAAATACATGGATAGTGTTTAATATGGATTCCAATGGCCCTAGCACACACTAGTGCATTCCAGTGCATTCAACAAAAGTAGAACATGTTACATTTTTCCTGTATGGAATGCATCTGGAATGCAACAAAATGTGTCAAACATGCACAGGGATGCACACGTCCTCAACTGAGATATAGAAAAAAAAGAAGGGAGAAGATGCATCAGAAAACATCAAAAAACACATTAAAAATGCACATGCAGAAATGCATTCCTAATGCAGAAATTGTGGTGTGAACTGGGCCTAAGAGCAGAATTAAAGAGGAACTAAACCCTGATATGTTTACTTCCTCTTTTGTTTCCTTCAAACCCTGCAAAGTAAAAGCATAATGGGCTAGTATGCCTCACAAACTAGCCCATTATGTGGCACTTACCTGCAAATGAAGCCCACACTGTCCCCGCTGCAGGAGGCATCCATCTTCGCCCCTATTCTTCTGGGGCTGTGTGACTGATCGGAGCCACGTGACGACCCCCCCGCGCATGCGTGCCAGAGCCGCCAGTCACGGCACATGCTCGGGAAGAAATGGCACAGAGGTCCGTTTCTTCACAACGCATTCGCCAATTACATCATCGGCGCACTACAAGGTAAATATCTTCTAAATGGCGCACGTTTAGGAGATATTTCCATTACCTATAGTTAAGCCTTATTCTAGGCTTACCTATAGGTAAAAGCAGGGCTTTCTTTCAGCAGGAACGCAGTTCCGGCACCTCTTGGACTGACTGTATGTAATGACAAGGGGTGCTGGGTGTGCTGCAGGGTATTGATGCTCACTGCTGGGGATCTATTTTTGCAAGGGGGTCTATTGCTGCTGGGGAGGTCTATTGTTGCTGGTGGGGGACCTATTGTTGCTGGGGGGGGTCTTATGTTGCTGGGGAGTCAGTTGTTGTTGAAAGAGAACTACTGTCATCATGTGCTGTATGGCAGAGCCGTGTAAATCTCAGGACGCTGAAATTTACATGGACAGAAATACAACTCTTTTGACATGTAAAATAGCTTCTATATATGTATATTTTTAATGTGTTTACCCGTTCAGCTTTAGAGATACTTTTATTGGCTAGAGACTGCCACATCACTTACCTCTTTGTTTGTGCAAACACCAGAACAAGAGGAACGTCTCTGCACAAACACATACTGTATTAACAATACATCTCCAGATGAACAGTAATTTCATCATATGCATCACTGTGCCAAGGGTGAAGGACTAGGATGCAAAAGATTCAGTAAACATTGAGTTTGTTGCCCGCTTTGGGAGCAATGGTATTTCTGGTAATAGACCAGCCACTTGATTCGGTATGGTCAGCCCCCTCAGCCTTCATAATAGACTATATAAACACACTTGCAGGCTTTTTTAATGGCATCTCTGTCTACAACCTCTCCATGGAATAAGCAACAAAACAGTGCACAATCTTGATATGAATCCCTGGGGTGTTTGAGGAAATCATTGAACTGTGAAAATTAAAATACCTGTAGAATTTAACAACAGACAATTTCTCTAAAATTTCTCAACTGTAGCCCTCTTGAGGCTTAGAAATGCTCCACTAAAAACTCAATTTTCATTTATGTCTTCTTGTCCAAGCTCAGTGCTTTGTTCTTAGCAGTGTACAACTGGCAATTATTCTATGGAGGCTTATTAGAAGTTTCCTTAGGGTGAGCTTGAGAACTTCGAAGTTTCAGCTACCAGTAAAAAGAGTCAAATTCTCACACAGTGCAAGCAGATCTGTCCTTGTAAGATGATCTGATTGCGTGTAAAAAAACAATCACAGCAGTTGAGAAGTGAATGTAAAGCAGGGGGGGTCCAAACTGCAGCCCAAGGGCCGTATGTGGCCCAAGATGGCTATGAATGTGGCCTAACACAAATGCAAAAATGTTTTTTTTTGTTTGTTTTTTTATTTAATCATACTTACCTAGGTGGATGCAGCATTGGTCTGATTCTGGATCTGTCCCCTGTCGTCTCTAAGACTGGGAACTGAGCTATCAAACACAGCTGATCGCTGAGTTCTCAGTGCTCCATGAGCAGAGAGCCGGAGACTGTCAGTCACTGGCTCTCTGCTCCCCCCCCCCCCCGGAGCGTTGGATTGTGGAGGGGACAGGAGCGGCTGGCTCAGGCTCTGAGGGGCTCACTGAGAGGCCAAGCCAGGTGCCGGTCCAGCAGTAGCAGCCGCTCCATTAGGGGTGCAGGGGCGCTGCCCCCATCAATGTTTCTGGCTCCCTAATCTACATAAAGGGTGCCGAATGCATGGATTCCAATGTTTTGGGATTTTTTTATGCACGTGATCAGAGCCAGAGGCTCTAATAGGCTTCAAAAAAGAGTTATAAATATTCGTTATTGTCTTCCTCATTCTCCTTCCAGCCAGTCAGGAAGCCCCTATTGGTCAGGGAGTCTTAGGGGGCTCTGGTGGGTTGTGATTGCCGACCTTCGTCTCCCACTGGGGGGGGTGTGAGGGGGTGCTGTTAGTTTGTGCCGCCCTCCGCCACCCCCCCCCCACACACACACACAAATTTTGAGCACCAGCCTCCACTGCAGTCCAGGCTCCTGGGTGGATCCCAACCATATGGTCACAATCTTCCCCCAGCTTGGACCGGCTCTGTGACGTCGGCCAACAGCAGGATTTAGCCCACTGTTGGCTGAAAATGGGTCACGGGCGTGCAGAACGAACTACACTCCTATGATCCCCAGGAGAAGTACTACCAAACATGTTTTGGCTGTACTTATGTTTTAAAAATGTTGATTTATTTATTGTAAGAATGCATTTACACTTAGCGAACACATGCGGCCAAAGAAAAACTTGACAGCGCCTCTATACTGGACTTTTATAAGTTTTGTCTTTCCAAAAGAAAAATCTCCCAGTCTTCCAAAATCACGCCTTATATATGTCATCATTTTTTGGCAGCGCCTATGTGAGCAACTGTTTTCAAGGATGAAGCACACGAAGGGCAAAATTAGAACCAAAATATCTGATGAGCACCTTTAGAATTAATTGAGAATTGCTACTCCATCCGACTAGGCAAATATCGATGCGTTCGTTTTGTCAAAAACATAGTGTCATTTATCACTCTAGTTTTATGTTGCTCACTTTTAATTCTATATTAAAAAAAATGTTTTATTACTCAGATAGGTACATTATCTATGTCAATGATCATTAACTCATGATCTGCCTGCCGTTTTCTACTTATCAGCTATCCTTATTATTGGTGTATTTTATGTGTGACCCAATAAAATTGCTCTTTTTCCAATGTGGCCCAGGGAGGTCAAATGTAGATGTCATTTTTGGATCTTTGCTGATTAAAGCTGAACCCAGACTAATGTAACTGTAGCGATATCCCCGAAGGAGCTGCTTTTGTTTGTTCAGTCCATTACTCTGCCTCAACATCCTAATAACAGCCTCAGCCCCCTCTGGCACACCTGGCAATAGTGTAAGTGCATTGACCAATACACCACAGGCCCAACTTTAAACACTTTATTCAAATCAACATGCAATGGCTTAACTTTCTAAATAAACTGTCCCACACACACCCACTGCACATACAGAGCCCTGAATACGTGTGTGCGGATCCGTATGGCACTAGTAGCTTCAGTCCTTTTGAAGAAAAGATAAAACTTTGTGTCTTCAGCTAGCCACTTTCATTGGTGCATTTAAATTCCTGAATAGCAGGACCAAACAACACAACTGGCCCAGATTATCAAGTAAAGCAGGCAGGATCTTTCTCAGCAAGGTGAGAGGACAATGATGTCTGTATACAGCATCCCAAAAAATGGGTGGACTTATTCTTTATCCCTGTGGTACTACAAGTGTCAGCAAGATGACTAACAGCAATTATGTCTGTATACAGTGTTTATTTAAATCCTTCTGTGGTGCAGTGTCCCTGTTTCCTGCAAATGGGCAAAAAGTCCCCCCGACCAATCGTGCGATCAAGGCCCAACCGAACGTTCTGGAACAGGAAGGCTCTCCTGGCGACCCGACTGGTCACCTCACACTGGAACACTTCACCGTCGGTGCAGGTGTGCCTTAATGTGCACCTGGGACCCCCTCTCTCAGGCTGGATGTCCCAACTGGCGGTGGAGGCCTGAATTGCGTGGTGAAATCACCTGAGAGACAGCATCTCTCCTTCAGGTCTGATCTCTTCCTCCACCTTGTGCTGACTGAATTCTCCTCTAGTGTTTTGCTTGAGTCTATCTAGCAAGGTTACTCTGTGGTATAAGCAAGGAAGCTGAGACTTCTGCAGTGTGTAAATGTGCTTTTACTATACAAAGATGCTGTACATACAAAACTATTACAATATTAGGAATACAATACAAGACTGACAGATATCTGTAACAAGCAAAATGCCTAGCAAATGAACAGCCTATGGTCTATAACAGTACAAATACACTTAAAGGTTACTTATCTTCTGTTACTGTATGTTCGTAATCTCCAATGGCAACGATTCTTCTAGAAATCAGGCACTTTTCTTCTATCATGAGTGGCTTCTGATCTTACAGCATGATGATGTGTGTCCCAGTCTCTACTCACCCCTTTTTATTTGTACAAGTTTGTTGACAAAAGTTAATGGTTACAAACTTGTTTCCATAACAACCAACTAACAGTCATTCCTTCAGTTTGAGAGACCCTCTCTTACTTGTTTACTGTAGCTATAGAGACAATAGCCTATTCAAACTGTCAATTGAATACAACAATTTTATCTACGTCCCCTTTGTATGAAACAGAATTTGTTTGAGAAATCTACTCAAGCCAAAAACCTGACAGAAATCTACAAGCAACCACTATTGTGTAATGTTATGTCTGATTAATATAAAAAATATATATTTTAACAAAAGCAACACATCTAGGAATCAAAATGTAGTCTCTCCTTTCCTGCCAGCAGAGCGTGCTGGGATTTGTAGTCCTGCCTCTTTAAAAGTCAGTGAGGCCGCTCTTTGCTTAGACTTCATATTTCAGAGTCCTTCTCAGCCACTGCTGCTTGTTAAAGTCTCATTCATTGGCTCCTGTACCTGTGCCTTTAATTGGTTCTCTTCCTCCTGACACAGGGGAGGGTGCAGAGTGAGCAGATGCCTGTGTTAACATGGAGAAAATGGGGAGGTCGGCAAAGTGCTCACTGATATAATGTCACATCCAAAATTTTAAATAAAAGAATAGGTACCCCTAAGTGGACTTTAAAGGCACAACAAAATAAGTTTAGGAGATATAAAAGAATTGTTGCAAAAATATATTTATTGTACAAAACACATCATTAAAATTATGGTCACTAAGGATCAAATAGTGAATAAGAATGTATACAAATCTGTAAAGGAAAAACCAAAATGGCAGCGCACGATCAATTGAGGCCCTTCACCCGACGCGTTTCAATTACATTCTTTCCTCAGGGGTGTTCTTCAAGAACTCACAACTGTGCATCTATAGTATTATTTGAAAGTATACAATTTGAGTACATGAAATACATATGAATCCATAAACATATATTACATTTATATAAAATGGATTCACTTACATATGCTGAAATGGCGTCACAGATGAAACATTACAAAGTAAAAACAAAAAGAAGGATTGTGCTTTTATAAAACGATCCTGAACGTTCTACCGAGGTAATTACCTCTAGATGGAACCAATATCAGGAAGTCAAAGATAGCGAGCCTTTTCTCCCCCAAAAGAGAAAACCACCCAGGACCAGGCAGACAGGAGCACTGAGGCCAGCAAATGGAGGGTCAGTCTGGATATGAAAAAAGATAACGATAGATGGTATCTATGTAATATTGCATATATATGCCGCGATATTGGGGTATACAGACATCTATACAAAAATATATGCCATAAAAGTTTGTACCTGATTGGAGTATTAGGCCAGGTTGGAAACTTTAGCAATCACAAAAGCCATTTAGATGATCAGTAACTATGTAATGAATACAAATTGATTAAAGTCAGCTCAACTTTGATAAATCAACTAGTCAAAGTATATAGCGTGCTGAGGGAGATACATCAAAATGGCACAATGAATAGAAGTTATAGAGTTATTTACCTGAAAAAGGATAAGAGGGGCACACAGTGTTCTGACATCCAGCTACGGTGGTGCTGATTGCTAAATCAACACAGTTGACCTAACGGCCTCCTTGGCCACGCGTGCACCACCCCGCCCCAACCGCGCATGCGCAGTGTCAGCGCGGCGGAGAGGAGAGCTGCGCGCGGCCGCCCACCGACACACGAGGCTTCATCGGCAAACTATGCTTGTCCGCCGAAGTAGCAAGATGCAGGGTAGCTGACTGGAAGGTCATTGCGCTCCGAATAGCCGCTATGGATAGAATACCCAAGCGGCTTTGCGTGCCGGGTGACTGTAAGCCCTTCCTAGACGGCAATTTAACACAGGGAAAGAGAAAAGATGAAGGGCCCACATGAATGACAGCCCAAAGTAGTGTGGGGCGACAGGATAAGTAAAGCAAAATCAAATACCTCCACTGTGTGTAGTGTGTCAAGCAGACCGAACAGGCTCGTTGCCCCCTAGGGGGCATATTGTGGAACTACAACAGAAAATAGAGAAAATTAGCTAATGTATAGAGATCAATTATATAAGGCATTGTTTAAACAGAGGTGTATACTGTCTGTTAACGAGTAACAGAGCAAAGATAAAGATACTAATAGTACCAAATAAATGAGCAATAGCATTTTGCTTTAGACGAAACAGGACATGCATGGAAGGCTAAGTAGAAAATGATGACATTGATAGTGTTAACATACAGTCAGTGAAAAGGGGAGGGGGGAATCCCCCTCTCTCAGAAACTGACAGGCAGCTCTCCCTTTGTGAAAAGCTTGCATACTCGTGACAGCCAGCTTGGCGGGGTCACAGGAGAAATGAGACACCTGCTACACACTCCCCCCACCAAAGAACCTTTGATCCTCCAAAGGAAGTAACAGTCCTTGACCTGGTACATGCTTGTAGAATACACGTGGAAGGAAAACAGGTTAATGTACACAGGAAAAAAACAGTTTGCATTTGCATAAGAACCTGGCAGAGGAACCTCCCACCAATGAGCATAGGAAGGAAGGTTGTCCTGCCTACCGGCCACCTTAATTGGAGTGGCCCAGCTAGATGTGCCAGGGGGTGAGTTAAGGTTGCCTTTCACCAAATCTGTGATGAGAGGGTCAGGCTCTACAAGAGTCCCTTGAGGGGTGAGGATAACTCTCTCGCCCAACCCATCACAAGTCGGTTTCTTGAGAGGATGCTTAACTCTTTACTTTCTTTGTTCCACTGGCACAGGCATGGTAGGCTCACTAGCCTCCTCTTCCTGTTTAACTACTTCTGCCTCCTGCAGATTAGTTTCTTTCACTTCTGCTATGGATCCTTCTTCATCCACTGTGGAAGAGGAAGACACTTCTGGCCCTCCTTCTGGCAGTGAGGGTAAAGGATCACATCTGGGGACAAGAGGGGCTAACAGCCGCTTCACCAGATCTGTGTTGGTCCCTATGATTAGTGGACTTCCTATGGACCCTGGCAACCAAGGCCACACAATAGCCAGTGTGTCAAAGTTCTGAGGCTTCCCAGCCCTCAATGGATCACACGACAACTTGATCCTCAGATATCCATAACAAGGATAATCTTTCATTTGAATACCCTGGACCTCTATATCTTCCAACTTTCAAAGGGGTATGTACAACAAATACCTCTTGTAAAAGTCTCTATATTACTTCCACTAAAACAGGCACTACAGACAAAGGGCCTACTAACTTAACAGGAGGTTTTGTGGAAGCTTGCTTGACCGGACCTGTACTTCTCTTCTCTTACGGCGCTTAAAATGCCATATGACATTCTGAGAGCCAATAGTAATTTCTCACAGAGACAGCATAGACTGCAGGTGTCCTCCATTGTTCCCTTGCAGATTCAGGGACAGTTCTTCTTGAAGGCCCAGGTCTTCTCTCCATGCTTGGGTCAATTCTCTGAGGTCCAGGCCAGTCTTCTGTCCTCCTTGGTGGACTACGACATAGTTGCTGGTAGTGACTAGGGATGAGCTTCGTGTTCAAGTCAAACCCATGTTCGACTCGAACATTGGCTGTTCGGTCATTCGCCGAATTCCGAACGTTATGGGCCATTCACGCCAAATTCGTGTGGCGCGTCACGGCCCATAATTCACTGCAGCATCGCAGTGCATTGCTGGCTGATGATTTGCCAAGCATGCACTATGACCCGCATGCTTGGCCAATCACAGCACCGTCGGTAGAGAGAGCTGTAATTGGCCAAAGCCAGGGTGGCTTTGGCCAATTATGGCTCAGGGGGTTTAGAACACGCCCCACACTATATAAGGCTGCCTGCACGGCGGCCCTGTGTAGTGTGTGTTCCGGCGTTGAGAGAGAGATAGATATACAGAGAGACAGTGTCATTTCATTTGAGTTAGCTAGATTAGGCAGGACAATCAGTGAGTTAGCTGCACTTACAGTGTATTGTGTATATATATGCATCCCAGGTGTTGCATATATATATACACTGTATTCAGTTTAGCTAGATCCGTTCCTGTTATCTTCTTACTGACAGGCAGGCTTGTCTTGTTACAGTATTTACAGCTACCTGAAGAAAATTGCTGGTGTTCTTTTGATCCTATTAGTACCACAGTCAGGCAGCTAGACTATTTACAGTTAGTGCAGTGCGTCCTTCTCACAGTGTTCAGCTAAACCTACAAGTTATTTTTTTGCGAGCTCTGCACAGTGTTCATCTAAAGCTACAAGTTAGTGTAGTGCGTCCTGCTCACAGTGTTCAGCTAAAACTACAAGTTAGTGTAGTGAGACCTCTGCACAGTGTTCATCTAAAGCTACAAGTTAGTGCAGTGCGTCCTGCTCACAGTGTTCAGCTAAAACTACAAGTTAGTGTAGTGAGACCTCTGCACAGTGTTCATCTAAAGCTATAAGTTAGTGCAGTGCGTCCTGCTCACAGTGTTCAGCTAAAACTACAAGTTAGTGTGGTGCGTCCTCCTCACAGTGTTCAGCTAAAACTACAAGTTATTTTTTTGCGAGCTCTGCACAGTGTTCATCTAAAGCTACAAGTTAGTGTAGTGTGTCCTGCTCACAGTGTTCAGCTAAAACTACAAGTTAGTGTAGTGAGACCTCTGCACAGTGTTCATCTAAAGCTACAAGTTAGTGCAGTGCGTCCTGCTCACAGTGTTCAGCTAAAACTACAAGTTAGTGTAGTGAGACCTCTGCACAGTGTTCATCTAAAGCTACAAGTTAGTGCAGTGCGTCCTGCTCACAGTGTTCAGCCAAAACTACAAGTTAGTGTGGTGCGTCCTCCTCACAGTGTTCAGCTAAAACTACAAGTTATTTTTTTGCGAGCTCTGCACAGTGTTCATCTAAAGCTACAAGTTAGTGTAGTGTGTCCTGCTCACAGTGTTCAGCTAAAACTACAAGTTAGTGTAGTGAGACCTCTGCACAGTGTTCATCTAAAGCTACAAGTTAGTGCAGTGCGTCCTGCTCACAGTGTTCAGCTAAAACTACAAGTTAGTGTAGTGAGACCTCTGCACAGTGTTCATCTAAAGCTACAAGTTAGTGCAGTGCGTCCTGCTCACAGTGTTCAGCTAAAACTACAAGTTAGTGTAGTGAGACCTCTGCACAGTGTTCATCTAAAGCTATAAGTTAGTGCAGTGCGTGCTGCTCACAGTGTTCAGCTAAAACTACAAGTTAGTGTGGTGCGTCCTCCTCACAGTGTTCAGCTAAACCTACAAGTTATTTTTTTGTGAGCTCTGTACAGTGTTCAGCTAAAGCTACAAGTTAGTGTAGTGCGTCCTGCTCACAGTGTTCAGCTAAAACTATAAGTTAGTGTAGTGAGACCTCTGCACAGTGTTCATCTAAAGCTACAAGTTAGTGCAGTGCATCCTGCTCACAGTGTTCAGCTAAAACTACAAGTTAGTGTAGTGAGACCTCTGCATAGTGTTCATCTTAAGCTACAAGTTAGTGTAGTGCATCCTGCTCACAGTGTTCAGCTAAAACTACAAGTTAGTGTAGTGTGACCTCTGCATAGTGTTCATCTAAAGCTTCAAGTTAGTGCAGTGCGTCCTGCTCACAGTGTTCAGCTAAAACTACAAGTTAGTGTAGTGAGACCTCTGCACAGTGTTCATCTAAAGCTATAAGTTAGTGCAGTGCGTCCTGCTCACAGTGTTCAGCTAAAACTACAAGTTAGTGTGGTGCGTCCTCCTCACAGCGTTCAGCTAAACCTATAAGTTATTTTTTTGCAAGCTCTGCACAGTGTTCATCTAAAGCTACCTGTAGAAGGTCGGTGGTGTTTTCCTGATCCGATCACTACCGCAGGTAGCTAAATAAGCTGCAAGTTATTTTTTGGCGAGCTCTGCACAGTGTTCACCTAAAGCTACCTGTAGAAGGTTGGTGGTGTTCTCATACTACAGGCAGGCAGTTGATTTTGCTAGCTGCAGTATCAGTATATATATATATATATATATATATATCCCAGCTTAGTGCAGCTACAGGCCATTAGTATGTCTGGAAGGACAAGAAGGAGAGGCAGACAGTCACAAGCCAATAAAAGAGGGCAAGCAGGCTCTGTGTCTAGTGCTGGTCGTGGAGACGGTGCATCCTCATCAGCACGTGGCCGTGGGACACGCTTGGCCTTTTTTTCGGCAGATGGCCATGTTGAGCCACAACATGCGGAAGACTTGGTCGAGTGGATGACCAAGCCGTCCTCATCCTCCTCATCCTCTCTCACCCATGCTCAGGGTACTTTGTCTGGCAAAGCAGTGGCCTCTTCCCTCGGCTCAATGTCATCAGTGACTCCTTCCCTAGCCCCACCATGTCCTCCTGAGGGGGCCCTCGAACTGTTTGACCACAGTGTTGGGTACATGCTCCAGGAGAATGCCCAGCGTTTGGAAGGCTCTGATGATGATACTGAGCTCGATGAAGGCAGTAACATGAGCACGGACAGAGGGGGTGCCCAAGAAGGACAGCAATCTGGCAGTCATGCTCCCCCTGCTGCAGCATACTGCCAGGTTTGCTCCAGTGATGAGGAGGGAGGGGATGATGAGGTCACTGACTCAACGTGGGTGCCTGATAGGAGAGAGGAGGAGGAGGAGGAGGCGGCACATCACCAACGAGGCAGGATGCCCTCCAAGGGCCAGCCTAAGGGCAGCACACTGACTGCATCACACCCCAAAGCTCCACATGTGCAGGGCGCTGCAGTCTCTGCGCGTTATTCAAAAAGTTCTTTGGTGTGGGCCTTTTTTGAGACGAGTGCATCAGATCGTACCGCTGCTATTTGCAACATATGTCTCAAGCGTATCTCACGTGGCCAAAACATCTCCCGCTTGGGACCTGCACTGAGAGGAATGAAGGTGTAGACTTAGGTGTGTCACAGCCAAGTACTTGTGGGCAATCTGCTTTTGGTACACCGATGTCAGATTGTACCAGGCAAATTTCCCTGCCCCAGCTGCTGCACCTCCGAAAGAAGTTTGCTCTCAGCCATCCATATGCCCAGTGGTTGAATGCTAGCTTGGCAAAATTGCTAGCACTTCAACTGCTGCCTTTTCAGTTGGTAGACTCTGCCCCCTTCCGTGAGTTTGTGGAATGTGCGGTTCCTCAGTGGCAGGTACCCAAACGCCACTTTTTCTCACGGAAGGCGATTCCGGCTCTCTACCGGCATGTGGAAGGCAATGTCCATGCCTCGCTGGACAGGGCGGTCAGCGGTAAGGTGCATATTTCCGCTGACTCATGGACCAGTAGGCCTGGACAGGGACGTTACCTAAGTTTCACGGCGCATTGGGTGACTCTGCTGGCAGCTGGGAAGGATGCAGGACAAGGTGCAGTAGTGTTGGAGGTTGTTCCGCCACCACGCCTCCAAAATGCCACTACTAATGATTGTGACACACCTCTCTCCTCCACCCCCTCCTCTTCTTCTTCCTCCATGGCCTCTTCCTGTGCTTTTTCCTCGGAACCAGCGGTGCTCCGTAGCCGTTCAAGGGGCTACGCGAGTACGCAGGCCAAAAGATGTCATGCGGTGCTTGAGCTGGTGTGCTTGGGGGACAGGAGCCACACTGGGGCAGAGGTTCTCTCAGCTCTGTAGGGGCAGGTTCAGAGGTGGTTGACGCCATGCCAACTTAAGGCAGGAATGGTGGTTTGCGACAATGGCACCAACCTCCTCTCTGCCCTCTGACAGGGACAAATGACCCATGTGCCCTGTTTGGCTCATGTCCTTAACTTGGTGGTGCAGCGGTTCTTGGGCAGGTACCCGGGCTTACAGGATGTCTTGAGGCAGGCCAGGAAAGTCTGTGTGCATTTCCGCCGGTCATATAATGCCAGTGCTCGGCTGGCGGACCTCCAAAAGGAGTTTAACCTGCCCAAGAACCGCCTAATCTGTGACATGCCCACCAGGTGGAACTCAACGTTGGCCATGCTGCAGCGGCTGCACACGCAGCAGAGGGCTATCAATGAGTACCTGTGCGACTATAGCACCAGGACAGGGTCAGGGGAGCTTGGTTTTTTCGCACTGTCCTGTCACCATTTGAGGAGGCCACGAGGATGGTGAGCAGTGACAGTGAATGCATCAGTGACACTGTCCCCCTTGTCCACCTGTTGGAGCACATGCTGCGTGGAATTATGGACAGGGCACTTGAGGCAGAACAGAGGCAGGAAGAGGAGGACTTCCTTAGCTCTCAAGGCCCCCTTTATCCAGACAGTGTTCCTGCATGCCCGCCGATCACACAGGAAGAAGAGGAGGAGGAAGATTGTGTCAGTATGGAGGTGGAGCCTGGCACTCAGCATCAGCAGCAGTCTTTAAGGGACCAGTCCCAAGAAACACATGGACTTGTACGTGGCTGGGAGGAGGTGGCTGCGGACCATGTCATCCTTAGTGACCCAGAGGACTCCGGACCGAATGCCTCAGCAAACCTACGCTGCATGGCCTCCCTGATCCTGCAAAGCCTGCGTAAGGGTCCTCGTATTCGTGGTATCAAGGAGAAGGACCTGGCTGGCAACCCTCCTTGACCCACGTTACAAGGGTAAGGTTGCGGACCTTATCTTGCCATCGCAGAGGGAGCAGAAGATGAAAGATCTTCGGGAGGCCTTACAGAAAGGTCTGTGCAATGCGTTCCCAGAGACTGGGAGGTTACAGACTCCTGTTTCTGGACAACGTGTTGCTGAGGCTTCGGTCAGTCAAAGAAGGAGCGGTGGAGAAGGTGGCCGTCTGACCGATGCGTTCAGACAATTTTTTGGTCCGCAGCCCCAAGGTATGATCGGTTCCAGCAACCATCGCCAGCATCTGTTTTACATGGTGCAGGAATACCTAGGGGCAAGATCTGACTTGGACACCTTTCCCACCGAAAATCCTCTGGGTTACTGGGTCTTGAGGATGGATCACTGGCCAGAGCTTGCACAGTATGTAATTGACCTACTGGCCTGTCCTGCATCCAGTGTTCTTTCGGAACGCACATTCAGTGCTGCTGGAGGCTTTGTAACCGATCACAGGGTGCGTCTGTCCACTGACTCGTCGATCAACTGACCTTCATAAAAATGAATCAGTCTTGGATCACTACCAGCTACCAAGCACCTGATGCTGATGTAACCGAATAGTTTTTTTGAAATCTCAGATCCCTTCAAAGACTGCCTATGCTGATGCTGAGTGACTATCCCTGAGTAATTATTCTCTTCCTCCTCAATGATCACGCTGATAGCTTGTAAGAACATTTTTGGTTTTGGGCGCCACCACCAGTGCCTAAGGCCCAATTTTTCAGCCCCTGTTTAAAAGGGGCGTGTAATTACAATTTTTGATGCAATACTTTGCAGCAGGGCTTGTTTCTGCGTTACAACTGGAGTATCTGTGAGGGGTTGCAGTGTTGTGGCACCAGTGCCTAAGGCCCAATTTTTCAGCCCCCGTTTAAGAGGGGCGTGTAATTACAATTTTTGATGCAATACTTTGCAGCAGGGCTCATTCCTGTGTTCCAACTAGAGTGTCTGTGAGGGGTTGCAGTGTTGTGGCACAAGCACCAGTGCCTAAGGCCTAATTTTTCAGCCCCTGTTCAACAGGGGCATGTAATTACAATTCTTGATCTAATATTTCACAGCAGGGCCCATTTCTGCACCCACCAACAGCGAGTGAGGACTTACAGTGTTGTGGCACCAGCACCACCACCAAAGGCCCAAGCTGGCCAGAACTTGCACAGTATGCAATTGAGCTACTGCCCTGTCCTTCATCTAGCGTTCTTTCAGAACGCACATTCAGTGCTGCTGGAGGCTTTATAACCGATCACAGGGTGCGCCTGTCCACCGACTCGGTCAGTCGACTGCCCTTCATAAAAATGAATCAGTCTTGGATCGCCACCAGCTACCAAGCACCTGATGCTGATGTAACCGAATAATTTTTTTTGAAATGTCAGATCCCTTCAAAGACTGCCTATGCTGATGCTGAGTGACTATCCTGTTATGCTGAGTGACTATCCTCTTCCTCCTCAATGATAATGCTGATAGCTTGTAAGAATATTTTTGTTTCTGGGCGCCGCCACCAGTGGCTAAGGCACAATTTCTCAGCCCCTTGTTTAACAGGGGCGTGTAATTACAATTTTGCAAGGAGGGTTTTGTTGCTGCGCTCAACTAGAGTATTTGTGAGGGGTTGCAGTGTTGTGGCACCAGCACCAGTGCCTAAGGCCCAATTTTTCTGCCCCTGTTCAACAGGGGCATGTAATTACAATTCTTGATCTAATATTTCACAGCAGGGCCCTGTGAGGGCTTACAGTGTTGTGGCCACAAAAACACCTAAGGCCCAAATTTCTGCTGAGTATATAGGGCAGGCCCCTACTTTCAAACATCTAACTTACAAACGACTCTTACTTGCAAACGGAAGGAGACAACAGGAAGTGAGATGAAATCTACCCCTAGGAAGGGAAATTCTCTCCTGTAAGAGTTGATATGGGAAAAACATTTCTCCTTTCCACTGATACTTTCCAATCCTTGTTCCACAAAAAAACCCAAATTTTCAAAAAACATTTGTCATTGGGACAAAAAGTGAGGTGAAATCTTCTGAAGAGGAGGACAGACAGCAAAACAAATGTCACAGGGGTGATAACCCTTCCCTATGTTTTCCAAAAAGCTTAAAAAAGATTTTTGGGCTGGAGCTAAACACGCTAAAAATGTACCCGTTCAAAATTACAAACAGATTCTACTTAACAACAAACCTACAGTCCCTGTCTTGTTTGCACCGCTTTTATACTGCTGTTCAGAGTATATAGGGCCTGGTGGCCCCACACCTTTCCTTATTTTAATTTGGGTGCGGGGTTCCCCTTAATATCCATACAAGACCCTAAGGGCCTGGTAATGGACTGGGGGGTACCCATGCCGTTTGTCTCACTGATTTTCATCCATATTGCCAGGACTCGACATTACATTAAACCCGCAAGCAGTTTTAAATGAGATTTATTCCTTTAAAAATGACATTTTGTGCAGGGACTGTTCTAAGCACGGGAAACACGCGGCACTTTACAGGCATACTATAGACACCCCCCAGGTATGATATTTAAAGGAATATTTCACTTTTTTTTTTTACTTTAAGCATCATTAAAATCACGGCTCCCAAAAAAACGGCTGTTTTTATAAGTTTTTTTTGCATTGATACATGTCCCCTGGGGCAGGACCCGGGTCCCCAAACCCTTTTTAGGACAATACCATGCAAATTAGCCTTTAAAACGTTTGAGTCCCAGAGACGTCAATGGGGTTCTAATGTTCGTGCGAATTTTCGGTCCGTTCGCAGGTTCTGGTGTGAACCAAACTGGGGGGTGTTCGGCTCATCCCTAGTAGTGACCTACACCTCCACAGTTTAGACAGACATCTTGATTCGTTGGCCTCTAGCCAGATGCAACAGGTGAGTCTGGGGGTACATTCTGCCCCGTAATACCCTTGCTGAACAACTCAGTATGTTTTTCTGCCAGCCGGTTCATCACTTCTATCATCTGGGATACCTGCATCTTTAGTGCGGCTATCTCGGACTTGAGATTTAACGATTCAGTCATCATCCATCTCAGCTATGACATCTGAGTCTTGAGAAGTTCGACCTCAGAGTTGTCACCAGCTGCACTGGCCACTCTGACCCCCGACAACCAATTCTGACTTTTGACTCTTCTTCTTGTTCTTCAGCATAGCCTCTTCTTTCCGTACAATCCTGATTAGATCTGGATACTTCAGGATGCCACCATCTTGCCTGGATCTCTGCAGGATGATGATGGGGTCCAAAGGCTGGGCACCCTGCAAGGCTTGCTGTGCACGGACCTCATCTACTTCCTGGGAATCCAAACCCTTCTTCAGTAGAATTTGATGCAGTATCTTATCCAAACAACTCACATAATCGGATAACTTTTCCCCTGCGTTCTGGTAAGTATGCACAAACTGGTACATGAGGTCAGAAGCCTTTTCAGTGCACCCAAACACATCCTGCAGCATGTTCAGGTAGTCTTGAACGATGCAATCTTTCTTACCGAGCTTCATATTGCAGATAACTTGTGAGGCAGGCCCTCTTAAACTCTGTTTGGTTCTCTGTTTCTTGTGGGTCTGAGGAATGTCGCATTCATCCAGGGCTTGTGTGACCTGGTCCAGCCACTCTTTAAAGTTGTGCTCCCCTGTAGGCACTTGATGTCTCCCAGAAAAGGTCCTGAGTGTCTGGTACCCACATTCAGAGTACGTTGGAGTATCCCTCTGGCACTTTAACACAAATTCTCCCAAGACAGTGAAGAACTCTGGTCCAATCGTAGCTAGGGGTGTCGTGGAATGGACTTCTTCTTTCATAGCCTCAGCTTGACTAGAACTTGCTGGAGACATGTCTGGCATGCTTGGCTGAATTAAAGGTGCCTCAGTCTTGTCAGCCAACTGCACACTGGTTCCTTGGAAACTGTCTGGAATCAATGTTTTCACCTCTTGGCTGATCTGCTCTTCAGCCCAGGGCTCCCCAGGGAGCTCAATCACTAAGCTTGACTCTTGGGTGGTGCCTTCTTCATGACACTACTGTATCACAGCAGCAGGGTCCATCTTGGCACTTGTGAGGGTGCTGTCTTGAGTTAATTGCAGAGTAGTGGTATTATCCTGGACGAGCCCTCATGTGTAGCGATACCCCCGAAGGAGCTGCTTTTGTTTGTTCAGTCCGTTACTCTGCCTCTCAACCCTAATAACAGCCTCAGCCCTCTCTGGCACACCTGGCAATAGTGCAATGACCAATGAGAAACATAGATGTTATGATAAAAGACAGAAATTGTCTTTACTGCAATATTTCTGTGGAAGAATACCAGACAGTAACAGTATATATTCAAATATTCAACTAGAGAGCAATAACTGAGATTTAGGAGCAATATAATTCTCAATCCTATGTTCAAGCTGCTTTCAGGGGATTCCAAACCTGAGAATGTCCCTAAGAGCAGAGGCACACTTAAATGCTAAATAAAGCACAATATGACACATTAAATTGAATTGGTTACCTTTACTCAGGTTGGCTGTATGAATCCAGCCAGGAGGAAAGCAGAAGAATGACTCTCTTTGTGTCAGGCCTCTCTCTTCTGTCCCCTGACACCACAGGCCCAATGTTAAACACTTTATTCAAATCAACATACAATGGCTTAACCTCCTAGATAAGCTGTCCCACACACCTGGATCAGGCAGCTGTGGCAAGCGTGTCATAGGTTCGCCATCGCTGCTCTATAGTGTGTGCTTGTCTCAGTTATGAACACTTAGTGACATTTCTGTCTGCTGCTTCATTCCTCTGCAATCAGCATGAGTCACTTTTGACAAGTTTTCCTGAAACCAAAAAAAAAAAAAACTGACAGAGTAGGGATCTCCAGCACATAGCATGTGAGTGACAGCCTCATCTCTGTCCCTGTGTGCTCTGTGAAGGGGGGTGTGTCCCTTCTTTCCAATCAGCTCTCAGAGCTGTCCTCACTGAGCTCTGCAGAGTGTAACTTCAGCTCTCTGCCCCCGGTTTTCTGGAGGCTCAGACAAGCTGTGAAAATTTTTTGACTTTGAATGGATATGGAGGAGAGAGGGCTGCAGATAGACAGGTACAACTTATGTTGGAGGATTTGTTTCATTTCTGTGTATCACCTGAGGCCAGTGACTTTATCGGAAATATATAAAAGGGTTTACATCCACTTTAAGCAATACTTAACTGCAGTAGAGATAAAACAGGTCTCCTGCCCCGTCAGACATAACTTTACAGTGTGGCCGAGCAGTGTAAATCTCAGGACTAAATAGGCAGAAATGCTAATCCTTTGGAAAGTAAAAAACCTCCCTGCTGTATATTTTGTCTGCGTATCTAGCTCTTTACCAAGATTTCAGCTTTAAGCAAATGGAAGCCATTGTCAAGGGTAGATTTCTACGGGGAGGTCATCCAACATTCACTGTCCAGTGGATGTGCATGCTAGATGTAAAAACAATCTTCCAAGAGTCTAATTGCTTCTGATGGAATGGACAGATCCTTTCACAATGGTTAGTTTTAATTTTCAGGCTACATAAGCTTCTCTTAAAGATTTCAAAGGACATGTTTGGAAGTAGAGTGTTGATATTTACATGCAGATGCTCATCTAATGCTGAGAGGGTACTAATGGCGGCTGATAGTGCTAAAAGCTGGAGTGTTAGTGCACTTGAGGATGTTCTGTACAGTAGGGGGTCTAATTTAGCTGTTAGCTGCTCAGCATTGCCTGGGAGAAATCATTGAGTGGAAAAAAAATGGGCTTTATGTTTATTTACATATATATTTGTGACTACCACAATGCAATGTGATGTGCTCATTTTAGCATTCTAATATACTCTGAAAAGTATATTCAAGTTCTACTATCCAAATTCCTATTCATGATTTGCAGCCATTATCCCTGAAACGTGTTATATTTGGGTGTGCACATTTTTATTATATAACAGCAGATCTGTTGAATCTCAAAAATTTTGTGGGGACATGTAGTTCACAGCAGATCTACAGTTTAACAAAAGATATGGTAAATGAATTATTTTAATTTTTTTAAATAGAATCAAAGTATTGCCAGAATGGCATTTGGGTGTCTCACCTCCTTTACAAAGTATCCGATGCCTGTTTAAGCTGGCCATAGGGAGGCCAGCAGTGCCTGGATGAGATTCGAACCATGTATGGGAAGGCTGAATGTACCCAAGCTGATTGATCAATCAACTTGGGTACAACCAGCCTGTCAGATTTTCCATGTAATTATTGCCAGAGGCTATTATAGCTGTAATCACTGTGTTCTCCTGGGGATGACAGCTTCCCCTGCCCCCTCCCCCCGCCAGGACAACTCAATGGCTGTGGTGGCAAGAAAGAAAAGCACCTCGTCTATTGGCTGGCTTTAGCCTAGAGGGAATCTAACAGAGAGTACTGCATACCCTAATCAATTGACCAGCAGGCTTTCTCTTTGCCAATTCCAGTATTGATACCTGGTCCCACGATGCCACTACCCTTCTTTGGTTGTGCGCATGCCCCTCTTGCTGATGATGCTACCTATATGAAATAGTATTATAGAATGAACCTAGAGTGTCCCAAGGTGTGCCAAGAGAAGGAAGGAATCAGATCCACGAGGGAGCTACAAATGGAAACTCAAAATGCAAACGCCCCCAAGAACAACCCAACATTACCCATGTTTTAAATATATAAGGTTTAAACAAGGATATCACAAACTATAATATAACATACTTTTCCATTGTGTATAACAATATACTACCTTGTTGCAAAGAGTAGTTTACCACCCAAGAATTGAAACTCTCCACACTAATCCAAAGGAGAAAGCTTTGACATAGTCCTGCATAGTTCAGATACAAAACAATGCAGATTAGAAATAAAGTGCCTTATTATAGAGATTTCTCTTCAATAGAACACATACTGTACAGTAAACCTTATAAGACTTACTTTAACATTACTAGTAAACAGTGCAGAGAGAGGCTGCCATAAAAATACTTTACTGGAGAAGTGTAACAGGAATTAGATGGTTTATGAATGGAAAAATCCCATTCCCTTTTGTAGAGTCTGTAACATAAATATAAATATATATATATATATATATATATATATATATATATATATATATATATATATACTGCATATGTACAGTGTATACAGTATCGAACAAAAGTAAGTACACCCCTCACATTTTTTGTAAATATTTTATTATATCTTTTCATGTGACAACACTGCAGAAATGACACTTTGCTACAATGTAAAGTAGTGAGTGTACAGCTTGTATAACAGTGTACATTTGCTGTCCCCTCAAAATAACTCAACACACAGCCATTAATGTCTAAACTGCTGGCAACAAAAGTGAGTACACCCCTAAGTGAAAATGTCCAAATTGGACCCAATTAGCCATTTTCCCTACCTGGTGTCATGTGACTTGTTAGTGTTACAAGGTCTCAGCTGTGAATGGGGAAGAGGTGTATTAAATTTGGTGTTATTGCTCTCACTCTCTCATGGAAGTTCAGCATGGCACCTCATGGCAAAGAACTCTGAGGATCTGAAAAAAAAGAATTGTTGCTCTACATGAAGATGGCCTAGGCCAGTGATGGCGAACCTTGGCACCCCAGGTGTTTTGGAACTACATTTCCCATGATGCGCAATTACACTGCAGAGTGCATGAGCATCATGGCAAATGTAGTTCCAAAACATCTGGGGTGCCAAGGTTCACCATCACTGGCCTAAGCTATAAGAAGATTGCAAAGACCCTAAAATTGAGCTGCAGCATGGTGGCCTAGACCATACAGCGGTTTAACAGGACAGGTTCCACTCAGAACAGGCCTAGCCATGGTTGACCAAAGAAGTTGAGTGCACGTGCTCAGCGTCATATCCAGAGGTTGTCTTTGGGAAATAGATGTATGAATGCTGCCAGCATTGCTGCAGAGGTTGAAAGGATGGGGGGGTCAGTCTGTCAGTGCTCAGATCATATGCCACACACTGCATCAAATTGTTCTGCATGGCTGTCATCCCAGAAGAAAGCCTCTTCTATAGATGATTCTCAAGATAGCCCCCAAACAGTTTGCTGAAGACAAGCAGACTAAGGATATGGATTACTGGAACCATGTCCTGTGGTCTGATGAGACCAAGATAAACTTATTTGGTTCAGATGGTGTCAAGCATGTGTGGCGACAACCAGGTGAGGAGGACAAAGACAAGTGTGTCTTGTCTACAGTCAAGCATGGTGGTGGGATTGTCATGGTCTGGGGCTGCATGAGTGGTGCTGGCACTGGGAAGCTACAGTTCATTGAGGGAACCATGAATGCCAACATGTACTGTGACATACTGAAGCAGAGCATGATCCCCCTCCCTTTGAAGATTGGGCCGCAGGGCAGTATTCCAACATGATAACAACCCCAAACACACCTCCAAGACGACCACTGCCTTGCTAAAGAAGCTGAGGGTAAAGGTGATGGACTGGCCAAGCATGTCTCCAGACCTAAACCCTATTATGCATTTGAGGGGCATCCTCAAACAGAAGGTGGAAGAGTGCAAGGTCTCTAACTTCCACCAGCTCCGTGATGTTGTCATGAAGGAGTGGAGGAGGACTCGAGTGACAACCTATGAAGCTCTGGTGAACTCCATGCCCAAGAGGGTTTCGGCAGTGCTGAGAAATAATGGTGGCCACACAAAATATTGACACTTTGGGCCCAATTTGGACATCTTCACTTAGGGGTATACTGCCAGCGGTTTAGCCATTAAGGCCAGTGTGTTGAGTTATTTTGAGGGGACAGCAAATTTACACTGTTATACAAGCTGTACACTTGCTACTTTACATTATAGCAAAGTGTCATTTCTTCAGTGTTATCACATGAAAAGATATAATAAAATGTTTACAAAAATGTGAGTGGTGTACTGACACTGAATATCTCTATAGATATATATTTATTTTTATTTATTTCAGGTACTTATATAGCGCCGTCAATTTACGCAGCGCTTCACATATACATTATACATTAACATCAGTCCCTACACCCTCAAGGAGCTTACAATCTAAGGTCCCTAACTCACATTCATACATACTAGGGCCAATTTAGACAGGATCCAATTAACCTACCAGCATATATTTTTTATATTACATTTTTTTGCACAGTGTTTGCATATTTTATATGGACTTTATTTGCACAGATATGTCAATTTAGGATGAGTTCATCATATGTTTAATGCACTTTTATTTTGTCTCTTATGTGATTTATTAACTTATACCTAGCAAAAGGATAGCACACTTTTTATTGTTTGGTTGAACTTTACTCTATTACCTAAAACTATTTTGAGCTTGGGGAATCTAAATTTCAATAAGGGCTCCTTTCATATAGTATGTCTGTTATTTTGTGTGGCCCCCCTTTATTTTACCTTTAGCGTCTACCGTCTGCAATATTTTACCTTTACCATCTACCCTCTGCAATATCTGTACAATGCATAGGCTGAGAAGGAGTTTTCTCCTTTTTAGCAGCAGTCTTTGTTACATATTTTTTTAGTACTGTATTGTTTACTAATAGTGTTTTAATATTAGCTTCATGTAATCCTCTACATGGCAGCATTCATACTAACAGCACTGAGAGCCAGTCAGGATTGCATTGCTTTGAACAGTGCTCCCGCCATACTATTACTTCATTATCCAATCAACAGCTAGGGGAAGGTCCTTGACCAAGATGTATTGCTTAATTGCAGTAGAGAAACTAAGGTCAGCTGGGCTTTCTGGCAGAGATGGCTAGATCAGAATTTCTTGGCAGATAAAACAATTCACATTATCATATTTCAACCATGTATTAAGCTGTTAGCCTTCCGTTCAGATGTACCAAGGTTAAGACACATAGGCTAATATGGGCTGAGTTGCTTTATATGCCAGTGATGGTTTTTATTCCAAGGCTGGCACTGTCCAGGCAGATATTTATAAGGCAGGAAGCAGTTTGTGTAGTACACACAGATTATAAATTGAACAATACGGTAAAACATGACCTTATCTTTCGGATTGACACATGATAGTTACAGGTGTTAGATAGGTACATTTGAAAAAATTTCCTTTCAGCCCAAATGCACACACAGTACATAATGCAGATCATGCCGTCATCCCTGGGGGGCTGGGAGATAGCCTATGCTTGTCTCTTTACTCACACTGAAAAATGGTTGTGAAGAAATAGAACATTTGGTCATACACTGGCAAAGAGCCCTATGGATTTATCCAGTCTTTTCCAACAAATCTACATGTTGTACTGTGTTGATGTACACTAGTACACTACACCTGAACAAACCCATCTATACAACCATCCCCAAATGGCCCTGAAAGTGATACTAAACGCTTTATTTTTTTATAAGAGTATGTAATATGTATAGTCTGCTTCCTTGAAAATGTGCCTTTCTTTGTTTCCTATGCAGCCCGCAAACTGCTGTCCTCACCTCCCTGTTTACAGTTGTCTCCTTTAACTAGCTGCTAAGGAGACACCTGGGAGTGTGTGCTCCCGGCTGGGGCTATGTGCGTCCATTCAAACACACAGCACCTGAGCAAGTCACATCCCCGATCCCTCCTCCCAGACAGTTGCTTAAGCTCTTTTAAGCGCTTTTACCCCCTTTCTGCCCAGGGCCAATTTTCAGTGCTGTCACACCTTGAATGATAATTGCGCAGTCATGCAACACTGTACCCAAACTACATTTTTATCATTTTGTTCACACAACTAGAGCTTTCTTTTGGTCATATTTAATCACCACTGGGTTTTTTATTTTTTGCTGAATAATTGAAAAAAGACTGAGAATTAAAAAAAAAAAAGTGTTTTTCTTTGTTTCTGTTATAAAATTTGGAAATAAATAAATGTTCTTCATAAATTTAGGCCAAAGCATATTCTGTTACATTTCTTTGGTGAAAATAACCCAAATCCGTGTATAATATTTAGTCTGTATGGATCACGCGATTATTTACACGCTATCATGGATCAGCAGCCATGCTTAGTGTGGGGATAGCCAGAGTTTTTACACTAACACTAACCAGCCTCATGTTTCAGACACTAGAGATGGTATGGGTGACTTTTAGGCAGCACCCGGAGTTTAGTCATATGTCAGGAGGTAACCACAGATGATGCCAAAAAATGGTGGCTCAGAAATTCTCACTAATATAATCTAGATATGACTGCACAGTCATAGACCTACCTTACAGGCATGGGTGTACGCAGTGTAATGCATTAGGGTGTGCACACCAAAGCTCAAACACACATGCATGTGTGTATATATATATATATATATATATATATATATATATATATACAGTGGGGACAGAAAGTATTCAGACCCCCTTAAATTTTTCACTTATATATATATCAATTTATATTGCAGCCCGTTGCTAAAATCATTTAAGTTCTCAATGCTTCCACACTTCTCCTTTAAGCAAAGTTTCTCAGTGGGAGATCTTTCCCATCTTTCTACTGCCACACAAAGCAATAATGCTAATGCAATCGGTGTGATTAGGGTGTGCCCAGGCACACCCAACACACCCTGTATGCAAATTATGCTTACAGGTACAGTGGGGACGGAAAGTATTCAGACCCCCTTACATTTTTCACTCTTTCTTTCATTTGCTAAAATCATTTAAGTTCATTTTTTTCCTCATTAATGTACACACAGCACCCCATATTGACATAAAAACACAGAATTGTTGACATTTTTGCAGATTTATTAAAAAAGAAAAACTGAAATATCACATGGTCCAAAGTATTCAGACCCTTTGCTCAGTATTTAGTAGAAGCACCCTTTTGATCTAATACAGCCATGAGTCTTTTTGGAAAAGATGCAACAAGTTTTTCACACCTGGATTTGGGGATCCTCTGCCATTCCTCCTTGCAGATCCTCTCCAGTTCTGTCAGGTTGGATGGTAAACGTTGGTGGACAGCCATTTTTAGGTCTCTCCAGAGATGCTCAATTGGGTTTAAGTCAGGGCTCTGGCTGGGCCATTCAAGAACAGTCACGGAGTTGTTGTGAAGCCACTCCTTCGTTATTTTAGCTGTGTGCTTAGGGTCATTGTCTTGTTGGAAGGTAAACCTTCGGCCCAGTCTGAGGTCCTGAGCCCTCTGGAGAAGGTTTTCATCCAGGATATCCCTGTACTTGGCCGCATTCATCATTTCCTGAATTTCAACCAGTCGTCCTGTCCCTGCAGCTGAAAAACACCCCCACAGCATGATGCTCCCACCACCATGTTTCACTGTTGGGACTGTATTGGACAGGTGATGAGCAGTGCCTAGTTTTCTCCACACATACCACTTAGAATTAAGGCCAAAAAGTTCCATCTTGGTCTCATCAGACCAAAGAATCTTATTTCTCACCATCTTGGAGTCCTTCAGGTGTTTTTTTAGCAAACTCCATGCTGGCTTTCATGTGTCTTGCACTGAGGAGAGGCTTCCTATGGGCCACTCTGCCATAAAGCCCCGACTGGTGGAGGGCTGCAGTGATGGTTGACTTTCTAAAACTTTCTCCCATCTCCCGAATGCATCTCTGGAGCTCAGCCACAGTGATCTTTGGGTTCTTCTTTACCTCTCTCACTAAGGCTCTTCTCCCCCGATAGCTCAGTTTGGTCGAGCGGCCAGCTCTAGGAAGGGTTCTGGTCGTCCCAAACATCTACCATTTAAGGATTATGGAGGCCACTGTGCTCTTAGGAACCGTAAGTGCAGCAGAGATTTTGTAACCTTAGCCAGATCTATGCCTTTCCACAATTCTGTCTCTGGGCTCTTCAGGCAGTTCCTTTGACCTCATGATTCTCATTTGCTCTGACATGCACTGTGAGCTGTAAGATCTTATATAGACAGGTGTGTGGCTTTCCTAATCAAGTCCAATCAGTATAATCAAACACAGCTGGACTCAAATGAAGGTGTAGAACCATCTCAAGGATGATCAGAAGAAATGGACAGCACCTGAGTTTAATATATGAGTGTCACAGCAAAGGGTCTGAATACTTAGGACCATGTGATATTTCAGTTTTTCTTTTTAAATAATTCTGCAAAAATGTCAACAATTGTGTGTTTTTCTGTCAATATTGGGTGCTGTGTGTACATTAATGAGGGAAAAAAATGAACCTAAATGATTTTAGCAAATGGCTGCTATTATAACAAAGAGTGAAAAATTTAAGGGGGTCTGAATACTTTCTGTCCCCACTGTATATTGTGGCAGTTAGACCTGGGTAAAATGCAGTTTTCTTTTTTGAATGGAGCTCCTGCATAGCAAAAAAGATTCACCATTTGGAAAAAAAGGCATTTATTTACTTTTTTTTATTAAAGGTATTTATATAGCGCAGACAAGTCACCAAGCACTTTATGTATTTTTACATGTATTGGACATTCATATGTCATTACATACTGTATATTGGACATTCACATCAGCCCCTGCCCTCAAGTTGTTTAAAATCTAAGGTCCCTAACTAGCATTCATACGTACACATACAGTGGCCAATTTAGACAGAAGACAATCAACCTACCAGCATGTCTTTGGAGTGTGGCAGGAAACTGGAGTACCCGGAGGTAACCCGCAAAGGCACAAGGAGAGCATGCAGACTCCAGGCAGGTAGTGCCATGGTTAGGATTTGAACCGAGAATCCCAAAGCTGCCAGGTGGAAGTGCTAACCGCTAGGAGAGTAAATGGAAATAGTTGCTGCAAAATACTTTAACCCACATTAGCCAAGCAGAAGCCATCTCTCAGAACTGATTACAGGAAAGTGCAAAAAATTGGCCTGTACAAGCCAGTGTCTAAAAACATGTGTAGCACTAACTCTCGGTGGAGCTGCTGGTTTAAGCGGGTCTGTTACCTTCACTTTGCTTCCCTCTGTTTCACCGACACCGGGTCTAGGGGTTCCGTTGAGTTTACTTCTGGACGACACACGCACCAACACTGGAGTACGTTTTCAATGCTTTATTAAACAGACAAACTTTAGGAAGTAGCAGGAAAGAGGCGGAAAAGGAAACTTTCAGGAGAAACTCAAATATCTTCTTGTAGAATCTTAGCGACAAATGTCCTGGTGGAATTCAGATAATTATGTGGAATGCGCTCCCCTTGTGGGACACACTCCTTGCTCGTCTGGATAGGCCTCTCTCACCGGTCTAGCAGCCAGTATGCAGCACGAATCAAAAGTCTCTGCCACAGACTTGTTCGGGGGGATAAATCCGTACGATCCTCTGCCACAGGATGTATCAGATTTTCTGCAGTGAAAGTCAGTCACAGTGCCTGAACCTTTAAGATGAACCGGCAACACTATGCTGTATAGTTACTTCTTTTGGATACGTCCTCCAACCGAGTCACCAGGCCCCTCTATAGACCAGCTCACCGCGTGATCTCCCCAAGACGGGTCCTCCCCTGGGATCTCCTCGGCTGTCCAGCTTCGTCACACAAGACCGACAGCTCAGGACCATTCCTCGGCCGCGGTGGTAGGCCCCAGACAAGCCTCTGGACCCACCCCTGTGCCGCAGCATTGTGGGCCTCCCGATCGGAGGACCACGAGGTAGCTCCTTAACGCATACCTGTCGGCCAGGAGGGCCAGCAGGTGGCTGTAAAACGAACCCTAGAACATGGCGTCTGTCCCATAAATACCCTCTTCCCAGAATGCAACTCGGAGGACCACCGAGCTTGTCTCCGAGACAGAGTAGCATCCATACACTGCGACACGTTGCTTTTCCAACACTGACCAGTGGCAACAGCGACACCCGCCGGTCAGCACGGAAACACACACAACGTCAGCCAAGCTGGAACAGAGGCAAACTTTTACCTTCCTAACGCCCAAATTACTAAATTTACCTAAGATGCGGTAGATTGTAAATCTACCAGCGCTACACATGCTACCAAATTCTTAATGATATATATATATATATATATATATATATATATATATATATATATATATATATATATATACACATATATTTCGTACTAAAATAATATAAGAAGAGTAAATGGAACACTTGGTTAATGTTAGCCGATCGCCTGTTTAGTGTGTCACTCCATTCATACAAGAGAACACCCCTTTTAGGCTAGGCTGCCTGTCTTTATATGCCTTTAGTTCAAACACAATTTGCAGTATGGATACCGGTGCCAAAAGCCATTCTGCCGAGGCACCCAGTCACCTCGTCGTAAGGCTGCAATCTTTCCCTTAAAAAATATTTACTGGAATAGCTATTATAGTCACAGTGGGGAATCATCCATCTTGGTAAGGTACTTTTTCATGAGTAAAATGCTCATTAAGGAATCAGACGACAAATAGGGAGCAGGTTTATGGCTCTTGAATGGTTGTTTCTATAGGAAAGGAACACACAGTGCCAGCTGCCTGTTTTGGCACGGGCAGGACTGCCTCTTGGAAACGGCATGGCATTAGCAGTGCAAATGAGGCTGGCTATCTACAGCCATTGTTAAGTGGCATTGGTGCCCTAGGGCAATGATGTGAATGACTTGCTGAGCGGGCATGGGGCCATAGAAACAGATGGACAAGAGCTCAGCCAGACGAGAGAATATGGATGTGCTGGAAATGAGTTTGTGGAGGCAATGATTTCCCTATGGGACTGCCCAAATGGTTGGTTATCACAAACGCAATGTGGGCACCTATAATTATATCCACTCACCGTGTACCAGCCTGGAAGTGAAGTGAGCCTTGCAGTGATACCAGGCATATCTGTATAATTGTCCTTCTCAGGAGAGGAAAGGGATCTTAACCCTGTTCCTGCCAAATGGACATTGGAATAGTGCTCACATACACTCTTAACATAGTAGAAGGCTATCAAAGCATTTGAAGCTTTCAAAACCTATTTTTTTAATCTTGCTAATGCGTTAAGCCAAAACATACTTTTTTTGAATCACTCTAAATAGGTTTGCAAGGACATAATACTGCACATAACTTGCTAGATTAAAGGTTCTGCTGTTACCTAGCTGCCAGCCGAGTGAACAAAACACAACGTGTGATGAGAAACTGCAGTTTTATTGAGAAAAAAACAAAGTAGGTGATCTGTATACTTTGCAATGTGATTTTAGAATATGTTATTGTGACACCCTTACCTGCCTTTGTTTTGTAGATAGTGACACAGGCCATTCTAGAGCATTGGCTGAAATTATCTAAACTGAGTGGTATGCGTTTCCTTTATTAAAATTAGAGCTGAAGTTCACCACCACCATGGGCTTGCTGTGGCATGTCTCCAGGCTTCACCCTGACCAGATGGGTCACAAAAACTAATCATTTTAAGATGTGGCTAACCCAGGCCAGACCCCTTCTATGAAAGGATTGGCTCACTGCAACCGTATTGTCAGTGCAGTGCATGTTAGTGCAAGGGGGAGCGGAGCTGAAAATTCTGTGTAGAGACTGTAGAGAGACTGTTTTGGGTTTTTTTTTTTTTTTTTTAATTAGGTCCATGTCACACATGGTAGTCCATAGCCTCCCATGCCTATTGTTTGACAATAGCTTGCAATAAAAATGGCAGAATTAAATCACAAGAATGCAATCAAATTCACTACAAAGTTTACAAAATTTGAGCAAGATTTGAGAAACTGTTGTGAATTGAACCAAGGAGGAGTCATTGATTTCTAACTATAATGAAAACATGCTCACTGCCAGTATTAAGATACAAATGTACCCCCCCCCCCACACACACACACACACACACACACACCTTTCTGGCAGGAACCTTTTAGATAGGAAACACTCTGTGCAAGTATTTCAACAAAGATGAAACACTCCATAGGATTCTAGAATTGTAGAAATCTGAATTATAAAAAGACACGCACTGCCCTAAACCTTACCAAGATTTTGTATTCTAAATAAAACCCCATTGTTATTGGGCGCTAAATGTGTTTTGCTAGTGATGAATTTTATTCAGACGTTACTAGTGATGACAGTACTAAAAACAACTTTTTAGCCCAGGTTCACACTGAAAGCGGGATTGAAATTGTGCGAGTTCAGCTGAGCTCGCACAATTTCATTGCCGCATGTCAGTCCCGACTTCAGGGGCGATTTCAGAGACATCTGTGTGGGTTCCTGGACATGTGTCTATACAAATCACACCCTGAAGTCGCCAAAAGTAGTACAGAAACTACTTTTGTAAATCGGTGCGCACTTATTCAGATGCTACCATTGTCGCCAATAGCCACTGATTTGGCATGCAATTTGGCTCGCAGTCTCCACTCTAATTTATCCCAAAGGTGCTCTATCGGGTGGAGGTCAAGACTGTGCAGGCCAGTCAAGTTCCTCCACCCCAAACTGGATCATCCACACCATATTTACAAAAGCATTGGGCCACCCCTCCGAATCATTTGCTGGAGGGGGATTATGGTGTAGGGTTGACTTTCAGGGATTAGGCTTGGTCCCTTAGTTCCAGTGAAGGGAACCCTTAAGACATCAGCATACCAAGACATTTTGGACAATTTCATGCTCCCAACTTAGTGGGAATGGTTTGGGGATGGCTCCTTCCTGTTCCAACATGACTGCACAATGGTGCACAAACAAAGTTCATAAAGATTTGGATGAGCAAGTTTGGGGTGGCCTGCCCTCAACTTGATAGAACACCTTTTGGGATGAATTAGAGCGAAGACTGCGAGCCAGGCCTTCTCGTCCAACATCAGTGCCTGAACTCACAAATGAGCTTCTGGAAGAATGATCAAACATTCCCATAGATATACTCCTAAACTTTGTGGACAGCCTTTCCATAAGAGTTGAAGCTGTTATAGCTGCAAAGGGTGGGCCAACTCAATACTGAACTCTACAAACTAAGACGGACATGCCATTAAAGTTCATGTGTGTGTAAAGGCCGGTGGCCCAATACTTTTGGCAATATAGTGTTCAAGGCCTCATGCACAGTGGATGTTTTTTCTGCTGCTCCTGAGGGGTGTTTGGCATGTTTTTATGCATCTAATTATTTGTCCATGCACATATATTTAGAGTTTAGCGGCAGAAAAAAAACCCACAACCAGCGCATCTACGACCAGCAGAGTTTTGGCCTAAATGCGTCTAAATATACCCAAGCACTAATCGTGTTTAGCGCTTGAGCATTCATTTATTTCAATGGGGCAGAATAATAATTTAATTAATTAATGCCCAAGCGCTTGACACACTCAAACATGCCTAAATATGTTACATGAGTTTACAAGCATTAAGCGTTATTATTTCTGCCAAAAGGTTGCTGCCAGACGGCAAGGAGTCTAGGAGAGTTAGCAAAATGTCCAGCAAAAAGATAGTAAATACTTGCCTGAAGACTGTTCAGAATTCGACATTCCAGGAGGGGATGGATTTTGTCCCCTGACATTTTCAGTGGTTTTTCCAGCTGACCCATACAAGGTTGAATGGTAAGTGCTTTTTTATAGGGTTTAGTTGTTAATTGTTCAGGAAAGGGGGCCAACTCTGGAAAAAAAAGCTCCCTGCCAACCTCCTCCTAGTTATTCATAATTTACAGTAAAAAAAAAAGGTGTTCAGAAGTTGCTTTCCAGGCCAGAAGACTGGTCCTGTTGCCACCCCTCTATTTGTGACATCACAATTAAATCAGGATTAAAACTAGAGGATCCTAAGAGGGCCTTGTGATAGACACTTCTGGCAGCCAGGGAGCAGTGGCCATGTCACCAGAAAGTAACATGGGCTTTGCCACTCTAGAGACCAGAAGGAAGAAGGCTTGGGACTGTGGTTCCAGGTCAGTAAATAGGGCTTTTAGTTAGTTAAAAAATAAACAAATAAAAACAGTAATTTATTAGGGGTGAGTTGAGTAGGTAGAGTTTTTTTTTGACTGGAGATCAGCTTGAAACATTAGGGGATGCATTAGTCAAAAAACAAGTGTGTTTATGGCGCAAGAAAGGAATATGGAGTCACTGTCCACATATAGCCCCAACAGGGGGGAGTCCAAAATTATTCAAGAGTGCACAGATCCACTGTTTTATATCTTGAGTTCAAGTTCATAAAATTCCATAAATTATTATTATTGCTTCACTAGGCAGCTCCACCTGAGACAGGACCCAATCTCTGGAAACACAAGAAAACAAAAAAAATACAAGGAGGTGGTAACTAAGTGCAATATTAATAGGTATTTAATGGGATAAAATAAAGAGCCAAATGCAAACTCACAAGCAGCTTATCTGCAACCATAACGGATGTAATGTAGCCGGTCAACATGGATGTTTATTTTAGCCCATTAAATACCTACTAATATTGCACTTAGTTGGTGCCCCTTTGTAGGTTTATTTTTTTTTGGGGGGGGTACAGTAGTGTATGGTATACCTTTTTTTGTGAAACACTATGAAGCTACCATATTACTATATTTGGGAAAGTGAAAGACAATCAGCGCAGTCACAAAATACCATAAACTGTCTGTGACATCCAAACCTAATGTACATAAATCACAAGCAAATCAACGTGCTCACAAATCTATTAGGTCCTACTGAGGAAGCCTTTGGAGGTGTAACGCGTATAGGAATGGAGTCAAGTCAGCACATTTGATGCCACCACTGGGCAGTGTGGAGACCATGCAGTGAGAAGGCGGTTTACATTTATACTATATGCAGAACATGGCACTGAGAGTGCATTTGATTTTAATAAATTGTTTTAAAATGTATGGAGCACTATTGGTCTTATTCCCTTTGCATGAGCACATGTCACACGGAGAGGAAGAGGTCTAACAGAAGCTCCAGCCCATGTGTCGTGCCTGTGATTGTTACTGAGCCAGTTGGAGTATAGCCCTAGAGGGGCAAAAATACATTTGACCTTGACTATTGATTAAGGTCCAGCCCAGGAGGTGAGCGCATATGGTTTACTGGGTGTTATACATGTGACATGTGGGTGATCCCTTTGAAGAGGATCACCCTTGGATATCTGGAATTCACTTGGGGTTGGCCACACATACATATTTAAGGACTTTTTTGTTTGAAGTGTTTGATTAAAAAAAAAAAATAATTGGATCCTGTTACTTTAAAGCATGTTATGCAGCACAGTGCTTGTGCTGTGTAATTTGGCCACCTGTATCACCTGAAATACGTGGCTGATCCTCCTTGGTTCTGCCCTCCCCCCTGTAAACTGATCACGGTTTATTATGGCTGCTGAGCCCTGACACTGTGGTCTGCTGAAATAACTTATAATCAGGCAATCCCATCTTCCATAATGCTAAGTGCCCTGTATATGTGCCTTATTTAAAAAAATGCTTATTTTAGCCTAGGTTCACTTTGAAGGAATTTGGCATGCGATTTGACATGTGAAATCACATGCCAAATCGGCGGGTATTGCCGGCAATGGCACCGTCCTAATCGGTGCGGCGCCGCACCAATATTCCCAAAAGTAGTTTCTGTACTACTTTTGGCAACTTCGTGGTGCGAGTTGTATAGACATCTGTGCAGCAACCCCCACAGATGTCTCTGAAATCACTCCCGAAGTCGGGACTGACATGCGGGAATGAAATTTCAATCCCACTGTCAGTGTGAACCTGGACTTATAGTGCCGCTCAGCGCTCACGTGACTGGCCACCTCTCTCCATCTCTCCTCCCCTCCTGCCGACTGACATCAGCAGGGGATTCTCGGCTGTAGCTGTCAGATCTGGAGAGGGAGCAGCGATGAGTCTTGTGAGCACCGAGCAGTGCTCTGAGATCAGGTAGAAACGGACATATTTTTTACAAAGAACATACACCGGGGCATGGGACATTTTCTAATAGAGGGGATTACGTGTACTTTACAAAGTGGCTTTACAATCACTTTAATCATTTGGAACACATTTATTTAAAGTGTTTGTTAAGGTACAACATTTTCTTCTATAGTTCCTGCTGATATATAACACTAAGCTCCCCAGTGGATGCCATTTTAAAAATATGCGGTATATTACCTTACTTCAGAGCGTTGTTTGGCGCTCAGCTGACTGCCAGCTGGTCTCCTCTCCCGATGCGATAGCTGCAGGGGGAAGTGTTGGGATACCCCCGCTGACGTCAGCCGGGAAAGGGAGAGGAGGGGAGAAGACCGGCAGGCAGTCACATGAGCGCCGAACGGTGCTCTGAAGTAAGCAATTATACCGCATATTTTTATAAATGACATGCACTGGGGAGCTTAATGCTATACAGTATCTCACAAAATCGAGTACACCCCTCACATTTATGTAAATATGTTATTATATCTTTTCATGTGGCAACACTGAAGAAATGACACTTTGCTACAATGTAAAGTAGTGAGTGTACAGCTTGTATAACAGTGTAAATTTGCTGTAACCTCAAAATAACTCAACACACAGCCACTAATGTCTAAACTGCTGGCAACAAAAGTGAGTACACCCCTAAGTGAAAATATCCAAATTGGGCCCAAATAGCCATTTTCCCTCCCCGGTGTCATGTGATTTGTTAGTGTTACAAGGTCTTGGGTGTGAATGGGGAGCAGGTGTGTTAAATTTGGTGTTATCGCTCTCACTCTCTCATACTGGTAAGTTCAACATGGCACCTCATGCCTGGCTCGCTGAGGATCTGAAAAAAAGAATTGTTGCGCTACATAAAGTCGGCCTAGGCTATAAGAAGATTGCCAAGACCCTGAAACTGAGCTGCAGCATGGTGGCCAAGACCATATAGCAGTTTAACAGCACAGGTTCCACTCAGAACAGGCCTCGCCATAGTCAACTAAAGAAGCTGAGTGCACATGCTCAGCATCATATCCAGAGGTTGTCTTTGGGAAACAGACATATCAGTGCTGCCAGCATTGCTGCAGAGGTTGAAGGGGTGGGGGGTCAGCCTGACAGTGCTCAGACCATTCCGCACACTGCATCAAATTGGTCTGCACAGCTGTTGTCCCAGAAAGAAGCCTCTTCTAAAGATGATGCACAAGAAAGCCCACAAACAGTTTGCTGAAGACAAGCAGACTAAGAACATGGATTACTGGAACCATGTCCTGTGGTCTGATGAACAAGATAAACTTATTTTGTTCCGATGGTGTCAATCGTGTGTGGCGGCAACCAGGTGAGGAGTACAAAGACAAGTGTGTCTTGCCTACAGGCAAGCATGGTGGTGGGAGTGTCATGGTCTGGGGCTGTATGAGTGCTGCCGGCACTGGGAAGCTACAGTTCATTTAGGGTTCACACATGTGCGGTGCGAATTGAAGCTCAGGTTTCACTGGGAAGATAAAAATCAGTTGTTCAAAGGTTTCGCTGCGTTGTAGCTGCAGATCAGTGAGCAGGGAGAAGGGGGGGTAGAGGGGGAGGTGTAGTGAGGCAAAGGAGAAAATCCATGTTCAGAACGCAATGCATCTGCGAATCAGATGCATTCCCATAGGAGATAATGGGCTTGTAATTCGCACACGTTTTTTGTGCAATGCGCAGTGCGAATGCAACGCACATATGTGAACCAGATACATTCAAATAATTGTATTTTAAAATGTCCTGCGAATTTGATGCGTGTAAGCTGCATCTAATTCGCATAGGTGTAAACGGGGGCTGAGGGAACCATGAATACCAACATGTACTGTGACATACCGAAACAGAGCATGATCCCCTCCCTTCGGAGACTGGGCCACAGGGCAGTATTCCAACATGATAACGACCCCAAACACACCTCCAAGATGACTACTGCCTTGCTAAAGAAGCTGAGGGTAAAGGTGATGGACTGGCCAAGCATGTCTCTAGATCTAAACCCTATTGAGCATCTGTGGGGCATCCTCAAATGGAAGGTGGAGGAGCGCAAGGTCTCTAACATCCACCAGCTCCATGATGTCATCATGGAGGAGTGGAAGAGGACTCCAGTGGCAACCCGTGAAGCTCTGGTGAACTCCATGCCCAAGAGGGTTAAGGCAGTGCTGGAAAATAATGGTGGCCACACAAAATATTGACACTTTAGGCCCAATTTGGACATTTTCACTTAGGAGTGTACTCACTTTTGTTGCCATTAATGGCTGTGTGTTGAGTTATTTTGAGGGGACAGCAAATTTACATTGTTATACAAACTATACATTCACTATTTTTACATTGCAGCAAAGTGTCATTTCTTCAGTGTTGTCACATGAAAAGATATAATAAAATATTTACAAAAATGTGAGGGGTGTACTCACTGTTGTGAGATACTGTATATCAGTGAGAACTATAAAAGAAAAATGCTGTTCTTTTTAGAGCAGGAGGGGAGGATCGAGGAGCAGACAGGCAGGGAGGGGAGGGGGAGGAGGACAAAGACACAGGAGAGCAGGGCTGAGGCTGATGGAGGCAGATACTCTGACCACGGTGTCAAATCTCAGCAGCCCTGAATATCGTGGTCAGCGTCCAGGGGGGTAGGCAGAAACTGGCAGGATCACCCAGGTTTTTTTGAGTGATACGGGGGGCAAAATTACAAATCACTGTGCTGTATAACATGCTTTAAAGAAACAAGATCAATATATATATTTTTTGGGGTTAACAAACGCTTTAAGAGACATGTTTTTGTTGCGCTGCATCATTATTTGTATCATATCTTACTATATTCGCTACCAGCTTTGGATTCCAGGCACCAAAAAACAGACATTCTCAATTAACAATGATCACTATCAACATTTTCATTGTAGCTAAAGAGGTTAATAATCACCTAATGAAGTGAAAAACATAAACATGACATTCACACTTTTATGGAAAGAAACTATTTTTTTTATTTTATTTCAATAGTTTTTATTGAGTTTTATCAAGAAAAAAGAAAATGAGACATTGATTGTCATACATTATGATATGTTGACAAAGATCATCAGTAGACACAGAGTGCTGTAAAGCAATCAAAAAAAATAAGAAAGGGGAAAAAGTCTGCAGAAAGGAACTAGCTATATGCAACCAGGTGGTGAGAACTTAATAGATGCAATAGGAACAGAAAAGGTAAAACTGAACAACGTAAGGTTCTTGGTCTTAGATCTCTTCCCTTACAAATGGGACAACATGTATCAAGAGTAAAAATAGAGTATAGAGTTCAAGGTCGATTTAGGCCATTCACCGGTGAATTCTCCATTTGGAGGGGTTTTCCAGCGATGGTTTATAGCTGCGGTCGCATTTGGGTGCTGCTGTGAGGAAGTGGTGCAGCAGGGTGCTCCAGTTCACTGCTGTGTTCCATAGGAGCGATAGTAGCGTTGGCAGGAATAATGTTCCATTCGGATAGTAGGCGTAGTCCTTCCCGGAGAGAGGAAACACTATGCTTGGAACCCTTGTGTGTTATTAATAGTTTGGCCGGGGTAGCCCACTGGTATTGGATGAGGTGATTGCGTAGGGCTTTTGTGATTGCACTAAGCTGTCTGCACCATCGCAGAGTGTGTTAGGAGAGGTCAACAAACAGTTGTAATGAGGTATAAGGATCTGGAAGGCTGCCTAGAGCTCTTGCTTTGTGCATGAGTTGCTCCTTAACGTGGTAAAAATGTATTCGGAGGATTACATCTCTAGGTGCAGTGTTAGGCAAGAACGGGGGGTTTGGGGAGTTTGTGAACTCGATCGATGACCAGCTCTATATTTTTCAGAACTGGTACGACCGCTTTAATCAGGTTTCTAACATACGAGGGTAGCTCCAATGGAGGAGTTGACTCTGGTATGCCGCAGATTTTTATATTATTTCTGCGGCTTCTGTCCTCAATGTCTGCTATTTTGTCTTTGATTCAGTTTTGTTCCTCAGTGTGGAACATGCATTTATCAGTGACATCACAGGGGGGCGGTGCCACCAGGTGATGTTGCCAGGTGGCTCCACCCCTTACCTATTTAAGAACTGTCAGAACTGGAGGAGCAGACAGACAGCGGTGTGGCGGGTGTCGTGGTTGACGATGGATCTACATCAGGAGACAATGTTTTTTTTATTTTTAATAAAAGAATTGTCAAAAACTGTGCATGTGTTTTCATTTATTTTTGACACTTTTTTGGGCGGAATGACTAAAGCCCCATACACACTATCAGATTTTCCGCTGATTTTTGTCTTCAGATTTACCAAAACCATGTAGTGCAAGGGCCTGCCTGATTGCATACACATTTAAACTCCTCAGGTTTGACCTCATATTATATGGTTTTGGTAAATCTGAAGGAAAAAATCACCAGAAAATCTGATAGTGTGTATGGGGCTTAAGGGTACAATGTACCCCATACTCATACACATGGGAGAGGGACAGGATCTGGAGGCTCCCTTCTGTGGGAAAGAGGCCCTTGTCTCCATCAATATGGGGATAAGGTGCTCTGCCCCCCACCCCAAAGCACCTTCCCACCAATGTTGAGGGCATGTGGCCTGGTATGGTTCGGGGGGGGGGGGGGCGCTCGCTCATTCCACCTCCCTTTCCTGGCAGGCCAGGCTGCATGCTCGGATAAGGGTCCGATCTTGGGTGGGACCTCACACTGTTTTTAAAAAAGATTTTGGCGTGGGGTTCCCCCTAAAATCAATACCAGACCCAAAGAGCCTGCTATAGATTGGGCAGGGGACCCCCACACCATTTTTTCACATTTTTGTATTGCAGGCAATGTTTTTTTTTTTCATTCAGCTGTCAGCATGGACAGTCATCAGCTGCCTGTTGACAGCTGATGACTGATCCATTGTTAAGGACGTGGCCGGCTTCCCGGCCTGCTCCTTAACAACCAGCTCGTTGTTAAGGAAGCCGACGGCCTCCGCATAAAAAATAAATAAATAATAAAATAAAAAACGACTGGACACCATTTAGCAGAGTTCAAAAGCATTTAGTAGCTTTCAGGAGCTGTCAGTGGTTTTTCTGCCAAACCGCTGCTGCTTCAGAACGTGCTGGGCCTGGGTTCTTTTTTACAGCTTCTAAACGCCTATGCCACTAAAAGCTCCTAAAAACCTATATGTGCATGGACACACAGAATAACATGGAGAAGCATTTTGAAGCTGTAAAATAAAATGCCTGACACTGCTAAAAGCAGCAGTAATAAAGCCCTGTGTGCATAAGGCCTTAGGATTGCCAGATAACCTTCACAAATTTTCCTAGGCTTGCCTTTAGTGATCATCCCCTCCCAACCCTCGCAACAGCAACCACAGCACTCCATATTTCACCTGACTCCCCTGCTGGCCAGGCTCCACCATATTTAAGGGCTGACCCAGCCACCCTGCCAGGCCTTCTGCCTGGGGATTGGCCAGATTCCCTCAAGTATGCAGATCTGGACCTCCCGGCCTCTGCCCACTAACTTCCAGAAGCTTCTCCAAGCTTTCAGATCTAGGGGGAGGTACCAGAGGGTGCTACACATAGTTAAATTGGTCCAGGAAATTCTTCTTTAACCATAGTTGTATCTAGAATCCACAACAGTTTTTGATATAGCAAAACCTTTATTCTACCTGAATATGCTATGGTATATGATATGCTATGATATTTTTCCTATAGTTTAATAAAGGAGCGGTCCTGTTGCCCTGAAACATGTAGCCACGCCCCCTCCACTTCCTGCCACCATCACCCAGCCGGGAGAGGTGCTGATTGGAGTCGCCGCCATCTTGCTACACCCGGAAACAGCTACTGCATATGTTCCAGCCTGATGCCCGACAGTTGTACTTATATGGGTTTATGGCAAGCCTTGATCCACTTTAAAATTAGTGAGTGCATTTTTATTGTCTTTAATTCTTTTTATTAAATCTATACACCTAGCTGGAGGCGCACTCTTGTGTTTGTTTCATATTTTATTGGGAAACATGGCATCTTTCCATTCTTACAAGACTTCCAGAGGTCTGGACAGCAATTAACAGTGAAAATGAAATGTGAAAACACAATACTTTTTATTTGAGAGAAAAAAATAAGCATAAGCTAGTAAATAAAAAATACAGTAGCTTGGCCCCAGACCACATGGGTCCAGGAGCAGTTGTATACTCTTAGCCCCCTACAATAATTTCTTAGCCGTTTACTGATCTGACCATAACTAAGACAACAAATGGGATCTGGTTACTGGGCCAGATTACTGCATTATGCCTATCAACATTGCTATACTGCTTTATAGAAGTCTGCCATAAATTCTCAGTTATTTCTACCCTTCCTAGACATAATCATTCTAAGACATACAGTACCTAAACATAAGATTTACAAGTTCTAAAATTTGACCTGGGTTTAACCACTTGCTGACCACCCTATAGCAGTTTTACAGAATCACACACACACACACACACATATATATATATATATATATGTATATATACTGTATATATATATATATATATATATATATATATGAATATATATATATGTATATATATATATATATATATATATACATGATTTTGCATTGCTGCCTGCGGGGGGTGTGCGCGGGCCACTTCTGCTGTAATCCTTCACAGCAGAACCAATCGGCGGGTGCCGAGCACTGGATGTCTTGCAGCACCCGCTGACCATTGGTAAACAACACAGAGCAGGGATTTGCCTATGTAAACAAGGTACAGTAGATACACTACACTACACTGCAGAGTGCATGAGCATCATGGGAAATGTAGTTCCAAAACATCTGGGGTGCCAAGGTGCGCCATCACTGCTCTAGATGTTTAACCGCTTCCCAGTCAGTGTATTAGTACAGTGAAGGCGTATATTTTTTAGCACTGATCACTGTATTAGTGCCTCTGGTTCCTGGAAAGTGTCAAAAGTGTTGATTAGTGTCCGATTGTCTGCCGCAATATCGCAGTCCCACTATAAGTCGCTGATCAACGCTATTACTAGTATAAAATAAATAGATAAATAAAACTTCTATAAATACTGTATATTGTATAGTTTGCAGACGTTATAACATTCGTGTAAACCAATCAATATACACTTATTGGGATTTTTTTTACCAAAAACATGTAGTAGAATACATATTGGCCTAAATTTATTAGGAAATTAGATTTTTTTAAAATTCTTGTATTGGTTATGCTTCATAGCAGAAAGTAAAAAAATCTTTTTTTTTTTTCCCCAAAATTGTCAGTCTTATTTTGTTTATAGTGCAAAAAAATAAAACACACAGTGGTGATCAAATAACAGCAAAAGAAAGTTCTATTAGGGGGACAAAAAGGCACAAATTGTATTTGGGTACAGCGTTGCAAGGCGCAATTGTCAGTTAAAGCAATGCAGTGCCGTATCGCAAAAAGTGGCCTGGTCATGAAAGGGGGTAAATCTTCCGGAGGTCAAGTGGCTAACCAAGACTAAAATGAAAGTTTACAATACTGGTGCAGCTACATTGAAAGAAGTGAGATATGAAACAGAAAAGAAGACATGTAACGCTTCTCTGACAGCTGAGTGCTCAGCTGTTACAGACAAAAGAGTACATTTAAATTCACCGACGTACAATTGCTTAGGCAAAAACGTTTTCTTTCCCGGATGAGAGGTTAGGAAGCCGATCGAATCATTAAAGATTGCTTGCTTTCCTCCCCTATACTGTACCTTTAACACCACCCAGACATATATGTCTGTAGTCTTACTAGCCTCATTTAATTAGAAATGGTCCAAACTGTCCAATATAAATAATACAGTGCCACTATTGCTAATCTTATTATAAACTCCATCTGCTGCCACAATCAGGGTGGCAGATTAAGAAAAAAAACATTGTTGGCAATAAACCAAACCAGACTATTGTTAAGCAGCTTTTTGCACTCTGCGCATGACTTGATTACATGTCGGCTTTCTATTGGATGATTAATAGCACTAAATGTTCCTATGCAAATTGACTTGGACTTGGAGATACCATTTGCAAGCTTGGCAAACAGCATACAACACACATGTGCCAGTCTATGCATGTTTATCTACGTCCTAATATTTTTTAAACCAAATATTTCCAAGGTATTTGTTTTGCAATGCCATTATGGATTCACATTTTTGTAAATATTTTATTATATCTTTTCATGTGACAACACTGAAGAACTGACACTTTGCTACAATGTAAAGTAGTGAATGTACAGCTTGTATAACAGTGTAAATTTGTTGTCCACTCAAAATAACTCAACACACAGCCATCAGTGTCTTGACTATGGTATAGCCTATGCAAACCTGTCTTTACCTCTTAAATACCCAACCCCACAACTTAACCTATAAAGTAACCAGATCACACCTATTTTGGAGTAAATTGGCCTCCTCGACCATTTTATTAAACATTTCAACCATAACTTTTTTATTACGAAAAAAAACACAATATTCCTTCAGATACATTTTAAACCAGTGTTAAGGATCCTTGGAGGCACTAACCACATTTGACCGTATCAGCGTGTCCACACCAGGCCGTCAGTCGCGGCCGCTCCGACTCAGACAACACCACTCAACCTTACATGCTGATACCCATCTCCCGATGCCAGTTAAACCTCGGTTAACTGGCATCAACCAAGGATACTATACCGAGATGGTTCCCCACTTCAGCCGCATTATTCTTAATACCTAATGCCTCCAAAGATCCCCAACCGCCACAGCCCACAGGTGTGAAACTTTACAACAGTGGACACCCCACACAAATCAATGCCCACCGCATTGAGATGGACCCCATCCCCCCTTAGGTACTGGTAAGTTTCCACCTCCAGGTCCCGATGGCGAACCACTAATCCTCCATTGCGTACAATGAATCTTCCCACCTCCTTATTAACCTTGATCCGGGTTTTATTGATCTTTTCTATTGACCTGGCAAACCTCCAGGATGTACGGCACACAATATCTGACCATACCACCATAGTACGAGGAAAATCAGTGCGGTTCCTGAGAACATCAAATTTTTTATCCCTGATCAGGTGCTGCATGGATCTCACCCCCAAGTCATTACCCCCGACATGTAAGACTAACATATCAGGGGCGCAATCTAATCAAGCATACTTGTGGATTTACGGTAGCACGCCACTCCACAGCATGCCAGGAATTCCGATCCACTGCACCATAGCAACCTCTCTTGGTACTCCTAACTGGCGGCCGTTCGGGCGTACATCTGCCCTTCGTGCCCCCCAAAAAACAATTGAATGTCCCATAATCCATACGAGACCAACACCGGCATCTGAAATAAAAAAATGCAGTATATAGAACCTACAGCCAAACCCAATGTATTCACACATCATCACATGGCTAACTTACTTTTCTAAACAAAATGAGGGCTTATATAAAGCTTAAACCGATCCAATTCCCACCGACCTATACGCTAAATGACAGAGCTGTCCAAACCCCATCTGGCTGCCTCAGTGGCAGCCCCAATAAGGAAGGAATGAGAAGCATAAGTGGAAGGGTCATAACCTACCAACACTAAACAATGGCAAAACACTGAAATGAACTGGTACCGAGATAATGAAGACCCATCCTGGTGAACCAAAAAGGATCCCTCGCTTCCCGGGTGGATACTCAAAAACTCCCGTACAGCTGTAACCGGACATGACACCCCACCAGGGATACCATAAACATGCACATACTTACCCTTGCCCACCCGGTCTTTTTTGGACCTGGGAAGGAAAAGAGCTACAGATGCACTACCACATTGAACATCTCTAAACTGAATACCCCCTTTTGCATTCCTTGAAGGGCTAACCAGCTCACCTAACCGGAACGCCCCATAAAAAGCCAAAATTAATAAAAATGAATGCAACTTTAAACAAAATGGTTTCATAGCCAGTATTACACACGCTACTCACCTCTACAAGCAACTGCTCCAGTATTGACAAAGTCTGCTGTCTCTTCTTTTGGCCCCTCTCCTATACCCCTTCAATGCCTGCCTAACCATGAACTTTCTTGTGGCACCCCCTCCCCCCATTATTTTAAACCAGAATGCTAACCCGGCCATTTTGCGATCCATAGCAGAGGCAGACACTCCTTTCTCATAATTCAACCCAATGAAGTACAACAAGACTGTAACTCTCTCTTCTCCAGCTCCACCGTTCACCCGTCCCAGCAACCCACACCATTCCTGCCAAACCTTAGCATAAGCTCCCCATGTACTAGCGCACACTGAATTCCGGATAAAATTTGTGATGATTCCAACGTGATTTGCCATAACTGCTGAGGACAAGGACTCCCGTGCTGCTCTGCTTCCGGTGCCAACTCCCGGAATCTGTCCCACTGAAACCGAGACAAAACATCAGCGACAGTGTTAGATATGCCTGGAATATGCACAGCATACAGAAAAAACATTAAATTGCAAACAACGCAGAACCAGGTGCAGTAACAAACGCACCACTGGCATTAAGGAGGCTGTCACTTGGTCGATGACCTGAACTACCCCCATGTTATCGCAGTGCAACCTTATTTTCCGCTTCTGAAAAGCCTCCCCCCAAATCTCAACCACCACGATAACTGGAAATAGCTCCAGCAAGACCAAGTTCTTGAGGAACCCTGCCCTGCGCCAATCCTCTGGCCACCGCTCCGCACACCACTGCCCCCTCAGGTAGGCCCCGAAGCCAGATGACCCAGCTGTGTCAGTATAGAATTCCATGTCAAAATTGCTAACCGGGCCTTCCATCCATAACGCCCGACCATTATAGGAATCCAGGAAGGCGTGCCAAATGCGCAGGTCTCAGCAGACAAGCGGCGACAAAACACACGCCCCATGGGCAAAATCCTGTTCAAAATTCAACTTCCCCAACAGCTACTGCAGCTGACGCAGCTGTATTTTGTATATTCCCACCATACAACGATTTTCCACGTGGGGACCTGCAGTTTGTCCTCCGGTAAGCAGCATTCCATGGCCCATGAATCAATTATGATACCTAGAGTTCAGTCACTGGACCAACCATATTTTCTGGTGCCAATGGTATGCCAAAGCGCTCCGAGATATGCTGAAGTGTAGCCAGCAAATTCCCGCACACCTTGGATGAAGGGGGGCCTACACACAAAAAATCGTCGAGGTAATGTATGATGGCATTGACTCCCGACACATCATGTACCACCCATTCCACGAATGAACTGAACGTCTCAAACAGTGAGCATGAGATAGAACAGCCCATTGGCAAGCACCAGTCTACATAATATTCCTCCCTCCACTGGCACCCCAAAACGTAAAAACTGTCCGGGTGAACCGGAAGCAACTGAAAGCCGCCTTAGCATCAGTCTTTGCCATGAGGGCCCCACAGCCGTATCGCTGTACCCAACTGACCGCCGGGTCAAATGATGTATATGATACCAAACATGCGTCAGGATCAATGGCATTGTTAACTGACCCCCCCCCTTCGGAAAAGACAAGTGGTGAATCAATCAAAATTTTCCCGGTTCCTTCTTGGGTACCACCCCCAAGGGCGAAACCACCAAGTCTGCCCTAGGGAGGGATGGGAAAGGACCACACATACGGCCCAACGCTACATCTTTGGCTAGCTTCTCGGCGACCACCCCAGAGTGTTCCCGGCCACAAGAGGAATGCTTTGCAACGATCATGGAATACAAAACCCTTCTGAAAAACCCAACTCCAACAACCGGCCAGCCACCCGATCTGGATATCTATTTAGAAAGGGACGCATCCTCACCCTCACCGGGGTCCTCCCTCTTTCCTGAAGAATCCCCGTGCCTTCCCTTACCTCTCTTAAAACATCGGGACAGCATGTGACCATCCCCACAGCCGGAGCATTCATGTTTGAAATGGCAACCGTTTCCAAACCTACATGCCCCCTCATTAAATTGCCAACACGCCCCTTTAACTTTAGAGGTCGGCTGTCCCTGGGCATCTGCACCTCCGACCTTGCCTGGAAATAATGGAGGAGGAGTCTGTGCCGCAGACATCAGCTTCATCCACAGGCAAATATCCTTGTGGTCCCAGCGTAAGGTTGGACGAACCGCTTTCCTCTGACGAAATTGTTCATCATATCGGAGCCAAGCCTGCCCCCCATAAACCCGTTGAGCTTCGCCAATTGCAACCAGGTAACAAAAAAGCGCAGAGCAGCACTTGGGCTGTTTCTCATCAATCACACTTGCTAATTTAGCAAACGCCTGGAGCTAATTGGCGGAGGCTCGGGGAATCTCTTCCTCCTCTTTCTTGGACTCGTCCAGCTTCACCCTGTCCAAATTAAATTTCTCAAGCGGCAGCAAGGAAAAAATCTCCACGTATTCACCTTTCCATATGCTTTCCCGCACTTCCGGCTTGAGATGGGCCCCCAAAGCGCCCTCAAAGCAAACATACACTTCACATTTGGCAGCATCCGCCAAACGTATAGTGTCAACTGCCTTACTGGATTCCTTACCTGCCTCTGGTTTTTCAGCCACCACCGACCCTGCTTGAACCCCCGGGCCCTCTCCCCCCATTGTAGATGAACCCCCGCTTGTCCCCGGCACTGGAACCCCCGCGGACAGTAGAGCTGTCCCTGCCAGACTGAGCACCCATTCCACCACACGAGAAGGGGCAACTGAACCCACCTCAAAACATTGGACCAGCAAGCGTGCCAGATCCGGGGTCAAGATGTATAAGCTCTGTGACAGGGCCACAGGCTATACATGTAGTTTTATGGTTTACGAGGGAAGAGATAGTTCCATAGAGCCGGAGAACTGCCCTGACTACATAGGGAGCGCTGGTGAGATTGTGTGGGACTTGGTGTCACCCTTATTTGGAAAGGGGTACCACTTGTATGTGGACAATTAATACACAAGGGTGCCACTTTTTAGTCACTTGTTTGATCATCAAATTGGCGCATGTGGCACCATGCGATCTAATCGCCAGGGCTTTCCCCAGTGGCTTGTAGATTCCCGTCTTAGGCTGGGGGAGAGAGCCTGCTTAAGATGTAATAATTTGCTCACTGTGAAGTGTAGGGATAATAAGAATGTTTTCGTTCTCTCCTCCCTTCACACAGACAAGACAGTCCAAATTTCTATGGCGACTGGTGTTGTGGAGAAACCCCTCTGTGTCCACGAATACAACCTCAATATGGGAGGGGTGGACCTCAACGACCAGTTTTTGGTGCCATACCTAATTGCCTGTAAGGCCAGATGCTGGTATAAAAAAGTGTCTGTATACTTAATTCAATTGGCTTTGCTGAACGCTCATGTGCTATACAGAGCTTCAGGACAAACTGGATCCTTCCTTAAATTCCAGGAAGAGATCATCAGAGCCCTTCTGTTTCCAGACGGTGCTCTGGCCCAACTTCCCAACGCAAATGCAGTAAGCCGGCTGCATGAGAGGCATTTTGCGCATGTCCTCTTTGGTACCCCTACCCAAAGAACACCCCAAAGAAGATGTTGTGTCTGTAGAAAGCACGGATTTAGGCATGACACCTGCTTTTATTGTCCCTCCTGTCCTGAACAACCTGGTCTTTGTATTGGTGACTGTTTCTAACACTATCACACACTAGTTGAGTATTAGCATAGGGTACAGCACCACACAGTCATAGGCACACGTACACAAGGTCTCGGGGTCTCGAAAGATGTGATGGCCATCACATTTTGAGAGACCCCAATCTGCAACATTCAGTTTATAGTTTTTTTTTACAGTTTTTATTAAAGTGAAAGCAAAGTAAAAAAAAAAAACACACACACACACACACACACACACACACACACACAAAAACACAAAAAAATAAAAAATAAAAAAGCCAAAAATAGTTGTGGTTGTATTTTTCTTCTCTCTATTATGTTCGCTCTCTACTGTCCGCTCTACTGTTCGCTCACTATTGTTCTATATCTATCGTTCTCTCTGTTTTATTTTTTACTATGTTGTATTGTATTTGCTTTGCAGGTATGGTAAGTTATACTGTAATGCAGTGGCGGCTGGTGCTAAAAAATTTGGGGGGGGCGCAAACAAACTAAAAAAAATGTGAAAAAAAAACCATCAAAACGCAACCACTGTGCCATCAAACGCTGCCACTGTGCCCATCAAACGCGGCGACTGTGCCATCAATTACAGCCAGTGTGCCCATCAAATGCTGCCACTGTGCCAAATGCTGCCAGTGTGCCCATCAAATGCTGCCAGTGTGGCAAATTCTCCATACCCCCCCCCTCATTTGCCCACAATAGGACCTACAGATAGACACTGTGTGGGAGAGATAGACAGACAGATAGATATTGGGTGGGAGGGGGAGAATGAGTGAGATAGATATATAGATATCACCAGGGACCATGCCTGGCTGGGCAAAGCTATAGATGTAATAAAAAATATATATTCATCAAAGACCCCTAAGACCCCTTTCACACTGGGGCGGTTTGCAGGCGCTATTGCGCTAAAAATAGTACCTGCAAACCGACCCGAAACAGCCGCTGCTGTCCTTCCAGTGTAAAAGCCACTGGAGCGATGCGCTGGCAGGACGGGAAAAAAATCCTGCTAGCAGCATCTTCAGAGCGGTGAAGGAGCAGAGTGTATACACCGCTCCTTCACCGCTCCTGCCCATTGAAATCAATGGGACAGCGCAGCAATACCGCCGGCAAATCGCCTCTGCAGAGGCGCTTTGCGGTGGTTTTTAAACCTTTCTCGGCCGCTAGCGAGGGGTAAAACCGCCCTGCTAGCGGGCGAATACCGCCGCTAAAACGACGGTAAAGCACCGCTAATAATAACGACGCTTTACTGCCGATTCCGCCCCAGTGTGAAAGGGGCCTAACGTTAACTAGATAAAATGAATTAAATACACATACCTCAATACAAATTCAAAGCATAACAGTGCAAAACCAATCAATAGTAAATAGTTAAAAAGGCAATTTCTCCAAGAAAGTTCACAATTGCAGGAATCAAAAGGATGTCTGCCACTGTGAGGATGTATATCCAAACAGGCATGCAAGTGTGAGAGTGAGACAAGCACCTCCACCTAAGACATTAGCAAAGAAGGTGAGCAGCTGCTAATGTCTTTGGTGGAGGTGCTTGTCTCACTCTCACACTTGCATATTAGATAGACAGACAGACACTGCGGGGGGGAGGGGAGATAGGTAGACAGTTGATTAGGACTTACATATCTCTGAGGCTCCGTCCTAAGCAGGCTGCAGTCCGTGACTAATGACAGCTGTCCTGTCACCTCCTCTGCCTCCTTCCGTCCATACACTGGCTGGCTGGGTAGGATATTTTCTTCTCGGTGTGACTGTGTAGTCACACGGCAGTAGAGGAGTCCGCTCCCCATGCTTCCTTCCTCTGCTCGGGCGCACTGGGAGATGACAGCGGAAGTGACATCAGAACTGGACTGTCACTCAACGCACCGGCCATTCTAATGCATACAATATGCATAGGAATGCGGAAGCATCTCGGCGCAATGGATCGCGCCACAAGGCGGGTTAAAAGCCCACAAATGAAGCGCCGCGTCTGCAATCTCGTGATTGCATAGACGTGGCGCTTCCCATACTGCACTGCGTCCGGCGCTCGGACACAGTACACTTGGCTTAAGGACCTTTTCTTCGATTTTTTTTTTTTTTTTTAAAGGGACAGTTTTAAAAAAAAATTTTTTTTTCATTTTTTTTGGTGACTACAGGAGGGGGGGGGCGGCGCCCGGGCGCCCCCTATGGAAGGGCCACCACTGCTGTAATGTTTGTTTTATTGTTATTTATCATTTGCTTAGCAGGTACGCCATTGCGCTGCAGCGCGGATTTAATTATCTTGACAGCAACAGCGTTTGCTCCCACGATACATAAAGCCGTGACTCCAGCGCTGTAGGAGGTGATTTCACCACCACAGTTAAAAAAAAGAGCATATATGCCGAAGCATGGGGGCAGTAGGAGTGGAGGAGGGATTTGCTTCTACCTTTTGGGGCGGATACCCCCATGCTTCGGCATATATATATATATTTTAGGCACAGATTGCATTAAAAAATTTTTTATTTTTTACTATGTTTATTTGTATTTGCTTTGCAGGTATGGTATGTCTTACTCTTATACTGTAATGTTACTTAGTTTCAGTTGCAGCGCAGATTTATTTATCTTGACAGCAACAGCGTTTGCTCCCAGGATACATAAAGCCATGACTCCAGCGCTGTAGGAGGTAATTTCACCACCACAGTTAAAAACAAAATGGTACATGTATGCCCATCATTAGAAGTGGGTGTATGAAGGGAGGTATTCTTATGGTGGGCATACCCACCGATCAATCTCTTTTTTTGTTTAGCCCACAGGCTGAATGAAAAAAAAGATTACAATAAATGCCCAACAAGGACCAGTACATTGCTGGACTTTGAGTGGTTATACCAGAATGATGCCTGTGGGTCTAGGTATCATCTTGATATCATTCTTTTCAGCCAGCGGTCAGCTTTCATGTAAAAGCAATCCTAGTGGCTAATTAGCCTCTAGACTGCTTTTACAAGCAGTGGGAGGTAATGTCGTCGCCCCCCCCACCGTCTTCCATGGTTTTTGCTGGCTCTCCTGTCCCAATGAGGGTGGTGGCAAGTTTTTTTAGATCACCTTGGTGTGTGTATTGGTCCAGCAACACACAAGCACCTTTGCAGCCATTGTGCTATTTGCTGGGTGTCTGGTGTGCTCTTGTACCTTTAAGAAGGGATGGGCTGCCCTTCAGTCCACCTGCTCTCATTTATCGATCAGAATGCATGTGCCTCCACTGTGGGGACGCTCATATTTTAGTGTTTGGACCACAGATATCAGGGTGCCGTGACGAGGCTCTGTGGCTTACGCATGCGTTCACAAATGCGTGCGGACTAAACCCCTGTTTTTAACGCATACTGTTAGACAGGTTAATTTGGTTGTCTGCGAGCTGGTGGTAAGTAGGCTTGGAATTTTTTCCTGGGCATGCCCCAGGCCTTGTTTATATCTGTCCCAACAGGGAACCTGAGAATGCAGCCGGTGCTTCCGCCAGCTGAACATAGAGCTGATCAGAGACCAGAACAGCTCCAATCATCTCCATGGCCTAAGAAACCGGAAGCTAGGAGCATTTCATGACTTAGATTTCACCGGATGTAAACAGCACCATTGGGAAATTGGGAAAGCATTTCATCACACCGATCTTGGTGTGGTCAGATGCTTTGAGGGCAGAGGATAGATCTAGGGTCTAATAGACCCCAATTTTTTCAAAAAAGAGTACCTGTCACTACCTATAGCTATCATAGGGGATATTTACATTACCTGAGATAACAATAAAAATGATAAAAAAAAAAAAAATTAAAGGAACAGTTTAAAAATAAAATAAAAGAGCAAAATAAATAATTAAAAAAAAAAAAAAGCACCCCTGTCCCCCCCTGCTCTCGCACAAAGGTGAATGCAAGCGTCGGTCTGGCGTCAAATGTAAACAGCAATTGCACCATGCATGTGAGGTATTACAGCGAAGGTCAGATCGAGGGCAATAATTTTAGCAGTAGACCTCCTCTCTAAATCTAAAGTGGTAACCTGTAAAGGCTTTTAAAGTCTTTTAAAAGTGTATGTAGTTTGTCGCCGCTGCACGTTTGTGCACAATTTTAAAGCATGTCGTGTCTGGTATCCATGTACTCGGCCTAAGATCATCTTTTTTATTTTATCAAATATATAGTGTGTTTTAGTGCATTAATATTAAAAAAGTGTGTTTTTCCCCAAAAAATATGTTTGAAAAATCGCTGCGCAAATACTGTGTGAAAAAAAAATTAAACACCCACCATTTTAATCTGTAGGGCCTTTACTTTAAAAAAATATATAATGGGGGGGCGTGGCTAGCCGGCGGAAGCGATGGACGCATGGTAGACTAGCTCCGCACTATCCTGGGCCATAACGGGGGAATACAGCGACCAAAAGCCCCATCTAACTCCACAAGATACCGGGTACAAACCGGCAACATTTTTACGGATGGCTTCCCGCAAAAGAAAAGGCACGACAAGACCAGGGAAGATGACTGACTTCCTCATACAGCCGCGCCGTCTCCCTGTCCAAGATGGCGCCGGCAGACATGCAGACGATATGCGCGGCCTCAGCTCCGGCACACAGAGAAGTCAGCACGGGAGACAGGGAACCAGCCACACATCCACTAACCCTCCTAAGGGACAAGGTCAGTACCCACCACCCCCATCTGCATCATCTAGCCCTGCAAAAAGCAAGTTTAAATTGTCCTCAGCTTCTGCAGAGACAGCGGACATCAGTGGCTTTGAGTCTTCCCTTGATGACACAAGGGAACTACAAGACTCCATTATTGACTTTCCCACACAAAACCAGCCAGTTATGGACACAACGCTCAAAGACATGCTGGTGTCCCTGCGTTCCACACTACATGCTGACATGCTAGCATTCACACAGCAATTCAAAACAGAGGTCGCAGCAGTAGACTCCAGAGTAACTCACATAGAGTCAAAGATGGGAGAGTTTACATCTACCTTCAATGACCTAGTAGATGCACATAATGACAGGGATGATGAAATCCACGCCATTAAAACAAAATTAGCAGATTTGGAAGACAGATCAAGACGTAACAATGTCAAAATCCGGGGGATACCCGAACTGATCAAGCCCCCAGACCTAAAAGAATACTTTACAAACATAATGAAAGCCGCACTCCCAGAAACGCCCCTGGAGGACCTGATCATCGATCGGATTCACCGCCTTCCAAGACCCAGAAATATCCCGGAACATCTCCCCAGAGATACAATAGTGAGAATCCACTTTTATCATATAAAAGATCAGTTTATGATGATAGTCAGAAGAAGAGAAAACCTTCCACAAGAGCTACAGGATCTCTCCTTCTATGCTGACTTGTCTGCATTCACCATGCAACAGCGAAGACAGCTTGCAACTATAACCAAACCACTAAACAACCATCACATCCAGTACAGATGGCTGTACCCAGCAAAGCTTCTAATCACAAAAGAAGGCAAGTCACAAGTGATTACAAATATTAAAGAAGGAATCTGTCTCCTAAGAGAGTGGCAACTCATTGATCCAAGCAACAACGGGTATGACAAACCACACTCACCCTCATCCACCCGAGCCAGTTCTGACACAGAAACGGGCTGAAATTCAAAGAAATTAACAACGAGGAACCCCAATTGGCCCAGGAACAGCCACTTAGCCATTGTTGCTTTACCCCCCGAATTAACAACGGAATATTATCCGTACAGATTCCCTACGGGATCGCTCTTTTTATTGCTTGGTTTGGTTACCCTATCCTTCTTGCACTTTTTTTTCTTCTCTCTCTCTTTTTGTTTTTTTTTTTTTATTATCTTATCTACAGGAACAAACGATCGGACACATAGAACAGATATACCAGGACTCCAGGACCCCTTGCCGCACCATCTCCACCACGAGAAGAACCAGTAACATCAAATCAACCCACCGTCTTCCTACTTCACTCCCTCCACTAAAAGGTACGACGCACAAAACAGCAGAATGTCTTTTACTATTACATCGTTAAACGTTAAAGGTTTAAATAGCCCTAATAAACGACAGATGGCATGGAAGGAAGCCTCAAGGTTAAAAAGTGACATCATATGTTTTCAAGAGACACACTTTACAGCAGAAAAACCCCCAACATTCAGTAATCGCAGATTTCCCCAAGTTTTCACAGCAAATGGCCCAAAGAAAAAAGGAGGAGTAGCAATTGCCATAGGAGACAAAATCTCATTCTCAGAAATTACAACTCATCTGGACACTTCAGGCAGGTATATCATACTAGTATGCGAAATCTTTGCAGTAAAGTACACTCTGGTTAACATATACCTGCCAAACAACAACCAATTGCGATTCCTTAAAAAAATATGGAAAAAAGTGGAATCCCTGAAACAGGGTCATACAATCTTGTGCGGAGATTTCAATGCAGTACCTGACAAAACCATTGACTGTACAAACCCTAAACAAGTGACTTATCGAAGAACAACACTGGAAAAATTTATCAACACATCAGAACTATTCGACGCATGGAGATGCCAGCATTCTTCAGAGAAAGATTTTACCTTTTTTTCTAATGTGCACAACACCTACTCGCGCATAGATCTATTTTTGGTGGACAAATTTTTATTGCAGAAAATTGTAAAATCAGACATTGATATTATATCCTGGTCTGATCATGCTCCAGTTTCCATTAGCGTGGGAGGGAGGAATGCCGAGACAGGAGCGAATAGATGGCGAAACGACATTTTCACTATGTCCAAACCAGAAAATCTTAAATCACTTAGAAGTTCACTAAAAGAATTTTTTGAAATTAATGCTCCTTCGGTGTCCGACCCTTTCACGCTGTGGAACACTCATAAAGTGGTCATGAGAGGACTTTTAATACAACAAAGCGCTAGGGCCAAGAGGCAGAGGGCGGCGAGGGTCAATGACCTGCTAAATAAAATAAAGTCTCTAGAATCATCCAACAAACAAAACTCCACCCAAAAGACAAGAGACTTACTATTCTATGCCAGACAAGAACTAAGAACCACCCTGGTTTCTCAGCAGGAGAACCGCCTTCGCACCTTAAAAGCACAAAACTACCGCTGCAGCAACAAGGCGGGGAAACTGCTGGCAAACCAATTAAAAGAAAAAATAGCAAAACAAAGAATTCCGCACATAGAAAACCCTAAATCTAAAAAAAAAGTCTTTAACCCCAAAGAAATAGCAGACGCTTTCTGTGATTACTATGAGGCATTATACAACCTCAAGGATGACCCTAACACACCCCAACCTTCAGACAATCTGATCTCAGAATTCCTGGAAGCCATAAACCTTCCAAAAGTCCCACAACCAGCACTTATTAAACTAAACTTACCCTTTACTACCCATGAAATTGAGAAAACAATTAAAAACATGCCTCATGGTAAGTCACCAGGACCAGATGGTTACTCATCTGAATATTACCAACTGTTTCAAACGGAATTATCCCCTTACCTAAAGCAGGTCTTTGATGCCGCAATGTCCAATGCCTCGTTCCCAAAAGATATGTTAACTGCTACTATTATAACGCTGCCAAAACCCGGTAAGGACTTCTCTGCTCCACAAAATTTCAGACCCATCTCTTTGTTGAATGTGGATGTGAAGTTGTACGCTAAGATTATAGCCAATAGATTGTCATTGTTATTACCAGTTCTCGTCAACCAAGACCAAGTAGGCTTTGTATCAGGCAGGCAAACGAATGATGCTACTAGGAGAATGGTAAATGTAATCCATCTTGCGGAGGAATCTCGAAGGCCTTCTCTGCTCCTTACTTTGGACACAGAGAAGGCCTTTGATAGAGTTCACTGGAGATATTTGGCCAAGGTACTAGAGAAATTTGGTCTGATAGGCCCAGTCCAGCAGGCAATTCTGGCCCTGTACTCATCCCCATCTGCATATGTTTTCACTGAAGGTCTATTCTCCAGAAATTTTCAAATAACAAATGGGACAAGACAGGGGTGCCCACTGTCACCCTTAATCTTCGCATTGATTATGGAACCACTGGCAGAAACAATTAGAAATAACACAATGATCAGAGGCATCCCATCCCAAGATAATGAACACAAAATATCATTATTCGCAGATGATGTTATCTTAACTCTATCTGACCCGTACAATTCATTGAAAGCAGCACACGCGACATTAACACAATTCAGCAAAGTAGCATATTATAAAGTTAATGCCTCTAAATCCAGTATTTTAGGAATTGCAATTGACAAAACCACTAAATCAACCATGCAAAAAGACTTTCCATACCCATGGTCCACAGATTCTATCTCCTACCTAGGATTACAACTAACAACACCCGTAGCCAAACTATTCCAACTCAACTACCAACCTTTATTGAATGACTTCAAAAAAGATATCCTTAAATATCAGAAACTTCACCTCTCATGGCACGGCCGCCTAGCAGCATATAAAATGCTACTTTTACCAAAACTAATGTACCTCTTCAGGGCCCTCCCAATACCTATCCCAAACCACTTCTTCAAGGCTATGCAAACACAAATGACAAACTTTATCTGGGAAGGCAAAAGAACTAGATTCCCAGCTCAAATGCAAGGGAAACACAAAGAGGTGGGAGGACTGGGAATCCCAAATTTAAAAGACTATCACGCTGCAGCAATTCTAGATCAGCTGAGAAACTGGTTTAGCCAAAAAGAAACAAAACATTGGTGCCAACTAGAACAAAACTGGATTTACCCCAGATCCCTTCAATCACTTATACTAGCACACAACATTCATCCAATCGTAGCTCAAATTAACCATCCCACTATACAGGCCACTTTACAGGCATGGTCTCATCTAAAAAAGTTCACCAATCCCAAAATAAGCCACACGGGAATTCCTATCCCACTAGAAGCACTTTACTGGCTGATCCCGAATATCTCCTTGACACAATGGCACAAAGCAAACATTCTATTACTGGAAGACATAACATGTACAGGCAGTGTAGCTCCTTTTAGTGTACTGCAGGAAAGATTCAATCTAAACCCTTCAGAATTCTTGACACACCTACAGATAGTTTCATGGTTTGGGACATGGAAAGTATCTGACTCTCAAATCCCAACACAAGCATGGAAATATCTTCAATCCTCCAACCTTAAAGCAAAAGGCATATCCCAGATGTATGCCCTAATCCATGATAAAAGAACATTTACGAAATTCAACACACTAAATAGATGGGAGACAGAACTGGGCCAAAAATTCACCGATAAACAATGGTCATTAGCATTCCAGTGTAATCGCAGATTCTCGAGGTGCTCCAACTATGAGGAACTGGCGGCAAAACTATTAGCAAGATGGCATTACACGCCATATATGATGGCGAAATTCTCTAGTGAAAATTCTAACCTGTGTTGGAGAGGGTGCGGGCAGGTGGGAACACTGGTCCACATGCTCTGGTCATGCCAACATATTAGAAGCTTTTGGTCAGAAATATTCAAATTAATAGCGAAAACCACGGGTGTTTTCACCACACCTTCAGCTGAGAAAGCAATTTTAAGTATAAACATGGTAGACTACCCAATACTAGTCAGATCAATAGCGATGCATATTCTATTTGCTGCCAGGTCCTTATTGGTGAGCAGATGGAAGTCCAGTGAAATCCCAAGCGTAAGAGAACTGAAAACAAAAATCAATATAATTTCTGAGTATGAAAAAATAATGGCAATCAAAGAGGGCACTCAAGCAAAGTACACGTACAATTGGAATCTATGGAACACACTGTACCAAAGCTATGTATAATCTGTTACCTGTAGTGGGACATCCACGTAAGATAATCTTTTCCTTTTTGTTTAGTTTAGCTCTTCTTCTTCCTTTATTTCTTAACCGCTTTTGCACTAATGGTGTTTTGTTTTAACACCATAGTCTTTACCTCAACGGGTCAATACAAAACAAGGAACAAGTTTAATTAAGTCTCACATATTCATTAAAGATAAGTTACTAACCCATGTTTTACAAAGACAGCATGATATGCTAACATTGTCGTTAAACATATGGACAACAATACATTTACTGGTATTTACAAGTGGTATTATATGTGGACTCATATTCAATATGTTTATGTCATTTTTCTTTTTCTCTGTATCACTACTCAACTTCAGTTGAGGAAACTTGTTGTATCTTCTTAATTGTACGCATGTTAAACTTCAATAAAAATCATTGAAAAAAAAAAATATATAATGTTTGGGGGTTCAAAGTAATTTTCTTGCAAAAAAAAATATTTTTTTTTTTTGCAAGAAAATTACTTTTTTTTTCATGTAAACAAAAAACTTTGTGACAAAAAAGCGAGGTCTGCAAAATACTCACCATACCTCTCAGCAAATAGCTTGGGGTGTCTACTTTCCAAAATTGTGTTATTTGGGGGGGGGGTTGCCATCTGGCCATTCCATGGCCTCCGAAACTGTGATAGGTAGTGAGGAGTGAAATCAAAAATGTATGCCCTTAGAAATCCTGAAGGCGGTGATTGGTTTTCAGGGCCCCGTATGCAGCTAGGCTCCCAAAAAGTCCCACACATGTGGCATCCCTGTACTCAGGAGTAGGGATGAGCCGAACACCCCCCGGTTCGGTTCGCACCAGAACCCGCGAACGGACCGCAAGTTCGCACGAACGTTAGAACCCCATTGACGTCTATGGGACTCGAACGTTCGAAATCAAAAGTGCTCATTTTAAAGGCTAATTTGCATGGTATTGTCCTAAAAAGGGTTTGGGGACCCGGGTCCTACCCCAGGGGACATGTATCAATGCAAAAAAAACTTTTAAAAACGGCCGTTTTTTCGGGAGCAGTGATTTTAATGATGCTTAAAGTAAAAAAAAAAAAGTGAAATATTCCTTTAAATATCGTACCTGGGGGGTGTCTATAGTATGCCTGTAAAGTGACGCGTGTTTCCCATGTTTAGAACAGTCCCTGCACCAAATGTCATTTTTAAAGGAAAAAATCTCATTTAAAACTGCTTGCGGGTTTAATGTCATGTCGGGTCATGGCAATATGGATGAAAATCAGTGAGACAAACGGCATGGGTACCCCCCAGTCCATTACCAGGCCCTTTGGGTCTTGTATGGATATTAAGGGGAACCCCGCACCCAAATTAAAATAAGGAAAGGTCCCTATATACTCTGAACAGCAGTATTCAGGCGGTGCAAACAAGACAGGGACTGTAGGTTTGTTGTTAAGTAGAATCTGTTTGTAATTTTGAACATTTTTAATGTGTTTAGCTCCAGCCAAAAAATCTTTTCTAAGCTTTTTGGAAAACATAGGGAAGGGTTATCACCCCTGTGACATTTGTTTTGCGTCTTTCCTCCTCTTCAGAAGATTTCACCTCACTTTTTTGTCCCAATGAAAAATGTTTTTTGAAAATTTGGGTTTTTTTGTGGAACAAGGATTGGAAAGCATCAGTGGAAAGGAGAAATTGTTTTCCCATATTAACTCTTACAGGAGAGAATTTCCCTTCCTTAGGGGTAGATTTCATCTCACTTCCTGTTGTCTCCTTCCGTTTGCAAGTAGGAGTCGTTTGTAAGTTAGATGTTTGAAAGTAGGGTCCTGCCCTATATACTCAGCAGAAATTTGGGCCTTAGGTGTTGCTGTGGCCAAAACACTGTAAGCCCTCACAGGGCCCTGCTGTGAAATATTAGATCAAGAATTGTAATTACATGCCCCTGTTGAACAGGAGCTGAAAAATTAGGCCTTAGGCACTGGTGCTGGTGCCACAACACTGCAACCCCTCACAGACACTCTAGTTGGAACGCAGGAACGAGCCCTGCTGCAAAGTATTGCATCAAAAATTGTAATTACACGCCCCTGTTAGACAGGGGCAGAAAAATTGGGCCTTAGGCACTGGTGCTGGTGCCACAACACTGCAACCCCTCACAGACACTCTAGTTGGAACGCAGGAACGAGCCCTGCTGCAAAGTATTGCATCAAAAATTGTAATTACACGCCCCTGTTAGACAGGGGCAGAAAAATTGGGTCTTAGGCACTGGTGCTGGTGCCACAACACTGCCACCCCTCACAGACACTCTAGTTGAAACGCAGGAACAAGCCCTGCTGCAAAGTATTGCATCAAAAATTGTAATTACACGCCCCTGTTAGACAGGGGCTGAAAAATTGGGTCTTAGGCACTGGTGCTGGTGCCACAACACTGCAACCCCTCACAGACACTCTAGTTGGAATGCAGGAACGAGCCCTGCTGCAAAGTATTACATCAAAAATTGTAATTACACGCCCCTGTTAAACAGGGGCTGAAAAATTGTGCCTTAGGCACTGGTGGTGGCGCCCAGAACCAAAAATGTTCTTACAAGCTATCAGCGTGATGATTGAGGAGGAAGAGGATAATTACTCAGGGATAGTCACTCAGCATCAGCATAGGCAGTCTTTGAAGGGATCTAAGATTTCAAAAAAAATTATTCGGTTACATCTGCATCAGGTGCTTGGTAGCTGGTGGTGATCCAAGACTGATTCATTTTTATGAAGGTCAGCCGATCGACCGAGTCGGTGGACAGACGCACCCTGTGATCGGTTACCACGCCTCCAGCAGCACTGAATGTGCGTTCCGAAAGAACGCTGGATGCAGGAAAGGCCAGTAGCTCAATTGCATACTGTGCAAGCTCTGGCCAGTGATCCATCCTCAAGACCCAGTAACCCAGAGGATTTTCGGTGGGAAAGGTGTCCAAGTCTGATCTTGCCCCTAGGTATTCCTGCACCATGTAAAACAGACGCTGGCGATGGTTGCTGGAACCGATCATACCTTGGGGCTGCGGACCAAAAAATTGTCTGAACGCATCGGTCAGACGGCCACCTTCTCCACCGCTCCTTCTTTGACTGACCGAAGCCTCAGCAACACGTTGTCCAGAAACAGGAGTTTGTAACCTCCCAGTCTCTGGGAACGCGTTGCACAGACCTTTCTGCAAGGCCTCCCGAAGATGTTTCATCCTCTGCTCCCTCTGCGATGGCAAGATAAGGTCCGCAACCTTACCCTTGTAACGTGGATCAAGGAGGGTTGCCAGCCAGTATTGGTCCTTCTCCTTGATACCACGAATACGAGGATCCTTACGCAGGCTTTGCAGGATCAGGGAGGCCATGCAGCGTAGGTTTGCTGAGGCATTCGGTCCGGAGTCCTTTGGGTCACTAAGGACAACAACGTCCGCAGCCACCTCCTCCCAGCCACGTACAAGTCCATGTGTTCCTTGGGACTGATCCCTTAAAGACTGCTGATGCTGAGTGCCAGGCTCCACCTCCATACTGACACAATCTTCCTCCTCCTCCTCCTCCTCCTCCTCGTCCTCTTCCTGTGTGATCGGCGGGCACGCAGGAACACTGTCTGGATAAAGGGGGCCTTGAGAGCTAAGGAAGTCCTCCTCTTCCTGCCTCTGTTCTGCCTCAAGTGCCCTGTCCATTATTCCACGCAGCGTGTGCTCCAACAGGTGGACAAGGGGGACAGTGTCACTGATGCATGCACTGTCAGTGCTCACCATCCTCGTGGCCTCCTCGAATGGTGACAGGACAGTGCATGCATCCCTGATCATGGCCCACTGGCGTGGGGAAAAAAAACCAAGGTCCCCTGACCCTGTCCTGGTGCCATAGTCGCACAGGTACTCATTGATGGCCCTCTGCTGCGTGTGCAGCCACTGCAGCATGGCCAACGTCGAGTTCCACCTGGTGGGCATGTCACAGATTAGGCGGTTCTTGGGCAGGTTAAACTCCTTTTGGAGGTCCGTCAGCCGAGCACTGGCATTATATGACCGGCGGAAATGCACAGAGACTTTCCTGGCCTGCCTCAGGACATCCTGTAAGCCCGGGTACCTGCCCAAGAACCGCTGCACCACCAAGTTAAGGACGTGAGCCAAACAGGGCACATGGGTCAGTTGTCCCTGTCGGAGGGCAGAGAGGAGGTTGGTGCCATTGTCGCAAACCACCATTCCTGCCTTAAGTTGGCGTGGCGTCAACCACCTCTGAACCTGCCCCTGCAGAGCTGACAGAACCTCTGCCCCAGTGTGGCTCCTGTCCCCCAAGCACACCAGCTCAAGCACCGCATGGCATCTTTTGGCCTGCGTACTTGCGTAGCCCCTTGAACGCCTACGGAGCACCGCTGGTTCCGAGGAAGAGGCCATGGAGGAAGAAGAAGAGGAGGGGGTGGAGGAGAGAGGTGTGTCACAATCAGCATTTTGGAGGCGTGGTGGCGGAACAACCTCCAACACTACTGCACCTTGTCCTGCATCCTTCCCAGCTGCCAGCAGAGTCACCCAATGCGCCGTGAAACTTAAGTAACGTCCCTGTCCATGCCTGCTGGACCATGAGTCAGCGGTAATATGCACCTTACCGCTGACCGCCCTGTCCAGCGGGGCATGGACATTGCCTTCCACATGCCGGTAGAGAGCCGGAATCGCCTTCCGTGAGAAAAAGTGGCGTTTGGGTACCTGCCACTGAGGAACCGCACATTCCACAAACTCACGGAAGGGGGCAGAGTCTACCAACTGAAAAGGCAGCAGTTGAAGTGCTAGCAATTTTGCCAAGCTAGCATTCAACCGCTGGGCATGTGGATGGCTGGGAGCAAACTTCTTTCGGCGGTGCAGCAGCTGGGGCAGGGAAATTTGCCTGGTACAATCTGACGTCGGTGTACCAAAAGCAGATTGCCCACAAGTACTTGGCTGTGACACACCTAATTCTACACCTTCATTCCTCTCACTGCAGGTCTCAGAGAGGACTGAAGGTCTAGTGGGGTTGGAAATCTCAGCTGATGAGGAGCAAGGAGAGATCGTCTTTGTTCTTTGGTGTGGGTCTTTTAGATACGCTTGCCAACGAACTGCATGGCAGGTCAACATATGTCTGGTCAAGCATGTGGTACCCAAGCGGGAGATGTTTTGGCCACGCGAGATACGCTTGAGACATATGTTGCAAATAGCAGCGGTGCGATCTGATGCACTCGTCTCAAAAAAGGCCCACACCAAAGAACTTTTTGAATAACGCGCAGAGACTGCAGCGCCCTGCACATGTGGAGCTTTGGGGTGTGATGCAGTCAATGTGCTGCCCTTAGGCTGGCCCCTGGAGGGCATCCTGCCTAGTTGGTGATGTGCCACCTCCTCCTCCTCCTCCTCCTCCTCCTCCTCTCTCCTATCAGGCACCCACGTTGAGTCAGTGACCTCATCATCCCCTCCCTCCTCATCACTGGAGCAAACCTGGCAGTATGCTGCAGCAGGGGGAGCATGACTGCCAGATTGCTGTCCTTCTTGGGCACCCCCTCTGTCCGTGCTCATGTTACTGCCTTCATTGAGCTCAGTATCATCATCAGAGCCTTCCAAACGCTGGGCATCCTCCTGGAGCATGTACCCAACACTGTGGTCAAACAGTTCGAGGGAATCCTCATGAGGACATGGTGGAGCTAGGGAAGGAGTCACTGATGACATTGAGCTGAGGGAAGAGGCCGCTGCTTTGCCAGACAAAGCACCCTGGGCATGGGTGAGAGAGGATGAGGAGGATGAGGACGGCTTGGTCATCCACTCGACCAAGTCTTCCGCATGTTGCGGCTCAACACGGCCAGCTGCCGAAAAAAAGGCCAAGCGTGTCCCATGGCCACGTGCTGATGAGGATGCACCGTCTCCACGACCAGCACTAGACACAGAGCCTGCTTGCCCTCTCTTATTGGCTTGTGACTGTCTGCCTCTCCTTCTTGGCCTTCCAGACATACTAATGGCCTGTAGCTGCACTAAGCTGGGATAGAACACCTGTAATTTTCTTCAGGTAGCTTTATATACTGTAACCAGACAAGCCTGCCTGTCAGTAGGAAGATAACAGGAACGGATCTAGCTGAACACTGTGAGCAGGACGCACTGTACTAAATGTAAATAGTCTAGCTGCCTGACCGTGGTACTAATAGGATCAAAAAGAACACCTGTAATTTTCTTAAGGTAGCTTTATATACTGTAACCAGACAAGCCTGCCTGTCAGTAGGAAGATAACAGGAACGGATCTAGCTGAACACTGTGAGCAGGACGTACTGCACTAAATGTATATAGCAGGAACGGATCTAGCTGAACACTGTGAGCAGGACGCACTGCACTGAATGTAAATAGCAGGAACGGATCTAGCTGAACACTGTGAGCAGGACGCACTGCACTAAATGTAAATACCAGGAACGGATCTAGCTGAACACTGTGAGCAGGACGCACTGCACTGAATGTAAATAGCAAGAACGGATCTAGCTGAACACTGTGAGCAGGACGCACTGCACTGAATGTAAATAGTCTAGCTGCCTGACCGTGGTACTAATAGGATCAAAAAGAACACCTGTAATTTTCTTCAGGTAGCTTTATATACTGTAACCAGACAAGCCTGCCTGTCAGTAGGAAGATAACAGGAACGGATCTAGCTGAACACTGTGAGCAGGACGTACTGCACTAAATGTATATAGCAGGAACGGATCTAGCTGAACACTGTGAGCAGGACGCACTGCACTGAATGTAAATAGCAGGAACGGATCTAGCTGAACACTGTGAGCAGGACGCACTGCACTAAATGTAAATACCAGGAACGGATCTAGCTGAACACTGTGAGCAGGACGCACTGCACTGAATGTAAATAGCAAGAACGGATCTAGCTGAACACTGTGAGCAGGACGCACTGCACTGAATGTAAATAGTCTAGCTGCCTGACCGTGGTACTAATAGGATCAAAAAGAACACCTGTAATTTTCTTCAGGTAGCTTTATATACTGTAACCAGACAAGCCTGCCTGTCAGTAGGAAGATAACAGGAACGGATCTAGCTGAACACTGTGAGCAGGACGCACTGTACTAAATGTAAATAGTCTAGCTGCCTGACCGTGGTACTAATAGGATCAAAAAGAACACCTGTAATTTTCTTAAGGTAGCTTTATATACTGTAACCAGACAAGCCTGCCTGTCAGTAGGAAGATAACAGGAACGGATCTAGCTGAACACTGTGAGCAGGACACACTGTACTAAATGTAAATAGTCTAGCTGCCTGACCGTGGTACTAATAGGATCAAAAAGAACACCTGTAATTTTCTTCAGGTAGCTTTATATACTGTAACCAGACAAGCCTGCCTGTCAGTAGGAAGATAACAGGAACGGATCTAGCTGAACACTGTGAGCAGGACGTACTGCACTAAATGTATATAGCAGGAACGGATCTAGCTGAACACTGTGAGCAGGACGCACTGCACTGAATGTAAATAGCAGGAACGGATCTAGCTGAACACTGTGAGCAGGACGCACTGCACTAAATGTAAATACCAGGAACGGATCTAGCTGAACACTGTGAGCAGGACGCACTGCACTGAATGTAAATAGCAGGAACGGATCTAGCTGAACACTGTGAGCAGGACGCACTGCACTGAATGTAAATAGCAGGAACGGATCTAGCTGAACACTGTGAGCAGGACGCACTGCACTGAATGTAAACAGCAGGAACGGATGTAGCTGAACACTGTGAGCAGGACGCACTGCACTAAATGTAAATACCAGGAACGGATCTAGCTGAACACTGTGAGCAGGACGCACTGCACTGAATGTAAATAGCAGGAACGGATCTAGCTGAACACTGTGAGAAGGACGCACTGCACTGAATGTAAATAGCAGGAACGGATCTAGCTGAACACTGTGAGCAGGACGCACTGCACTGAATGTAAATAGCAGGAACGGATGTAGCTGAACACTGTGAGCAGGACGCACTGCACTAAATGTAAATACCAGGAACGGATCTAGCTGAACACTGTGAGCAGGACGCACTGCACTGAATGTAAATAGCAGGAACGGATCTAGCTGAACACTGTGAGCAGGACGCACTGCACTAAATGTAAATACCAGGAACGGATCTAGCTGAACACTGTGAGCAGGACGCACTGCACTGAATGTAAATAGCAGGAACGGATCTAGCTGAACACTGTGAGCAGGACGCACTGCACTGAATGTAAATAGCAGGAACGGATCTAGCTGAACACTGTGAGCAGGACGCACTGCACTAAATGTAAATACCAGGAACGGATCTAGCTGAACACTGTGAGCAGGACGCACTGCACTGAATGTAAATAGCAGGAACGGATCTAGCTGAACACTGTGAGCAGGACGCACTGCACTGAATGTAAATAGCAAGAACGGATCTAGCTGAACACTGTGAGCAGGACGCACTGCACTGAATGTAAATAGTCTAGCTGCCTGACCGTGGTACTAATAGGATCAAAAAGAACACCTGTAATTTTCTTCAGGTAGCTTTATATACTGTAACCAGACAAGCCTGCCTGTCAGTAGGAAGATAACAGGAACGGATCTAGCTGAACACTGTGAGCAGGACGCACTGTACTAAATGTAAATAGTCTAGCTGCCTGACCGTGGTACTAATAGGATCAAAAAGAACACCTGTAATTTTCTTAAGGTAGCTTTATATACTGTAACCAGACAAGCCTGCCTGTCAGTAGGAAGATAACAGGAACGGATCTAGCTGAACACTGTGAGCAGGACACACTGTACTAAATGTAAATAGTCTAGCTGCCTGACCGTGGTACTAATAGGATCAAAAAGAACACCTGTAATTTTCTTCAGGTAGCTTTATATACTGTAACCAGACAAGCCTGCCTGTCAGTAGGAAGATAACAGGAACGGATCTAGCTGAACACTGTGAGCAGGACGTACTGCACTAAATGTATATAGCAGGAACGGATCTAGCTGAACACTGTGAGCAGGACGCACTGCACTGAATGTAAATAGCAGGAACGGATCTAGCTGAACACTGTGAGCAGGACGCACTGCACTAAATGTAAATACCAGGAACGGATCTAGCTGAACACTGTGAGCAGGACGCACTGCACTGAATGTAAATAGCAGGAACGGATCTAGCTGAACACTGTGAGCAGGACGCACTGCACTGAATGTAAATAGCAGGAACGGATCTAGCTGAACACTGTGAGCAGGACGCACTGCACTGAATGTAAACAGCAGGAACGGATGTAGCTGAACACTGTGAGCAGGACGCACTGCACTAAATGTAAATACCAGGAACGGATCTAGCTGAACACTGTGAGCAGGACGCACTGCACTGAATGTAAATAGCAGGAACGGATCTAGCTGAACACTGTGAGAAGGACGCACTGCACTGAATGTAAATAGCAGGAACGGATCTAGCTGAACACTGTGAGCAGGACGCACTGCACTGAATGTAAATAGCAGGAACGGATGTAGCTGAACACTGTGAGCAGGACGCACTGCACTAAATGTAAATACCAGGAACGGATCTAGCTGAACACTGTGAGCAGGACGCACTGCACTGAATGTAAATAGCAGGAACGGATCTAGCTGAACACTGTGAGCAGGACGCACTGCACTAAATGTAAATAGCAGGAACGGATCTAGCTGAACACTGTGAGCAGGACGCACTGCACTGAATGTAAATAGCAGGAACGGATCTAGCTGAACACTGTGAGCAGGACGCACTGCACTGAATGTAAATAGCAGGAACGGATCTAGCTGAACACTGTGAGCAGGACGCACTGCACTAAATGTAAATACCAGGAACGGATCTAGCTGAACACTGTGAGCAGGACGCACTGCACTGAATGTAAATAGCAGGAACGGATCTAGCTGAACACTGTGAGCAGGACGCACTGCACTAAATGTAAATACCAGGAACGGATCTAGCTGAACACTGTGAGCAGGACGCACTGCACTGAATGTAAATAGCAGGAACGGATCTAGCTGAACACTGTGAGCAGGACACACTGCACTAAATGTAAATAGTCTAGATAGAAGATAACAGGAACGGATCTAGCTAAACTGAATACAGTGTATATATATATATGCAACACCTGGGATGCATATATATACACAATACACTGTAAGTGCAGCTAACTGACTGACTGTTCTGCCTAATCTATCTAACTCAAATCAAATGACACTGTCTCTCTCTCTCTCTATCTCTCAGCACACCGGAACACACACTACACAGGGCCGCCGTGCAGGCGGCCTTATATAGTGTGGGGTGTGTACTAAATCCCCTGAGCCATAATTGGCCAAAGCCACCCTGGCTTTGGCCAATTACAGCTCTCTCTACTGACGGCGCTGTGATTGGCCAAGCATGCGGGTCATAGTGCATGCTTGGCCAATCATCAGCCAGCAATGCACTGCGATGCCGCAGTGAATTATGGGCCGTGACGCGCCACACGAATTTGGCGCGAACGGCCCATATCGTTCGCAATTCGGCGAACGACCGAACAGCCGATGTTCGAGTCGAACATGGGTTCGACTCGAACACGAAGCTCATCCCTACTCAGGAGAAGCAGCAGAATGTATTTTGGGGTGTAATTCCACATATGCCCATGGCATGTTTCAGCAATATATCATTTAGTGACAACTTTGTGCAAAAAAAAAAGTTTGTCATTTTCCCGCAACTTGTGGCAAAATATAAAATATTCCATGGACTCAACATGCCTCCTAGCAAATAGGTTGAGGTGTCTACTTTCCAAAATGGGGTCATTTGGGGGGGGGGGGGGGGTTGTGCCATCCTGGCATTTTATGGTCTTCATAACTGTGATAGGTAGTGAGGAGTGAAATCAAAAATGTATGCCCTTAGAAATCCTGAAGGTGGTGCTTGGTTTTGGGGCCCCATACACGGCTAGGCTTCCAAAAAGTCCCACACATGTGGTATCCCCGTACTCAGGAGAAGCAGCAAAATGTATTTTGGGGTGCAATTCCACATATTACCATGGCATGTGTGAGCAATATATCATTTAGTGACAACTTTTTGTAAATTTTTTTTTTTTGTCATTATTCAATCACTTGGGACAAAAAATAAAATATTCAATGGGCTCAACATGCCTCTTAGCAATTTCCTTAGGGTGTCTACTTTTCAAAATGGGGTCATTTGGGGGGGGGGGTTGTACTGCCCTGCCATTTTAGCACCTCAAGAAATGAGATGAGGCAGTTATAAACTAAAAGCTGCGTAAATTCCAGAAAATGTACCCTAGTTTGTAGATGCTATAACTTTTGCAAAAACCAATAAATATACGATTATTGACATTTTTTTACCAAAGACATGTGGCTGAATACATTTTGGCCTAAATGTATGACTAAAATTGAGTTTATTGGATTATTCATATAACAAAAAGTAGAAAATATCTTTTTTTTTCAAAATTTTCAGTCTTTTTCCATTTATATCTCAAAAAATACAAAACGCAGAGGCAATCAAATACCATCAAAAGAAAGCTCTATTTGTGGGGAAAAAAAGGACATAAATTTAATTTGGGTACAACATTGCATGACCGCGTAATTACCAGTTAAAGCAGGGCAGTGCCAAATTGTAAAAAAGTCCTCTGGTCATTGAGCTGCCAAATGGTCCGGGGCTGAAGTGGTTAATGGTTAATGTGTTGAGTTATTTTGAGGAGACAGCAAATTTACACTGTTATACAAGCTGTACACTCACTACTTTACATTGTAGCAAAGTGTAATTTCTTCAGTGTTGTCACATGAAAAGATGTAATAAAATATTTACAAAAATTTGAGGGGTGTACTAACTTTTGTGAGATACTGTACATGATTTTATTTATTATATAACATCATAGCCAACAAAGGGCACAAATATGTTTGACAGCAAACATCTGATAAGAACAAGCAGTCAAGCAGGTCTACTGTGTTGTGCTGATACAGAACCAGGTTTTCATATAGTAAATTAAATAATATGTTACCCCGGCATTTCATATTCCTGATATGTGCCTTCTGTAGCATGTACTTGTATGGAAAAGTATCCTGCTCTCTTTGCTTTGCTTCCTTTGTGTGAAATACTTGATGATCCTGCCAGTCACCCTGCTTTCCTATTTCAAACTGACCACAATAGACATGAGAACACATCCATCCAAACGTGGTCAGTTTTCTAGCTGCTGGAAACACAGTATTTCTGTCCGCCAATGGCCAAGATTTGTGCTGACATGCCACTGTTGCACAGCCACTCACTGTAAAGATTAGTGTACTGTTGTTTCTCTAACCCCACCTCTCTAAGCCCCTTATACAGCTTAGAATAGAGGTCATGTGATCACATAAAACAAAGGGAAAAAAAAATCTTTTTTTTTTTTATATATACACAAATGTTTTACTTTTCATTTCTATTTTAAAGTAAATGGATTATTTTACAAGATAAGGGTTCACATAAACTTTCTAAGCTTTCTTACTAGCTCAATAATTGAAAAAAAAAATCAGACATATTTAGAAAGGAGATGTAAAAAGCACTGAAAAAGTAAAAATAGCAAAAACCTAGACCAACCAATAAAATGATCTCTTATTGACCTGATCAGAGTAAATAAAAACATGAAACAGAAAAAGGGTGCACACACCACTTCAGGCAAAAATAGACACACCCGGTCCAAGGTGCTAATCCCGGCTCATCACTGATCATCATTGCAATTTTGTCTGGCACATGACAATAAAGAAATCTCTACAGCATCTTTTGGATTCAAGTGTGCGATCAATCTATTCTTCTCTTCGTAAATAAAAAAATGATTGGAGCATATCAGCTATTTCACTTAGAACACCACTAGAGGAGCACCCAATGAAACTGAAACCAAAAATTCAGGATGCACTTGGCCAAAACCAAAATCGAAAATAACAGTTTTTAAAAACATATATATATATTTTTATACAGTATATAATTGTATTATATTTTCGACTTTTTAATTAATATCATGAATTTAAATGAATAGAAATTTATTGTCGCCCATTATCGTCACCTTTAGTGCAAAAAAAGCTAAAAAAAATGTTTAAATTTAAAAAATCTCTTTAAATTCTATATGTCTTCACACTGGTCCCTTGCGCTTCCTTTGTGGTGTTAAAAATCTTGCTTGCTGCATTTCTGATCAGTTAAAAAAACACACCAAAAACACACTCCCATTTTAAATGCTTTAAAAACACATCAATAAAGCGAAATTGCGGCAAAATCGCGGTCAAATTGCTGCCAAATGGCAAAACTGCGTTGGCAAAATGCAGAGAACACAATTTTCAGCTGATATGTTTCGGACACTGAAATTTTGGTGCATCTCTATTAGAGATGAGCTTGATGTTCGGGTCGAACATAAGTTTGACCCAAACATCGGTTGTTTGCCGAAGAGCGAACATTATGGGGTGTTTGCGGCAAATTCGAGATCGCAGGGCATTGCTGTATGATGATTGGCCAAAGCATGCACCTGACCTGCATGCTTTGGCCAATCACAGCACCCTCTGCTAAGAGAGCCATAATTGGCCAAAGGCAGGGTGCCTTTGGCCAATCATGGCTCAGGGGGACTAAGTCCATGCCCCACACTATATAAGGCTGCTTACACGGCAGCTGTGTGTAGTGCTGTTGGTGTGGACAGAGAGATAGCTTGATGTAGATTAAGCAAGCAGGTTATTCAGTAAGTGGCAGTGTATTTGATATATATATATATATATACAGTCAGTCTAATATATATATCTAGATATATATCTATATATATATATATATATATATATGTAGCGCTGGTAGATTTTTATCTACCGCTGATAGGTAAATTTAGTGGGTCGCTTATTATAGAAAGTTAGATTTGCCTCTGTTCCAGCTTGGCTGACGTTGCATGCAGTTCCGCATTGTGCCGGTGGGTGTCGTTGTCACCATCGGCAGGTGTTGGAAAAGCAACGTGTTGAAGCGAATGAGTGCTCCTCTGTCCCGGAGATAACTCGGTGGAGGTGGTCCTCCGAGTTGCATTCTGGGAGAGGGTATTTATGGAACAGATGCCATGTTTTAGGGTTCGTTTTCAGCCACCTGCTGGCCCTCCTGGCCGACAGGTATGCACTAGGAATACCACCTCGTGGTCCTCCGTTCTAGAGGCCCACATCGCTGCGGCGTGTGGGTGGGCCCAGTAGCCTGTCTGGGGCCTACCACAGCAGCAGGGAAATGGTCCTGAGCTGTCTTTCCTGAGTAAAGAAGCTGGACAACCGAGAAGATCCCAGGGAAGGACCCATCATGGAAGGATCATGCAGAGTGCTAGTCTGGAGAGGGGCCTGGTGACTCGGTTGGAGGACGCATTCCGAAGTAATCTTACAGTATAGTACTGCCGGGTTGGCTTAAAGCGGAAGTAAACCCATCCATAAAACAGTTTCATTTCAGTCACGTGCCGGAAATGTAACACTCCCATTGGTTGTGCTCTCAACCAAACTGTAAACCATCCAATGGTTGGTGTCATAACTGATCACATGTGCAGCATCATGGCAGTTGTAGATTAAACAGAGGCAAAGATGGCATCTTCCTTGGCTGAAAACGATAGGGGGGTTTACTTACACTTTAAAGGTTCAAGTACTGTATCTGACTTTCACCACAAACCAATACATCCTGTGGCAGAGGATCGTACGGGTTTTATTCCATATACGGCAAGTCTTGTTCGTGCTACTTGCTGGCTGCTAGGCAAGTGAGAGATGTCTATCCAGACGGGCAAAGATTGAATCCTACAAAAAAGGGGGAACCATTCAATTACAAAGAATCTTTCTGAATAAATACAACAGAAAGGTATTTGAGCTTCCCTGCAGCTTTCCTGCTACCTCTTTCCTACTACTTCCCTGATTTATTCTATTAACCACTTCAGCCCTGGAAGGATTTACCCCCTTCCTGACCAGAGCACTTTTTACAATTTGGCACTGCGCCGCTTTAACTGCTAATTGCGCGGTCATGCAATGCTGTACCCAAACAAAATTTACATTCTTTTCTTCCCACAAATAGAGCTTTCTTTTGATGGTATTTTATCACCTCTGTGGTTTTTATTTTTTGCGCTATAAACGGAAAAAGACTGAAAATTTTGAAAAAAAATGATATTTTCTACTTTTTGTTATAAAAAAATCCAATAAACTCAATTTTAGTCATACATTTAGGCCAAAATGTATTCGGCCACATGTCTTTGGTAAAAAAAATGTCAATAAGCGTATATTTATTGGTTTGCGCAAAAGTTATAGCGTCTACAAACTAGGGTACATTTTCTGGAATTTACACAGCTTTTAGTTTATGACTGCCTATGTCATTTCTTGAGGTGCTAAAATGGCAGGGCAGTTCAAACCCCCCCCCCAAATGACCCCATTTTGGAAAGTTGACACCCCAAGGAAATTGCTGAGAGGCATGTTGAGCCATGTTGAATATTAATTTTTTTTGTCCCAAGTGATTGAATAATGACAAAAAAAAAATACAAAAAGTTGTCACTAAATGATATATTGCTCACACAGGCCATGGGCATATGTGGAATTGCACCCCAAAATACATTCAGCTGCTTCTCCTGAGTACGGGGATACCACATGTGTGGGACTTTTTGGGAGCCTAGCCGCGTACGGGGCCCCAAAAACCAAGCACTGCCTTCAGGATTTCTAAGGGCGTGTCAGGGAAATGCCAGAATCAGGGCCTGTCAATATAGGCATTTCCCCATGCGCCTGCGTGGTAGAATTACACATCGGCACGTACCGTTTCACAGTCAGCGGGTACGAGCGCGTGTTCCGAACGGATCCGCTCACGTGGGTGCACGACGCAGCGCATCGTTACGAACGCGTGCACGCACATCGGGACGTTCCCCTGGCGGGCCTATATAAGGACGGCTATGGCCTGTGTTTTGTTGCTGGTTTGTCTTTTCAGCTCCTGTAACCTGCTCCTGAATCCGTGTACCTGTGCCTACCCGTTGTGACCCGAACCTACCCCGACTCTGCTTGAACCTCTCTTGTGCTTGACCCTCGGCTGCCTTCTGGACTTCGCTACCTGCCTGACTACCTGTGTTTGACCCTCGGCCTGCTCCTGGACTTGCTTCTGCCTTACCCTACTGTGGATGATCTGCCTGCCGGATTACCTGTGTTTGACCCTCGGCCTGCTCCTGGACTTGCTTCTGCCTTACCCTACTGTGGATTATCTGCCTGCCTGATTACCTGTGTTTGACCCTCGGCCTGCTCCTGGACTTGCTTCTGCCTTACCCTACTGTGGATTATCTGCCTGCCTGGCCACTTGTGTTTTACCCCCGGCCTGTTCTTGGACTTTGTCTCAACCTTACCCAGTGTTGGACTTTTTGCCTACTTGCATACTGGTGTTTGACCCCCGGCCTACTTCCAGACGTCTGCCTTGTGGTTGACCCTCAGTACCCGGCTCAGCTACCCAGCACGGATCTCTTCCCTGCCTGAAGAATCGTCCAGCTCCTCTACTACCTGCTGGCGACCCGTGCTTCTTCGTGCCCAATACCCGCTGTGCCACTTCCAGAGGGTATCGTGCGCCCAGCTGCAAGGGGAGCCTCTCTCAGCAACTCGGCCTTGGTGAGTACCTGACAGTACAAACCAGCCATGAGCGAGGCCGACAGAGCTGGCTCTCCCCTTGAGGCACTCTGCCAGCAAGTCACAGCCCTCACCCAGGCTGTCCAGAGACTCCAAGACGGCTACTTTCAGATTGAGGGTCGTCTGCAACATCTAACCACATTTCCTAACCCCTCGGACGCCGCATCAGCATCTGCTAGTGGAACCTCTCCCCCTCGGGATCAAGCCAACCCGGCTTCTGCAGCCGTAATGGCCTTACCTGAACCCAGGGTTCCCATTCCGGAACGATTCTCTGGTAACCGGAAGAAGTACAGGGCATTTAGAAACGCTTGCCTACTATACTTTGCCCTTCAACCCAGGACTTTTTATTCTGAGACTGTGAAAGTGGGGTTCATTATCTCTTTGCTTTCTGACGAACCGCAATCCTGGGCTCACAACCTCCTTGAGCAGAAGAGTCCCCTCCTTGACACTGCAGATGCATTTTTTGTTTCCATGGCCCAGCTATACGACGATCCTCAGCGTACTGCCACGGCTGAGTCCGTCCTGCATACCCTAACCCAGGGAAAGAGACCAGTGGAAGATTACACTGTGGAATTTCGCAAATGGTCAGGGGACACCAGCTGGAACGAGGCTGCATTAAAATATCAGTATCGCCAGGGACTCTCTGAGATCCTAAAGGATGAACTGGCTCGAGTGGATACCCCGGCCTCTCTAGAAGGCCTGATCCAGCTCGCTATTAAACTGGACAGACGCCTCCGGGAGCGTCGCAGCGAGCGTTTCCAGTCTCCAAGGCCCACTTGGATGATGCCACGGGTACCACCTGTTCCTGCACCCCCTACAACTTCTTCGTCATCCTCTCATGGTGAGCCCATGCAACTGGGTCTAGTTCGACCCCCACTCTCTCCTGATGAAAAGCTCCGCCGGCGCCAGGCCAACCTTTGTCTATATTGTGGAGGAGCCGGTCACTTCCTAAACAACTGCCCTGTGAGACCCAGTAAGTACCGCACTCGGTCTGCCACCAACTTTCAAGTCGCTAATTCAAGCCAGTCTCATCTTGTCCTCATGATCTCATTACAGGTGGCGGAAGAGAAGGTCCGGTTGCCAGCCATCGTTGACTCAGGAGCCTGCAGTTGCTTCTTGGATGCATCTTTGGCCCAAAACCTGCACATCCCTCTCCGAGTTAAGGAGCAACAGCTACAGATCCATCTGGCAGATGGATCCCTACCCTGTTCTGGCCCTGTCACACAGGAAACAAAGCCTATCCTCACTCATATAGACTCAGATCACTCCGAATTTCTTTGCTTTGACATTATAAGTTCACCGATGTTTCCCATCATTTTGGGGTGTCCATGGTTGCAGGCCCATGATCCTCAGATAAACTGGAGCAAGAAAGAAGTCCTCTTCTCTTCCATGTACTGCTCTCAACACTGCTTTTCACCAAAATACGACAGAACGGTTCCATGTCTAACGTTACAACCAGTACCGGATAATCTCCAACATGTCCCAGCAGTATACCATGAATTCCTGGACATCTTTGATAAGAAGAAAGCTGACAGTCTACCTCCACACCGACCCTATGATTGCCCCATCGACCTCCTACCCGGTTCCGAGATCCCCTTCGGCCGCATTTTCCCTCTATCAGAGATCGAGCTAGAAGCTCTTCGCTCCTACATCGATGAAAATCTTGAAAAGGGATTCATCCGGGCTTCTTCTTCTCCAGCTGGAGCGGGAATCTTTTTTGTGGAGAAAAAGGATGGATCCTTGAGGCCTTGTGTGGACTATAGGGAGCTTAACAAAGTTACCATCAAGAACAGGTACCCGCTCCCTCTTATTCCTGAACTGTTCCAGCGTCTCCGAGCCGCCCAGATCTTTACTAAATTAGATCTTCGGGGGGCATACAATTTGGTTCGGATACGAGAAGGAGATGAATGGAAGACAGCTTTCCGGTCCAGATTCGGGCATTTCGAATATTTGGTGATGCCTTTTGGTCTCTGCAATGCCCCGGCTACGTTTCAACGTCTAGTCAATGACATCTTCCGTGAGTATCTAGATAACTTTGTAATTGTTTATCTCGATGACATCCTGATCTTTTCCACCACTTTAGAAGCACATCGTACCCATGTGAAGAAAGTACTCTCGGTCCTCAGAAGACATGGCCTATACTTAAAGGGGGAAAAATGTGACTTCGAGAAAACCACCATCCAGTTCCTTGGATTCATTATTTCAGTAGGAGGGGTCGCAATGGATCCGCAGAAAGTTAGGGCCATCCAGGAATGGCCAGCCCCCATAGATAAAAAGGGAATTCAGCGATTGGTTGGCTTCGCCAATTTCTATCGCAGATTTATTAAAGGTTTCTCCTCTATCATCTCCCCTATTACTCAACTAACTCGCCAGCAGACTAGATTCCAATGGTCCCCGGATGCTCAAGAAGCCTTTGATGAACTAAAGAGACTGTTTATATCGGCTCCTGTCCTCCAACATCCCAACCCAGTCCTACCCTATGTGCTTGAAGTGGATGCTTCGGAGTCAGCAATAGGGGCGATCCTGTCTCAGAGAAGTGGCCAAAAAGCCTTGCTCCATCCGGTGGCCTTTGCCTCTCGCAAGCTCACCCCTCCTGAAAAGAATTATGATGTCGGGGATCGAGAGTTACTTGCTATAAAGTTTGCCTTAGAAGAGTGGAGATATCTGCTGGAAGGGGCTTTCCAACCCATCATGATCTTCACTGACCACCATAACCTAGAATATCTTCGAACAGCTAAACGCCTCCGACCTCGTCAGGCCCGTTGGGCCTTATTCTTCTCCAGGTTTAACTTCCATATTACCTATCGACCTGGCTCCAAGAACGGGAAGGCGGACGCACTTTCCCGTATGTTCCCAGAAACCAGTGGACCGGAAGAACCCGGAACCATCCTAGCTCCTCACCACTTTCTCAGCCTGGTTCAGCCCAACCTTAGGTCAATTATTATACAGGCCTCCAGTCAATGTACAGAACCTGAAGTATCCGCCCTAGAAAAGAAGGATGGTCTGCTTTGGGCCCAGGACAAGGTATTTGTGCCACTCCCAGTAAGACTTCAGATTCTTCAAACCTTCCACGATCACAAGTTGGCAGGACATTTTGGTATACAAAAGACCTCCGAACTAATTAATCGCTCGTTCTGGTGGCCGGGGTGGAGACAAGACTGCAGAAGATATATACAATCTTGCATCACTTGCCAACGCAATAAGGGATCTAATGCCAAGTCGTGGGGACTTTTAAAATCTTTATCTATACCAGAACGTCCCTGGACAGAGGTCTCTATGGACTTTATTGTCGATCTGCCTCCTTCCGAGAAGTTTACTACCATCTTAGTGGTTGTTGACCGCCTTTCAAAGATGGCCCACTTCCTGCCATTGGTAGGCACCCCCTCTGCTTCCACAACCGCAGAGGTTTTTATAAAAGAAGTAGTGAGACTCCATGGCGTCCCACACAACATTGTATCCGATAGGGGGATTCAGTTCACGTCAAGATTCTGGAAAGATATGTGCAAGTCCTTAGAAATCAAGACATCCCTTTCTTCCGCCTATCACCCACAAAGTAATGGCCAGACAGAAAGAACAAATCAATCTTTAGAGCAATACCTTCGATGTTTCTGCTCCTGGTCCCAGGACAACTGGTCTTCCCTCTTACCGTGCGCAGAGTTCGCCTACAACAATTCTGTACATTCCACCATCAACCAAACACCTTTCTGGGCAAACTATGGTTTTCACCCTTCCTTTCTCCCGGATTCTATTCCCGAAATCACTACTCCCGCAGTACAAGACCGTATACGTGCTATTCAAACTAACTTTTTGCAAATTCAGGAAACGATGAAGAAAGCTCAAGAAAGTTATGAAAAATTCTATAACAGGGGAAGAAGAGGTAACCCAAGTTTCAAGGTTGGAGATAAAGTTTGGCTATCAGCCATCAACCTCAAGTTGCCTTGCCCATCACGCAAATTAGGGCCAAAATTCATTGGTCCTTTTGAAATTAAGAGAGTTGTAAACCCCGTGGCTTTTGAACTGACCCTACCTAATTCTTATTGGATACATCTGGTGTTCCATGCCTCCTTACTAAAACCGGTCACTCCTAATTCTTTTCCAGGAAGGGAAGAACTACCTCCTCCACCAATCCGGATTGAAGGGGAGGAAGAATTCGAAGTGGAGGCAATAGTAGATCACAAATGGAGGGGGGGGCAGGAACAGTATCTAGTTAAATGGAAAGGGTACCCCCCGGAGGACACTTCTTGGGAGCCCGCTAGCAATATTCATGCCCCTCGTCTTGTGGGAGAGTTTCACAGAAGACATCCTGGGATCCGAGCTAGGTTGGGGACCCGGAGGTTGCCCCTTGGGGGGGGCACTGTCAGGGAAATGCCAGAATCAGGGCCTGTCAATATAGGCATTTCCCCATGCGCCTGCGTGGTAGAATTACACATCGGCACGTACCGTTTCACAGTCAGCGGGTACGAGCACGTGTTCCGAACGGATCCGCTCACGTGGGTGCACGACGCAGCGCATCGTTACGAACGCGTGCACGCACATCGGGACGTTCCCCTGGCGGGCCTATATAAGGACGGCTATGGCCTGTGTTTTGTTGCTGGTTTGTCTTTTCAGCTCCTGTAACCTGCTCCTGGATCCGTGTACCTGTGTCTACCCGTTGTGACCCGGACCTACCCCGACTCTGCTTGAACCTCTCTTGTGCTTGACCCTCGGCTGCCTTCTGGACTTCGCTACCTGCCTGACTACCTGTGTTTGACCCTCGGCCTGCTCCTGGACTTGCTTCTGCCTTACCCTACTGTGGATGATCTGCCTGCCGGATTACCTGTGTTTGACCCTCGGCCTGCTCCTGGACTTGCTTCTGCCTTACCCTACTGTGGATTATCTGCCTGCCTGATTACCTGTGTTTGACCCTCGGCCTGCTCCTGGACTTGCTTCTGCCTTACCCTACTGTGGATTATCTGCCTGCCTGGCCACTTGTGTTTTATCCCCGGCCTGTTCTTGGACTTTGTCTCAACCTTACCCAGTGTTGGACTTTTTGCCTACTTGCATACCGGTGTTTGACCCCCGGCCTACTTCCAGACGTCTGCCTTGTGGTTGACCCTCAGTACCCGGCTCAGCTACCCAGCACGGATCTCTTCCCTGCCTGAAGAATCGTCCAGCTCCTCTACTACCTGCTGGCGACCCGTGCTTCTTCGTGCCCAATACCCGCTGTGCCACTTCCAGAGGGTATCGTGCGCCCAGCTGCAAGGGGAGCCTCTCTCAGCAACTCGGCCTTGGTGAGTACCTGACAGGGCGTAAATTTTTGATTTCACTCCTCACTACCTATCACAGTTTTGAAGGCCATAAAATGCCCAGATAGCACAAAACCCCCCCAAATGCCCCAATTTTGGAAAGTAGACACCCCAAGCTATTTGCTGAGAGGCATGTTGAGTCCATGGAATCTTTTATATTTTGACACAAGTTGCAGGAAAGTGACAATTTTTTTTTGCACAAAGTTGTCACTAAATGATATATTGCTCACACAGGCCATGGGCATATGTGGAATTGCACCCCAAAATACATTTAGCTGCTTCTCCTGAGTATGGAGATACCACATGTGTGGGACTTTTTGGGAGCATAGCCGCATACGGAGCCCCAAAAACCAATCACCGCCTTCAGGATTTCTAAGGGCGTAAATTTTTGATTTCACTCTTCACTGCCTATCACAGTTTCGGAGGCAATGGAATGCCCAGGTGGCACAACCCCCCCCCCAAATGACCCCATTTTGGAAAGTAGACACCCCACGCTATTTGCTGAGAGGTATGGTGAGTATTTTGCAGCTCTCATTTGTTTTTGAAAATATAGATTGACAAGAAAAAAAAAATTTTTTTTTCTTTTTTCAATTTTCAAAACTTTGTGACAAAAAGTGAGGTCTGCAAAATACTCACTATACCTCTCAGCAAATAGCTTGGGGTGTCTACTTTCCAAAATAGGGTCATTTGGGGGGGGTTTGTGCCACCTGGGCATTCCATGGCCTCCGAAACTGTGATAGGCAGTGAAGAGTGAAATCAAAAATTTACGCCCTTAGAAAGCCTGAAGGCGGTGCTTGGTTTTCGGGGTCCCATACGCTGCTAGGCTCCCAAAAAGTCTCACACATGTGGTATCCCCGTACTCAGGAGAAGCAACAGAATGTTTTTTGGGGTGTAATTTCACATATTCCCATGGCATGTTTGAGCAATATATCATTTAGTGACAACTTTGTGCAAAAAAAAAAAAAAAATTGTCTTTTTCCCGCAACTTGTGTCACAATATAAAATATTCCATGGACTCGACATGCCTCTCAGCAAATAGCTTGGGGTGTCTACTTTCCATAATGGGGTCATTTGGGGGGGGGTTTGAACTGTCCTGGCATTTTGTGCACAACATTTTGAAGCTTATGTCACACATTACCCACTCTTCTAACCACTTGAAGACAAAGCCCTTTCTGACAGTTTTTGTTTACATGAAAAAATTATTTTTTTTTGCAAGAAAATTATATATTTTTTTTAAAGCAAATGCCCTACAGATTAAAATGGTGGGTGTTGAATTTTTCTTTTCACGCAGTATTTGCGCAGCGATTTTTCAAACGCATTTTTTTGGGAAAAAACACACTTTTTTAAATTTGAATGCACTAAAACACACTATATTGCCCAAATGTTTGATGAAATAAAAAAGATGATCTTAGGCCGAGTACATGGATACTAAACATTACATGCTTTAAAATTGCGCACAAACGTGTAGTGGCGACAAACTAAATACATTTTTAAAAGCCTTTACAGGTTACCACTTTAGATTTACAGAGGAGGTCTACTGCTAAATTACTGACCTTCATGGTGATATCTCACATGCATGGTGCAATTGCTGTTTACATTTGACGCCAGACCGACGCTTGCGTTCGCCTTAGCGCGAGAGCAGGGGGGGGGGGGGGGGGGCAGGGGTGCTTTCTTTTTTTTTTTCTATATTTATTTATTTTTTTGCTTTTTTATCTTATTTTAAAACTGTTCCTTTCATTTTTTTTTTTTTTATAATTTTTATTGTTATCTCAGGGAAAGTAAATATCCCCTATGATAGCAATAGGTAGTGACAGGTACTCTTTTTTGAAAAAATTGGGGTCTATTAGACTCTAGATCTCTCCTCTGCCCTCAAAGCATCTGACCACAACAAGATCGGTGTGATAAAATGCTTTCCCAATTTCCCAGTGGCGCTGTTTACATCCGGCGAAATTTAAGTCATGAAATGCTCGCAGCTTCCAGTTTCTTAGGCCATAGAGATGTTTGGAGTCACTCTAGTCTCTGATCAGCTCTATGGTCAGCTGGCTGAATCACCAGCTGCATTCTCAAGTTCCCTGTTGAGACAGGAGAGCCAGAGAAAAACACGGAAGACGGTGGAGGGGGGGCATTCCCTCCCACTGCTTGTAAAAGCAGTCTAGAGGCAGTCTAGAGGCTAATTAGCTGCTAGGATTGCTTTTACATGAAAGCCGACCGCTGGCTGAAAAGAATGATACCAAGATGATACCTAAACCTGCAGGCATCATTCTGGTATAACCACTCAAAGTCGTGAATGGCGTACCTGAAGACAAAAAAATGGTTAACAATAAAACACAGTAAGAGGTAAAGTATAAAAAAATTGCATGCCTGAAAAGCAAACATAATAAAACATAATAGCAATAAAACTTTGCAGAATAGAATACAGTAAAAAAGAGCAAAACAATGGAGAGAGAATAGAGAGAGAGAGAGAACAATAAAACGACAACTTTTTTTAAAGTTTTATATATTTTTTTGTGTATTTTTTTTTTTACACTTTTTTTTGTAACTGTAACTTTTGTAATTGTAACCGGTTCCAGGTTCGGGTCTCTCAAAATGCGATGGCATCTTAGGAGACCCTGTGAAAGTGTGCCTAGTCTGTGCAATGCTGTACGCTACGCTAATACTCAACCAGTGAATGGTAGCGTTCAAAACATTCACCAATGCAAAGACCAGGATTGTCAGGACAGGAGAGAAAATAATAGCGGGTGTCACGCCTATATCCGCGCTTGCTGCAGACACAACATCTTTTTGGGGGGGGTTCGTTGGGTAGGGGTACTCGGCAGGGGCGGATCCAGAGTCTAGTCTCGGGAGGGGCACTGCCAAAAAATACGTTTTTTTTGCGGACAATTCATCTGGGAAATGGCTGTTGGTGCTTTAATCATCCCGGCACCATGGTTGTTATGGTGTCAGGATGATTGAAGCAAATTATTTCTATTAATACATTGTAATATAAAATTAAATCATTCAACTCACCATAATGCAGAATCAGTGGGAACCCCGAGCGTGTCACTTGCCACCGTCGCCTGCCACATGTTGCGGATTGTCACTTGCTACATCAGCTGCCACTAGATGCGGATTGTCACTTGCCACACCTTGTAGATTGTCACTTGCCACGTCACCTGCCACTAGATGCAGATTGTCACTTGCCACGTCATATGCCACACATTGCGAATTGTCACTTGCCACGTCATCTGCCACTAGATGCGGATTGTCACTTGCCACGTCACCTGCCACTAGATGCGGATTGTCACTTGCCACGTAATCTGCCACTAGATGCGGATTGTCACTTGCCACGTCATCTGCCACCAGATGTGGATTGTCACGTGCCAGGTAAGGTGGTGTTTTGCTTGTCACTTGTTTCTTTGTCCCAGAGACAGGCAGCAGAGAGATAATGTAATCTACCTGCCCCCCACGCTACCTGCACAGTGAGGGCGGAAGTTACTGCAGAGATGTGGGAGCGGTGAGAGATGATGTCATCTCTCTGCTCCCCTGCCCGTCGGCTTGCTGATTGGCCCCCACACACACACCTTGCCTGCTCCGTCTCACCCACCCATCCACACACGGAGCCACCCGGCAGCCCGGCCAATCCGCTCTCTCATCCGCCTGCCTGCCCTCAAATGGAGCTGCCCGGCCCTCCCGCGGAGCCCCCCGCTGTCTTATCCGCCCGCGGAGCCGCCTGCTCTCGGAGCCGCCCGCGGAGCTCACCCGCCCGGCCTGCAACAGAATTATCGGGGGTGGCAATTGCCCCTTTGCCCCCCCCGGATCCACCCCTGGTACTCGGGAGGACATAAAGAAAATGCCTCTCATGCAGTCGACTGCATTTGGTTGGGGATGTGAATGGGGGAAGTACGGGTGCTGCAGAAGTGGTGGGTTCCCAATCATTAGGATTGGCGAATGCAGCAGGAAGGGCATTATGGGCACGATGGGCCTGTGTTTGTCTTCTTCTTGGTGGCAGCGAGACACTACTTGTGCTTGCCACCTCACCAGCTCGAACTGCACTTATGGGACTCGCCACATCACCAAGTGTTACTGCAGTGCTGGTTTGACTACGACCGGGGTGTACTAGGCCTCTGGTGCTTGCCAGTTCCCCAAAACGCAACCAAAAAAACTGTTAGTGATCGCAAGGATCAGGCCTGACTCTGCGAACGCTGCAGTTTTGTGTTTAGTGTTTTGTAAGTGACAGTGATCGATCGATACTGCACTTGGGTGGGCTGGGCTGAGCTGGGCCAGGAGGAGGGACAAAACACAGGTGCTAGCAGGTATCTGGGTTGATCCCGCTAACACTGCGTTTTTGGGAACCCTAAACTGCTGGGGACGCTAGTATAGATCTGATCGAATCAGATATTGATCCGTTCAGATACTATACCACTAAGGTAGGTGTACGGTGCATGCGTGGGTGTTAGCGGTACTGTCGCTAACCTGACGCTGCTTGGGGCTGATGCTTGCCAGTTCACCAAAACGCTACAAAAAAAAACTGTTAGCAATCGCAGGGATCAGGCCTGACTCTGCGAACGCTGCAGTTATGTGTTTAGTGTTTTGTAAGTGACAGTGATCGATCGATACTGCACTTGGGTAGGTTGGGTTGGGCCGGGCGGAGGGGCAAAATGCAGGTGCTAGAGCAGGTATCTGGGCTGATCCCGCTAACACTGCGTTTTTGGGAACCCTAAACTGCTGGGGACGCTAGTATCGATCTGATCGGATCAGATATTTATCCGTTCAGATACTATACAACTAAGGGAGGTGTACGGTGCGTGCGTGGGTGTTAGCGGTACTGGCGCTAACCTGACGCTGCTTGGGGCTGGTGCTTGCCAGTTCACCAAAACGCTACAAAAAAAACTGTCAGCGATCGCAGGGATCAGGCCTGACTCTGCGAACACTGCAGTTATGCGTTTAGTGTTTTTTAAGTGACAGTGATCGATCGATATTGCACTTGGGTGGGCTGGGCTGGGCTGGGCCGGGCGGAGGGGCAAAATGCAGGTGCTAGCAGGTATCTGGGCTGATCCCGCTAACAATGCGTTTTTGGAACCCTAAACTGCTGGGGACGCTACTATAGATCTGATCGAATCAGATATTGATCCGTTCAGATACTATACCACTAAGGGAGGTGTACGGTGCATGCGTGGGTGTTAGCGGTACTGTCGCTAACCTGACGCTGCTTGGGGCTGATGCTTGCCAGTTCACCAAAACGCTACAAAAAAAAAACTGTTAGCGATCGCAGGGATCAGGCCTGACTCTGCGAACGCTGCAGTTATGTGTTTAGTGTTTTGTAAGTGACAGTGATCGATCGATACTGCACTTGGGTAGGCTGGGTTGGGCCGGGCGGAGGGGCAAAATGCAGGTGCTAGCAGGTATCTGGGCTGATCCCGCTAACAATGCGTTTTTTTGGAACCCTAAACTGCTGGGGACGCTACTATAGATCTGATCGGATCAGATATTGATCCGTTCAGATACTATACCACTAAGGGAGGCGTATGCTGCGTGCGTGGGTGTAAGCGGTACTGGCGCTAACCCGACGCTGCCTGGGGCGATGCATATCACCGCCGGGCGATCAAGGGGCTAAGCCTCTATTAGGTAATAAACGGCGGGTGCCCTGACACTATAAAAAATAAACTAACCAGCATCACCCGTAACAGTTGATCACGGTGAAAGGGTTAACTAGGGGGCAACCAAGGGGTTAAAACCTTTTAGGTAGTATACGGGGGTCCCTGACGCTATAAAACGCTGACGGCGAACCTATATATTTACCTCCCTAACTAGCGTCACCAGTGACACTCAGCGATCAGAAAAATGATCGCTTAGTGACACTGGCGACGGGGGGTGATCAAGGGGTTAAAACTTTATTGGGGGGGGTTAGGGGGGTACCCTAGACCTAAAGGGGGCTAATACTAACTGCCCTACCACACTAACTGTCACAAACTGACACCAATGCAATAATCAGAAAAAAAACTGCTTGGGGGGTGATTAGGGGGTGATCGGGGGGTGATCGGGGGTGTAATGTGTGCCTGGCATGTTCTACTGTGTGTGTGTGTTATGCACCCACTCGGATGTCTTCTCTCCTCGGCACCGGAACAGAAAATACCGAGCCGAGGAGAGATGATTTCATTGGCCGGGAGCAATCGGGAGGGGGTGGCCACGAATGGATGGCCTCCCCCTCACCTCCGATCACCGGGGGAGAAATGTCGACCACCTCGGGCACCGGGGGGGGGGTCCGCGGGAGGCAGATCACGTACAGGTACGTGCCATTCTGCCGACGTATATCGTCGTGAGGCAGTCAGTAACTGGATAAAGCATTGGAAAACCTACTCAAGTGTTTGGTGCTTATATTGTCCAGAGGTAAACTCAACGGAACCCTAGACCCGGTGCCAGTGAAACAGAGATATCGAGAGTGAAGGTAATAAGCCCGCTTAAACCAGCAGCTCCACCAAGAGTTATTGCTACACATATATATATATATATATATATATATATATATATATATATATATATATATACTCTGAAGGGAGTAACGTGAGCCTAGAGAGAGGGGGTGCCCAAAAAGGACAAGAAATTGGCAGTCATGTTTCCCCAGCTGCAGCATACTGCCAAGTTTGCTCCAGTGATGAGGAGGGAGGGGATGATGAGGTCACTGACTGTACTTGGGTGCCTGAGAGAAGAGAGGAGGAGGCACAACTCCAATGAGGCAGGATGTCCTCTAGGGGGCAGTTTAAGGGCAGCCACCCTATTGCATCACACCACAGAGCTCCGCAGGTGCAGGGCGCTGCTGACTCCCCGACTTTTAAAAGTTCCTTGGTGTGGGGCTTTTTCAACACGTGTGCAGCAGATCGCACTGTTGCTGTTTGCAAGCTATGTCTGAAGCGCATCAAGCGTGGCCAGAACAGCAGCCGCTTGGGCACCACATGCTTGACCTGCCATGCAGTCTGTTGGCAACAGCACTTGAAAGACCCACATCAAAGAAAAAGACGGACTTCTCCTTGCTCCTCATCTGTGATCTCCAACCCTACTATACCTCCAGTCCTCTCAAAAACCTGCACTGAGACGAATGAAGGTATAGCAATAGGTGTCCCAAGTACTTGCAGCCAATCTGCTAGCAGTACACCACCATCTGATATTAGCAGGCAAATTTCCCTACCCCAGTTGCTGAACCGTAAAAAGAAATTCAGTCCCAGCCATCCACATGGTCAGCATCTAAATGCTATCTTGGCCAAATTGCTAGCACTGCAACTTCTGCCTTTTCAGCTGGTAGACTCTGCCCCCTTTCGTGAATTTGTGGAATGTGCTGTACCTTAGTGGCAGGTTAAAAAACGCCATTTCTTTTCACGGAAGACCATTCTGGCTCTCTACTAGCATGTGGAAGGCAATATTTTGGCCTCATTGGACAGGGCGATCAGCAGTAAGGTGCATATTACCGCTGACTCATGGTCCAGCAGGCATGGGCAGGGACGTTACCTTTCCTTCACAGCGCACTGGGTAACTCTGCTGGCAGCTGGGAAGGATGCAGGACAGGGTTTGGTGTTGTTGGAGCTTGTTCCGCCACTACATCCTAAATTTGGTGGTGCAGTGGTTCTTGAGCAGGTACCCAGGCTTACAGGATCTCCTGAGGCAGGCCAGAAAAGTCTGTGGTCATTTCTGCCAGTCATACAATGTCAGTGCTCAGCTGGCTGACATTCAAAGCTAATGCAACCTGCCCACCAACCGCCTCCTTTATGACATACCCACCAGGTGGAACTCAACGTTAACAATGCTGCAGCGGCTGCACACACAGCTAAGGACCATCAATGAGCACCTGTGCGAGTATGGCACCAGGCCAGGGTCAGGGGAGCTTGGCTTCTTTTTGCTATGCCAGTGGCTACTAATCAAGGATGCATGCACTGTCCTGTCACCATTGGAGGAGGCCACAAGGATGATGAGCAGTGACAATGCATGCATCGGTGACACTGTTACTCTAGTCTTCCTGTTGGAGCACACGCTTCGTGCAATCATGGACAGGGCACTTGAGGCAGAACAGCGGAAGGAAGAGGAGGACTTCCTTACCTCTCAAGGCCCCCTTTATCCAGATAGCATTCCTGTGGGCCCGCCAAACACACAGGAAGAAGAGGAGGAGGAGGATTGTGTCAGCATGGATGTAGAGGATAACACTCAGCAGCAGTTTTCAAGGGATGGTTTTCAGTCCCCAGAAACCCAAGGAGTTGTACGTGGCTGGGAGGAGGTAGTTACAGATCATGTCATCCTTAGTGACCCAGAGGACTCAGAATTGAATACCTCTGCAAACTTATGCTGCATGGCCTCCCTGATTCTGCAAAGCCTGCGAAAGGACCCTAGGATTTGTGGTATCAAGGAGAGGGAACATTACTGGCTGGCAACCCTTCTCGATCCACGTTACAAGGGTAAGGTTGCAGAACTCATCCTGCCTTTGCAGAGAGAGCAGAGGATAAAACATCTTCAGGAGGCCTTGAAGAAAGATTTGTGCAATGCATTTCCAGACCCTGGGAGGTTACAATTTCCTGGTGCTGGACAACATGTTGCTGAGGCTTTGTTCAGTCAGAGGAAGAGCGGTGAAAAAGGTGGCCGGCTGACCAATGCCTTTAAACAATTTTTCAGTCCTCAGCGTCAAGGTCTGATTGGTTCAAGCAACCATCACCAGCATCTGCATTACATGGTGCAAAAATATCTAGGGGCAAAACAGAGCATCCACTGGGTTACTGGGTCTTGAGGATGGACCACTGGCCAGAATTAGCTCAATATGCAAATGAGCTACTGGCCTGTCCTGCATTCAGAGTGCTTTCTGAACTCATCCCTAATCTCTGACCTATTAATGCGGTAGTAAACCACAGCCTTTTTTTGTAAGACAATGGCATACAAGCACAATATGAAATGCTTACCTTACAAGGAAGCCCTCCAGTGGTGCACTGTCACCGCTGAGAGGGCTTCCATCTTCACCTGGTCTTCCTTCCGGGTTCACATCTTCCTGTCTGACTGGCCAAGCCATGATGACGTCTCTCCTACGCATGTACTTGGGAGTCATGGTCGCGGCACAGGGCTCTAAAGGGACGGTACAGGTATGCCATCCCGTTCAATCACTTTTGCCGGTGACGTCACCAGCAGCATGCAGTGTGAATATCTCCAATACAGTGCAAGTTTAGGAGATATTCACTGTACCTACAGGTAAGCCTTACTCTTCTGAGCATTTCAGCTGTACCATAAGATATTATATTTCTGTAATCAGATATCCTGCTAGTTTGGTTTATTCACAACACAGTAAGTCAGCCAGGTGATTAGGTAGTCTTTTTATCTTGCTTAGATGCTAAATTTAAATATTTACACCCAGGATGTATTTTTTAACTGCTTGCCGACCAGCCACCGCAGTTTTACTGAGGCAGAATGGCATGGCTGGGCGAAACGACATTATGTTACGTCGCTTCACCCTTTGGCCACTAGGGGCGCGCGTGCCCGCGGCGTGTGCCCGACCCAATGCAAGTGCCCGGCGGGCGCGATGACCGCCGGGCTACATCGATCACTCATGACAGAGCGAGAACCGAGATCTGTGTGTGTGTCAACACACAGATCCCGGTTCTTTCAGGGGAGGAGATAGATCGTTCATACTATGTATGAACACCCATCTCTCTCTCCTCCTAGACAGTCCCATCCCCCCACAGTTAGAAACACACATAGGGAACACAGTTAACCCCTTGATCACCCCCTAGTGTTAACCCCTTCCCTGCAAGTGACATTTACACAGCAATCAGTGCATTTTTAAAGCACTGATCGCTGTATAATTGTCGATGGTTTCAAAATGTGTCAAAAGTGTCCGATGTGTCCGCCATAATGTCGCAGTCCTGATAAAAATCGCAGATCATCCCTACTACTAGTAAAAAAAAAATAATAATAAAAATGCCATAAATCTATCCCCTATTTTGTAGACGCTATAACTTTTGTGCAAACCAATCAATATACGCTTATTGCGATTTTTTTTTTTTTACCAAAAATATGTAGAAGAATACATATTGGTCTAAACTGCGGAAAAAATGTGGGTTTTTTTTTTTAATAAAAAATGTGGGATATTTATTATAGCAAAACGTAAAAGATATTGTGTTTTTTTCAAAATTGTCGCTCTTCTTTTGTTTACAGTGCAAAAAATAAAAACCACAGAGGCGATCAAATACCACCAAAAGAAAGCTCTATTTTGTTTGGGTACAGTGTCGCACTACCACGCAATTGTCAGTTAAAGCGACAGTGCCATATCACAAAAAATGGCCTGGTCATTGAGCAGCCAAATCTTCCGGGGCTGACATCTTCCACTGGAGTTACTTCCGGGTTCGTGGCTCCGGCGCTGTGATTGGCCGGAGCCGCGATGAAGTCACTCCCGCACATGCCCGTGGGAGCCGCCGGTCATGGCAGAAACGGCAGAGTCCTGAGGAAACGGCATCAGCGAGCCATTTCTTCAGTGCGCATACACTAATGACAGCGGCAGCAGCACATATAGAGAATATCTCCTAACCTGTTGAGTCGGACATTTTGTAGATAGGCAACTCCTATCTTCATATTGATTAGTGGTTCCAAATTAATAACTACTGCAGTAGGGAACAGACACAAAAGATATGCTCAGCATCTTTCCAAATAACGGTTCTGCTTTATTATGACGCAATTGAAAGTTTTTACACACATGATTACTTAGGTATCACATTAATTTTACAATTGTACGTTTATGGTAACAAGGGGCTTTAAATAGGCAGACTAATTCTAATCAGGACTCGAAAGAATGTAAACATGTACTGAAAACATTATTAGTGCCGTGTGCACAGTGAGGGCAGTGTGCATTACATACAAAATAAAATAAAATTATATACATAACTTACAAATTTTCATTACAGTCTCCTCTCTTTTGCTATCACCTTTAACCTGGAACCTCCACACGCTTAGGTGGAGGTTAGGGATGAGCCGAACACCCCCTACCGGTTCGGTTCGCACCAGAACCTGCGAACGGACTGAAAATTTGCACGAACGTTAGAACCCCATTGAAGTCTATGGTACTTGAACGTTCGAAATCAAAAGTGCTAATTTTAAATGCTAATTTGCATGGTATTGTCCTAAAAAGGGTTTGGGGACCTGGGTCCTGCCCCAGGGGACATGTATCAATGCAAAAAAAAGTTTTAAAAACGGAGCAGTGATTTTAATGATGCTTAAAGTGAAAAAAAAAAAAAAGTGAAATATTCCTTTATATAGCGTACCTGGGGGGTGTCTATAGTATGCCTGTAAAGTGGCGCTCGTTTCCCATGCTTAGAACAGTCCCTGCACAAAATGACATTTTTAAAGGAATAAAAGTCATTTAAAACTGCTTACGGCTTTAATGTAGTGTCCGGTCCCGGTAATATGGATGAAAATCAGTGAGACAAACGGCATGGTTCCCCCCCCCCCCAGTCCATTACCAGGCCCTTTGGGTCTTGTATCGTTATTAAGGGGAACCCCGCACCCAAATTTAAAAAATGAAAGGCGTGGGGCCCCAGGCCCTCTGAACAGCAGTATACAGGTGGTGCAAACAAGACAGGGACTGTAGGTTTGTTGTTAAGTAGAATCTGTTTGTAATTTTGAACTGGTACATTTTTAAAGTGTAGCTCCTGCCAAAAAATCTATTTTTAAGCTTTTTGGAAAACATAGGGAAGGGTTATCACCCCTGTGACATTTGTTTTGCTGTCTGTGCACCAGAAATTGGGGCCTTAGGTGTTGGTGTTGCTACAACAATGTAAGCCCTCACAGTTACTCTTGGTGGGCGCAGGAACAGGCTCTGCTGTGAAATATTAGATCAAGAATTGTAATTACATGCACCTGTTGAAAAGGGGCATAAAAATTGGGCCTTTGGTGTTGGTGGTGGTGGTGCTGGTGCCACAACACTGTAAGTCCTCACAGTTACTTTTGGTGGGTGCAGAAACGGGCCCTGCTGTGAAATATTAGATCACGAATTGTAATTACATGCACCTATTGAAAAAGGGGCATACAAATTGGTCCTTTGGTGGTGGTGGTGGTGTTGCCACAACACTATAAATCCTCACAGTTACTCTTGGTGGGAGCTGGAACGGGCCCTGCTGTGAAATATTAGATCAAGAATTGTAATTACATGTCCCTGTTGAACATGGGCAGAAATATTGGGCCTTAGGCACTGGTGCCATAACACTGCAACCCCTCACAGATACTCTATTTGGAGCGCAGAAATGAGCCCTCCTGTAAAATATTGCATAAAAAGTTGTAATTACACGCCCCTGTTAAACAGGGGCTGAAAAATTGGGCCTTAGGCACTGGTGCCACAACACTGCAACCGCTCACAAATACTCTAGTTGAGTGTAGCAACGAACCCTCCTTGCAAAATATTGCATCAAAAATTGTAATTACACGCCCCTGTTAAACAGGGGCTGAAAAATTGGGCCTTAGCCACTGGTGGCGGTGCCCAGAACCAAAAATATTCTTTCAAGCTATCAGAGTGATCATTGAGGAGGAAGAGGATAGTCACTTAGCATAACAGAATAGTCACTCAGCATCAGCATAGGCAGTCTTGAAGGGATCTGACATTTCAAAAAAAATTATTCGGTTACATCAGCATCAGGTGCTTGGTAGCTGGTGGTGATCCAAGACTGATTCATTGTTATGAAGATCAGTCGATCAACCGAGTCAGTGGACAGGCGCATCCTGTGACAAAAACCTCCAGCAGCACTGAATGTGCGTTCCGAAAAAACGCTGGATGCAGGACAGGCCAATAGCTCAATTGCACACTGTGCAAGCTCTGGCCAATGATCCATCCTCAAGACTAGGGATGAGCCCAACACCCCCTGTTCGGTTAGCACCAGAACTTGCGAACAGGCAAAAAATTAGTTTGAACACGCGAACACCGTTAAAGTCTATGGGACACGAACATGAATAATCAAAAGTGCTCATAAAGGCTTATATGCAAGTTATTGTCATAAAAAGTGTTTGGGGACCTGGGTCCTTCCCCAGGGGACATGGATCAATGCAAAAAAAGTTTTAAAAACGGCCGTTTTTTAGGGAGCAGTGATTTTAATAATGCTTAAAGTGAAACACTAAAAGTGTAATATCCCTTTAAATTTTGTACCTGGGGGGTGTCTATAGTATGCCTGTAAAGGGGCGCATGTTTCCCGTGTTTAGAACAGTCTGACAGCAAAATGACATTTCAAAGGAAAAAAAGTCATTTAAAACTACTCGTGGCTATTAATGAATTGCCGGTCCGACAATACACATAAAAGTTCATTGATAAAAACAGCATGGGAATTCCCCACAGGGGAACCCTGAACCAAAATTACAAAAAAAAATTACGTTGGGGGTCCTCCTAAATTCCATACCAGGCCCTTCAGGTCTGGTATGGATATTAAGGGCAACCCCGCGCCAAAATCTTTTTAAAAAACGGCGTGGGGTCCCCCCAAACATCCATACCAGACCCTTATTCGAGCACGCAACCGGGCAGGCTGCAGGAAAAGAGGGGGGATGAGAGAGCGCCCCCCCTCCTGAACCGTACCAGGCCACATGCCCTCAACATAGCCCCCCAAAACACCTTGTCCCCATGTTGATGGGGACAAGGGCCTCATCCCCAGAACCCTTGCCCGGTGGTTGTGGGGGTCTGCAGACGGGGGGCTTATCGGAATCTGGAAGTCCCCTTTAACAAGGAGACCCCCAGATCCCGGCCCTCCCCCCTGTGTGAAATGGTAAGGGGGTACGAAAGTACCCTTACCCTTTCACAAAAAACCTTTCAAAAGTGTTAAAAATGACAAGAGACAGTTTTTGACAATTCCTTTATTTAAATGCTTCTTCTTTCTTCTATCTTCTTTCTTCTATCTTCTTTCTTCTATCTTCCTTCGGTTTCTTCCTCCATCTTCTGGTTCTTCTGGTTCTTCTGGTTCTTCCTCCGGTGTTCTCGTCTGGCATCTCCTCCGTGGCGTCTTCTTATCTTCTTCTCCTTGGGCCGCTCCGCATCTATGATGGCATGGAGGGAGGCTCCCGCTGTGTGACGCTTCTCTCTTCATCTTTTTCTTCATCTTTTTCTCCTCATCTTCTTCTCTTCATCTTCTTGTCTTCATCTTCTTTTCAGGCCGCTCCGCATCCATGATGGCATGGAGGGAGGCTCCCGCTGTGTGACACTTCTCCTCTTCTGACGGTTCTTAAATAACAGGGGGCGGGGCCACCTGGTGACCCCGCCCCCTCTGACACACGGGGACTTGACGGGGACTTCCCTTTGGCATTCCCCGTGACATCAGAGGGGGCGGGGTCACCCATTACATAACCCCGCCCCTTCTGACATCACGGGGAATGCCATCATGGATGTGGAGCGGCCCGAGGAGAAGAAGATAAGAAGATGCCGCGGAGGAGATGCCGGACGAGAACACCTGAAGGGTCTGGTATGGATTTTACGGGGGGACCCCACACTATTTTTTTTTTTTTAAATTTTGGCCGGGGTTCCCCTTAATATCCATACCAGACCTGAAGGGCTTTAGGGGAATTTAGGGGGACCCCCACATCATTTTTTTTTTAAATTTTGGTTCGGGGTTCGGGGTTCCCCTGTGGGGAATTCCCATGCTATTTTTATCAAAGAACTTTTATGTGTATTGTCGGACCGGTAATTCATTAATAGCCGCGAATTGTTTTAAATGACTTTTTTTCCTTTCAAATGTCATTTTGCTGTCAGACTGTTCTAAACACGGGAAACATGCGCCCCTTTACAGGCATACTATAGACACCCCCCAGGTACAAAATTTAAAGGGATATTACACTTTTATTGTTTCACTTTAAGCATTATTAAAATCACTGCTCCCGAAAAAACGGCCGTTTTTAAAACTTTTTTTTTCATTGATCCATGTCCCCTTGCAGGACCCAGGTCCCCAAACACTTTTTATGACAATACCAGGCTTTGCAGGATCAGGGAGGCCATACAGCGTAGGTTTGCTGAGGCATTCGAGCCGGAGTTCTCTGGGTCACTAAGGACGACATGATCCGCAGCCACCTCCTCCCAGCCACGTACAAGTCCATGGGTTTCTTGGAACTGTAAATGATCCCTTAAAGACTGCTGCTGATGCTGAGTGCCAGGCTCCACCTCCATGCTGACACAATCCTCCTCTTCCCCCTCCTCCTCTTCCTGTGTGATCGGCGGGCATGCAGGAACACTGTCTGGATAAAGGGGGCCTTGAGAGCTAAGGAAGTCCTCCTCTTCCTGCCTCTGTTCTGCCTCAAGTGCCCTGTCCATTATTCCATGCAGCGTGTGCTCCAACAGGTGGACAAGGGGGACAGTGTCACTGATGCATGCACTGTCACTGCTCACCATCCCCGTGGCCTCCTCAAATGATGACCGGACAGTGCATGCATCCCTTATCATGGCCCACTGGCGTGGGGAAAAAAAACAACCTCCCATGACCCATTCCTGGTGTCATAGTCACACAGGTACTCATTGATGGCCCTCTGCTGCATGTGCAGCCGCTGCAGCATGGCCAACGTTGAGTTCCACCTGGTGGGCATGTCACAGATTAGGCGGTTCTTGGGCAGGTTAAATTCATTTTAGAGGTCAGCCAGCCAAGCACTGGCATTATATGACCTGCAGAAATGCACACAGACTTTCCTGGCCTGCCTCAGGACATCCTGTAAGCCTGGGTACCTGCCCAAGAACCGCTGCACCACCAAGTTAGGACGTGAGCCAAACAGGGCACATGAGTCAGTTGTCCCTGTCAGAGGGCAGAGAGGAGGTTTGTCCCATTGTCGCAAACCACCATACCTGCCTTAAGCTGGCGTGGCATCAACCATCTCTGAACCTGCCCCTGCAGAGCTGACAGAATCTCTGCCCCAGTGTGGCTCCTGTCCCCTAAACACACCAGCTCAAGCACAGCATGGCATCTTTTGGCCTGCGTGCTTGCGTAGCCCCTTGAACGCCTACGGAGCACCGCAGGTTCCGAAGTAAAATCAGCACAGGAAGAGGCCATGGAGGAAGAAGGAGAGGAGGGGGTGGAGGAGAGAGGTGTGGCAGAATCACCACTAGTAGTATTTTGGAGGCGTGGTGGCAGAACAACCTCCATCACTACTGCACCCTGTCCTGCATCCTTCCTAGCTGCCAGAAGAGTCACCCAGTGCGCAGTGAAAGATAGGTAACTTCCCTGTCCATGCCTGCTAAACCATGAGTCAGCGGTAATATGCACCTTAGCGCTGACCGCCCTGTCCAGCAAGGCCAAGACAATGCCTTCCACATGCCAGTAGAGAGCCGGAATCGCCTTCCGTGAGAAAAAGTGGCGTTTGGGAACCTGCCACTGAAGAACCGCACATTCCACAAACTCACGGAAGGGGGCAGAGTCTATCAGCTGAACAGGCAGCAGTTGAATTGCTAGCAATTTTAGCCAAGCTAGCATTGAACCGCTGGGCATATGGATGGCTGGGAGCGAACTTCTTTCGGCGGTGCAGCAGCTGGGGCAGGGAAATTTGCCTGGTACAATCTGACGTCGGTGTACCGATAGCAGATTGCCCCCAAGTACTTGGCTGTGACACACCTAATTCTACACCTTCATTCCTCTCAGTGCAGGTCTCAGAGAGGACTGAAGGTATAGTGGGGTTGGAGATCCCAGCTGATGAGGAGCAAGGAGAGGTCCTCTTTGTTCTTTGGTGTGCCAACGAACTGCATGGCAGGTCAACATATGTCTGGTCAAGCATGTGGTGCCCAAGTGGGAGATGTTTTGGCCACGAGAGATACGCTTGAGAAATATGTTGCAAATAGCAGCAGTGGGATCTGATGCACTCGTCTCAAAAAAGGCCCACACCAAAGAACTTTTGGAATAATGCGCAGAGACAGAAGCGCCCTGCATATGCGGAGCTCTGCGATGTGATGCAGTCAGTGTGCTGCCCTTAAGCTGGCCCCTGGAGGGCATCCTGCCACGTTGGTAATGTGCCTCCTCCTCCTCCTCTCTCCTATCAGGCACCCACGTGGAGTCAGTGACCTCATCATCCCCTCCCTCCTCATCACTGGAGCAAAGCTGGCAGTATGCTGCAGCTGGGGGAACATGACTGCCAGATTGCTGTCCTTGTTGAGCACCCCCTCTCTCTGGGCTAACATTACTGCCTTCCTCTAGCTGGGTACCATCATTGGAGCCTTCAAAACGCTGGGCATCCTCCTGGAGCATGTACCCAACACTGTGGTCAAACAGTTCGGGGGACTCCTCAGGAGGACATGGTGGGGCTAGGGAAGGAGTGACTGATGCCATTGAGCCGAGAAAAGAGGCCGTGTTGGCAGCTGCTTTGCCAGACAAAGTACCCTGAGCCTGGGTGAGAGAGGATGAGGAGGATGAGTCATGCACTCTACCAAGTCTTCTGCATGTTGCGGCTCAACACGGCCAGCTGCCAAAAAAAGGACAAGCGTATCCCACGGCCACGTGCTGATGAGGATGCACCGTCTCCACGACCAGCACTGTTGCCTCTAGACACAGAGCCTGCTTGCCCTAATTTATTAGCTTGTGACTGTCTGCCTGTCCCTGTTGGCCTTCCAGACATACTAATGGCCTGCAGTGAGATGTAGCTGCACAAAGCTGGGATGTATATATATACTGATACTGCAGCTAGCAGAATCAACTGCCTGCCTGTAGTATTATTAGTATGAGAACACCACTAATTTTCTTCAGGTAGCTTTAGGTGCAGACTATGCAGAGGACACAGTGCACTAACTGTAAATACTGTAGCTGCCTGCCTGTGGTATTAATAGGAGCAGAACAACAGCAATTATCTCCAGGTAGCTTTAGGGGCACACTGTGCAGAGGACACACTACACTAACTGTAAATACCGTAGCTGCCTGCCTGTGGTATTAGTAGGATCAGAAGAACACCGCTAATTGTCTTCAGGTAGCTTTAGGTGCAGACTGTGCAGAGGACACAGTGCACCAACTGTAAATACTGTAGCTGCCTGACTGTGGTATTAATAGGAGCAGAAAAACAGCAATTGTCTCCAGGTAGCTTTAGGTGCACACTGTGCAGAGGATGCACTACACTAACTGTAAATACTGTAGCTGCCTGCCTGTGGTATTAATAGGATCAGAAGAACACCACTAATTTTCTTCAGGTAGCTTTAGGTGCAGACTGTGCAGAGGACACAGTGCACTAACTGTAAATACTGTAGCTGCCTGCCTGTGGTATTAATAGGATCAGAAGAACACCACTAATTTTCTTCAGGTAGATTTAGGTGCACACTGTGCAGAGGACGCACTACACTAACTTGTAAATACTACAGCTGCCTGTGGTACTGTACTAATAGGATCAGAAGAACACCACTAATTTTCTTCAGGTAGCTTTAGGTGCACACCGTGCAGAGGACGCACTACACTAACTTGTAAATACTGTAGCTGCCTGCGGTACTGTACTAATAGGATCAGAAGAACACTAATTTTCTTCAGGTAGCTTTACGTGCACACTGTGCAGAGGTCACAGTACACTAACTGTAAATACTGTAGCTAATATGACTAATAGGATCAGAAAAACACCAGCAATTTTCTTCAGGTAGCTGTAAATACTGTAAAAACACCTGCCTGCCTGTCAGTAGTAGGAAGAGAATAACAGGAACGGATCTAGCTAAACTGAATACAGTGTATATATATATATATATATATATATATATACACAATACACTGTAAGTGCAGCTAACTGACTCTCCTGCCTACTCTATCTAACTTAAATCAAATTACACTGTCTCTTTGTCTATCTCTCTCTCTCAGCGCCGCAACAAACTACACAGGACCGCTGTGCAGGCGGCCTTATATAGTGTGGGGCGTGTACTAAACCCCCTGAGCCGTATGGCTCTCTGTATAGACGGCGCTGTGTTTGGCCAAGCATGCGGGTCATAGTGCATGCCTGGCCAATCATCAGCCAGCAATGCACTGCGATGCCGCAGTGAATTATGGGCCATGACGCGCCACTCGAATTTGGCATGGACGGCCCATATCGTTTGGAATTTGGCGAACGACCGAACAGTCAATGTTCGAGTCGAACATGCGTTCGATTCGAACACGAAGCTCATCCCTAGTGGAGATAGTCCTGGCCAAAGAGGCAAAAACCCCATTCTGCATAAAATAATAGCTGAGCAGTTTTTTCATTACAAAATTACTTTTCATTGTGAAAAACAAATGATTGATAAGACATATGTACAGAGTACTGGCTGTACACTGCTGTGGCCAGAATGGCCTTCTAGCTGAATTGCTGGCATAGGTGCAGACTGTGCAGAGGACACAGTGCACTAACTGTAAATACTGTAGCTGCCTGACTGTGGTATTAATAGGAGCAGAAAAACAGCAATTGTCTCCAGGTAGCTTTAGGTGCACACTGTGCAGAGGATGCACTACACTAACTGTAAATACTGTAGCTGCCTGCCTGTGGTATTAATAGGATCAGAAGAACACCACTAATTTTCTTCAGGTAGCTTTAGGTGCAGACTGTGCAGAGGACACAGTGCACTAACTGTAAATACTGTAGCTGCCTGCCTGTGGTATTAATAGGATCAGAAGAACACCACTAATTTTTTAAGGTGCACACCGTGCAGAGGACGCACTACACTAACTTGTAAATACTGTAGCTGCCTGCGGTACTGTACTAATAGGATCAGAAGAACACTAATTTTCTTCAGGTAGCTTTACGTGCACACTGTGCAGAGGACACAGTACACTAACTGTAAATACTGTAGCTAATATGACTAATAGGATCAGAAAAACACCAGCAATTTTCTTCAGGTAGCTGTAAATACTGTAAAAACACCTGCCTGCCTGTCAGTAGTAGGAAGAGAATAACAGGAACAGATCTAGCTAAACTGAATACAGTGTATATATATATATATATATATATATATATATATATATACACAATACACTGTAAGTGCAGCTAACTGACTCTCCTGCCTACTCTATCTAACTTAAATCAAATTACACTGTCTCTTCGTCTATCTCTCTCTCTCAGCGCCGGAACAAACTACACAGGACCGCTGTGCAGGCGGCCTTATATAGTGTGGGGCATGTAATAAACCCCCTGAGCCGTACGGCTCTCTGTACAGACGGCGCTGTGTTTGGCCAAGCATGCGGGTCATAGTGCATGCTTGGCCAATCATCAGCCAGCAATGCACTGCGATGCCGCAGTGAATTATGGGCCATGACGCGCCACTCGATGGCCAGAATGGCCTTCTAGCTGAATTGCTGGCATGATGACTTATAAGCATATGTAAACACAGACAATTCTGCATAAAATGGAAGACGTACAAAAGACAAATATGACTTCAACATGGCTGAACTACTTTTCAAATCACATTACATATGTATATATATATCCCTTACAATTAAAGTAATTGAATCAAATAGCACCCTAGACTGTGATTGCAAGAGGGAAACAAATCAGACACAGAGATTTCTTTACTTTAGTCATTTTTGCAGTGTCTGGTGTGGATCCAGGTGACTTTCTTTCAAGTTTTGCACAACTTGTACATAAAATAGATACTGTATCTGTATCCAAACATTTCCTTATATATATATATGTCTCTTAACAATCCACAAGTCACCTGGCTTTAGTTTTAGATCCTTCCAAACTTTTAGGATCTGGAATTGGGGAGAAACACATAAATGAGTTTGTTAAAAACCTTAAAAGATCAGCAACGTTCTCTGATCCAAATGGAGGACTTCAGCTGCTGAGACAAAATATAAGCAAGTGAGTAACACACTCCCAAACAAAATCTCATAGGGAGAGAGTCCAACATTCTCCTAGGGGCTTGATAATGTATAAGAAAACATTCAGGCAAAAGTTTTCTAGTTTCTTACTCTACTTTGTCCGCTACATTGTAGACAGTAGTGAGTGTAAAAATAAAACCTCAAAACTTCTAGTAAGGACTCTCCTATAAAAATTATTTCCTCTGTTACTCTCTGTAGATTCTGCACTCTGCACTTACAAACTACTTTTGATAACACTTTTTACTGTTGCCTTTACAGTAGCATTTGCCACTGGACATCCAGAAAACATGTCCATACAGACAAAATGCATACTCGTAAGATCCTGACTTGGGCATCTGGATATATCTTTTTGTAATCTCTGGAAGGGGTGTTCAGCTTTTGGTAACACCTTTGGTAACAGGTAAAAAAAGAAGTGGTGTGTTATAAAAACAACTGTGGAGAACCCTGGCTCTATCCCATGCTCATTTACTAAGGCAGCCATTAATGCTTGTGATTGGTGACACGGTCCATGTGTCAAGCTGGAGGGAAAAGAGTGGCTGGCAGACATAAATGATCACCTTTTCCAAAGTCCTGTTTCATAAGAAGTTGCCCCTTGTGGACCACTTGTTCTTCTCGTTCTGGGGTCCTTAAAGTTGAATTATTAATCCCAGCTATACCGGGACAGAACTAGGGTGGAATCTGTGAGTTGCACAGACCCAGCAAGTGTCCAGATCTGTAAATGCAGCATCCTCAGTCGCCTTGTCTACTTCCATGTGTGAGTTTTATTGTTAGTATGGCTACCTCAGCAAGAAGCTGGAAAGCTGAAAACAGCCAATCAAGTTAACTTGGCATGCTTGATTGGTTTATCTGTCGAAGTAAAAACAAACGTCTGGCCCTTCAAATGGAACCAAAAGCTCTCTATATCTCAACTATCTATATAAATATACACTCTTAGCTCATAGGCTTTGCTAAAACATGGAACTCTGCTTCTTGAGCTGGGGGGAAAGAATCCAATTACTCTGAATACAGAGTATCCTTCTGGGTGAGAAACTGCATACTCAGTATAAAACCGGGAAAACTCTACAAAAAATTAAATATCTGGGTCTTCAGGGAGTGTGTCCTGCACTGGCCTCACAGCAGCTGATTCCTACGTCATCAATTTAACACATGTGGTTTTTCCTTTGTCTCCAGCCTCTTCCAATAGAGGCAATAAGGTGGCTGGATTCAAATGTACACATTTTTCATTGTTAGATTTGTACATAAACAAACAAAACAAATTCATATTTTGAACCTTTAAACATTTAGTTAGCTGTATATTTGCTGCGCAGAATGTCGGACCATTAACAATTAAATATTTGACCAAAATAATGTCTGCAACTTTTTCTAATAGCACCTTTGCATAAAGCTACAGCTCTGATATATCAGGATGAACCCTCCATTACTGGGCTCAGCTTGCACAAATATACTACAATGGCTTGTTTTCTATCATGCTGTTTGTGTAAGAACTCCAGTTTCATGTTTCAAAAAGACAACTTTTTCCTGGCAATATTATAATAAATGATAACAATACCCTGCGGTCATGCAGAGATGTCCATAAATCCGAAATATTCTTCTACTTATACCACTGCACTTTCAAGGAAAAGGGGCACATCATTTCACAATACACACATTCTGCTTTGGATTTCAAAAATAAAAATAAATAAAAACAAAAGGACCAATAATCTGTATGATGGATCAGAAAGCGCTCGGCCATATCAAAAACTATAAAACAACTGGCTGCAGGTGGCATCTATCCTAACAGGGTGTGTGGACTGGATGTGATGGGTCTGTTATAGTTAAATTTTATTTATTATCACTCTCACATCATGGACCGCACATCAAGTTATTATCAGCCCTTAAGATTTCATTTTTGTAGAAATCCCATCCATCTTGACTTTGTTAAATATTATGGCAGCTGTATTCCAAATAACAACCTCATCTTAATCTAAACTAATCCCATTCATTACAAATTTCCCCATTAACCTGGATTTCATTTCCAACCAAAGGTTGTCTAAACCAGTTTCAATATATCTATATTATTAATAAAATTGTTAAACTTATATTAGAAATTAATACTCAAATGATATTTTATATTTTTTCACACCCTAATTCTAATATATATCCAGAGATAAATTTCTTTAAAGGGGGACATATTACTCAATTTTACTCAATTTCCCTTTTAACACTTTTAATATTTCCTTGCTTAACTTCTGCTTTCCTTGACTTTACTAGTTGTAGTGCCTGACCCCAAATTCATCCCACAACTTAACATGAAAATGTCCCTTTCTGTCTAGTGTTATTTGTCACCCTTGATCCATCCTACTCACATAGATAGCTGTTTCTCTAGCTGTTTACTCTGCATGATTCTTAGTCCCTGTGGACTTTAGTAACCCAGTTACCCATTGTGGATCCCTGTCTACTTTAACCATTAATCTAGGGGCTCAGTATATGAGGAACCGCACCTTTGTTTTATATATAGCGCTCCTCTTGTGCTGGGCATTTTTGAGGGTCTCTTACCCTTCATTCCCTTACTTAATTTAATGCCCATAATGACTGGCCAGTCTTCTCTAGGTGTGCCTATACCCTCTTGCCTCTAAACTTCTTTATCTAGCAGATGTACTACAAATATCTGTGAACAGCACTATTCTTCCCTTTCTTATCTATAACACTCCAATGGACAGTAGACAGTGACAACATAACATATAACCACCAATCAGTACAGTTCGATTAGGGGAGTAAAATAGGTACCCTTTGTCCCGAAATTGCCTTACCGATCAAGGAAGCCTGTTAACTCAAATGTAAGCAAAAGGCTTACTTCAGCAAGCTGATTATCAGAAATTCGTCTCAAGCTCCTCGTTTCGGATATTCAGGGTCACCTGTAAAGCCCCTCCTGGCTGGCTCGCCACCTGAGTCGGACATTTTGTAGATAGGCAACTACTCTCCTCATATTGATTAGTGGTTCCAAATTAATAACTACTGCAGTAGGGAACAGACACAAAATCACTGTTCTGCTTTATTAAGATGCAATTGAATGTTTTTATACACATGATTACGTAGGTATCACATCGATATTACAATTGTACGTTTATGGTAACAAGAGGCGTTACATAGGCAGACTAATTCTATTCAGAACTCGAAAGAATGTAAACATGTACTGAAGACATTATTAGTGCCGTGTGCACAGTGAGGGCAGTGTGCAATACATACAAAATAGAATACAATTATATACAGAACTTACAAATTTCCATTACACTGTGCAAGTTTAGGAGATATTCATGGTACCTACAGGTGAGCCTTTTTGGTATAGGCTTACCTGTAGGTAAAAGTGGTGTAACAGAGTTTACAACCACTTTAAAGGCCAATAGACTATAATTCTATTTTAACATATATTACAGTGGCAGAACTACCAGGGTCACAACAGTTGCACTTGCGACCGGGCCCTGGCATTCCGCCACTGTCAGGGGGGCCCAGAGGGGTTGCTAGTCGCATGGCTCTGAGCTGAGAGCATCTCTCCTCATACAGCTCAGAGCCGGTGTTCTATCAAATACTCCCTCCCCCCTCTCTTGCACGGGATGAGAGAGGAGACAGCCGACCTGCTCATTCTCCCCCTGACTCTCCTGTGTGTGCTTTGCGGGAAGTGTGAACTCATCAGCTTCACACTTGGCTTCCTGCAGAGCACACACAGGAGGAGAGCGGTGGGGGGGAGAATGAGCAGGCTGTCTCCTCTCTCATCCCGTGTGAGAGAGGACAGAGGGGGGATGGAGGACAGGAGTCAGTATTTGATAGAACACCGGCTCTGAGCTGTATGAGAGAGACGCTCTCAGCTCAGAGCTGTGCTGAGGAAACAGGCGGCATACATGAGATAGGTGGGATTGATGAGCACTGATAGGAGGCACTAATGGGCACTGATAGGTGGGATTGATGAGCGCTGTATAATAGTAATAATGCCGCCTACCAGTGCAGCTTATCAGTGCTCATCAATGCCGCCTATCAGTGCCTCCTCATCAGTGGCCATCAGTGCTGCCTATCAGTGCTTAATGCTCATCATTGCTGCCTATCATTGCTCATCAATGCAGCCTATCAGTGCCACCTATCATTGCCGCCTACCACTGCAGCTTATTAGTGCTGTCTATCAGTGCTGCCTATCAGTGTTCATCAATGCCGCTTATCAGTGCCTCCTCATCAGTGCTGCCTAGCAGTGCTCAATGCCCATCAGTGCCGCCTATCTGCGGCATTGGAGGTGGAGGAGAGAAGAGCGGGCGGGTCACGGCTGCGGCATTGGAGGTAGAGGATAGAAGAGCGGGTGGGTCGAGGCTGCGGTGAGCGGCATTGGAGGTGGAGGAGAGAAGAGCGGGCGGGTCGCGGCTGTGGCATTGGAGGTGGAGGAGAGAGGAGCGGGCGGGTCGCAGCTGCGGCATTGGAGGTGGAGGAGAGAAGAGCGGGAGGGTTGTGGCTGCGGCATTGGAGGTGGAGGAGAGAAGAGCGGGCGGGTCACGGCTGCGACGAGCGGCATTGGAGGTGGAGGAGGCACGAGCGGGCGGGTCGCGGCTGCGACATTGGAGGTGGAGGAGAGAAGAGCGGATGGGACGTGGCTGCAGCATTGGAGGTGGAGGAGAGACGAGTGGGTGGAGCGCGGCTGCCGTGAGCGGCATTGGAGGTGGAGGAGAGACGAGCAGGCGGACGAGCAGAGATGACATCATCTCTCTCCCCCGCCCATCACCACTCTTCCGCCCTCACAGCCGGCCACTTCAACGTGGGAGCGATGTGTGGTGGGGAGAAGAGAGATGACATCATCTCTCACTGCCCACCACACATCAACGCTCTTCCGCCCTCACAGCCCAGGCTTTTTAAATGTCGGGGTGTGACGGGGAGCAGAGAGATTACATCATCTCTCACTGCCTGCCCCGCATCTCCACTCTCCTGCCCTCACTAAATGGGCCAGTGTTGCCAGCCTGCCAACAATGCAGCGACAATGCACATTTGGTGGCACTGGCTGGCATGGCAAGTCACAATCTGCTAATGGTGGCAAGTGATGTGGCAAGTGACAATCTGCTAGCCCCAGATCTTTGGCAGACCTAGCAATGCCCTTGGTGCCACCTATCAGTGCCCATCAATGCCACCTATCAGTGCTCATCAATCCCACCTATCGGTGGCCACCAGTGCTCATTCAACCCACCTATCAGTGCCCACCAGCGCTCATATTAGTGCCCATTGGTGCTCATCAGTCCCCCCTATCGGTGCCCATTAGTGCCTCCTATCAGTGCTCATAAATCCCACCTATCAGCGGGATGTCCTCAGCCCACCACATCACAGTCTTCAGCAACTCCTCTTCAGTGTCATCAGCACACACATTCCTCAGCTCCTATTCAACTTTTCATACTAGTGTCCTTACTCCCTGTGATTGGTTGCCAGGACCGCCCATCATACTAGCAGCCAATCATCTGTTAGTTAACCTGGGGCAGCTCAGCCCTCCATCCAGAACTGTCCCGCCTTCCACTCTCGGCTCCATGAGGGTTACAGAGCGATGGCAGGGAGAAGAAAATGCTGCTAAATGGCAATAAAGTGGTGGTCCGAATGGTAATGTCACGTGATCCGAATTTGGCCCGCGGTCTACCATTTATTGATGCCCTCTTTATGTTTCTTCAATATTAAGTTGGCCCACCCTTTGCAGCTATAACAGCTTCAATTCTTCTGGGAAGGCTGCCCATAAGTTTTAGGAGTGTGTCTATGGGAATGTTTGACTATTCTTTCAGAAGCGCATTTGCAAGGTTAGGCACTGATGTTGGCGAGAAGGCCTGGTTCGCATTCTCTACTCTAATTCATCCCAAAGGTGTTCTATCAGGTTGAGGTCAGGAATCTGTGCAGGCCAGTCAAGTTCCTCCACACCAACCTCCCTCATCCATATCTTTATGGACCTTATATTGTCTCAAGGTACCCCATTCACGCATTCAAGGTGAAAGAAGGAATCCTTCCTGGAGCATTATTGTATTCGGACAGCTGGACTTCCGCTTTGAGGAAGAGGGTATGTCCCTTGAAACGCGTCAGCCTTCCAGACCTGTGCAGCTCCATCTTGTGATGTGATGAGAAGATATGCAAGAGTTATGGCGTTCTTTTCTTGGATGTGTTTAATGTACATTCGTTGGTTTGTGAGTAAGTGTACTCTTTATTTTACTTTTAGGCAGGCGTCCCAATAATTTGACAATATAGTGACAGTATATAGCATGGGCAAATCCCCATTATGCCCCAGGACCTTGGCTCTTCGCTTGGTCAGACATCCTTCCCCACTTGTGCTAATATGAGCTGGACATACACATAACTAAAATTTTTGTTTTTGTACCTGTAATTATACAATCTGGGTATATAATAACATCAGGTTTTGGTTTTTCCATCAACTGTAATGTGGCTGTGTTAAACGCATTGTACACTGTAGGTCAGCAGGGCTGTCAGCCCAGGGAAGATGGTCACGTCTGAAAACCATAAAACTATCCAAAGGTATTAGATGACTATCTTCTCCTGGGTAGAATTATTGTACATTGTAGGTCAGCAGGGGTGTCAGCCCAGGGAAGATGGTCACGTCTGAAAACCATAAAACTACCCAAGGGCATTAGATGACTATCTTCTCCAGCCTTTTTTTAGATGAATCAAGCATCAGTCTTTAAGCCTGTCAAGTTCCTACAAACAATAATGGTCATTAGTCATCAGGGAAAATAATGATTGGACTGGGTGGAAAATTTCATTGGCTCATTGCTGTTTTCACCCTGATAATCGGTGCCAGGAGGTATCTGTGCATGACTTCCTCTGACCTCCCTGCCACATAGATTAAATATAAATGCATATTTAAATATGGGTGCTTGGGATGGGCAAATTCTGCCTATACATCTGCCCACCCTTTAGCATCTATGGGCCCTTTTATTTCCTATTCCTTTGCTCTTATTTACTAATTTACCAGTCACTACTAAAGAGTAAAAACTACACAAAGCATAACAGTAAAAAGTATGTATACTTAAAATAAATGCCATTATCTTTGTTTCTCGGGTTAAATCTGGTGCTGTTTATTTGCAGTTTGATAAATAACTGCGTAATAGTTTCTGAAACATTATCTGGGCTGTAACCAGCACAGCTCAATAAAAAATATTGGCAGCACAGCAAGTGTTAATAGTGTGTATAAAATTGATTGAGATTTTAGTAATTCCGTATAATCACAGTCTACCAGCAGGTTGCTGCTCCAGCAGGAGGGTTGAGAATTATTTTCTCTAGTTTGCAATATAGAACTTAAATTAAGCCTCAGAAGTCAGAGGAGTTCTGTCGCATGTTTAATGCGGTGCTAAATTCTCAGCAGCACATCCCCAGTATTAAAGCCATTGCCAGCAATTAGGTTCATTAACTATCACAATACTTTATTTATTACTTGCTCTGCCATATGGTTCTGCAGCTAAAGAACGACACCCATTCTAACACAGACCATTTGGCATCATAAAAATTGTTAACAAATAATATTAAAGTCTCAAGGGCAAAAGGTTTCACAGCTCTTCTCGAGTCGTCAGAAATGGAGAATTAAAAGAGGGGGGAAAAAAATCAGCAATTTATTGAGGTTGGTGTGATTTTCTGTTCGGCAGAGTCTGTGAATGTGTACTAATTTATCATGGTTTCAGGGAATTTGTGTTAATATAGCTTTAAATACATCTGTCGTACTTTCCCACCTGCTTTCCACTAAGTTGTTTTTTCCTTTGTTAAGTTAGTGTGAAACATACATTCTTGCAGAAATAAACATGTTCATTATCTTGTAAATGTATATGAATGTGGCCAGTATAAAGCTGTGTCTTTGTAATGATGACTAACTAATTAACTCATTTTAAAGTCTTTAATGTCCTATTCTAACGTTTCTCGTAAAAGCTCCACAGGATACTTATTTGCTCTTTTTACCTCTTCTTATTCTTATAATTTTTTTTTTTTTATACATGACTTTATTATCCATTAGTACAATGAAGGAGAAGGCCTTATTGACCCAAAGTTAAGATAAGGTAATAATACATACAACATTAGCGCACCGGAGCAATGGAGCAACCACTGATGCTGTACAAAAATGGTGATCACTTTGAACCCATCAAAAAATTATTGACGGACAGAACGCCTCAGCACTAAGAATTAGTGTCAGCCCACCTTTGCCACATATTATTGTTCTTCTTATCTTGTCCTTTTCAAATTATTTGCTAGGTTATATTTTTTTTTTAATAATTGAAATGCCTTGGATTCTTACCTGAATCTGTTATCACCTGGCAGGCCAGGTCCAGGGCTGTCTTTCATTTGGACAGCATTGTGGGAGGGTCCACCTTTGAGTGCCTAAGCTATTCCCTAATGATATAGGTGCTTGCCATTGATTGAGCCCTCACAGAGTCCTGAAGATTGAAAAAGTGTTCACAGGGTCCATCGGAGGGACTCCACAGAGCCCTGAAGACTTCAAACAGTGGCATCGTGACATCTTGAATCAAATAGTGGCAAATGACCAGCCGGTGGAACTAGACTTCAGTGGCTGATTACTGCCATGTAGGGTAATGTGAGGGTAGACTCAGACAAGTTTAAAATTTAGTTAGCAGCGTTTAATTTTTATTTTGTAAATGGGTTGGATAGATTGAGAGATGGTTTATTTCTTGCCAGGAGATGGACTTTAATAGAAACCTGCAGTTACTGACTTCCTTTCCTTCTGAAAATGCTGGCCCTCTGACTGTCATGGTAATTCAATAGCTTTAGTTCTAAGCAGATCAAATGCTATGCCTTGCTTCAGACTTTCCCGATCAGCATGGTTGTTCCAAGTCAGTTTCTGAAGGCAGCGGCAGCCAGGAAACTTATATTTTCAAAAGGAGTTCAACAATGGTATACTTCTGTAATTTTTTTTTCAGTAAGGGTTTTATTTAAAGGACCAAGCTAAGTGATAGAAAATGTGAGCCAATATATTTAGTAACTTCTTAAACTCTTTGTCTCCCCTGTACAAAGAGCAATAGGGGAGATTAGGGATGAGCCAAACCCCCCCCCCCCCCAGTTCGGTTCGCACCAGAACCTGCGAATGGACCGAAAATTTGCACGAACGTTAGAACCCCATTGACGTCTATGGGACTTGAACGTTCGAAATCAAAAGTGCTCATTTTAAAGGCTAATTTGCGTGGTATTGTCCTAAAAAGGGTTTGGGGACCCGGGTCCTGCCCCAGGGGACATGTATCAATGCAAAAAAAACTTTTAAAAACATCAGTTTTTTCGAGAGCAGTGATTTTAATGATGCTTAAAGTAAAAAAAAAAAAAGTGAAATATTCCTCTAAATATCGTACCTGGGGGGTGTCTATAGTATGCCTGTAAAGTGGCGCGTGTTTCCCGTGCTTAGAACAGTCCCTGCACAAAATGTAATTTTTAAAGGAAAAAAAGTCATTTAAAACTGCTTGCGGCTTTAATGTAATGTCGGGTCCTGGCAATATGGATGAAAATCAGTGAGACAAACAGCATGGGTACCCCCCAGTCCATTACCAGGCCCTTTGGGTCTTGTATGGATATTAAGGGGAACCCCGCACCTAAATTAAAAAAAGGAAAGGCGTGGGGCCACCAGGCCCTATATACTCTGAACAGCAGTATACAGGCGGTGCAAACAAGACAGGGACTGTAGGTTTGTTGTTAAGTAGAATCTGTTTGTAATTTTGAACTGGTACATTTTTAACGTGTTTAGCTCCAGCCAAAAAATCTATTTTAAGCTTTTTGGAAAACATAGGGAAGGGTTATCACCCCTGTGACATTTGTTTTGCTGCCTGTGCTCCTCTTCAGAAGATTTCACCTCATTTTTTTGTCCCAATGACAAATGTTTTTTGAAAATTTGGGTTTTTTTGTGAAACAAGGATTGGTGATAAAGCATCAGTGGAAAGGAGAAACGTTTTTTCCATATTAACTCTTACAGGAGAGAATTTCCCTTCCTAGGGGTAGATTTCATCTCACTTCCTGTTGGCCCCTTCCTTTTGCAAATAGGAGTCGTTTGTAAGTTGGATGTGTGAAAGTAGGGGCCTGCCCTATATACTCAGCAGAAATTTGGGCCTTAGGTGTTGTTGTGGCCACAACACTGTAAGCCCTCACAGGGCCCTGCTGTGAGATATTAGATCAAGAATTGTAATTACATGCCCCTGTTGAACAGGGGCAGAAAAATTGGGCCTTTGGTGGTGGTGGTGCTAGTGCCACAACACTGTAAGTCCTCACTCGCTCTTGGTGGGTGCAGAAACGGGCCCTGCTGTGAAATATTAGATCAAGAATTGTAATTACATGCCCCTGCATCACAACACTGCAACCCCTCACAGATACTCTAGTTGGAACGCAGGAATGAGCCCTGCTGCAAAGTATTGCATCAAAATTGTAATTACACGCCCCTGTTAAACAGGTGCTGAAAAATTGGGCCTTAGGCACTGGTGCACTGCACTGCAACCCCTCACAGATACTCTAGTTGGAACGCAGAAACGAGCCCTGCTGCAAAGTATTGCATCAAAAATTGGAATTACACGCCCCTGTTAAACAGGGGCTGAAAAATTGGGCCTTAGGCACTTGTGCTGGTGCCACAACACTGCAACCCCTCACAGATACTCTAGTTGGAACGCAGAAACGAGCCCTGCTGTAAAGTATTGCATCAAAAATTGTAATTACACGCCCCTGTTAAACAGGGGCTGAAAAATTGGGCCTTAGGCACTGGTGCTGGTGCCACAACACTGCAACCTCTCACAGATACTCTAGTTGGAACGCAGAAACGAGCCCTGCTGCAAAGTATTGCATCAAAAATTGTAATTACACGCCCCTGTTAAATAGGGGCTGAAAAAATGGGCCTTAGGCACTGGTGGTGGCGCTCAGAACCAAAATTGTTCTTACAAGCTATCAGCGTGATCATTAAGGAGGAAGAGGATAATTGCTCAGGATAGTCACTCAGCATAGGCAGTCTTTGAAGGGATCTGAGATTTCAAAAAAAATTATTCGGTTACATCAGCATCAGGTGCTTGGTAGCTGGTGGTGATCCAAGACTGATTCATTTTTATGAAGTCAGTCAATCGACCAAGTCGGTGGACAGACGCACCCTGTGATCGGTTACAAAACCTCCAGCAGCACTGAATGTGCGTTCCGAAAGAACGCTGGATGCAGGACAGGCCAGTAGCTCAATTGCATACTGTGCAAGCTCTGGCCAGTGATCCATCCTCAAGACCCAGTAACCCAGAGGATTTTCGGTGGGAAAGGTGTCCAAGTCAGATCTTGCCCCTAGGTATTGCTGCACCATGTAAAACAGACGCTGGCGATGGTTACTGGAACCGATCATACCTTGGGGCTGCGGACCAAAAAATTGTCTGAACGCATCGGTCAGACGGCCACCTTCTCCACCGCTCCTTATTTGACTGAACGAAGCCTCAGTAACACGTTGTCCAGAAACAGGAGTTTGTAACCTCCCAGTCTCTGGGAACGCATTGCACAGACCTTTTTGCAAGGCCTCCCGAAGATGTTTCATCCTCTGCTCCCTCTGCGATGGCAAGATAAGGTCCGCAACCTTGCCCTTGCAACGTGGATCAAGGAGGGTTACCATCCAGTATTGGTCCTTCTCCTTGATACCACGAATATGAGGATCTTTACGCAGGCTTTGCAGGATCAGGGAGGCCATGCAGCGTAGGTTTGCTGAGGCATTCGGTCCGGAGTCCTCTGGGTCACTAAGGGCGACATGGTCCGCAGCCACCTCCTCCCAGCCACGTACAAGTCCATGTGTTTCTTGGGACTGATCCCTTAAAGACTGCTGCCGATGCTGAGTGCCAGGCTCCACCTTCATACTGACACAATCCTCCTCCTCCTCCTCCTCTTCCTCGTCCTCTTTCTGTGTGATCGGTGGGCACGCAGGAACACTGTCTGGATAAAGGGGGCCTTGAGAGCTAAGGAAGTCCTCCTCTTCCTGCCTCTGTTCTGCCTCAAGTGCCCTGTCCATTATTCCACGCAGCGTGTGCTCCAACAGGTAGACAAGGGGGACAGTGTCACGGATGCATGCACTGTCACTGCTCACCATCCTCGTGGCCTCCTCAAATGGTGACAGGACAGTGCATGCATCCCTGATCATGACCCACTGGCGTGGGGAAAAAAAACCAAGCTCCCCTGACCCTGTCCTGGTGCCATAGTTGCACAGGTATTCATTGATGGCCCTCTGCTGCGTGTGCAGCCGCTGCAGCATGGCCAACGTTGAGTTCCACCTGGTGGACATGTCACAGATTAGGTGGTTCTTGGGCAGGTTAAACTCCTTTTGGAGGTCTGCCAGCCAAGCACTGGCATTATATGACTGGCGGAAATGCACACAGACTTTCCTGGCCTGCCTCAGGACATCCTGTAAGCCCAGGTACATGCCCAAGAACCGCTGCACCACCAAGTTAAGGACGTGAGCCAAACAGGGCACATGGGTCATTTTTCTCTGTCGGAGGGCAGAGAGGAGGTTGGTGCCATTGTCGCAAACCACCATTCCTGCCTTAAGTTGGCGTGGCGTCAACCACCTCTGAACCTGCCCCTGCAGAGTTGACAGAACCTCTGCCCCAGTGTGGCTCCTGTCCCCCAAGCACACCAGCTCAAGCACCGCATGGCATCTTTTGGCCTGCATACTTGCGTAGCCCCTTGAACGGTTACAGAGCACCGCTGGTTCCGAGGACAAAGCACAGGAAGAGGCCATGGAGGAAGAAGAAGAGGAGGGGGTGGAGGGGAGAGGTGTGTCACAATCATTAGTAGTGACATTTTGGAGGCGTGGTGGCGGAACAACCTCCAACACTACTGCACCTTGTCCTGCATCCTTCCCAGCTGCCAGCAGAGTCACCCAATGCACAGTGAAACTTAGGTAACATCCCTGTTCATGCCTGCTGGACCATGAGTCAGCGGTAATATGCACCTTACCGCTGACCGCCCTGTCCAGCGCGGCCAAGACATTGCCTTCCACATGCCGGTAGAGAGCCAAAATCGCCTTCCATGAGAATAAGTGGCGTTTGGGTACCTGCCACTCAGGAACCACACATTTCACAAACTCACGGAAGGGAACAGAGTCTACCAACTGAAAAGGCAGCAGTTGAAGTGCTAGCAATTTTGCCAAGCTAGCATTCAACCGCTGGGCATGTGGATGGCTGGGAGGGAACTTCTTTCGGCGGTGCAGCAGCTGGGGCAGGGAAATTTGCCTGGTAAATCTGACGTCGGTGTACCGAAAGCAGATTGCCCACAAGTACTTGGCTGTGACACACCTAATTCTACACCTTCATTCCTCTCAGTGCAGGTCGCAGAGAAGACTGAAGGTATAGTGGGGTTGGAGATCTCAGCTGATGAGGAGCAAGGAGAGGTCCTCTTTGTTCTTTGGTGTGGGTCTTTTAAATACGCTTGCCAACGAACTGCATGGCAGGTCAACATATGTCTGGTCAAGCATGTGGTGCCCAAGCGGGAGATGTTTTGGCCACGCGAGATACGCTTGAGACATATGTTGCAAATAGCAGAGGTGCCATCTGATGCACTTGTCTCAAAAAAGGCCCACACCAAAGAAATTTTTGAATAACGCGCAGAGACTGCAGCGCCCTGCACATGCGGAGCTTTGGGGTGTGATGCAGTCAGTGTGCTGCCCTTAGGCTAGCCCCTGGAGGGCACCCTGCCTCGTTGGTGATGTGCTGCCTCCTCCTCCTCTCTCCTATCAGGCACCCACGTTGAGTCAGTGACCTCATCATCCCCTCCCTCCTCATCACTGAAATCTGGCAGTATGCTGCAGCTGGGGGAGCTTGACTGCCAGATTGCTGTCCTTCTTGGGCACCCCCTCTGTCCGTGCTCACGTTACTGCCTTCATCTAGCTCAGTATCATCATCAGAGCCTTCCAAACGCTGGGCATCCTCCTGGAGCATGTACCCAACACTGTGGTCAAACAGTTCGAGGGACTCCTCAGGAGGACATGGTGAGGCTAGGGAAGGAGTCACTGATGACATTGAGCCGAGGGAAGAGGCCGCTGCTTTGCCAGACAAAGTACCCTGAGCATGGGTGAGAGAGGATGAGGAGGAAGAGGACGGCTTGGTCATCCACTCGACCACATCTCAACTTGGCCAGCTGCTGAAAAAAAGGCCAAGCGTGTCCCACAGCCACGTGCTGATGAGGATGCACCGTCTCCACGACCAGCACTGTTGCCTCACAGAGCCTGCTTGCCCTCTTTTATTGGCTTGTGACTGTCTGCCTCTCCTTGTTGGCCTTCCAGACATACTAATGGCCTAGCTTTAGCTGAACACTGTGCAGAGCTTGCAAAAAACTAACTTGTAGCTTATTTAGCTGCCTGCGGTAGTGATAGGATAAGGAAAACACCACCAACCTTCTACAGGTAGCTTTAGCTGAACACTGTGCAGAGCTCGCACTACACTAACTTGTAGCTTTAGCTGAACACTGTGCAGAGGTCGCACTACACTAACTTGTAGTTTTAGCTGAACACTGTGAGCAGGACGCTGTCAGGGAAATGGCCGTGTTGTGGGCAATTCCGCCAGTAACCGTCATGGTGGCAGGCGAGTCTAGTGAGCACGCCCTGATCTTGTAGGCACACCCCTCTGGCCTATTTAAACCTGCCACTGACACTTGCAGTTTGCTGGATTATCAAACAGCTCCTGTGTTCCTGTGCCTTGTAAACTCTGAAGACCTCTGCTTGACCTCTGCCCGGCTTGACCAGTGTTCCTGTTTATCTCCTCGCTCTGACCCCGGCTTGGCTGACTACTCTCCGATCTTCTGCCCTCTGTGTATGACCCGGCTTGTTCCTGTACTTCTCTCGGACTGTCTTTTGGTATCTGATCCCTGGCCTGGCTGCGGACCCTGTTCCTGGTTTACCCTGCTGTTACCGTTCAAGACTTCTCTCCGCACGGCTGCCACAACGCACTCTAGCTACTTACAGCCAACCAGCCAGCTTGCAGCATTCCTGGCAACCCGTGCACCTCTGTGCATCGCATTCCCTGTACCCAAATCCAGGGACGTGCTGCACTCAGCCGCAAGGGGCGCCCTCTCAGCAACCCGGCCTCACACTACAGACTTGACAGTATAATCCAGCCATGACTGAGGCCGGCGGAGGTGCGTCCCCATTAGAGACTTTGTGCCAACAAGCCATCACTCTGACCCAAGCAGTTCAGAAATTACAGGAAGGTTATCTGCAACTAACGGATAAGTTGCAACACCTGTCAGAGTCACCTGCTCATGAACAAACCTCTGCGGCTCCCTTGATGATGTTCCCGCCTCCAGAACCCCGTGTTCCCATTCCGGAGCGATTCTTCGGAGACCGTAAAAAGTTCAGATCATTCAAGACTGCCTGTCTATTGTACCTAGCCCTGCAACCCCGGACTTTTGCTTTAGAGACTGTTAAAGTCGGGTTCCTCATCTCTTTGCTGTCCGATGAACCTCAGGCCTGGGCCCATAACTTATGGGAACAAAAGAGTCCAGTCATTTGCACGGTGGATGCATTCCTGGCAGCTATGGCACAGCTTTACGAAGATCCCCACCGTACTGCCACCGCTGAAGCCGCTCTGCACTCTCTGCAGCAGGGTGGGCGACCAGTAGAGGACTATACCCTGGACTTCCGGCGGTGGTCCGCAGACACAGCCTGGAATGAGGCAGCTTTACTACACCAGTTCCGTCTAGGACTCTCCGAATCCCTCAAGGACGAGTTGGCCAGGATCGAGATTCCCACTACACTTGAGGGTCTCATCCAATTATCCATCCAACTGGATCGACGTTTGCGGGAGAGACAGTCCGAACGATCACGAACCTGCAGACCCGCCAGTACACCCACCTTTGGATCAGTTCCCAAGCAGATTGGCCTGTTACGTTCCGCACTAACTCCTGATGAAAGACGTCGTCGTATCCTAGCCAATCTTTGCCTCTATTGTGGAGGAAATGGACATTTTCTGTGCAACTGTCCCAGGAAGTTCAAGAAGCCACCTACCTACTCTCCAGCATATTTCCAGGTTTCTGGGACTTCCCCCTCACAACTCGTTCTTCCCATTTCACTGCAGTTGGGAGAAGAAGAGGTCCGGCTCCAGGCTATAATCGACTCTGGAGCATGCAGTTGCTTCATGGACTTGAACCTGGCAAGGAACCTTAGGTTGCCCCTCCTCCACAAGAAACGGGGTCTGGAAGTCCGTTTAGCAGATGGCACCCTACCTAACTCTGGCCTTGTTACTCAAGAGACTTCTCCTCTCCTTATTACCTCCCCCGATGGCCATCGGGAATTCATACGTTTTGACGTTTTGAGTTCACCTATGTCTCCAATTATCTTGGGTATCCCTTGGCTCCAAGCCCATAACCCCCAGATCGATTGGATTAAGAAGGAAGTCCTGTTCACTTCCCCCTATTGCCAACAACATTGCCTCATCCCTGAATCCAGAGATACCACCAGTTGTCTGACAGTCCAGTCGGTATCCTCCACCAACCAGGATGTACCCCAGGCATACCATGAATTCCTGGACGTTTTTGATAAGAAAAAGGCAGAGGTTCTACCACCACATCGGCCATATGATTGTCCTATCGAGCTGCTTCCAGGGGCCGAAGTTCCATTTGGACGTATATTCCCCCTCTCTGAAGTGGAATTGGGGACACTACGACAGTACATAGATGAAAATTTGGCAAAGGGCTTCATTCGTCCATCTTCTTCTCCTGCCGGTGCCGGCATTTTCTTTGTCGAAAAAAAAGATAAGACTCTAAGACCATGTGTGGACTATAGGGAATTAAATAAAATCACCATAAAGAACCGATATCCACTCCCACTGGTCCCCGAACTCTTCCAGAGACTTCGTTCAGCTCAAGTGTTCACCAAACTCGACCTCCGTGGTGCCTACAACCTCGTTCGCATCCGTGAGGGCGATGAGTGGAAGACGGCATTCAGAACGAGGTTTGGGCACTTTGAGTATTTGGTGATGCCGTTTGGGCTCTGTAATGCCCCGGCTACTTTCCAGCACTTCATAAACAACATCTTCCGGGAATATCTTGACTACTTCGTCATCATCTATCTGGATGACATCCTTATCTTTTCAACCACCTTGGAGCTCCATCGGACTCACGTAAAGACAGTATTACTCACACTAAGAAAACACGGACTTTACGCGAAAGCAGAAAAGTGTGACTTTGAAAAGAAATCCATACAATTCCTAGGGCTCATCATCTCTACCGGTGGTGTAGCTATGGATCCACAGAAAGTGCAGGCAATCCTAGACTGGCCAACTCCGTCAGACAAGAAGGGTGTACAAAGGTTTGTAGGGTTTGCAAACTTCTATAGAAGGTTTATAAGGAACTTTTCTTCCATCATCTCGCCCATAACCCAAGTAACCCGCCTACATGTTCGCTTCCTGTGGTCCTCCGAAGCCCAATCTGCCTTTGAGAAACTGAAGTCTTTGTTTACTTCTGCACCAATTCTTCGACACCCCGATCCTGCCCTGCCCTATATTTTAGAGGTCGATGCCTCAGAGGTAGCTACAGGAGCAGTACTTTCACAGCGCCTGGGACCCAAGTCGCTGCTGCACCCTGTGGCCTTCTCCTCCCGGAAAATGAGCCAACCCGAGAGGAATTACGACGTAGGTGATCGTGAGCTTCTGGCCATTAAGACAGCCTTAGAAGAGTGGAGATACCTTCTTGAGGGAGCCACGCACCCAATAATGATATTCACCGATCACAGAAACCTCGAGTACCTCCGCACTGCCAAACGCCTGAGACCCCGTCAAGCTCGCTGGGCTCTGTTCTTTTCACGATTCAACTTTCACATCACCTACCGCCCTGGCTCCAAGAACGGCAAGGCCGATGCTTTATCCCGAATGTTTCCTGATACCCCAGAAGAAACAACATCCAGTACAATCTTGTCTCCACAGAACTTCCTTTTGATTCAACCTGATCTAAGGTCTTCTCTTGAACAGGCCTCCCGCCAATGCCAGGAACCAGAGACTTCCTCTTTAAGAAGCCAGGGGGGGTATCTCTGGTATCAGGACAAGATCTTTGTCCCACAACAAGCAAGAATCCAGGTCTTACAAACTTTACATGATCATCAACTTGCTGGCCACTTCGGTGTACGGAAAACTATAGATCTTGTTCAGCGATCCTTTTGGTGGCCTACCTTGAAAATTGATTGCAAAAAGTATGTAAGCTCCTGCACTACCTGCCAGCGAAACAAGGGGTCCAACATTAAGTCTTGGGGTCTGCTACGTCCTTTGCCGGTACCAGAACAACCATGGAGGAATATATCTATGGACTTCATAGTAGAGCTGCCACCCTCTGAAAGATTCACAACGATTCTAGTTGTTGTAGACCGTCTGTCCAAGATGTCACACTTCGTGCCTATGATAGGTACTCCTTCAGCTGCAGACACAGCAAAGGCCTTCATAAGGGAGATAGTCAGACTTCACGGCCTTCCTGACAGCATTGTGTCTGATAGAGGGGTCCAATTTACTTCCCGATTTTGGAAAGAGCTCTGCAAAGTTTTGTCTATTGACGTTTGCCTATCCTCTGCCTATCATCCCCAGAGCAACGGTCAGACTGAAAGGACTAATCAGACCTTAGAACAATATTTACGCTGTTTTTGCTCCACTTCCCAGGATGACTGGTACTTGATACTCCCCTGTGCGGAATTCGCATACAATAACTCAGTACACTCAACCACCGATCAATCACCGTTTTGGGCCAACTATGGGTTCCATCCTTCATTTCTACCTAATGTCATTCCAGAGACCTCAGTTCCAGCAGTTCAAGACAGGATAAAATCCATTCAGACTAACTTTCAAACTCTCCGGTTAACCATGCAAAAGGCCCAAGAGGACTACAAGGAACAATATGACAAAAAGAGGGGGGAGAGTCCTAGCTTTAAGGTTGGAGATGAGGTTTGGCTCTCCTCGGCAAATCTTAAACTTCCTTGTCCCTCCCGGAAATTGGGACCAAGATTTATTGGCCCATTCAAGATTAGACGGGAGATCAATCCAGTAGCCTTTGAACTGTCACTCCCGAGTTCTTATAAAGTGCACCCTGTGTTTCATGTCTCCTTACTTAAAGCTGTTATCTCTAGTCCTTTTTCAGGAAGGAAAGAAGATCCTCCACCTCCAGTTTCTGTGGGAGATGAAACAGAGTATGAAATTGAGGCCATCCTGGACTGCCGCCGGAGAGGTAGGATCATTCAATTTCTTATAAAGTGGAAGGGTTACCCAGCAGAAGAAAGTTCTTGGGAACCTGCAGCCAATATACATGCTCCTAGACTTTTGCAGAGATTCCGAGTTCGTTACCCCGAAAGATGGGCCAGGTTGGGCATCCGGAGGTTGCCCCTTGGGGGGGGGCAATGTCAGGGAAATGGCCGTGTTGTGGGCAATTCCGCCAGTAACCGTCATGGTGGCAGGCGAGTCTAGTGAGCACGCCCTGATCTTGTAGGCACACCCCTCTGGCCTATTTAAACCTGCCACTGACACTTGCAGTTTGCTGGATTATCAAACAGCTCCTGTGTTCCTGTGCCTTGTAAACTCTGAAGACCTCTGCTTGACCTCTGCCCGGCTTGACCAGTGTTCCTGTTTATCTCCTCGCTCTGACCCCGGCTTGGCTGACTACTCTCCGATCTTCTGCCCTCTGTGTATGACCCGGCTTGTTCCTGTACTTCTCTCGGACTGTCTTTTGGTATCTGATCCCTGGCCTGGCTGCGGACCCTGTTCCTGGTTTACCCTGCTGTTACCGTTCAAGACTTCTCTCCGCACGGCTGCCACAATGCACTCTAGCTACTTACAGCCAACCAGCCAGCTTGCAGCATTCCTGGCAACCCGTGCACCTCTGTGCATCGCATTCCCTGTACCCAAATCCAGGGACGTGCTGCACTCAGCCGCAAGGGGCGCCCTCTCAGCAACCCGGCCTCACACTACAGACTTGACAGACGCACTACACTAACTTGTAGCTTTAGCTGAACACTGTGCAGAGGTCTCACTACACTAACTTGTAGTTTTAGCTGAACACTGTGAGGAGGACGCACTACACTAACTTGTAGCTTTAGCTGAACACTGTGCAGATGTCACACTAAACTAACTTGTAGCTTTAGCTGAACACTGTGAGGAGGACACATTACCCTAACTTGTAGTTTTAGCTGAACACTGTGCAGAGGTCACACTAATCTAACTTGTAGCTTTAACTGAACACTGTGAGGAGGACGCACTACACTAACTGTAAATAGTCTAGCTGCCTGACTGTGGTACTAATAGGATCAAAAGAACACCAGCAATTTTCTTCAGGTAGCTGTAAATACTGTAACAAGACAAGCCTACCTGTCAGTAGGAAGATAACAGGAACGGATCTAGCTAAACTGAATACAGTGTATATATATATATATATATATATATATATATATATATATATATATATATATATATATATATATATATGCAACACCTGGGATGCATATATATACACAATACACTATAAGTGCAGCTAACTTACTGACTGTCCTGCCTAATCTAGCTAACTCAAATGAAATGACACTGTCTCTCTCTCTCTATCTAAGCACGCCGGAACACACTACACAGGGCCGCCGTGCAGGCGGCCTTATATAGTGTGGGGCGTGTTCTAAACCCCCTGAGCCATAATTGGCCAAAGCCACCCTGGCTTTGGCCAATTACAGCTCTCTCTACCGACGGTACTGTGATTGGCCAAGCATGCGGGTCATAGTGCATGCTTGGCCAATCATCAGCCAGCAATGCACTGCAATGCCGCAGTGAATTATGGGCCGTGACGCGCCACACGAATTTGGCGCGAACGGCCCATAACATTCACAATTCGGCGAACGATCGAACAACCGATGTTCGAGTCGAACATGGGTTCGACTCGAACGCGGAGCTCATCCCTAGGGGAGATTTACTAAAGCTGGTGTGCACAGAATCTGGTGAAGCTGTGCATAGTAACCAATTACCTTCCAGGTTTTATTGTCAAAGCCTAATTGAAAAAGCTGAAGTAAGAAGCTGATTGGCTACCATGCACAGCTGCACCAGATTCTGTATGCACCAGTTTTAGTAAAATTGTTTCAATAGTGATCTTCCAAGTGGTCTTCAGGAAATAATTAATATGCAGTGACGGATTACTAAATAGGCAGAGTAGGCACCAGCCTCTGGGCCTGTTTAAGTACTTCCAGTCCGGGCCTTTTTTGGCACTTTTTGTTCACATATAACAATCTCTTGGCCCTAGAGAATAAATTTGTGGGTTTTGCAATTTTTTATGTCTCACGGTATTTGTGCAGCGGTTTTTCAAACGCAATTTTTTGGGAAAGAATACACTTTTTTGAATTTTAATGCCAAAAAACACAATATTTAACCCAACTTTTACTTTACATGTGTAGGACAAACACTGTTTGAGTGCGTTCGGGACCAAAGCGTGCATTCTCCTTTGCGTGGAAGCACAGGAGGAAGGGGGCACTTTATTTTATTAATAGTTATTCATTTTTTTATTATTTAGATTTTTACACTGTTGCTTTCATTTTTTGATCACTTTTATTGATGTCACAAGAATGTAAACATTCTTGTGACAGCAATAGGCATGTGACAGATCCTCTTTATGGAGAGACCTATAGGACCCCAAATCCCTTCTCTGCACTTAAAAGCATTCAAAACAACAAAATCTGTGTTTCTGAATGCTTTTGATTTTCAAAAACTGGCACCGATCATTTCTGAATAAACCGGAAGTGATGTCATGTCATAGCTTCTGGTTTACTATAAGGAACAGCCGATCAAAGTCGATCTTTGTTCAGCTGTCCGGCCAGCCAGCGGATACACCGGCTGGTCACTTGGGTCTCCCGGTGGGGAGACTGAGAGTCCAGCGATGTACCAGTACGTTGCTGGACGGGAAGTGGCTAAGGGCAGTTCGTTTTGCACTCCCGTGACCCATTTTCAGCAGAGAGTGGGCTGAAGTCCGCTCTCTGCTGATATCACAGAGCCAGTCCAGGCTCGGGCGTTATCATGACCATAGAGTTAGGATCCGCCCAGATCCCCGGACCGACATACGGCTCAGCCTCTCAGCGGGCCGCTGAGATCCTGAGCTGGCCACTCACGCCCCTCCACAGCTCAGTGCTCCGGTGAGCGAGGCAGGGGCAGTGTTAGAGGCACCAGGGGACTGATGCTGCATCCACCTAGGTAAGTATGAATCTAAAAAAAAAATACCCATAGTAGTAGTCTCCTCTGTAGTAACCTTCCATGAACATCACTCATGTTTAAAGTTCTCAATATGATAGATTTATGAAACAAATATAAGAGATAAAGAAAATACAAGTATATATATATATATATATATATATATATATATATATATATATATATATATATATATATACAGGGCTGGCCCAAGACATTGTGCTAAAAAATACAGTGGATAGTGGCTCAGGCTGTAGTATATAGCATGTAGCATAAGTCCATACAAGAGTCCTTTGAGCTCTCTGGCAATGTGTGAGAAGACAGTCTGTGGTGTCAGGGCAGCCTTGCAGAGGGAGTTGAAGCACACTCCAAACATGTGAAGAGAAAACAGGAAACAGGCACCTCTGAGTAAAACTGTATGTATTTAATAAACAAAACGTATGAAAAGACTCACAATGAAGTCCAGTGAACACACACAATCTCCGTCTCAGCTGTCAGCAGTGAACTCTTCCTGTTAATCTGTGGGCGTCGGCGACCGGCGTCCTGGCCTGCAGGAGTGTCTTGGCGCTCAGGCAGTATCCAGAACGAGGTATGGAACACAGCTGATAGATCACAGGAGAGGGCTGGAACGCAGTGTATGGCGGGATGGCATCACAGACAGGCCAACAGACTATGCCACCTAGTACCTAGAGGCTGTGGCCCCATTCTCTCTTAGGCAGACTAGGTCTGGGTGATCAGGGCTCGCAGTTTGTGTCTGACCTGAGGCAGAATCAATGTCGAAAAATACAGATGACTCATATTGTGGCAGGGAAGGGACTGGGAATGATATTTGTCTCATGTGATGTTTGCCTACAAAAACGTACCTTCCTAAACAGAAGAATGAGATGAACTTTAGACCTAATCTAAGAGTCTTGGGAGAGCACGACTGCTGGTCCCAAGGTCTCTGTGGTGGATTAAGTACTGAAGTTCCAGGGCAAAATGAAGACACTGGTAGGGATGGTAATGGAGAGTATGATCCAAGCAAAAACACTTGGCGTGGTTTCTATGTGCATAATTAAACACTCCAGCACACCAACATTACTCCCCTTAGACCTTTTGATCACGTGTGGGTAGTTTTTCATAATCTTGGTCAGAGGACAAGAAAAAAAAGCTGCACATTCAGCTGCAGACTTTTGTTTTACCATTGGAACTATTAAGAACTCTAATGCCGTGTACACAAGGGCGGACTTTTCGATCGACTAGGTCCGGTGGACTTTTCAACAGACTTTTCGACGGACTTTCGAATGAATGGACTTGCCTACACATGATCAACCAAAGTCCGACAGATTTGTACGTGATGACGTACGACCGGACTAAAATAAGGAAGTTCACGGGCAGTAGCCAATAGCTGCCCTAGCGTTGGTTTTTGTCCGTCGGACTAGCATACAGACGAGCTGACTTTTTGACCGGACTCGAGTCCGTCGGAAAGATTTGAAACATGTTTCATTTCTAGGTCCGTCAAACTTTTGGGGAAAAAAAGTCCGCTGGAGCCCACACACGATCGAATTATCCGACGAAGTCCAGCCCGCCAGACCAAGTCTGCAGTAAAGTCCGCTCGTGTGTACGCGGCATAAGAGTAAAGAGGGACAGTGACTCTTGCAACATTGGAATAGACTTATGCCGCGTACACACGGTCGGACTTTTCATCTACAAAAGTCCGACAGCCTGTCCGACAGACTTTCGGAGGACTTTCGGCGGACTTGCGGCGGACTTGCGGCAGACTTTCTAACGAACAGACTTGCCTACACACGACCACACAAAAGTCCGACGGATTCGTACGTGATGACGTACACCGGACTAAAATAAGGAAGTTGATAGCCAGTAGCCAATAGCTGCCCTAGCGTGGGTTTTTGTCCGTAGGACTAGCATACAGACGAGCGGACTTCGGGGTCCGTCGTAGTTACGACGTAAAGATTTGAAGCATGTTTCAAATCTAAAGTACGTCGGATTTGAGTCTAAAAAAGTACGTTGAAAGTCCGGAGAAGCCCACACACGATCGGATTACCAGCCAGCTTTAGTCCGTCAGCGTCCGTTGGACTTTTGTAGCTGAAAAGTCCGACCGTGTGTACGCGGCATTAATCTGCAAGTATTCTGAAGTGTACCAAATACAATGTGGACTTATCTAGGCACGTTTCACTTGTGTATATTTGTTTTGTAATACCTTTTCTGTAATTATTACTTGCATCAATTTTCTGTTCGTTTTATTAAAATAATTTTTAAAAAATTGCTGGGCTGAATTTATGAACCATTGTGGAACTTCACACTTATCAAAAAAAAATTACAACAAAAGCGCCTTCAGAAATGTTTAATAATTTCAATCTACAAACAGATGCTTATAGATAATTGCAGTGGTTTATTTTTAGCATATCTTATTTTTTTCATGTCATTCTCACGGTGGCCATTTTCACTAAGAGCAGATTAATCCATCTCCCTTTACTTCCTGAAACTCTGCCTAGAACTCTACCTGCTGGAACATGTGACAGGCACTACCCTATATGCAGCTGTGAGGCCAGGGTTACATCACCAGTGCCTCACTCAGCCAGAAAATAGAAAACTAATTGTAGTGCTACCCCTAGAGGAGTAGTTTGACAATTTATCCACACATCTGAAGATGACACACCTCTCTTACCCAGCACGCACTGACACACCTTGGGGAATTTCAAATAATTCTTTGGGCCAAGCATAGCCTAAAAGAACAGAGGATTTGTAAGTGTACCTATACAAAGAATCAATAAGACAATAACATTACTCTGAGGGATAATATTACAGGATTTATATAGCACCAACAGTTTGCACAGCGCATTAAAATGTAAAGGGAGACAGTAAAATTACAATACAGAAGGAATAGAAGGGCCCTGCTCATGGAGCTTACAATCTAAAAGGAGATATGATTAAACGCCTGCAGTCTTCTGACTAACATTAAATAACAGAACTGAACTGCATTTACCTAGCAACAATATAAAATGACAGTCCTAACTTGCCATAACAGTCCCTGCTTTATCACACTGGCCAGTGGTCGATGAAAAAAAGAAACCGTTAGCCAGCAAAGCTGAAGCCCTTGAAGAAAGCACAACAGTTTGCAACAGACTACAGGTTACGTTATGCAATGTTAGTCTCTTACCAGACCCAGGGTGCTCTCTCCTCGGTCTCTTGTCTCTGATTCAGTAAAAGTCACGTTTAAGTCAGACAGGAGAGTTGTTGTGATTTCTCTCTTTCAATCCTGATGAGACAGTCCTTCTTTTCCTTCCTTACAAGCTGTAGGAGGGCTTTCTAGTACAGTCTGATCTCACCAGGCATCCAAATCACACCTCAAATCCTTCCAGGGAGAAATGTTCTGGTCTCTGAAGCAAGATCCTGCATGATGAGAGTTTCCTCTGAGGACTCAACGGATTACGGGCAGCTATGGCAGGGTTCCATTCAGCCAACAGCTTAGTCGATTTTTTTTACACCCCTAATAGCTTTAACACAGTCCTCTCCTTTCTTCTAAGCAGCCTTTAGACCTCTTCTTTGCTCTGTTGCTGTATTGCATCAGCTAATCACCATCCTCCAGGACTGATCTAGACCAAGTTAGCTGCCCCCTGTACTGAAGACACTGCATAGATGAGCCTTGCAAAGTGGTCTCCTTAAAGGTGGCTGCTGCACTTCTGCATTAATGAATATTCAGTTTTACCCTGTCGACACTGCAAAAGGATAACACAACAGCAACAAAATAAGAAGTTTTGCAGCAGTTATCAGCTACAGTCCTGGTTACATAATGAATGTAAAATCATTTCCTACCATCATGCAAAACTGCATGCTAATGTGATTTTTAGTGAAAGAGGGAAAGGTCCGCTTTAAGGAATTCTGTCTTTCTAGATGTAGCGATGGCGGACTATAAGTGTAACATTATGTGTGCTCATCGTCATTCATCATCTACAGTTGTATCCCTTTAATGCTGGACGTCAGTGACTGACGTCCAGGAGAAGCGGTCTCTGGGGGTTACCGTGCAGCCATGCTCCCGAGTCCAGCATTTGCATCCATAGACACAGAATGCAGGACTCGGCCCCGCCCCCCGACGCCCAATTTATTGGATTTGATTGACAGAAGTGGGAGCGAGTGGCTGCACTGCTATCAATCTATCCAATCAAGAGCCGAGGACCCCAGCCAAAGAGGTAAAGCGCGTCTCCAGCGTGGGAACGAACGGTTTCAGGTGGGTAAAACATGGGGGGTGGGGGACTGGTCAATGCCAGAAGTTTTTTCACCTTAATGCATAGGATGCATTAAGATGAAAAAAACATGATGTAATGTAATTATACTTCAGCATACTATAGTAACATCTGACAAAAAGATCTAAAAACACTGAAGCAGAAGACTTTGTGAAAGTTAAAGGGGTTGTAAAGGTAATTTTTTTATTTGCTAACTAGCTTCCTTTAAGCTAATGCAGTGCTAGTTCACTTACCTGTTCCTTCTAGTTCTCTGCTAAATGTCAGTAATCCTTCTTTGAAATCTTCACTTCCTGTTGGTCTTCATGGAGCTTGCCACCGTCATTTGAGCCGTTGTTCCTGGTGGTTAGTGATCGTGCTCGCCCCCTCCCTAGGACTACAGCCCTGCGTGGAGACGCTCTCTACGTATCAGAGAGACACAGGGGCTGGGGGTTAGTGGGCGTGTCTACGACGCTGCAGCGACGCCTCCCATGCACTAATCTTCACTGCCCTGCCTTAACTCCGCCCCCTTGCAGTCCTCAGACTTGGATTCCGTGTGAACGAGAATGTTGCTCGTTCTCGTTAGAAGAAATGTACTAAAAGGGCACTGCGCATGCGCGGTGCCGCTAAGCACAATGGGAAATGTAGTTCCGTGGTTGCCGTGACGCTGCTTTAATGCACGTGCACCGCAAACCAGGAAGGAGAAGAAAGAATCGCTGTGGCATAGCCGGAGGACGATTTTTACATACACATTTAACTGGTAAGAAAAAATTTTGGGAGGAAATCATACAATTATTATAATTCAGTATGTAATAGACAGCGGTAATAGGTGAAAAAAAAATTATGTTTACAACCCCTTTAATATTTGTGTCATTCCTAAAACTGTCGGCCACGGCTGTATTTAAAGAGGAGGTCCAGCCTCCTTTAGAAAAAAATTAAAGTCAGTAACTACAGTACAAATACTGTAGCTGCTGACTTTTAATATTAGTACACTTTACCTGTCCAGGGATCCCGCAATGTCAGCACCCCAGCCAATTTTTACAGCACATCGACTCTCGGGTGCTGCTGCCGCCATTGCTGCTAAGGGAAACCAGCAATGTAGATGCACGAAGCGCTCTGCACTTTCTGAATGGCTCAGGGGCAGGGGGGGGGGGAAGGAGGAGGGGGACGAACTTCTGAGTGATCTAGCCACAGCAGGGTCTCCCGGAAGTGGGGACGGGTACTTGTCAAAAACAGGTACCCGCTCCCCACCGAAAGGTGCCAAATGTGGCACTGGATGAGGGGGTGGGGGGGTTGTTAAGCGGAGCTTCCACTTTTGGGTGGAACTCCGCTTTAACCAAAATTTTGTTGCATAGATTGTGATTTGATTGTGATCCCGCAATAAGGTGACAAGAGTATCTATCAAATGTTGAATGCACTATGGGAAGTGTATTAAAAGTAGTGTTTTTTTTTTTGGGGGGGGGGGGGTTGTAAGAAATCTTAAAACTTCTCCTGTTAGGTATGATCTTCATTCTTTATTCAAGTTGTTGCTGTATTATAGTAGTAAATCAGCTGTAAACCTAGGGAAAAAAAGTATTTATTTTTTTTTAGTCCTAAATGTAATTTAGCAATAAAAAAACACACACAGATACACTATGTATTGCCATTTCAACAAAAATTGTTGTACTATTATAAATGATAACATAATTTAAAATCGCAACTGGAGATCCACAAGTAAGAATAGAAATTTAGTGTGTCACTGATTACATCAAAACATTGCTTACCCACATGCAAGCGGCTCATTTTAGCCAGACAAATCTTGAATGTATCAAAGCCCAGATGCACAATTGCTGTACCATCTATTCAAGGCATAAATATATTTCATTCGGTTCAGTCCCGTATTTTTCTAAACTTATGTGTTACTGTAAAATAACAACATTATTATAACAATAATACCCTATTGTGTTGTGATGCTTGGCTTATGTGAACAGTAACAGAACATAAAGAAAGTGTTTTTATGTTTCATATTCTGCACTTGTTTTCACTGCTGTAAAGAGCTGTAGTGCTAGACACATTTCTATTGACAACCATTACAACAGTGCCATCCCCAGGTTAGAAAAGGTACTGCATGACAATAAAGGTACATTTAATTTAATCAAAATACATGACGTTTTTACATATTTTAAAAAGTTTGTTGTTTATATTGTTATTAGAGATGAAAGAAATAGAAAGTTTTAATTTCCCAAAACTTTGTCACTTTGGTCAAATGCATTGTAGTCAATAGTGAATGCAAAGATCACATTTTTGTTTTAAAAATGTAATGGATTTTAAATGGTTCCTGGGGGGTTACAGAAGCTCCTTTCAATTACCCTGGGTGTGTGTTTTTGCCAAAATTAGCCCCTCACTAGCCCTATTATTTATTTATTTATTTTTTTGCACAGACTTAAAAAAAAGGCAGCGATTGTTTTTTAAATGACAGTATACAAATAGTATTTAAGTACACATTTAAATTCACAAACATAACAAATACAAGTAACAAGAAAAATAAAATAAACTACCCTAAACTCAGTACGAAAAAACAAAAAACTGATTTTCTTCTTTTTTTTTTTTAAAGCAAAACTATTTCAGCAAAATGTCACAAACAGCAAAATCATATTAAATCAGTTTTACTAAAATCTGTCTGCTCATCTCAATAGGTGGTAACAATTTGAAGGCAAAGTAAATGTAAATAAAATAAATTAAAAATACAATGCCTTACCAGTTTTAATTTTTTTCCCCAATCTGTATAATTTGATTACATTTATGTAGAAAAAAGCAAATGTACACATTCTTTGTACAGTATATTTTGCATGTTCATTAGCATTAGACACTATAAAGCATGAAAAATAATAGCCTAAACTATCTAAATTTTCCATTTTCATGCATATTCATATTCAATACATTTAAAGGTCAAAACCACTTTTGTAAAATCACAACATTATCTGTAGCAAATAAGATTCTGAATGTACTAATTGATGTCTGTAAAATGAAAGTGGAACATATGTGTTATCATTTAATATAACAAATTTCTTTGAAACCACAAAACTATTTCCTACTTGAATAAATCAGGAAAAAGGTATATAGTATATACAGCATACTAACAATTATTTTGACTACCTCTGAGTAATTGCACAAAAGTATCTAAAAGCCTCTATGTTTTGTGGGAAGATGATTTTGGATTGGCCCAAGCTTAAAATAGTTATTCTTAAACACATGATCAGTTTTAGGAATCCATATACTGTACATGAGATGATTATCATATCTGTAGTTGGCTCCAAACTACTTAGCTGGCTGTTTTCAGGGAACTTGTTGATTATTCAAATCAGAAAAACGATTCAAAACTGTGCTATCTTATGGGCCGTACATATGATCCGAAAAATACTGCTTTTGACGCGATCTTACCATAATTTGATCGTTAGTACAGAGCTTTCAAGAGCTGATCACTCCTAGGTACTTACTAGCATCTCTAATTTAGGTGCAAACCCCCATTCAAATCTATGGAAAGTTAGATTTGACCTCCCCAGCATGGGTGGTCCCTACTTCAATGATTTGTGGAAATAAAACATGCACCTGTGTCAGTTGTTAGTCAGAAATATAAAATGCTCCTGTCTTTTGTAAATGGGAATAATAGGTTCCCTGGTATCAACGGTCGATGGGAGTAAAAAATGTCATGTTCTGTTATGTTGCCCTGGTGTCAATGATCAGTGAGAAGGATGGTGCCCTATGGTCAATGTGAGATATGGCACCCTGTGTCATTGGGAGAAGTTCTCTTGTATCCGTGGGAGGAATGCTGCCCATGTGACATGAGGCAGTGGGAAATGGTGCACCATTATTGGTTTTCAGTGATCTAGGAATTGTGACATGGGGTAGTTAGCTCTCATGGTAATTGCGTTTATAAAGTGAATCGTCGGAAGACAGGAAATTAATTTAAGAGCCTGGTAGCTCACTATTTTTGAAATGGCAGAAAGCAAAACAACAGTCCAACATAAAGTTACCCACGCAGGGAATCTTCTCTAGCTTCAGCAGAATACAAACACTGGAAGATGCTGAGCCATCTGGCTCATAAGTTCAGTCAACTTCAACTGCAGTACCACACTGCACCTCTTACCAGTCTCTTTGATTGTGTTGTCCAGCTCTCCTGGATACCTGTCTCTCTAGCCCTTAGTCGCAGCACCCTGCTGCACAGCCCACCTCTAGCCTATGGATTGGGGTTCCCCTGACTCCTGGAATGAGACCTGCTGTCTCCTGGCTGGGGCCATCTGACCCCTTGGTGGGACCCTCTGTCTTTTGGCTTCTGGCTGGGCACCTCTGACCCCTCAATGAGACCCTCTTCCTCTTGGTTTCTGGCTGGGGCCCTCTGACCCCTTGGTAAGACCCTCTGTCTCTTGGCTTCTGGATGGGCACCTCTGACCCTGTGATGAGACCCTCTGTCTCTTGGCTTCTGGCTGGGGCTCTCTGACCCCTTGGTAAAACCCTCTGTCTCTTGGTTTCTGGCTGGGCACCTATGACCCCTCGATGACACATGCTGTCTCTTGGCTTCTGGCTAGGCACCACTGACCCCTCGATGACACCCTCTGTCTCTTGGCTTCTGGCTGGGGCCCCCTGACCCCTGGGTGAGACCTTCCATCTCCCACTCTGGGAGCGGTCTTCAAACTGGAAGCCATGAGCTATCCTCAGACCTGAGTATATAACGACCCTAAACATCTGTGTACTCACACAGATTGTAGGCAACTGATAAACTCCGGACACAGGATTGAGAGTTACAATCCAGAACTAGAGAATCCAGAGAAAGCCAAATACACTGCTTTCTCTGCATAGAAACATTCTGGAATGTCACATTTACCCTTAATGCAAATCCTGTTTCACATTTTCTATATTCTCACAGTGACAGAGCCTCTTACTGTCACAGAGATCAACTACCTGCCCTATAAGCTCCATGTCCAGATCCTCTTGGCTAGGATTATACAGGCACCGTCGGGATGGAGATCACTCTGCCTGATAATGTCCGTCACATTGCCAGATGCTGGACCTACACTGCATACAGCAAGCTCCCTCCCTTTGGCTTGCAATGAAAAAGCCTTGTATTTTTTTTTATAAATGCTGCAATTAATTCCATTACAGTTACAGGTAATTAACATAATAATAATAAATTATTATTAACCGCTTGAAGACCAGGCCTTTTCTGACACTCTTTGTTTACTTGTAAAAATCTTTATTTTTTGCTAGAAATTACTTAGTACCCCCAAATATTATATATTTTGTTAAAGCAGATGCCCTAGAGAATAAAATAGTGGGTGTTTCAGCGGTTTTAGAAAAAAAATACACTTTTTGGAATTTGAATGCACAAAAAACAATTGTTTGGTAAAATATAAAAGATGATGTTACGCCAAGGAAATAAATACCAAATATGTCACGCTTTAAAATTGCACATGGCCATGCAACGGCAACAAACTATGTAAATTTTATTATCCATAGGCGACGCATTAAAAAGTCTTTACAGGTTACCACTTTAGATTTACACAGGAGTTCTGGTGTGAGAATTAGGCCCCTTTCACACTGGCGGCTGGATTTCACAGAGAGGCAGCTGGATCTTTTTTCAGGAGAGTAAGGCCCTTGACATTCCAAGATAGAATTTTTAAGGACATTTTGTAGTATATCTTTCAGCACCCACTATGGAAAAAAAAAGGGGGGGGTGTGGTGCAAAAAAGTAGGGTGGGTCCTAGAGGGAGGAGTAATACAAGGACTGAGAAGTAGAGGGAGAAGATGTAGAAGTATAGAAGTGTAGAACCACCAATATATGCCCTGGGTTGAAACTATTCTCCGACTCCAGGTGGAGAGTATCAGGGAGCAGCCAGCCAGGGGCCCAGGGGAACAAACAGAATCCTCTGGAACAAACAAAGTCAACTATTGGTAGTCTAAGATAGGCATTAGGACAATCAGTTAACAGGGTAAGAAAACAACAAACATAGCTCGCAACCGGCCATGAAGTCTACCAGGAGGGTGGACATCGAAATTGGGTGCCAGTACCCGTCCATGGCACCAGAACCAAAACCTGGGGTCTCTGCAGCCCAGATAAACCCCTGCATCCCATAGTTGCAAAAGAGGCACTCCACTCGAATGAGACCATCCAGCAATAACACAGCTATATGGGTCATTGCCGTACACACTGCACAACCTACCTTAGTGCCTCCCCCCTCCAGGGGAAGGTACTTCAAGAGCTAAGGGGCAGTGTGTACATATATCACTATGAGTGGCAATTTAGGGTATAATTGGTCGAGTCCATCCATTGCAGTAACCAATGCCTACAGAAGAGGTGACAAAAACAAATAGATACAAAGCTATTGAGGTGAGAAGCGTTCCTGATGGGGGAGAGGACCAGTTATCAACATAATAACCAATTTGGCCGCGTTCTAAGGCCAGAGGGGAAAAAGTGGCTCCTGGTCTGGTCCTACCTCGCGAACCCCCCCAAAAGCATATAACACAATCACAATAAACAGAGGCAGGGCAAATAGAACGTGGTGAGTTGAAAAAGTAATATAAACAGTAATTGCATTCACAGATCTTCAAAAAAAAAATATCAGGTCTGGGTCAGTCAGAGAGCCCTCCAGCCAGACCAACGGTATCTCCCCCCCAAACCTATGTCCGTTCCCCATATAATCAGGGTCTGTGACCACTTCCGACCATGGGCTGAGAAACTCTGAGGAGAATGCAAAGCACAAGAGGTGTGCCAGCCTCATAGCAAGGAGAAGCCATAGTAACCGAGGGACCAGGACCACACTCACCATACCATTAGTGCCCCCAAGTCTCGTAAATAGTCAATTGTCGTTATGAGGGACCCTCAGAACAAAGGCCCCCAGCAGACAGAGTTGTAGAACCTTATGACATAGGTGAGGTTGGTGTATCAGCATTGTACCGTGACAGCCAAGTGCAGGATTTAAGAGAGGATTCCCAGATCCCGGAGACATCACCAGGTTCCAAAACAGGCAAACATGGCTGCTCCCCACAGGAAAAGAAAGCTTAAATTAGGTTCATAAATTTTAAATTTCAAAAGAGACCCGGGAAGTGTGAGTGAGATTGTCCCTAATATGTGGTCCATGACAGGAAAAGTCCACTCCGTCAATAGCCTGGGTGTCAGTTTGTCACGATCAGCAGAATAGTGTGGCCGTTGCTAGCATATTCCCTCATTGCTCCATTAAAGTTCATGGTCCTTGGGGGGCCTGACGCATTCTCTGCAATGATTCCTGTGGGATCGCTGTGGTCTGCCAGTTGGAGCCGGGCCCTGCTGTACTTCGGATAATGTGAAAAACAGCCAGTTGGGTAGCGGAATGGGATCCATGGCCAAAGAGCTGAAGGAGTATGGTAACTTGGATGGGTGGCGTCGTGAATATGACCGGTTACCCTTACAAACAATTAAATAAATAGGGTGACCCCATTTGTAGGTGATGCCCAGCTCCAACAATTTTTCCAGCAGTGGCTTCATACAGCGGTGCATCTGCAGATTCTGCTGTGATAAGTCTGGTAACAAAAGTATCTGGGCACCATCAAAAGCAAAAAGCAATCATGCAATAATCTAATCATTAGTAAACTGCCAATCACTGCAATTCATGCAAAGTTATCCGATGGGAGAAGCAGGAAAATATTTCTCGTATGATACCAGATCGTACGATTTTCGTTTAACCACTTCAGCTCCGGAGGGTTTTACCCACTTCCCGACCAGGCCATTTTTTGCGATACGGCACTATGTTGCTTTAACTGACAATTGCGTGGTTGTGCGACACTGTACCCAAATAAAATGTATGTCCTTTTTTTCCCCACAAATAGAGATTTCTTTTGGTGGTATTTCATCGCCTCTGATCAACTCGGTTTTTATTTTTTTTGCGCTATACACAAAATAAGACCGACAATTTTGAATAAAAAACAATATGTTTTATTTTCTGCTATAAAACATTCCCAAAAAAAAAAAAATAATAATCGAAAAAAATCAAATTTCTTCAACAATTTAGACCAATATGTATTCTGCTACATATTTTTGGTAAAAAAAAATCCAATTAAGTGTACATTGATTGGTTTGTGCAAAAGTTACAGTTTCCAAAAAATGGGATATATTTAGGGACTTTTTCTTTTTTTTATTGTTTTCATTAGTAATGGCGGCAATCAGCGATTTATAGCGAGAGTGCGACATTGTGAAGGACAAATTGGACACTAAGTGACACTTTTCAGGGACCAGTTCCACAAATACAGTGATTAGTGCTAAAAAAAAAATTGCACTGATCACTGTATACATGACTGGCAGGGAAGGGGTTAACACCAGGGGCAATCAAAGGGTTAAATGTGTGCCTGGGGAGGTGCTTTCTAACTGTGGGGGGGGAGTAGATACACTGGAGGAAAACAGAGATCGTGTTTCATCTGAGCTGAAACACAAGATCTCTCCTTTGCTCCCTGACAGATCAGCAGTTTGCCTTGTTTACACACCGCTAATCCGTCTCTCCACAGAACGATCGGTGGGTTGCGGTGGTCATTGCAGGCCGCCAAACCCGCCGATTGGCTCCCGCTATGTCCAATAACAGCGGGAGCGGCGCTCCGCCTACAGGTACAGGTACATGATTTTGCGCAGCCGGGCCGCCCTGCCGTAGTATATTTGCGGTGGGCGGTCCGGAAGCGGTTAATCAGTATAGTTGTTGTTCAAACAAATACAGTACAATATATTACATCACTTATGAATTTTTGTGAATTTTTATTCTGTCGTATGGGAATTTTTGTAAACGCTTTCGATATGAGACTAGCATGCAAAAAAAAATAAAAAATGAACGATCATTTGTCCAATACTCTCATTGTGTGTACCAGGCATTAGAAAGCACGCAGTGATAGTCTCAAATCCAAGTCTATATTTTAAGTTCTTTCAAGTTAGTGATTTTCTTGGGGAAATGTGTGCTTTACTTGCATTGTACAGAATTGTGGCTTTTTAATTCCTTAATCATTAGTACTTTTGGCATAATCTTTAAAAATAATGAAGAAGGCCCCCCGCATCTCTCTGACAAAATTGTTACTGCTCATACCTGGACATCTATTTCACTTGTCAATTTTCACCACAGGAACGTTGACCATTGACATTTACCTCCAATAGATGTAATCATAATAGCATTGAGATGTTCTAATTTAAATGAGAACCCAAATTGCTTTGTTTGTCTGTGCTGGCCGGTTCTACCTTTCTATTGGACACAGAGACTGTTAAATAATCATAATGCTTGTTACTAGGAAACAGACTCAGTCTGGTACTGTTAATGAATAAAAATGCCAAAGTAATTTTTTAAAGCGCACCAAGGGCTCATACTTATGGCCTTTGAAAAGCACTTATGTTCAACCTCTTGTCAAATAGGAAATACATTTCACAATCATTAATAACATTTTAGGGTATTTGTCAAGCTTCATGAAGGCTTCGGGGGACACTTTCCTGGCATTTGTCAGCAATTCAACAAAAGAAGGCGATGAAAAGAAGTGTTTTAGGTTTTTCTTTGGTGGGCTTAGAGCTTTTGGTGGTATTTGCTGGATTGTGTGGAGTTTATTGGTCATCTTTTGTGTGAAACAGGTGTAAATGTTGCTCTTATTCTATTCCCCATGTACAGAAACATCATAACCTAACAGACAAAAGGATAAGGTTAAAATCCTGCGATTGGTCTAAAAGCATAAAAATAATGTGTAAATTAATGATAATCAAACAAACTTTTCCAATCAAAAAACAAAAAATAATAAACTCCAAAGTCACGCACAAAGTAGTAGGACAGATAAAAAAGTCAAAAAAGAGCATGCAAACGTTTCATCCACAATGGGCCGTTTAATAATGAACATGCCAAAAGATGACTCTAATACAGGTCATTTAAGGATCAAAGCCTGTCCACCACGTTGAGGTGAAATGGCTGCTCACCTCAGGAAGTGACCATCAGGTCAGACAGCGCCCATAAGATGGATAGTGATGCTACACTTCAGCCTCTATAACGCTTCTCCCCAATGCAATCCGGGTCACTGGATACCAAATTCCATCCACGAATCTGTCTATGTGATTTTGTATCCAATCTTTGTCTCCCAGTATCAGATTTTATAGATTTAAAGGGAAAAATTCAAAGCGCAATAATGCTAATAAAAGCCACATTTATTAAAACTCAAAATATATCTGCTCACAATTAACCATAAAGAAATCCGCATAGACAGTCAAACACGATGAATCACCTCCTCACCGCACTACCGGAGTCACTAGAAAATGACGTCACTGGCTCAATCCGACGCGTTGCGTCACTGGTCTTGGAACTTCTTCTGTTGTGTGCTGTTGTGCTGATGTCCATGATAAACCTGATGTGTCGGAAGGTGGTTATGGACTGGCATAGGTCCATACTGGCATGGGAAAATGAAACCTGTACTGTTGGCTTTGTCCTCCAGTCTCTTAGCAAGGGGCAGATTCAGTCTCTTGGAGCAAAGTGAAATTCTTTGAAAGTCTTGTGAATACAAACATGGTGTGTGTGCCATGTTTGAAGTCTGCCAGACACGGAGGTTCAGTTTTGCGCAGTCAGCCACCGACATTTTTCCTGATGAATGTTTGTTGGTAACCCTAAAGTAAAAAATCTTTTGCATATTAGTTTGTTTTTGTTTTAAAAACTAGAAATGGTAATGAAAGGGATTTAACCACTTGCCGCCCGCCAGATAGCAATATGACGTCGGCAAAGTGGTTGCAATATCCTGACTGGACGTCATATGACGTCGCCAGGATATCAAGCCGCTGCGCGCCCCCGGGGGCGTGCATTGCGGCGATCGTTGTTGCGGTGTGTCAGTCTGACACAATGCAACTCCGATCTAGGTAAAGAGTCTCTGACAGAGACCCTTTACCACATGATCAGCCGTGTCCAATCACAGCTGATCACGATGTAAACAGGAAGAGCCGTTGATCTGCTTTTCCTCACTCGCGTCTGTCAGACGCGAGTAGAGGAGAGCAGATCGGCTGCTCTTCTGACAGGGGGGTCTGTGCTGATTGATTATCAGCGCAGCCCCCCCGAGGATGCCCACACTGGACCACCAGGGACGCCACCAGGACCACCAGGGATGCCTACCACTAGTCACCACCAGGTATGCCACCCAAGGCCACCAGGGATGCCAATCAGTGCCCACCATGAATGCCAATCAGTGGCCACAATGGGCATCACTGATTGGCAGTCATTATTGTTTGGCACTGATTGGCATCCATCAGTAACATCCATTAGTGTACATCAGTGCCACCTTTCAGCGCCCATCCATGCCCATCCGTGCCACCTATCAGTGTCCATCCGTGCCGCCTATCAGTGCCCAACAGTGCCGCCTTTCAGTGCCCATCAGTGCCACCTGTGTGTACCCATCAGTGCTGCATATCAGTGCCAGCTATCAGTGCCCATCAGTGCCCATCAGTGCCGCCTATCAGTGCCCTATCAGTGTTGCATATTAGTGCCCATCATCAGTGCCCATCAGTGCCACCTCATCAGTGCCGCCTTATCAGTGCACGTCAGTGCAGCCCCATCAGTGCCCATCAGTGAAGGAGAAAACTTACTTATTTACAAAGTTTTTTAACAGAAACAAAAAAAACCCAGAGGTGATCAAATACCACCAAAAGAAAGCTCTATTTGTGGGAACAAAATGATAAAAACTTGGTTTGTGTACAGTGTTGTATGACCGCGCAATTTTCATTCTAAGTGCGACAGAGCTGAAAGCTAAAAATTGGTCTGGGCAGAAAGGTGTATAAGTGTCCTTTATTGAAGTGGTTAATACCAAATAAAATTCTGTTGATTTACTAAAGATTATATAATGTTCACTTGTAAAAAGAAAAGTTCACTTATCTTAGTAAATAAGGCTAAGCTGTGTTCATGTCAATCATCCAATCTGACAAAAATCTGTTTTCCATTGTATATGATAATAGTTAAACTTTTAGTTCAATTATTAAAGGCTGTTAACTTTGCAAGGGAAATTTTGCTTTGCATGAAAAGTTTCCCAAGCGCTTGAATGAGGTAAAGCTCTGCTTCCATCATCCAATCATCTACAAGCAAAAATGATTATTTTTTTAAATTTTCCTTGCACTTGATTGGGTAGTCTTTGAAACATGAAACTTCATATTCACTAAGGCAGGCCAGACACGGTGCAAATTTCTTTCCTACAACCACAGGTTGCGGGAAAGAAATTTGCACAATTCCGTCATCCACACAGACAATGCTGACAGGGGAATTCCTCCTGCAAAGCTCTTGTCTGGTGGAGGGGGGGGGGGGGGGAATGGTTAGACGGGGGACCTGTCCCCGCTGGGAGAAGACAGTGATTATTAACAGAATCCGGTAGGCTGGTTGTACCCAAGTCGATCGATCAACTTGGTATATTCAGCCTGCCCTTTAATTGTTTGAATCTCAGCCAGTTCAGCAGGAGATTCGAATTGTGAATGGGCGGCCTAAGTTCTAGGGAAAATTCTCATGCAAACTGCAACTTCCCTTGCAAGGTAAGCAGCCTATTTGCATTTAGCAAATGAACCCCATATTCACAATGCTAAATTAAATTATTTTGATAAATCCTAACAGCTTTAGTAAATCAACTCATCTGAATGGTCAGGTAATTACATTTGTACAGACAACATGGCTTTATCACCACCTAATTGAACTAAATTGCCATGTCCAGGGCTTTTTTAGCGGGAAAGCAGCAGTACCCAGTTTCGGCACTTCCAGCACTGAATGTTCTGGCAAGGGCTGCTGGGGTGTGCTGCAGGGTCTATTGATCCTGGCTGCTGGGGGATATATTGTTTCTGGGGGGGGGTTATTGCAGTTGGTGGGGGATCTATTGTTATTTTGGCGGTCTATTGTTGTGGGCTAGCGATCTACTGTTGCAGGGGGTGGGGAGGAGTTTATTGTTGTTGGCTGCTAGGGGTTCTATTATTGCTGGTGGAGAATTTTATGTTGCTGGGGGATCTATTGTTGAGGTGGGATTTATTGTTACTGGCTGCTCGTGGGCGATCTATTGTTGCTGTATGTATTTTTTATCTGGGAGGGGTCTATTGCTGTTGGAGGGATCTATTGTTGTTGTTATTGTGTCACTTACTACTGACCTTTGAACTCTGCATCAAGTAGTACTGACCACTGGACTTTGTGTCACTTACTAACCCCTGAACTCTGCGCCACTCATAGAATTCAGCAGGCAGCTAGTAGCGGGGCTGGACAGTGCAGCTGTGCCCTACACCTGAAGTCAAATGCCAGAGACTCATGCAGCTGGCCTAAATGCCCAGTGTGCATGAAGCCGGAGCACTTACCCCATCTATGGCGGGCAGAGCTTTACCCTTCCCCTGCTCTCCTCCATGGGCATCGCGGCAGCTTACATCTCCTCCCTCCTTGGCAGCCAATCGGAGCTCTTCTCCTTTCGACCAATTGGGAAACGGGTCTCAAGCCGCTTCCTGATTGGCTGGGAGGAGAATCAGTGTGAAAATAGCCTATATTCATTCACTATTGTCACACAACTGGGTGGGCTCGGTTCGCAGTGCTCTGTGCCCCAAGTCCACCCCTTTTTGAAGCCTATTAGAGCCTCTGGCCTCTGAGCCTAGAGTCTCTTCTTCAAACCCCCCGCATTGGAATTAATGCATCCAGTGTCCTGCACAGGGGCCAGATGCATGGATAGGGGGGGTTGCACCCGTGTGCCCCTAATGGATGGGCCGACCCTGCTATTTACAGCATACACATGCATACAACATCAAACACTAAAGTCTCTGGTGATATTGCTGGAATCACTTACTACTGACTCCTGAACTCTGTATCATCTACTACTGACCTCCTAATTCTGCATCACTTACTACTGACCGCTAAGCTCTGAGTTACTTACTACTGACCACTGAACTCTGTGTCGTCACTTACTACTGACCGCTGAACTCTGTGTTGTCACTTACTACTGACCACTGAACTCTGGGTCATCACTTACTACTAACCCCTGAACTCTGTGTCGTCACTTATTACTGAACCCTGAACTCTGTGTCATCACTTACTCATACTTGCCAACAGTCCTGATTTTCCCGGGACAATCCCGATTTTGGGTCCCTCGTCCCGTTTGGAGCTCATCCTGATTAATTTCCTGGGATTTTGTCTTTGTCCCGGGAAAATCGGGAATGTTTTAAGAAAAAACGGCCGGCGGGCTACAAACAGATGGCCCGCCATTGCCGTCACGTGGATTATTACCCCTTGTGTTCAGTGGAGAGGGGCAGCCAATCAGCTTCAACCCTCGCCACTGAACACACACGAAAAAGAACTCGTGGGGAACTATAGCTGCCGCGCTGCTGGGGGACACAGATCGCTCTGTAAGGAGGGCTCCGCTGCTGCTGCCAGGGACACTGAAGTAAGGAGGGCTCTGTTGCTTGGTGACACAGATCGCTCTGTAAGGAGGGCTCCTCTGCTGCCAGCTGCTGGGGACGCTGAAGTAAGGAGGACTCTGTTGCTGGGGGACACAGATCTGTAAGGAGGGCTCCGCTGCTGGGGCACACCAGATGTAAAGGAGGGCTCCGCTGCCAGGGAACCAGATGTAAAGGAGGGCTCCACTGCTGCCAGCTGCTGGGGACACTGAAGTAAGGAGGGCTCTGTTGCTGGGGGACACAGATCTGTAAGGAGGGCTCCACTGCTGGGGGACACCAGATGTAAAGGAGTGCTCCGCTGCTGGGGACACCAGATGTAAATGAGGGCTCCACTGCCGGGGACACCAGATGTAAGAGAGGGCTCCCCTGCTGGGAACACAAGATGTAAAGGAGGGCTCCGCTGCCGGGGACACGAGATGTAAAGGAGTGCTCCACTGCCGAGGACACCAAATTTAAAGGATGGCTCCGCTGCCAGGGACACCAGATGTAAAGGAGGGCTCCGCTGCCGGGGACACCAGATGTAAAGGAGGGCTCCGCTGCTGGGGACACCAGATGTAAAGGAGGGCTTTGCTGCTGGGGCCACCAGATGTAAGGAGGGGCTCCGCTGCCAGGGACACAGATCTGTAAGGAGGGCCTCTGCTTCTGGGGGCACCTGATGTAAGGACGAACTCTGTTTGAGGCACCTGATGTAAGGACGGACTCTTCTGGGGGCACCTGATGTAAGGACGGGCTCTGCTGGGGGCACCTGATGTAAGGACAGACTCTACTGGGGCCTGGGGCACCTGATGCAAGGACGGACTCTGCTGGGGGCACCAGATGGCATCTGGTGGCAGGCGACGTGGCAGGTGACACGCTCTGGGGTCCCACTGATTCTGGATTATGGTGAGTTGAATGATTTCATTCTATATTACAATGTAATAGTAATAGTGCGCTTCAATCATCCTGACACCACAGTAACCATGGTGCTGGGATAATTGAAGCGCTGACACCAGGTGTTTGGAGCATCTTTATCTGCTGATTGTTAAACTCTGGAATACACATTTCTATTGTGGTGTAGGATCTGGGCCTGCTGTCCCTCCATCCCTCTTTCCTTCCTTCTCTCTCCTTCCCTCCTTCTTTCCTTCTTTCTCTCTTCCTCCCTCCCTCTTTTCCCCTTTCTTTCTCCATCTCTCATTCATCTCAGACTCATACCACACCCCCATTTGAACCACACCCGTATAAGCCACGCCCACTAGTTCGCGTAAACCACGCCCATCCTTTTTGCTATGTCACACCTACAAACGCATGCCTCGCCCCCTAATTATAATGAGACTCTACCTACAGCCAGAAAAGTGTCCCTATAAATTCTTTTACAATGTTGGCAACTATGACTTACTACTGACCCCTGAACTCTGACTCATCACTTACTACTCACCCCTGAACTCTGTGTCATCACTTACTACTGACCCCTGAACTCTGACTCATCACTTAGTACTGACCCCTGAACTCTGTGTCATCACTTACTACTCACCCCTGAACTCTGTGTCATCTCCTACTACTGACCCCTGAACTCTGACTCATCACTTAGTACTGACCCCTGAACTCTGTCATCACTTACTACTGACCCCTGAACTCTGTGTAGTCACTTACTCCTAACCCCTGTACTCTGCATCACTTACTACTGACCTCTGAAATCTACATCACTTACTCCTGACCCCTGAACTCTGCATTACTTACTACTGAACTCTGAACTCTACATCACATTGTGTTAATGTTCATTTTAATTATCCAGTTATGTGCAGATGGAATAAGTAAACAGAGATTTGCTTTTTATGATTACGTGATTGTAGCCTCAATGTCTCTGATCAGTGCAGCAGATGGCAAAATAAAGTTATTTATTAAGCTGCCAGCACTAATAATTCAGTAGCAAACAATACAACCCATTGCCTTTAACATACTGTTCTCTTTCATAAGTTGCAGCTCTTTAACTACCATATATAGGCCACAAGAGGAAACTAATCCTTCCTTATAAATAGTAACATGTCCTTGTGGAGTTCTGAGTGATGCATCTATAGACAAAACAGACGTACATGTACAAATAAATACTACCATCAATGCTTACCGACTCACAGCTGTATTTTTATCAGACTACCAAATACCAAAGTGAATTTCTATGATCTGAAAAAATGACATTTTCAGATACAAATCTAATAGCAATAAGACAGATAATAAACGATGTGTCTTGAATACTTCTGACTTGCTGCTAAGTAAACCTAATTAATTTTATGAAATACCTCTTAACAGTTGTAAAGGATCACTTTACTTAAAGCGTACTCAAACTAAAGTTAAACCAAGTAACCTGATGACTGACAAGTAAGTGGACATTAACAGACGGAATGCCCAAATTTTCAGGTGTACTCTGAAAGAAAACTAAAGAAACATGCAAACACATTTAGGTGTCAGCATTTAATTCATACTGTTAGTTTACTAGTTTTAAAGTTTTTTCTTAAGCTGCAGAGAATCTTGTGACTGCTCTAAGTTGCCAGTGCACTGCTTGAGTCTAGCTGTCACATTTAACCAAAAGTGTCTACAGAATGTCAGAAAAGACAAAAAACATATTTTGCAATACTTTGGCACTATGCTGCCATCTTACTCATCTCCATGCAGAACAGGTCCTCCTCGGATACCTTATGTGAAATACAACTTTTGGTGGGTTGAATCATCCACTAGCTTGGAGATTCCAGCTTTGAGAGTTCCTTGGTGATCCTATCCTATCACACTATCTCCTGTAGCACTTTTTTATAGTGTGAAGTTAATGAATAGGGATGAGGTTGGGGTTCACCACTACCACTGGTTTGAGAATTGATGTCTTTTGTGCAAAGTTGCCCAGGAGAATTTTCTTAAATCATAATGCACTGTGGGGACTTTGAGCTATGGCCAGCAGCCCTACAAGGAACTATGGGGATAGAGCTGTCATAGCGTCAGTGAATTGGAAGCTGTTGTAGAAGATTAAGGGAAGTTAGGAAATTGTACTTTTATTCTGATTGCTAGCCTTTTTGGACAATCAATTCTTTTGCTGAATTTTTTGTTGCTCTATTATTATTATTATTATTATTTTAATTTTGTCTGTCTTTTGAGGTCAGTGGTCAATTTTAGCTGTTGTCCAGTCCATAGCAAAATCTTTTTGTTTGTTGTAAGGCCTCCTTTTTAAAAAAAAATGGCTTCTGCTAGAACCTCAGCACCTCTGACACAACGGGTTGAGTGTACAAACATACAATATCACAGGAATTCAGTGAAAAATAATACATAGTAGTGCTATATCAAAGAATACAGGCACCACACCAAGTAATAAAGGCAAACTTAAAGAGGAGCTCCAGTCTACCTCCAAAAAATGTAAAGTCAGCAGCTACAAATACTGTAGCTGCTGACTTTTCACATAAAGACACTTACCTGTCGAGTGATCCAGCGCTGTCCACACCCGAGACGATTCTTCAATCGGCTTCGGGTGCAGGCGCCAGCATATTATTTAAGGGAAACACACAGTAAAGCCTTCCGGCTTCACAGTCAGTTACCTACAGCACATGCACAACCCGTGTCGCTCTTTGTGAATGGTCCTGCAGTCTTCTAGGACCTATATATCAACCAGAAGGCTGCGGGAGGAAGGAGGAGAGACCAAACATCCTTGTAGATCACTGTGATCACTGTGGTGATCTGACCCAGAAGTGGGAGCGGGTACCTGTCAAAAACAGGTACCCGCTTCCCCCTCCCCCCCAAAAAGTGCCACATGTGGCAGTGGGTAAAGTTCTGCTTTAATATATTGTCATCCTATATGGTTTGTAACTAGGCAAGCATAAAATGGATTACCAATGGTAATAACCCAGTTTAACATAAAGTGACTAACTATAGGTACTAGGCATAAGATGACATTTGGCATCCAGATCAGAATAAACAATAGCAAGGCCACCTTAAGTGCAGCAGTGAGCAGTAGTAAAGTTTAACCTACTGAGTGCTGGAACTATGCTACCAAAGCGTAATTATGGTGGTGATGCTAGTTCTAGTCCGACTGGGTATGCACTGCCCAAAAGAAAATGAAGATTGTAGTAGAGGAGGCAGGGGAACAAAAGGGACTTGCAGGATAATTATTATGGGAGGGGCAATCCTTTGAGATGTTCTTCTGCTGTCTATCTTTGGGGCCCTTTAAGAGTGTCAGTGCACTTATTGACAGTCCCAGTTAACCTGCATGCAGTATAGGTACAGTATAGATACAATATAGTCTCGGCACAGGTTCAAGGTAGATGTGGTTCAGATGAGGCAAAGGTTCAATGTAATGCAGTATAGGTGCAGCCTAGGTTTGGAGTAGGTACAGAGGCTGAGGAAGAAGCTTGAAGCTTTGAAACACGTCCCTGTGCATCTCAGTGCCCGCAGCTACAGTATGTTCCATCACAGCGCTCTCATACCCTTTCTGGTGGCCAAGGCAGGGTCCCCCAAAAAAAAGGAAAAAACAAATTTTTTCATCGGTTTAGGCTAATATGTATTCTTCTACATATTTTTGGTAATCAAAATCGCAATAAGCGTACATTGATTGGTTTGTGCAAAAGTTATAGCGTCTACAAAATAAAGGATGTATTTATGGCACTTTTATTATAAAATTCTTTTTTTACGGTGATCAGCGATTTTTAGTAGGACTGCGACATTGCGGCAGACAGATCGGACACTTTTGCCAATTTTTTGTGACCAGTGCCATTTATACAGCGATCAGTGCTAAAAAAGCCACTGATTACTGTATAAATGACACTGGCAGGGAAGAGGTTGACACTAGGGGGCGATCAAGGGGTTAAGTGTTCTCTAGTGAGATATTTCTAACTGTGGGGGGAGTGGACTGACTGGGAGTAGAGAGAGATCGCTGTTCCTAATCACTAGGAACAGACAATCTCTCTCCACTCCCGTGACAGAACGGGGATGTTTGTTTACATTGACAGATCCCCAGTCTGGCTCTCTGTGAAGCAATCGCGGGTGGCCGGCAGACATCGCAGGCAATGGCCACGGGCATCGGCTCCGGCGGGTACTCGGATGAACTGTGACAGGTACTCAGGTACTCAGATAGACTGTGACAGGTACTCAGGTACTTGGGCTCAGATGAACTGTGACAGGTACTCGGGTACTCAGATGAACTGTGACAGGTACTCAGGTACTTGGGTACTCAGATGAAATGTGACAGGTACTCTGTTAACTATTTGATTGCCCCTGATGTTAACTCCTTCCCAGCCAGTGTCATTAGTACAGGTCAGTGCATATTGTTTAGCACTGATCACTGTATTAGTGTCACTGGTCCCCAAAAAGTGTCAGTTAGTGTCCTGACTGTCCGCCACAATATCACAGTCCTTCTATAAGTCGCTGATCGCAACAATTACCAGTAAAAAAATCTATAAATAAAAATATCCCATATACATATTGGCCTAAATTGATAAATAAATTAGATTTTTAAAAAAATTTTCTTGGATATGTTTTATAGCAGAAAGTAAAAAATGTATATAATTTTAAATTGTCTGTTTTTTTTAAAAACCGCAGAGGTGATCAAATACCACCAAAAAAAAGTTCTATTTGTGGGGAAAAAAAAGGACATGAATGTTTGTTTAGGTACAGCGTTGCACAGCCGTTCAATAATCAGTTAAAATAATGCAGTGCCTGATGATGAAGGGTTGTAAATCTTCAAGTGGTTAAAGTGGAAGTAAACCCCCCTATCGTTTTCAGCCAAGGAAGCTGCCATCTTTGCCTCTGTTTAATCTACAATTGCCATGATGCTGCACATGTGATCAATTATGACACCAGCCATTGGATGGATTGACAGTTTGGTTTAGAGCACAACCAATGGGAGCATTAATGGGAGTGTTACTTTTCTGGCACATGCAGGAAATTAAACTGTTTTTTGAAACTGATAAATGGATGTGTTTACTTCCGCTTTAAGTGTTTGATGTCTAAGAATGATACCTTACTTTGTTCTTTTTCTTTTGGCAAGCTTTGTTTTTCAATATCAATATGTGTGATCCCTCAAAAGTCCCACGGGCATTTGCTTTTTGCATAGGATGTAAACAATCACCAGAGGCTGCAGCTGTGCAATCTAGTATGGAGGGTGGGATAATTTAGGTCAGGGCAAAACAGATATGTGCACTTTGTCTGAAAGTGCATCTTTGCAAATAAATAACTTCACATCACCTAGAGAGGTTGGTTTGTTTTTACAAATTTTTGCTGTTGAGAATAAAAAAAAAATAGCCTAATCTCATAGTCTGGGTAGAGGTACATTTAAGCCCTTCCCAATGGCCGTGCTGAAAGTGCACTCAATCACATGCCCCCAGCACTGAGCTGTCAATGACAGCTCTTGGTCACTGTTTGCAATCGGTAGGTGATAGGATGGGCTCCCTATTACAAGACCCCTGTAATCACAGTGATCAAAAGATTAGAAAGCCCAAAAAATGCCTCCGGCATTAAGATATACTAATTGGGTCCGCTGAACCCGCCAATCATTTCCCGCTGTGTCTAATCACAGAGGAAGCGTGCCGGCAGCAACGCGCGTGCCCCAGACCCAGAGGTGCAGGATCTCGTACTACATACGTGAGCAGAGCCGCCTTGCCGCTATATATATATATATATATATATATATATACAGTATACAGGCAGCAAGTGGAAAGAATCCTCACATGGTATATCAAGAACAGCGGCCCCAATCCATAAGGGGTACCGCCCACCTAATGCATGTGCCTGGCCCATAATCTACATGTAGGGCGCCGATGGATTTCGATGGGTTTTATTTCAAAAAAGAGTGGGCTCGGGGCGCAGAGCACTGTCCCTTGAGCCCACCAAGTTGTGTGACATTAGCAAATTAATAATTGCTATTGTCTTCCTGATTCCTTATTCTCCTCCCGGGCCAATCAGGAAGGTCCCGGGCCAATCAGAAAGGACCTGATTGTCCGAAAAAAGGAGCGACTGCTCTGGCTGCCAAGGAGGACGAGACACAGGGTGAAGCCACGCCAAAGCTGCCAAAGGAGGAGACGCAGGAAAGAGCTCAAGCTGCCCGCAACGGGGGGGTTGTGTACTTGTGGTTTGACTGATCGACCGACCAGACTGAGAGGGGTGGCAGGTGGTTTGTTTGCCACGACCCCCCCAAAAAAATGGGGGTAGCACCAGCAGCCACTGATCTAGAATGAAATTGAAGTAATCTCTCACAAGGAAGGGGCTGACATGGGTAGACCCTAATAGGACAGTCTTTGCCAGGAGCTGAAGGTGGGACAGACTGCCAAATGGGAGACTCACCAAAGGAATGGTGAAGAGGCCAGGAACTTAGGCAACACAGGATGTGACCTGTACATGAATTGGCAAAAGATGGGCTTTTAATAATATCTCTAGAAAATTATTAGTGTGGTAAAATCGGCTGAAGTGCCAGGTTTAAAGCCCCATGATAAAAACAAGAAACCAAAAAATGTAAGCAAAATGTTTCATGAAACGCGTCAAGAAGATGTAGTAGTCTCTGATATATGTCCTACATTTTTGCTGATATATCCACCTTAATGTATTATACTGTATATAATACATTTTTTATTATTTTTTTACTGTGTCTTTTTTAATGTTGTATATGAAATTTGAAAAATAAAGGCGCTGTGGCGTGATCCCTAAAAAGTGCCATTTGCATTTGCTTTTTGCATAGAAATTTACTGTTTCAGGGACTGGGTCTCACCTCTATCTGTGCACCTCAGTCTAGCTTTGATTGTTTACATCCTGTCATTGCTGATTGACCGACAGTAAATATATGTTGGAAGTTTTGAAATCCAAAGTGTAGAAAATTCTATTCTTAACCAATTCAATTCCGGACACTTTCACCCCCTTCCTGCCCAGGCCAATTTTCAGCTTTCAGCGCTGTCACACTTTGAATGTCAATTACCAGGTCATGCAACACTGTACTATTATGACATTTTTATAATTTTTTTCACACAAATAGAGCTTTCTTTTGGTATTTTGTTTAACCACTGGGTTTTTTTGGTAAATGAACAAAGAAAGATTGTTTCTGATATACAGTTTTGTAAATAAATAATTTTTCTTCATAAATTTAGGCCAAAATGTAATCTGTTAAATTTCTTTGGTAAAAATACCCCAAATCAGTGTATATTTTTAGTCTGTAGGAAAGTTATAGAGTCTACAAACTTTTTATATATATGTTTGAAAATGTATCAGTCCTGATGTACTGATGGCCCTAAAATGCCAGGACAGTAGAAATATCCCCCAAATGACCCCTTTTCATAAAGTATACAGTCCAAGATATTTAGTAACAGGCATGGTGAGTCTTTTGAATTTGTAATTTTTTGTCATGATTTTTTGGAAAATGAAGAAATAAGAAAAACAATTTTTTTCACAACTTTTTATTGTGCAATTCAGCGTCATCATGTAACTGGTGCGACAGTGATCAGTGACACTGAATGGTGACAGTATGTAAAAAAAAATATATTTTTGTTACATTTATTTTAACTTTTTTTCTTTTTTTAATACAATGGGGTTTTTTTTCTTTTTTTAATGCTTTTTTTTTACATGCCGGGACAAGAACAAGTTACCATAGTGACACTTTACTACTCTGGAGAAGGGATCAGGTTTTTTCTTTTTTTAATACACTATGATTGCATATAGCATACAATAACTGTTATAAGCAACCATTTTTTTAATGAATTCCATCCAGTGTGTACTACTGTGAAGCTGTGATTGACCACAGCTATCACATGGTACAGATGCACTGCGATTGGCCCTGTCTGTACCATGTGATCACTGTGACCAATCATAGAGATCAACACAATAGTAAACAATGAATGGATATGAATTGAAGTCATTCATTGTGTACAATTGCCATGAGATCTGCTGTAATTGGTCACAGCAATCACATGGTACTGGCAGTGGCCCGGTGCCCTGATCTGTCATGTGCTTTGTCCGGTGGATACAGCTGGTGGCTGATCGTGCCACAGCGTGGCTCATGGGGCGATTGGCCCTATCTGTACCATGTGATCACTGTGACCAATCATAGAGATCAACACAATAGTAAACAATGAATGGATATGAATTGAAGTCATTCATTGTGTACAATTGCCATGAGATCTGCTGTGATTGGTCACAGCAATCACATGGTACTGGCAGTGGCCCGGTGCCCTGATCTGTCATGTGCTTTGTCCGAAGGATACAGCTGGTGGCTGATCGTGCCACAGCGTGGCTCATGGGGCGTATGTGAGCAGGTGTTTTGGCTCGGCCTTCATATTACCGTAGACAGGACGGGAAAAGGTTAAATCTAAATTCCAGGATGTTTAAAAAAAAACTTTGCAGTGCCCCTCCCCTTACATTACAAGGGTTAAATTCTCATTAATACTCAGGGTAGAGGAATAATCTGTAATTAGCAATGAGCTGAATGGACATGGGTTTGCTTTGGGAAGGGTTCACTGAATGTTATATCCAAACCTTATTGAAATCAATGGGAATTGAAGTTACTAGGGATTCCTTGAGCAAATGACAATTTCTCCCTCTATGATAACTAACTATGCCTGCAGGGAATGATCTTTTTTTGCTATCTGTAAGTGAGGGGATTCTTCCCACAAATGTAAAAAGCATTCTTCTTGTAGTGATTGTCAATTTAATGTACCAGGAGTTGTAGACACAATACATTTTAGCAGGGGTTTCCTGAGACCGAAAAGGTATTTCAAGGGTTCCTCCATGTTAAAAAGGTTGAGAATGACTGCTCTACTCTGATTAATGGGATGATATTACAGGGTGTGCTCAAATTATATCAGGGCAGTGTTCCCATAATGTACATGTTACTTATACTGTACATTTATATAATCTCTCATATATAGGGTAATAGTGAGCTTTATTACCTCACTAGATTCGACAGCCAAAGTATTCATGCAGAGTAAAAATCGAATATTTTTTTTTAGAGTGAAAGGTTTAGAAACACTAATTTTCTATGTTAATTAAAATAACAGTTTGAAGCAACTTGTAGTGAGCAAAAACAACTGAGCAATGAAGTGTATGACCTAAGTCAAAAAATGTGGGAAAACAGAACGAGAACAGCAAAAATAATTATTTTCAACAAACTTTACTCTGGCAAACGTAAAAGTGTTTGCAATCATTTATTTTCATGACATGAATCAAACCAGAGAATGCTACTGCCAAATATTTGCTAAATGAAAATCACAAAGGTTTCTACCAACTGTTTGCCAAATTTCTAGAAATTATTCAACTTTTTTTATTTTAGCAAATGACTGTAAAGTTGACCTCAATACAATATATAATAGTACACGAATTGTTTACTGCCATCTTGTGGGCAAACTAGGCAGCGACTGAAGGTGATTCTTATCTAAAAATGGAGCTATACTGCCATCAGGTGTCTAAGTGTTAAAATAGATATTAACCCTAACTGGATGATATTTAGCTTACTCTGTGCACTGTTTTTAATAAACAGTTGCAAAGGCATTTTGGGGTTGATTTACTAAAAGGTACAAGTGCAAAATCTGGTGCAGCTCTGCATAGAATCATCTTCCAGGTTTTTTTTTTCTGTCAAAGCTTAATTGAACAAGCTGAAGTTAGAAGCTGATTGGCTACCATGCACAGCTGCATCAGATTGTGCACACTCTTTTAGTAAATCAACCCATTTCTGTCTACTTGCACTAATTCCAGCACTGGCTGTACATCAGTGCTCTGGACTGGCTTCCTGATAGCTCTGGACTGGCTTCCTGATAGCTCTGGACTGGCTTCCTGATAGTTCTGGACTGGCTTCCTGATAGTTCTGGACTGGCTTCCTGATAGCTCTGGACTGGCTTCCTGATAGTTCTGGACCGGCTTCCTGATAGTGACAGTACAACAGTCTTGACCCTTTCTTATCTTTTGGGCAGAGGTGCAAGTGTAGAGCCCTGACAAAAGTTAGGCTAAATTTAGTTTTTGGCTTCATTGTACTAAGTGGAGAAATTATCATTTTTTTTGGCCTGGTCTGAGTTTCCACAAGGTCAGTGGTTGATTACTTCTATAAGCTTCTGGAGGAAGCTTCCACAAAATAAAATAGGAGGGTCAACCACTGATTTATGAATATTTATCAGACGCCAGATACATGTTTGGGAGGCATGTTTAGAGTGTTCTTCCTTGATTAGGAGGGTTCCTCTTCTCCTGGGGCTGCCGTCCCTTGGAGGCAGTTAGTGTGAGACAAAACTTGCAGTTGGTCCTCGGCTGGTGTTAGGCTGAGAGCCTGGAGAAGATTGCTGAAGTGACCTGCTGTTGGGCATTGCTCTAGAAGTCCCGGTCCGGAGAAGAATCTTTTTGTCTCCCTTACTGAGAAGTGTTGTGTGGAAGCTGGGTGGCAGACAGCTCCTAGGACATTGTAAGTAAGGCCTGTTTTTTTGGGTCTATCATGTGTTCCTGCTACTATAGGATTTAGGATAAAAAGTTTACCCACATGTTGATCACAGATATCATTTTGGAGTATTCTGAACCCTCTAAATCCCCTCCTGTTCAAGTTTCTTCAATAAAATCCACAAAAAGACATCCCCTAGACTTAGTGCTTGGGACTGTGTCTGTGGCAGGCAGCCTTTGTACCATACCTCCCAACTTTGTGAGATGGGAACAAGGGACGCCTATTAGCAAAAGTATGTAGGCATAGTACACACACCCTTGCCACCCCCCACCCCCCCCCCCCCCTTAAAGGACAATTGTAAAATAATCAGTTAAACCCACAAGTACTTTTTGTTTACCACTAATATTCCTTCAAACTGGCTTTTGGAACTTACAAATGCAGCAATTTATAAATCGAATGAAAGATTTAGCACTGGGAAACACTTTTTTATAAGTAAATATATAACTATATAGATCAGACCAAAATGAGGGACAAATGAGGAGGAAAGAGGGACAAAATGTTTTTTTTTTTTTTCTAAATGAGGGACAATCCCTCGAAATCAGGGACAGTTGGGAGTTATGTTTGTACTATTGTGGGAGAAGCTGTTTATTTTTAACGGCCCATTCAGGGGAGATGGCTACACGAATAAACATAACTATGGAGATTAATAGGGTTCTTGAAAAAAATTTTTGTAAGACACACAAAAAAAAACCCCACCAAATATACATACTGTGCATTAAGATAAACTATGTACCAAAGTATAAATACACCTCTCCTAATTACTGAATTCAGGTGTTTCAAGTAAAGGGTACTGTTAATGCCTCTGCACAGAAGGACATTTTTGACAATTATGGACTCTGGGGACCCTGATGTAAGGGGGGGCTCTCTGGGGACCCTGATGTAAGGGGGGACTCTCTGGGGACCCTGATGTAAGTAAGGGGGGCTCTCTGGGGACCCTGATGTAAGGGGGGGCTCTCTGGGGACCCTGATGTAAGAGGGAGCTCTCTGGGGACCCTGATGTAAGGAGGGGGCTCTCTGGGGACCCTGATGTAAGGAGGGGGCTCTCTGGGGACCCTGATGTATGAGGGAGGCTCTCTTGGGACCCTGATATATGGGGGGAGGCTCTCTGGGGACCCTGATGTATGGGGGGAGGCTCTCTGGCGACCCTTATGTATGGGGGGCTCTCTGGGGACCCTGATGTATAGGGGGCTCTCTGGGGACCCTGATGTATGGGGGGAGGCTATCTGGGGACCCTGATGTATGGGGGGGAGGCTCTCTGGGGACCCTGATGTATGGGGGGCTCTCTGAGGACCCTGATGTATGGGCGGCTCTCTGGGGACCTTCATGTATGGGGGGGGCTCTCTGGGGACCCTGATGTATGGGGGGTGCCCTCTGGGGACCCTGGTGTATGGGGGGAGGCTCTCTGGGGACCCTGATGTATGGGAGGGATGCTCTCTGGGGACCCTGATGTATGGGGGGAGGCTCTCTGGGGACCCTGATGTATGGGGGGCTCTCTGGGGACCCTGATGTATGGGGGGCTCTCTGGGGACCCTGATGTATGGGGGGCTCTCTGGGGACCCTGATGTAAGAGGATCTCTGGGGACCCTGATGTATGGGGGGGCTCTCTGGGGACCCTGATGTAGGAGGGGCTCTCTGGGGACCCTGATGTATGGGGGGGTCTCTGGGGACCCTGATGTATGGGGGGCTCTCTGGGGACCCTGATGTAAGGGGTGGCTCTCTGGGGACCCTGATGTAAGGGGGAGTCGGAGGCTCTTTGGGTACCCTGGCGTAAAGGGAGGCTCTCTGGGGACCCTGATGTATGGGGGGGTCAGGGGCTCCCTGGGGTCCCTAATGTAAGGGGGGCTCTCTGGGGACCCTGATGTAAGGAGGAGCTCTCTGGGGACCCTGATGTAAGGAGGGGGCTCTCTGGGGACCCTGCTGTAAGAGGAGGTTCTCTGGGGAACCTGATGTAAGTGGGGGAGGCTCTTTGGGGACCCTGATGTAAGGGGAGGCTCTCTGGGGACCCTGATGCAATGGGGGGGCATAGCTCCCAACTGTCCCTGATTTGGAGGGACTGTCCCTGATTTCGAGCAATGTCCCTCTGTCCCCCTTTCCCCCTCACTTGTCCCTCATTTTGGTCTGATCTATATAGTTGTTAATAAAATGCACTTTTTAGCTTTCAAAAAGTGTTTCCCAGTGCTAAACCTTTCATCTAAATTATAAATTGCTGCATTTTATGCTGCAATACAAAGGAATAGTAGTGGTAAAAAAAAGTCCCTTGTGGATTTAATTAACCTTTTTTTTTTGGTTAATTTTCCTTTAAGGGGGTGTGGCAGGGGGCGTGTCCTATGCCTACATACGTTTGCTAATAGGTGTTCCTCATTCCCATCTCAAAATGATGGGAGGTATGGCGGGTCTCTGGGGACCCTGATGTAAGTAGGGGTTCCGCACTCAGATATGTAATGATTTATATATATATATATATATATACACACATATACATACACACACATGTATATTGTATACATGTGTATGCCTGCCCAAGCGTATGACTTTCTTTACTTGCTACACTGCTGTGGGCTCTAGCCCGAGATCTTTTGTAGACCTAGCAATGCCCGTGGGGGGGGCCCTTCATGGTTTCTTGCACCGGGGCCCTGAAGATTCTAGCTACGCCTCTGTGTAACAGCGGCAGCGGGTTAAACAGCGAACAGACCCGCAAGTGCAGAATCAAGTACCTGTACGTGATTCTGCTCAAAGGAGACGCAGCCCCGCAGTAAATGTACGTGGTTAATGTGAGTTTATTTTTCTTTATTTTCTTAACTCTTTAAACATTTATTTTGAACATACAGTAGAGAAATTCTGTGACCAATGCAGGGAATGTAGCAGTGCAATATATACGTGGGGCTTTGTGAGGGTGTTGCTTGTGTGTGGGTGGGTGGGGACAAAGGGGCCCCATGATCCCCTATTGCCCAGGGGCCCCATGAATTGTCAGTCCACCCCTGCACCCCACAGACACACTCCAAAATTCTCTGGAAAGCCTTCTAAAGAGAGTGGAAGCTCTCATATCCCAATAGGGTTCCGCTCTATATTAATGCCTATAGTTTTGGAATGGAATGTCCAGTAAGCTGATATAGTGTGAAGGTTGGTCTATAGGAATTAGTCCTTTCTGATCGTCACTCCCACAGACAGCAGTCAAACTGAATGGCTAGATTGATGAGGCCTTCAAAGGTAGCGGGAGCCTCAACTCTGGCTAATTTGTCTTTAAGAGCTTCGGACGAACCGAGCTGATACTGGTACTTAAGAACCGCCTCATTCCATCCGGTATCTGCAGACCATTTACAGAAATCAATGGTATAATCCTCAACGGGGCGTTACCCTTGTTGCAAGGTATGAAGGTTGGCTCTGCCGTGGCCACGCATTGAGGATCGTCGTAGAGCTGTGCCATGGCGTCAAGGAATGTGGTAACAGTATTGGTCACAGGACTTTTATGCTCCGGCAGGTGGTGTGCCCATGACTGGGGTTCTTTAGAGAGGAGGGAGATGATAAACCTGACTTTTACAGATTCCAGGGAAAAAGTCCTTGGCTGAAGTGCAAAATATAGAAGGCAAGCGTTCTGGAATGCCTTGTAGTTTCGTCGGTCCCCCGAGAAGCATTCGGGGACTGGTACCCTGGGTTCTGGAGGTGGCATCACCACAGCGGGAGCAGGGGCAGAATGTTCTTGGGCAGGAGCCGCTGAAGCAGAGGGAGTAGCAGAGGGATTCTGGCTAACAGGTGCAAAAGACACAGCAAGGTTCTGTAGGCGACCTTCCAGCTGAAAGTAACCTTCTTGCAGGTACTTCACCGCTTGGGTAAGGGTGGTAACTTGGTGGCATAGAGTCTCTAATGGGGAAGCACATCTTTCAGCTCCAGACATTCTGGTTGGATTATACTGTCACGTACCAGGCTGGAGTTGGAGACAGAGAGTGCTATGCCCAGAGATGCACGTGTTACCTGCCGGTGAAACTGTCTGATGCTTCCAGAAGTGGGACATCCAGGAGCAGAGAAGGTGGTTACAGCCAATGGTTCTCTGGGGGTACTGGCGGATCTTGACAGATGGATAAGCAGAGACAACGTCAGAAGCCAGGCCGGGGGTCAAACAGGAAGTCAATCTGGAACAGGCAAGAGTAGGTCCATGAAAAAAGCCTGTTTCAGAGCCAGGAGAGAAGCCAGAACAGGTCAGGGTAAGCCGGGACGGTAACAGGTAATCAAACAGGAGCAAGGAACACAGGAACACTGGATACAGAGCTGACGATAATTTAGCGATTTGTGAGAACCACTGGAGTCCTTATATAGGCCAGCAAACACTGGTAATTACGATGTTTTGCATACGTACGTTTGTTGTCTTAAACGTACGTTCGCCGCTGTGTGCCAGTTGCTAATGTGCATGCGGGGACTGGCGCGGCCATATTGGATATTGGCATTTCTGCTAGTTCTTCTCCGGATTCTTCCCTGACATTGAGGGAGCCATTAATGACAACATGTATTGTGACATACTGAAGCAGAGCATGATCCCCTCCCTTCAGGGACTGGGCCGCAGAGTAGTATTTCAACATGATAACAACCCCAAACACACCTCCAAGATGACCACTGCCTTACTAAAGAAGCTGAGGGTAAAGATGATGGACTGGCCAAGCATGTCTCCAGACCTAAACCCTATTGAGCATCTGTGGGACATCCTCAAACAAAAGGTGGAGGAGCGCGAGGTCTCTAACGTCCGCCAGCTCCGTGATGTTGTCATGGAGGAGTGGAAGAGGACTCCAGTGGCAACCTGTGAAGCTCTAATGAACTCCATGCCCAAGAGGGTTAAGGCAGTGCAGGAAAATAATGGTGGCTACACAAAATATTGACTCTTTGGGCCCAATTTGGACATTTTCACTTAGGGGTGTATTCACTTTTGTTGCCAGCAGTTTAGACATTAATGGCTGTGTGTTGAGTTTTTTTGAGGGGAAAGCAAATTTACACTGTTATACAAGCTGTACACTCACTACTTTACATTATAGCAAAGTGTCATTTGTTCAGTGTTGTCACATAAAAAGATATAATAAAATATTTACAAAAATGTGAGGGGTGTACTCACTTTTGTGAGATACTGTATGCGTGGTATCACCGTGATCGTTAGAGCAAGAGCAATAATTCTAGCAAAAGACCTGCTCTGTAACGCAAAATTTTTTAACTGTCGCCTATGGAGATTTTTAAGTGTCAAAGTTTGTCACCATTCCACGAGCGGGCACAATTTTAAAGCATGACATGTTGGGTATTAACTTACTCAGCATAACATTATCTTTCACAATATAAAAAATTGGGCTAACTTTACTGTTTTCTTATTTTTTTATTAAAAAAAGTTGATTCTATTCTAAAAAAATAGCATTTGTAAGACTGCTGCGCAAATACGGTGTGAGTATTGCAATGAATTACATTTTTTTCTCTAGGGTGTCTGGAAAAACATATAAATAATGTTTGGGGGTTCTAAGTAATTTTATATATAAAAAAAAATATTTTAACTTGTAAACAGCAAGTTTGAAAAACAGGCCTGGTCCTTAAATGGTTAAATATAACCTTGGAGGTCCCTTTAGTCTGCCTGTAAAGTGGGGCATCTGTATCGTGTATAGAACCTGCTGCAGCAAAACTGACAAATATAAAGAAATTGGCCCTAGAAAGGGTATAGGGGCCTGGGTACTGCCCTGGGGGACATGTATCAATGCAAACATTTTTTTTTTTAAATATCGTGTTTAACCACAATACTGGGCACTTCCCCCCTTCCTGCCCAAGAAAATTTTCAGCTTTCAGCGCTGTCGCTGTTTAAATGACAATTGCACGGTCATGCTACATTGTACCCAATCAACATTTTTATCATTTTCTTTCCACAAATAGAGCTTTCTTTTGATGGCATTTGATCACCTCTGTGGTTTTTATTTTTTTCTAAACAAATAGAAAAAGACTGAAAATTTTGAAAAAAAAGTTTTTCTTCATTTCTGTTATAAAATGTTGTAAATAAGTATGTTTTCTCCTTCACTGATGGGCACTGATGAGGCTGCACTGGCTGGTACTGATATGGTGGCACTGATGAGCATGGATGAGGTGGCACCATTGAGGTGGCACTGATGAGGTGGCATCGATGGGCACTGATGTTGTGCACTAATATACGACACTGATGAGCACAGATAGGCGGGACTGATGGGCACTGATATGCAGCACTGATGGGCACTCATAGGCAGCACAGATGGGCACTCATAGGTGGCACAGATGGGCACTCATAGGCAGCACAGATGAGCACTGAAAGGCTGCACTGATGGGTACTTATGGATGGCACTGATGGGCACTGATGGGCACTCATAGGTGGGCACTGATGGGCATAGATGGGCACTGATTGGTGGCACTGAAGAGTGGCACTGATTGACACTGATGGCACTGATTGGCATCACTGTTTAGGAGGCACTGGCAGGTATTGCCGGTGGGCACTGATTGGCATCGTATGGGTACACATTGCCACCCAGGACCACCAGGGATGCCATGCCTGGTAGTCATCAGTGGTGGCCATTCCTGGTGGTCCCGGTGGCATCCCTGGTGGTCCTGGGTGGGCATCCGAGGGGGGCTATGCTGATAAACAATCAGCGCAGATCCCCCCTGTCAGAGGAGCAGCTGATCAGCTCTCCTCTATTCGTGTCTGTCAGATGTGAGTGAGGAAAAGCCAATAAATGGCTCTTCCTGTTTACATCATGATCAGCTGTGATTGGACAGAGACTCTTTACCTAGATCAGAGTTGCAGTGTGTCAGACTGACACACCACAACAACGATCAATGCGATGCACGCCCCCGGGGGGCGCAGCTTCTTGTTATCCTGGCCACGTCATATGACATACGGTCAGGATATCGCAACAACTTTGCCGACAGCATTTTGCTATATGGCTGACAGCAAGTGGTTAAAGGAGCGCTGATTTTAATGATGCTTAAAGTGAAAAAAATGAAAATGTAAAATTCCTTTAAATATAGTCCTTCGGGGTCCCCATAGTCTGGATGTAAAGTGGGGCATCTGTATCTTGTATAGAACCTGCTGCAGCAAAACTGACATATATATGGAAAAAATTACATTTAAATTGATTTTCTCTGCAAGATTTCATTATTTTGTAAACAACGGCTTGGGGAGCCAGTCTATATGAAGAGGCTACAATTTAGTGCATTCAGAACAAGATTACAGATTTTTTGGATAAAGTCTGGTATCTCTTTAGCAGACTTTGGATGGAAATAACACATTTTTGCACTATAGTGAGCAAGCCTCATGTGAAGAAGCCACATTATAGTACTGTAAACTCATGCCAAGATAACTTTTTTTTTTTTAGATAAAGTCAGTGACCTCATCATCATCATCCCCCCTCCATCCTCATTATCACTGGAGCAAACTTCGCAAGCTGAGCTGTGGGAAGTGGGCCGGGAGATAACAGCTCCACAATGTGATGGAATAGGGTGGCTGCTCTCTACTCTTCCATGATGGCTGCTTAGTTGGGGTTGTATGCCTCACCCTTACTTTTCTCCTCTGCTCTATCCGGCATCCAAGTCGCATCAGTGACCTCATCATCATCACTTTCCTCCTCATAATCACTGGAGCCAACTTGGCAATATGCTGTGGCTGGGGGAACATGACTGCCAATTTGTTGTTTATCAGTGTTCTTCCCTCTCTGTAGGCTCATGTTATTCCCTTCCTCAACCTCAACCTCAGAACCAACATCTGAATCAAGTAATGCCTGTGAATCATCAAGAAACAAGTGGCTGACGCTGTGTTCAAGGAGGCAGAATAAGCTGCTTTGGCAGCTGCAGTGGATTGCGCACCAGTCTCAACTTGGGTTATAGAGAATGAGAAGGATGAGGATGGTTTAGTAAGCCAGTTCACCACCACCTCTGCATGCTGTGACAGAAATGTAAAACTATAAAATTCAAAAAGGGGGAACAACAGCGTCACAGTCAGAAAAACTGCAACTGACAACTTAAAAAGGGTGAAGGCACGGGACAAAAAAAATTAAAAAACAGTAACCAAAAAAAATAGGTATACAGCACTGTACAGAGCACTAATGCCGTGCACACACGATCGGACATTCCGACAACAAGCTCCTATTGAACACTTGTTGTCGGAATGTCTGATTGTGTGTACGCGGCATTAAAGTTATGTAATGCTATAATGTATGTGATGCTACACTAACACTACACTCACACTCTACACTATGACGTAGGCTCTTTACCATGTAATCAGCTTTGTCCAATCACAGCTGATCACAACGTAACTGGGAAGTGACGGTTATTGCCAGTTCTCTATTCACGCTGACAGGGCAAGAGTAGAGGAGAGCAAATAAGCGGCTCTCCTGACAGGGAGGATCTGCACTGATAATCATTGCAGTGATTATCAGTGCAGCCAATTATGCGATGCCCACCAGTGGTGCCAATCAGTGCCCATTCTTGATGCCTTTCAGTGCCTCCTCATCAGTGCCGCCTATCAGTGCCCTCTATCAGTGCTCATCAGTGCCGCCCATCATTGCAAATCAGTGCCTCTTATCAGTGCCCAAAATTGCCGCCTATCTGTGCTTATCATTGCCGCCTATTGTCTGCACATAAAGGCTGCCCATCAGTGCCACCTATCAGTGCCCATCAGTGCCACCTATCAGTGCCCATCAGTACTGCATATCAGTGCCGCCTATCAGTGTCTCCTTATCAGTGCCCATCAGTGCTGAATATTAATGCTTCCTCATCAGTGCCCATCAGTGCCACCTTATCAGTGCTGTCTCATTAGTGCCATCTCATCAGGACCCATCAGTGCACATCAGTGAAGGAGAAAAACGTACTTATTCACAAAATGTTATAACAGACACGAGAAAAACTTTTTGCTTTTTTTCGAAAATACCACCAAAAGAAAACTGTATCTGTCTCAAAAAAACTGTCAAAATATTGCTTGGGTACAGCGATGCATGACTGCGCAATTGTCATTCAAAGTGTGACATCGCTGAAAGCTGAAAACTGGCCTGGCATTAAGGGGGAAGTGTCCTGTCTTGAAGTGGATTAACAATATCAGATGGTAGAATGCAGAGGAGTATGTACACCCATGGAAACAGTTTACATAAATTTTGAAGGGAAAGAAGATCTTCTACTAACAATGGACAGTACAGACAAGCAAAGGGGGCACTTTTATACCTTGCAACCACTACATATGTAGCTAGAGGAGCTGCCATGTCACTTGCCTGCAAATGTGTATGTAAACCACAGCAAAAGGAATGGAATTTTATGAAAAGAGCCATGCTGAACCTAAAACAGACTCAAGAAATTAATCAGAAGATTCTCTATAAATGTTGACCCAGAACTCATATGATATATGAACTCAGATTTGGCAGGTGATCCCAGTGCTCACAAATCTACATCTAAGTGGTTACCTGTATAGCCCAATATTCAAGTCCACAGATCTCAGTGGCATTATCTTCTACAGAAACTGAATATATCTTGGCAGTTTATGTTTTTCAATACATTGTTTGTTTGTAGTCACTATATGAATATCTTGCAGAATCACTGTATTGATCAACTGTTTTATGCATGGACAATCAAGAATTTTCCAAAGAACCTAGTACATTAAAGTGATTGTAAGAGTCTGTTTTTATTTTTTTTTTAAATAACAAACATATAATACTTACCTCCACTGTGCAGCTCGTTTTGCACAGAGTGGCCCCGAACCTCGTCTTCTGGGATCCCCCGATGGCTCTCACGGCTCCTCCCCGCATCAGATAACCCCTTAGGAGAAGCACTCTCTCGAGGGGGTTACCTTGCAGGCGCGCTCCCAAGTCCAGCATTCGGCGTCCATAGCCGCTGAGTGTATGACTCGGCCCGGCCCCCGGCACCCGTGTCATTGGATTTGATTGATAGCAGCAGGAGCCAATGGCTGCGCTGCTATCAATCTATCCAATCAAGAGCCGAGAACCCCGGGCACAAAGACAGCGCTTCCCTGCTGGGTCAAGTTCCAGGGCTCAGGTAAGTAAAACGGGGGGGCTGGGGGGCCGGTCACTGCATAGGATGCATTAAGGTGAAAAAACAAGAAGGTTTACAACCCCTTTAATGTCAAGTACCAATACCTCCAAGACATAGGATGCATTAAGGTGAAAAAACACGAAGGTTTACCACCCCTTTAATGTCAAGTACCAATACCTCCAAGACCTTGATGAATAAAATATGATTGTGATTGAATTCTGTGAAACTGATGAGCTATAACTAGAATGCTATGACAAAACCACTATCACTTCTTCAGTTTGGAGAACTCTGAAAGAAGATGGGACTTTTAGGAAAAGTAGGTGGGAATTTTCACATGCTGTTTGTACAGACATAAGTGCAACAACTCATATAACGTGTGACTCGGTTAAATTGATGATAGGCAATTCCTATCCTCATATTGATTAGTGGTTCCAAATTAATAATAACTACTGCAGTAGGGAACAGACACAAAAGATACGCTCAGCATCTTTCCAAATTACCGTTCTGCTTTATTATGACGCAATTGAAGGTTTTTATGCACATGATTAGGTAGGTATCACATTAATATTACAATTGTACGTTTATGGTAACAAGGGGCGTTACATAGGCAGGCTAATTCTAATCAGGACTCGAATGAATGTAAACATGTGCTGAAAACATTATTAGTGCTGTGGGCACAGTGAGGGCAGTGTGCAATACATACAAAATACAATACAATTATATACAGAATGTACAAATTTCCATTACAGTCTCCCCTCTTTTGATCAATATTTTGATCACTAACCATACCTGCTATCACCTGTAACCTGGAACCTCCACACGCTTAGGTGGAGGTAGTCCTGGCCAAAGAGGCAAAAAAACTCCATTCTGGAGAAAATAATAGCTGAACAACTTTTTTCATTACCAAATGACTTTTTATTGTGAAAAACAAACGATTGATAAGACATATTTACAGAGTACTGGCTGTACACTCCTGTGGCCAGTATGGCCTTCTAGCCGAATTGTTGGCATGCTGACTTATCAGCATATGTAAACACAGACAATTCTACATAAAATGGAAGACGTACAAAAGATAAATATGACTTCAACATGGCTAAACTACTTTTCAAATATATATATCCCTTACAATTAAAGTAATTAAATCAAAAATTACCCTAGACTGTGATCACAAGAGGGAAACAAATCAAACACAGAGATTTTTTTAATGTAGTCATTTTTGCAGTGTCTGGTGTGGATCCAGGTGACTTTTCCTTCAAGTTTTGCAAAAACTATACATGAAATAGATGCTGTATTGAGTCTCCAAACATTTCCTTATACATAAATGTCTCTTAACAATCCACAAGTCACCTGGCTTTAGTTTTAGATCCTTCCAAACTTTTAGGATCTGGAATTGGGGAGAAAACACATAAATGAGTTTGTAAAAAAAACCTTAAAAGATCAGAAACATTCTCTGTGAGATCCGAATGGAGGACTTCAGCTGCTGAGACAAAATATTAGCAAGTGAGTAACACACTCCCAAACCAAATCCCATAGGGAGAGAGTCCAACATCCCCTTAGGGGCTTGATAAAATATAAGAAAACATTCAGGCAAAAGTTTTCTAGTTTCTTACTCTACTTTGTCCGCTACATTGTAGACAGTAGAGGGTGTAAAAATAAAACCTCAAAACTTCTAGTAAGGACTCTTCTATAAAGATGATTTCCTCTGTTACTCTCTGTACTCCCTGGCACTCTGTACTTACAAACTACTTCTGATAACACTTTTTACTGTGGCCTTTGCAGTAGCATTTGCCACTGGACATCCAGAAAACATGTTCATACAGACAAAATGCATACACTCATAAGATCCTGACTTGGACATCTGGATATATGTTTTTGTAATCTCTGGAAGGGATGTTCATCTTTTGGTAACACCTTTGGTAACACGTAAAACAAGAAGTGGTAAGTTATAAAAACAACTGTGGTGAACCCTGGCTCTATCCCACGCTCATTTACTAAGGCAGCCATAACTTCTTGTGATTGGTGACACGGTCCATGTGTCAAGCTGGAGGGAAAAGAGTGGCTGGCAGACATAAATGATCACCTTTTCTAAAGTCCTGTTTCATAAGAAGTTGCCCCCTGTGGACCACTTGTTCTTCTCGTTCTGGGGTCCTTAAAGTTGAATTATTAATCCCAGCTATACCGGGACAGAACTAGGGTGCAATCTGTGAGTTGCACAGACCCAGCAAGTGTCCAGGAATGTAAGGCAGCATCCTTAGTCACCTGGTCTGCTTCCATGTGTGAGTTTCAAAGTTAATATGGCTACCTCAGCAAGAACCTGGAAGGCTGAAAACAGCCGATCAAATTAACTTGGCATGCTTGGTTGGTTTACCTGCCAAAGTAAAAACAAACTTCTGGCCCTTTAAATGGAACCAAAAGCTCTCTATATCTTGACTATCTATATAAATATACACTCATTTATAGCTCACAGGCTTTGCTAAAACATGGAGCTCTGCTTCTTGAGCTGGGGAAAAAAGATCCAATGACTTTGAATACAGAGTATCCTTCTGGGTGATAAACTGCATACTCAAATCTACAAAAAATGTAATATCTGGGTCTTCAGGGAGTGTGTCCTGCACTGGGCTCACAGCAGCTGATTCCTACGTCATCAATTTAACACATGTGTCTTCCTTTCTTTTGAATAAATGTACGCATTTTTCATTGTTAGATTTGTACATAAACAAACTCATATTTTAAACCTTTCATTGGAAAAAAATTTAGTTAGCTGTATATTTGCTGCACAGAATGTCAGACCATTAAAAATTAAATGTTTGACCAAAACAATATCTAACTTTGTCTAATAGCACCTTTGCATAAAAGCTACAGCTCTGATATATCGGGGTGAACCCTTCATTACTGGGTCCAGCTTGCATAAATATATTACAATTGCTTGTTTTCTATCACGCTGTTTGTGTAAGAACTCCAGTTTCATGTTTCAAAAGACAACTTTTTCCTGGCAATATTATAATAAATGATAACAATACCCTGCAGTCATGGAGAGATGCCCATAAACCCAAAATATTCTTCTGCTTATACCACTGTACTTACAAGGAAAAGGGGCATGTCATTTCACAATCCACACATTCTGCTTTGGATTAAAAAAATAAAACTAAATAAAACAAAAGGACAAAATAATCTGTATGATGGACCAGAAAGCATCAAAAACTAAAAAACAACTGGCTACAGGTGGCATCTATCTTAACAGGGTGTGTGGACTTGATGTAATGGGTCTGTTATATTTAAATTTTATTTATTATAACTCTCACATCCTGGACCGCACATCAAGTTATTATCAAGAACCTTATGTGTCATTTTTGTAGACAAACTTCTTATGTATCCCATTCATCTTGGCTTTGTTAAATATTATGGCAGCTTTATTCCAAATAACAACCTCATCTTAATCTTTTTTCCTCTCAATAAGGGCTTATTGTATAAATGTAAAATTACAAAATTGTTATCTTAATCTAAACTAATCCCATTTTTACAAATTTCCCCAATAACCTGGATTTCATTTCCAACCAAAGGTTGTCTAAACCAGTTTCAATATATCTATATTATTAATAAAATTGTTAAACTCATATTAGAAATGAATACTCATTATTACTTAATTTTACTTAATTTCCCTTTTTTAAATGCACTGTTTCCACTATCAAAGGATATTCAATTTGTGTAATACACAGTTAAATGTAACCCTCATTTTACCATGTTTGGAAAACAGATTCAAAATAATTGTGATCACATTATTTACCATTAGATTTGTTAACTCGGCACATTTTGTTATAAATGTTTTGTCTAAAAAAAATGGAATTGGCATGGTGTCCTTCCAGCTTATCACTGACCTCTCATCTCAGCCACATTCGTTCATGAGAGCACAAAGGAGGGGGTAATACCTGCATACATGACACACACAAGGGATAGAACTAAAGGTCCCAGCATTCACACACATACACGAATATCTCTCCTAAATCGCTTACTTTTTCCCATTTGTACGCAACACATGCATATCATTCTCTCACTTTCTTTTAACTCTTTAATATTTCCCTGCCTTAAATTCTGCTTTCCTTATTTTGTTCAGATATCCTTTATATGTAGCTTCTATGATCAGACGGGGAGCCATAGTGCTCATCCCATCTTCCCTCTCTGACAACATATAAAGTATTCTGTTTTAATTTTCATTTCTCTATTTCTGACTTTACTAGTTGTAGTGCCTGACCCCAAATTCATCCCACAACTTAACATTAAAATGTCCCTTTCTGTCTAGTGTTAATGTCACCCTTGATCCATCCTACTCACATAGATAGCTGTTTCTCTAGCTGTTTACTCTGCATGATTCACAGTTACCTATTGTGGATCCCTGTCCACTTTAACCAATAATCTAGGGGCTCAGTATAGGCGGAACCACACCTTCGGTTCATATATAGCGCTTCTCTTGCGCTGGGCATTTTTTGAGGGTCTCTTAACCTTCATTCCCTTACTTAATTTAATGCCCATAATGACTGGCCAGTCTTCTCTACATGTGCCTATACCCTCTTGCCTGTAAACTACTTTATCTAGCAGATGTACTACATATACCTGTGAACAGCACTATTCTTCCCTTTCTTATCTATAACACTCCGATGGACAATAGACAGGGACAACATAACATATAACCACCAATCAATACAGTTCGATTAAGGGGAGTAAAATAGGTACCCTTTGTCCCGAAAATGCCTTACCGATCAAGGAAGTCTGATAACTCAAATGTAAGCAAAAGGCTTACCTCAGCCGGCTGATTATCAGAAATTCCCGGATCGTCTCAAGCTCCTCGTTTCGGATACTCAGGGTCACCTGGAAACCCCTCTTAAGGCAAAGCTCGCCATGCTGACTCGGTTAAATTGATGATAGGCAACTCCTATCCTCATATTGATTAGTGGTTCCAAATTAATAATAACTACTGCAGTAGGAAACAGACACAAAAGATACGCTCAGCATCTTTCCAAATTACTGTTCTGCTTTATTATGACGCAATTGAAGGTTTTTATGCACATGATTACGTAGGTATCACATTAATATTACAATTGTACGTTTATGGTAACAAGGGGCGTTACATAGGCAGGCTTATTCTTATCAGGACTCGAAAGAATGTACACATTTACTGAAAACATTATTAGTGCTGTGTGCACAGTGAGGGCAATGTGCGATACATACAAAATACAATACAATTATATACAGAACGTACAAATTTCCATTAAACGTGCTGTGATTTACTAGGTCTGCCAGCAGGTGGCAGTGTGGTAGTGGTATGTTTAATCTTTGAGTTACTGTAATATTTTTTCTTTTTTTTTTTTTTTTTTAATACATTTTTATTGAAAGTTATTAATTAACAATACAAACTGTCATTTACTTTAGTCATATGTATCCAACATGGTTACATTGATTTAAAAAGGTTTTGCGTAAGTATAAAATACTTGATAACCTGTACCAGTCTACCCCTAATGGGTTCAAACTGTATGCATGGACAGGCCACCAAATTAACTATATAGATGGGTTCAACTGTAATATTCTTTCATGTGAAATGTCATGGTTATGATGTAATTAATTCCCTGTCTTTGTTCTGGTAGGAGACAAATCTGCAGCAGCTATCCAACACAGAGAACATGATCTTGCCCCCTGTACAATGCATTTGTAAGACCCCATCTTGAATGTTCAGGTACGTTTAGGGCACCAGTTCACTAAAAGGATGTTGGGGGACTGGAGACTGCAGAGCAGGGCAACCAAACTGATAAGTGGCATGGAGGAACATAACTATGAGGAAAGATTAGCTGAACTGAATGTATTCTCTCTTGAGAGGAGGAGATATTATCACATTGTATAAATACATAAATCATCCGGATAATAAACTTGGTGCAAATGTATTCTTTTAAAAAGGGGGCACTCTTTGTATCTAAAAAGAAAATGTGTTTATCTATTCTTGCACCCGAGAGTCCTCAAGAAACTTAGCCATGTTATAGCTAAGCCATTACACTAAAACCTTGGATTGAGAGTAACTTGGATTGAGAGTGTTTTGCAAGATAAGCAAGCATTTTTTATAAATTTTGACTTGATAAACGAGTGATGTCTTGATATACAAGTAGCGTCACGTCACAATTGAGTATAAAAGAGAAGAGAGGCGCCTCTAAGTGTAGCAGTATGATTATATTTAATGAAGGTATGACAACTTACATGGTTGATGAATAAAACAGACACATCTAAGTATGCAGGCATCCGGTGTAAAGATGTCCACATAGATCATCCTCTGCACCGCAATCAACTTCATCCTTTCCACGCTGTGCTCTACAAGCACTTCAAGCCTCGCTTTCAGATCACTCTATTGCAGGGTAGTGTCACGAATTCGCACCCCAACGGCGACTAACTAACCGCGACGTGCGTTCCGTGACCGGGGAATATGAGGAACTAAGGGAATAAGGGGGAACTTATACTGCGCATGTAAGACTGGCTGCGGTACTTTCACAGCCTACACTACCTTTGGCCACCACTAGAGGGAGACTCCACTCCAATCCAGCTAGCTGACCACACACAGGCAGATACGAATCTTACATACAATCTGGTGCACTCTAAGGGTTGGGGAGCAATCTAGCAATTACTACACACTTCTAGGATTCCTCCAGCTATCCTGCAAGCTTGAACCCCGGTGTTAATCACTCTTCCCACTGTCCCCACACCCACACACCAGACACACAATAAACGATAGCCTGCCACCACCCAACAGTTTGTCCGCAGACTGGTCTGCTGAGCCACCACACACACAGATCTCTGTCTGGAAGATCTGTTAGCTTACAATCTGCATGCAATCTGCCAACACACAGTGCAATTGCATACCGATTGGCACATAACTTAAACCGAGTACTTAGGCACTAAAATACAACAACCTCTCCAGAGATATGAGTCCTAGCTTAGTACACAGAAGTCACTTATTAATTTTATCATTTAATATCCCGAAAGTGGGCAGTGCATATAAGATATACAAAGAAAAAGGATTTACCAAAAAAGATACAAAAAATGCAGAAAGACACACAATTGGCAATTTGTTATGAAAATAAAAGGGGATAAAAACAGAAATAAACTTTACCCAAGTCTATCTTGTAGAAGCATACTGGAACATATGGGAACTCCCCAGTTTCGAACTGGCTTCGTGGAAGAACAATGTCCATATCTCAGTCTACCCAATTTATTGAAATATGGATGCGGGCTGGACTTTAGCCCTTGGCCAATCAACCCTGGGGGGGTGTTCCTGTCTCAGCCCACAAATGTTTTGTGTTTTACAATGACCAGAGTCAAATTGGCCCAGAACGGCGCTGATTGCTGGGTCATGGATAGGATTTCCGATACCAGCGCATCATGCCGATCGCAACAGTACCAATCACTGCCTGCCTGCCGCAATCAGGCGCCATATAGCGGTTTTGTGTGGTTCTCCAGGATTCCACACCTGCTAAACATACAGAGTCACATGTAAACGTAACCCATCAGGTGTACGATCACAAGGAATTATTTTCATCTCTCTGCCGTTAATATTTTAGCTTTTATGAGAGATAAAAATGGTTCCTTAGATCTCTTGATATTAATCAAAGCTTACAGACTGTCCGGAGCCTTGTGAATGCCCCCTGCAGATCCGTGTGGCCAAGATGACTAGCAGATTTCTTTGAGCCTCAGGAAGCTGGCAATCTATGTTTACTCTAATGGGAACTTTTATTGGCATCTAGGTGTCACATTGGTCCTAGAAAAAATCTCTGTCCTTTTCAAATGCTAATAAAAGAACATATGTGCATGACTGACATAGAATAGTATATTTCTAATAACCCAGAATTGAACTACATCTCAATTACACTACTACAGATCACACCACATCTAGTTAAGGCAAAACTATCCTACGCTTATATTTTCGTCACATCTCCCCCTTCCAGATGACGCACAGCTGAGCCTAAACGGGTCAGCTAACGCGTCTGCATGGAAGATTCCCTAAGATGGGGGTGAAGGTTCCCCCAACTGAAGCTTGGCACCACCGACATTTCAGCCTGTCCCTTTGCAGATAGGAGAGGGCGACCGCACCCCTCTCTGACTGATCCTAACGGGTCTGGATCAGGATTGGCCAGCAGATTGCCCTGCGGATCCACTTCATCCACTGGCCACTGACTACCTACTGAAAGGGTACAGGCAAATTTGTCATTGTGTGTTGTCAGCATTCTCAGCCATTGGCCCTGGCCATCTGGTGGTACTCTATGAGCTACCACACCCAGATGTTTGAGCCTGGCATAAGGCCATCCCTGGGTGGTCTGGGCCTGGTTCCATGACCTGGGTACCAGGGCCTCCACCCTTTGGCCTGTCTCCCACACTTTTTCTCTTTCTGCCTCAACAGAAGGCCTGCCAGCACAACCCCTGAATTCCTCTACGCTGACACCAAACATATCAGCCTGTAGGAACTCAGTACCATCAGCTGCAGCCTCTGAGAGAGCAGATTCAGATGGGGTCAGTTTTCCCCCATAATTCTGTGGTTCTTCCCCTGTTATGCACAGCAACGAATCCTCAATCATGATACTCATAGCTGTGGGTACAGAGGATAAAGCCACAAAAGACTTTATTCTGCCAGGGGTCATGCTCTGACCCGTGTCATACTCTCCTACTCTGTCCTCCTCAGCAGAAGGCCTGCCAGCACAACACCTCAGTTCCTCTGGGCTAACATCAGACTTATCAGCCAGAAAGTACCCGGTGTTGTCAGCTGCAGCTGCTGAGATGGTAGGCCCTGATGGGGCCAAATTTGCCCTGTCACCCTGTAATATTCCCTTAGTGACACACAGCAATGAATCCGCAATAGCAGTACTCACAACTGTGGTGACAGAGGAGAAGATCACAGAAGACTGAATTCCACCAGGGGTTGTCCTTTGACCCACATCCCATACTCCTACTCCATCCTCAGCAGAGCATCTGTTGGCACAACACCTGAGTTCTTCTGGGCTGGCAACAAATGTATCATCCCCTAAGAACTCAGTGCTGTCAGCTGCAACTGCCAAGGGATGAGAGTCAGATTGGATCAGATTTGCCCCCTCACCCTGTGGTCTTTCCTCTGTGATGCACAGCCCAGAATCCACAATGGAAGTACTGGTAGCTGTGATGGCAGAGGAGCAAACCGCAGAAGACTTTGCCTCACATAAGGTTACAAGCACACCTTGCTTGTCCTTACCAGGATCTACTGAAACACAGTTTTTCTTTTCAGCAGGTACTTCAAAACATTCCTTTTCTTTACAAGTGGTTACAGAGTCACAGTCCTGTTCCCCATACACCCTCAATCCGCCATCCCCAACTGACCGCCCGTCAGCCAGACCTCTGTACTCCTCCAGGCTGATGTCAATTTTAACAGCCTCAGGGGACTCAGAGTGATCTGCCACAGACGCCAGGGAGACAACAGTGTGAGGGGACCACAGGCCTGCTTGGCCAAGTTCACAAGGGTCCGACGTAGTTGGATTGGGCCCTTTCACAGACAGTCCCTCTGTAGCAGTGGGCAATGACCAGTTCAAGGCAGCCCGGTGGGCCCCGGGAGTCACCACTGCAGCAGAGGGAATGTCTGCACCGCACAGATCATGACTTTTTACATCACACAAAACATTATCAATTTCAGAGTTCATTCTGACTTTAGTTTCCTCTCTGGGCCTTGGCTCCAGAAACCCATTAGGGCCTGGACCTGGCACACAGTCACTAGTCCCCTGACCCTCCCCAGAGTTCCCAACGTGCACTGAGTCACCCAACAGTACTTTACGTGAATCCGGGGCTTCAGGTGGAGATGCAGGTTTCAGGGGGGATGAATTTGGCTCATAGCGGGCTACCAACTGCACCCGGTCAGTACCCGATAGTACATTACTGGCATCTGCTATGCCTACTTCTCTCACTTTGCTTTTTGATCCTCTGAGCAAAGCAACACAAGCTGTTGGTAACACAGGGATGACTCCTCCAACCCCTGTGATAACTGTGGCTTTCTTTGGGACCACATCCTCATGGCTCCTCGATCCTGAAAGAGCTAGGACATCTGTGGATCCCGTATCTCGGAGTCCGACTGAAACATTATTACCTGCGGTAACCAGCTGCAGGGTATCCGCACGGCCTCCTACATTTGTGGGATCTGCTCTGCCCACTTCTTTCACTTGGCTTTCAGATTCCTGGTTCAACGAAACACAAGCCATAGGCACGGCAGGGATGGCTCCTCCACCTCCTGTGACAACCATGGCTTCCCCTGGGATCACATCCTCACAGCTCCTCAATCCTGGAAGAGCTAGGACATCCTCTGATCCCATAGCTTGGAGTCCGACTGTAACACTGTTACCTGCGGTAACCAGCTGCAGGCTATCCGCATGGCCTCCTACATACGTGGGATCTGCTCTGCCCACTTCTTTCATTTGAATTTCAGAGTCCAGGTTCAACGAAACACAAGCCATAGGCACGGCAGAGATGGCTCCTCTACCTCCGGTGACAAACATGGCTTCCCCTGGGATCACATCCTCATAGCACCTCAATCCTGGAAGAGCTAGGACATCCTCTGATCCCATGCCTCGGAGTCCGACTGTAACGCTGTTACTTGCGGTAACTGGCTGCAGGTTATCTGCTCGGTCTCCTACATTTTCCCCAACAAGCAACACAGTAGGGGGTGCACTTTTCACAGTTGCTGGTGGGCCAGGCCTCCTCCTCTTTGGACAAAGGCTTGAGTAATGTCCACCTTGGTTACAGACAAAACACTTCAAGGTTTCCACAGATGTAGGTCTGGCTCTTGTAGTTCTTAAAGCAGATGGAGGTGATGTTGCATTTCCAGGCTGGATTTGGGGACTGTTCAGTTTGTGCTCTCTCTCTCTTTGCTTTATTTCACTCTGGTGGTCATCTCTTTCTATTTTCTTCATCTGCTGTAGTGATTTCTTCCGCTGAGAGGGTTTGAGAACAGAATCATGCTGTCTCACACAGTCATCTGGAATGGCACAGTCTCTGGGTTTAGATGCCATGGTGAACTGTTCATGGTCATCCTCTATCAACGCACATAAAAGCTGGGTCCTCGTCTTGCCGACTGTACTGATGCCTCTTAGCTCACAGAGGTCAATCGCGGTCTCTTCGGATTGCCTCTTGTACCAGCATATCATCTCGTGGGTTACCATCTTCAAGTTTTTTGCCCAAATAAAAGATAGAAAAGAAAAAACAAGAGGGGTGGGGAGCAAATAGCCAAGTATGTCTTCTACAAAACAAAAATTATGCACTGAGTGAGCTTCTGTAGGTCAGTTGCTTCTAACGAGCTTCCAACCTTTAGTACACAGGTTAAATGAATAAACCATGTACTAATGTACTAAGCAAATTCCGCTCGCTGCCGCCAATCTGTCACGAATTCGCACCCCAACGGCGACTAACTAACCGCGACGTGCGTTCCGTGACCGGGGAATATGAGGAACTAAGGGAATAAGGGGGAACTTATACTGCGCATGTAAGACTGGCTGCGGTACTTTCACAGCCTACACTACCTTTGGCCACCACTAGAGGGAGACTCCACTCCAATCCAGCTAGCTGACCACACACAGGCAGATACGAATCTTACATACAATCTGGTGCACTCTAAGGGTTGGGGAGCAATCTAGCAATTACTACACACTTCTAGGATTCCTCCAGCTATCCTGCAAGCTTGAACCCCGGTGTTAATCACTCTTCCCACTGTCCCCACACCCACACACCAGACACACAATAAACGATAGCCTGCCACCACCCAACAGTTTGTCCGCAGACTGGTCTGCTGAGCCACCACACACACAGATCTCTGTCTGGAAGATCTGTTAGCTTACAATCTGCATGCAATCTGCCAACACACAGTGCAATTGCATACCGATTGGCACATAACTTAAACCGAGTACTTAGGCACTAAAATACAACAACCTCTCCAGAGATATGAGTCCTAGCTTAGTACACAGAAGTCACTTATTAATTTTATCATTTAATATCCCGAAAGTGGGCAGTGCATATAAGATATACAAAGAAAAAGGATTTACCAAAAAAGATACAAAAAATGCAGAAAGACACACAATTGGCAATTTGTTATGAAAATAAAAGGGGATAAAAACAGAAATAAACTTTACCCAAGTCTATCTTGTAGAAGCATACTGGAACATATGGGAACTCCCCAGTTTCGAACTGGCTTCGTGGAAGAACAATGTCCATATCTCAGTCTACCCAATTTATTGAAATATGGATGCGGGCTGGACTTTAGCCCTTGGCCAATCAACCCTGGGGGGGTGTTCCTGTCTCAGCCCACAAATGTTTTGTGTTTTACAATGACCAGAGTCAAATTGGCCCAGAACGGCGCTGATTGCTGGGTCATGGATAGGATTTCCGATACCAGCGCATCATGCCGATCGCAACAGTACCAATCACTGCCTGCCTGCCGCAATCAGGCGCCATATAGCGGTTTTGTGTGGTTCTCCAGGATTCCACACCTGCTAAACATACAGAGTCACATGTAAACGTAACCCATCAGGTGTACGATCACAAGGAATTATTTTCATCTCTCTGCCGTTAATATTTTAGCTTTTATGAGAGATAAAAATGGTTCCTTAGATCTCTTGATATTAATCAAAGCTTACAGACTGTCCGGAGCCTTGTGAATGCCCCCTGCAGATCCGTGTGGCCAAGATGACTAGCAGATTTCTTTGAGCCTCAGGAAGCTGGCAATCTATGTTTACTCTAATGGGAACTTTTATTGGCATCTAGGTGTCACATTGGTCCTAGAAAAAATCTCTGTCCTTTTCAAATGCTAATAAAAGAACATATGTGCATGACTGACATAGAATAGTATATTTCTAATAACCCAGAATTGAACTACATCTCAATTACACTACTACAGATCACACCACATCTAGTTAAGGCAAAACTATCCTACGCTTATATTTTCGTCACAGGTAGTCTTCCCGACACGTTTGCAGACTGACAGCAATGAGAGCCGGCGGTGCGGAGGACGGTCTATGTGGACAGCTTTACCCCGGATGCCTGAATACTTAGATGTGCCTGTTTTAATCATCATCCATGTGAGTTGCTAAATGTTGTATCTTTAATAAACGTAATCATCTTGCTACACTTAGAGGCGCCTCTCTTCTCTTTTATACTCTGTAGCTCCAGCTGGATTCTGCTTCTTATCCCCTTGTGGATGGACATTTTATGGTAACACAACCTATCACATTGCTATAATCTTTTTATATGGATCATAAACTGAAGGACTTATGAATAAATGGTTGTGAAACAAATCATCTGAGTTTCCGTTATTTCTTATGGGGAAATTCACTTTAATACACAAGTGCTTTGCATTACAAGCATGTTTCCGGAACAAATTATGCTCACAATCCAAGGTCTTACTGTATTCATAATTTTTAAAACAGTAGTAAACCGCAGGTGGTAAAAAAAAAAAAAAAAATTCCTGCAAGGCAATGTCATAGTGTACACATGCATCACATACTATGCCGAAGCAAGCATGCTGAGAGCCGCAGATTTTATCTTATATCATGATGACTGTATTCTACTACTACTTGTAAGTGAACTACAATAAATTACTGTTTTTTTACCTTACGGGCTTTACTATTGCTGCATTTTTTCTATTTGGGTAATGCTCAATTGGGGAGTGGCTATCATATCTACTCTGGCTTTGGAGCTCGATATATCGGTGGCCATATACTATTGGAAGATTGGACCTCCTGTTTCGTTTCATCTGTATCATTTGGAGAGTGACACCACGACTTCTTTTGATTAATGATTATATGCCTACATATCATTACCTTCTGGTAAGCAGATTGGATTCACTTGGGTGTGGTGTGTCTTTCCATACACACAGAACCTGGGGAAGGGTCCCTTGTATCTTCTATTCGTTTATTAAAAATAACTTTTATGTGAATTCAAGCATTGCATTTTGGAATTTTATTTTTATTGTTTGATGATCAACAAACTGTGCTGGCTGCTTTTTTATATTACGGTATATTTTATTATCATTTTAGTTAGCGCAGATACCCACCACCCTCTTTTTCTCATAGTACATTATGATAGACTTACCTTAGAACAAAGCCTTATCTCATTGGACCTTCAGAGCGCATGCGCCAGTGATGTCATTGGCTGCATGCACACTGAATATTCTAAACTGTGCAAGTTTAGGAGATATTCACACTACCTACAGGTAAGCCCTAGTATAGACTTACTTGTAGGTACAAGTATTGTAGCAGAGTTTACTACCAGTTTAAGGACAGCTTAGAAACTGAAATGGTACCAAAGCTAACGTGGTACCAATATTCAAAAAGGGCTGACATATATACCTATAAACTACAGACCAGTCAGCCTAACATCTATAGTATGTAAACTATTGGGGGGAATGATAAGGGACCATATCCAAGAATTTGCTGATAAAAAGGATATTATTAGTAGTAATCAGCATGGCTTCATGAAGGATCATTCTTAACATGCTATGAGGAAGTAAGCTGTAATCTGAATAGAGGAATGTCTGCTGATGTGGTGTATCTCAATTTTTCCAAAGCATCCAACACAGTTCCCCATAAATGCTTAATTTAAAAATCAAGATCCTACGATAATGACAGTAGTGGTTACAGGACGGTGTCCATAGGGTGGCAATTAATACCGTTTCTTTTGAATGGTCTGGAGTTGCAAGCAGCTACTGTGTCCTGGGACCAATTCTGTTTAATTTGATCATAAATGATATAGAGGTTGGTATAAATAGTTCAATCTCAGTGTTTGCTGAGGATATGAAACTATGCAGGTTAATAACCTCACAACAGGATGTAGAAACTTTAGAAGACCTCAATAAAATAAAGTTTAGCAAAAGACACAGGGCAGGGTTGACAACAAGACCTGAGTGCATTTCTAGAAGACCAGCAGATATTCCTCTGTACTTGCAGGGGCTTTAAAGAGACAAGGCACAGGGAAACGTGCATGTATTGCAGAGATGTACTGCATATATTGTTTATGTCTTTATATTAGACATGTGCAATTAGTTTCGGTCCGAATACAAATTCGGCCAAATTTTTGGTTATTCGAAGATTTGGATGTATCCGAAAGTAATAGTAACGAATGGTAATAAGTCTAGTTGAAATCCATTAAAATTAGTTTAGTTTTTTTTTTTTTTAATGAATTTCAAAAATTTCAGAATGATTGGAAATTGGGATTGGTCGAAAAATGATCGACTGATTCAAATTTTGTGTGAAGAATAGCTGGTTGTTAAGCAGCAGGCTGGGAAGCCGGCAGCCCGCGTCCTTTACAACTATGACTCATCATCTGTCAGCAGGCTTCCCCACTGACAGATGAATGTAAAGAAAATAATGCCGGCAATAGAAAAATGTTAAAAAAACGGTGTGGGGTCCCCCCCCCAAAATCCATAACAGACCCTTATCCGAGCATGCAGCTGATGCGTAAGGAAAGGGGGGGAGCAAGTGCCCCCATCCCCTCCCGAACCATACCACGCCATGTGCCCTCAACATGGGGGGTGGGTAGGTCTCATCCCCACAACCGTGGCCGGCGGGCATGGGGCTTATCGAAATCTGGACCCACCTTTAACAAGGGGCCCCCCACATCTCGCCCCCCCATGTGAATGAGTATGTGGTACAAAGTACCCCTACCTATTCACAAAAAAGTAGAATTTTATGAGTATTGCCTCACATAACAAAGAAACTAATAATGGTTAAAAGAGTACCATCATCCAAATCAATATAGGAAAACAGGGCCAGAGGGGTCTATCAGGACAGTTGCTGTAGCTGACCATAGATATATACCCATCAGATAAGTTGTACTGGACTATCATGGTACTGATACACAAACAAAATATTTTTGGTATAAAAAATATAATTTTAATACATATAAAAGAAGGACATATACAAAGAACAAATATTAATAAAATTCAACCACAGACAACTACTAACAGGGTCACCCGAAAGGAGATGTTGTGGGATATAGACAATCTGGTCCTCTACCGGTTTCGCAGGTTGAAACCGCTTCTTCAGGAGGAACTATCTATAAGTCAGAAATGATATACAATAAAATATACAATAATTACATCAGAAAAAAAATGTATAATTATACAGCAAACATTATAATGAGAAAATCTGCTCTCCCAGAAGATCATACATCGATACGTACCCAGGTCGCTAAAGAATTCCCCCCTCGGTGAACGTGGGGGATTGTACAAGGCCACTTCTAATTAGATAGATATAATGGTAGTAAATGGACAAGCCAAATAATGTCTAATTTATAGGGCCCATAGGGAGTGAGGGAACACCAGGTGCTGCACAAGATGGTAGGGACAAGTGAGACATCGGGAGTGAATAGTAACGGGATGAAAAAGGAGGGGGGGGGAGGGGGGGGATAGGAGGAGGATGTGGAGGAATGGGAGGGAAGGATGGGGGAGGGAGGGGGAAGAAGGGGGGAGGGCTGTGGAGAGGGGGAGGGGGGGCCTTGGGGGAGGGGAAGGGAAGAAGGGGGGAAAAAAGGGGGAAAGAAGGCTGAGGGGAGGAAGAAGGGGACAAAAAGGTGGGAAGGGTGGTGTTATTAGGGGAAGGAGAAAGAGGAGGGGGGTAATGTGGGAGGGGGGGAGGGTTAGTTAGGGAGATGGGAAACATGTAGTACTGCAGTGTGGGATGTGTCCTGTTCTGCAAGATGGCTACTCTGCGATTTCTGGGACCAGCATGGAGCGCAAGCTGCTGGCAGTGACGTCACGCCGCCTCCGTTCATAAGTAGGAGTCGCTCGCAACTCGGATGTTTGTAACTCAGGGACTGCCTGTATTGATCACTCGGTCTATAGGCGAACGACAACCGTGCTGCAGCACTGGTATTCTGGGTGGACGTCCTATGATGTCCCCTCAGGATCTCACTCCAGCATGATCTGTCATCCTCTGTGTCCACCAGACACAGTGGATGACAGATCAGCGTACCGGCCACTGCCGGTACCATGGTTTTGTTGTGACCAATCACAGCAGAAAACATGGCAATTGTACACAATGAATGATTTACATTTATAGCCATTCATTGTGTACTAATGTGCTGATCTCCGTGATTGGTCACAGTGATCATATGGTACAGACAGGCCCAATCACAGTGCATCTTTACCATGTGATAGCTGTGCCCAATCACAGCTTCACAATAGTACACACTGGATGAATGAATCCCATTCATAAATAATGGTTACTTAGAACAGTGTGTAAAAAAAAAAAAATCATGATCCCCCTCACCAGAGGAGTTGTACAGTTTCACTATGGTAACACTATACTGTTCTGGTCATGGTATGTAAAAGAAAAAAATGGAAAAAAAATGTTTAAAAAACATAAACAAAATTATACTTTTTTTTGTTTTTTTTACATTTTTACATACTGTCACCAGCCAGTGTGTCTGATCACCACCACACCGGTTGTGTGATGACACTATACTGCACTGGTGACAGTATGTAAAGAAAAATTGTGAAAAGAAATTTTTTTACTTTCCGAAAAAGGGGCATGTAGGGGGTATTTGAACTGTTCTGGTATTTTCAGGCCTCAAGAAATGAGATAGGCCGTCATTACATTAGGGTTGACCAATTTTTAAATATACTGTATATACCATAGGTTGTGGACTCTATAACTTTCATACAAACTAAATACGGTAATAAACACTGATGGGTTATGTTTACCAAATAAATGTAGCAGAATACATTTGGTCTAAATTTATGAAGAAAGATCATTTATTAGCAATATTTTATAACAGAAACAAATAAAAATGTGTTTTTTCAACATTTTCATTTTTTTTTTTAAAGCAAAAAAAAAAAAAAAACAGTGGTGATTAAATACCACTAAAATAAAGCTCTGTTTTGTGAACAAAATTATAGAAATATTCATACTTTATCCTTGACCCTACTGGGGAGATTTTCCCCTCAATTCCTATCCCTTTGACACTTATGCCGCGTACACACAATCGGACTTTATGGCAGACTTTGTCCGGCGTACTTTTCGACTGACTTTTCGACGGACTTTCCGAATGAACGGACTTGCCTACACACAATCAGCCAAAGTCCGACGGATTCGTACATGATGACGTAAGACCGGACTAAAACAAGGAAGTTCATAGCCAGTAGCCAATAGCTGCCCTAGCGTCGGTTTTTGTCCGTCGGACTAGCATACAGACAAGCGGACTTTTCGACCGGACTCGAGTCCGTTGGACAGATTTGAAACATGTTTCAAATCTAAGTCCGTCAAACGTTTGAGAAAACAAAGTCCGCTGGAGCCCACACACGATCGAATTGTCCAACGGAATCCAGTACGCCGGACCAAGTATGCCGTAAAGTCCGATCGTGTGTACGCGCCATTATACAAAAATAGGACGATCAGTTGTCACTGGGATAGAAAAGCGATAACAGCAATAAAAACATTTGAAGATGTTTGAATCTGTTTCCACACTACTAAAAATATGTCTGTGTATTTCTCTGCCTGTGTTCTGTTGGAGAGATAACCCATAAGCTAAAAATAATTCAAAGATATGCAAACCTGAGGCAATATTTGTGAGCAAGTTTTCAACAGAAATTCTTCAGAATATTGAGTATTTGTTAGCACAGCACTTTTTCAACATGATGAACAAATAGATACAAGTATAAAGATGATCAAACAGCATAAATAATTCTGAACTTTACAGGCTAAGTTCACCTTTACGGAAAAAAATAAATAAATAAATGCACATATTTTGGCAGTAAAAGTGTTTTTTTTCCCCCCAGGTGCCTGCGAAGCTCTGCATCGTGTGTGCAATGTCTGCCTCCTGCGGACACTTACTCCAGATTTCTTTTCCCTACCTCCATACAGGCTTTCTGTTAGAATGCTGGAGGAAGGGTCTGTAGCAGCCTCCTAGGTAGGTGCTAGGATTGGTAAAATTAGTGTAATATACAGTGCCTTGAAAAAGTATTCATACCCCTTGAAATTTTCCACATTTCGTCATGTTACAGCCAAAAACGTAAATCTCTTTTATTGGGATTTTATGTGATAGACCAACACAAAGTGGCACAAAATTGTGAAGTGGATGAAAAATGATATGTATGTGTGGTGGAAAAGTAACACTTCACATTACCCTGAACACACCATCTCCACTGTGAAACATGGTGGTGGCAGCATCATGTTTTGGGGATGCTTTTCTTCAGCAGGGACAGGGAAGCTGGTCAGAGTTGATGGGAAGATGGATGGAGCCAAATACAGGGCAATCTTAGAAGAAAACCTGCAAAAGACTTGAGACTGGGGCAAAGGTTCACTTTCCAGCAGGACAACAACCCTAAACATACAGCCAGAGCTACATTAGAATGGTTTAGATTAAAGAATATTCATGTGTTAGAATGGCCCAGTCAAAGTCCAGACCTAAATCCAATTGAGAATCTGTGGCAAGACTTAAAAAATTCTGTTTACAGACGCTTTCCATCCAATCTGACAGAGTTTGAGCTAATTTGCAAAGAAAAATGGGCAAAAATGTCACTCTTTAGATGTGCAAAGCTGTAGAGATATCCCCAAAAAGACTTGCAGCTGTAATTGCAGCGAAAGGTGGTTCTACAAAGTATTGACTCGGGGGGGCTGAATACAAATACACGCCACACTTTTCAAATATTTATTTGTAAAAAAATGTAAAAAACATTTATAATTTTTCCTTCCACTTCACAATTATGTACCATTTTGTGTTGGTCTATCACATAAAATCCCAATAAAATATATTTATGTTTTTGGTTGTAACATGACATAATGTGGAAAATTTCAAGGAATATAAGTATTTTTTCAAGGCACTGTAGTTGTGTTCCCCTGTTTAACCACTTAAGCCCCAAACCATTTGGCAGGCCAAAGACCAGAGCACTTTTTGCGATTCGGCACTGTGTCGCTTTAACTGACAATTGTGTGGTCGTGCGACGTGGCTCCCAAACAAAATTGACATCCTTTTTTTCCTACAAATAGAGCTTTCTTTTGGTGGTATTTGATCACCTCTGCGGTTTTTATTTTTTGCGCTATAAACAAAAAAATAGCAACGATTTTGAAAAAAACGCATTATTTTTTTCTTTTTGCTATAATAAATATCCCCAAAAAATATATATATAAAAAAACATTTTTTTTCCTCAGTTTAGGCCGATATGTATTCTTCTACATATTTTTGGTAAAAAAAATTGCAATTAGCGTTTATTGATTGGTTTGCGCAAAAGTTATAGTGTCTACAAAATGGGGGATAGTTTTATGGCATTTTTATTAATAATTTTTTTTTTTACTAGTAATGGCGGCGATCAGCGATTTTTATCGTGACTGCGACATTATGGTGGACACTTTTGGCGCGATTTTGGGACCATTCACGTTTATACAACGATCAGTGCAATTAAAAATGCATTGATTACTGTGTATATGTGACTGGCAGTGAAGGGGTTAACCACTATGTGGCGCTGTAGGGGTTAAGTGTGTCCTAGGGAGTGATTCTAACTGTGGTGGGAGGGGCTGTGTGTGACACTGCACTGATCACCGCTCCCGATTACAGGGAGCTGTGATCAGTGACAGTGTCATTAGGCAGAATGGGGAGATGCTTGTTTACATCAGCATCTCCCCGTTCTTCCTCACCGTGAGACGATCGCGTGTATCCCCGCGGACATCGAGTCCGCGGGACCTGCGGCCACGGAGCTCCCAAAACACGCGCACCCGCAAGCCACCTCTTAAAGGGCTAAGTACAGGTACATTAATCTGCCTGTATGCGCCCTTCTGCCGCAGTATATCTGTGTGAGGCGGTCGGGAAGCGGTTAACAGAACTGCTAGGGAAATGTATTAAGCTCTCTGCTTAACAAAGACGCTGCAATTGTTTAATGTAGTCTGCTCAGATGCTGTTTGGTTTTGGCTCTGGCCTCCTCTTTATTCAACCAACCTAGGAAGGTTCTGGGTGAATAGGTGGACGCCATGCAGAACACAGCATGAATATTAATGCCACTCCAGCCAATCCCAGGAAAGGAGACCCCGAAGGATGCTGGAAGAGGGTATTTATTGCTTGGACACACTAAGCATGAGGTCTTTCCTGGAGAGGAGAGTTCTAGTCTGGGAGGGGGCACGCTGCCTCTCCCAGGCACCTGGCTGCCATGCACCCTCAGGTGAGCGATCTGAGGGCCTAAGACCCCTTTCACATTGTGCCACCACCGGGGTCAGCAGTAAAGCGGTGCTATTTTTAGCGCCGCCATTGTTTTAGCGGCGCTATTCGGCCGCTAGCAGGGCGGTTTTAACCCCCCCCAGTGGCCGAAAAGGGGTTAAATCCGCCCGCAAAATGCCGCCGGAGCAGTGTTTTCCCGGTGGTATCGCAGCGCTGCCCCATTGTTTTCAATGGGGAGCAGCGGTGGAGGAACGGTGAATTCACCGCTCCTTCACCGCTCCAAAGAAGCTGCTGGCAGGACTTTTTCTGACGCCCTGCCAGCGCACCGCTCCAGTGTGAAAGCCCTCAGGCTTTCACACTGGAGTGAATGGAGCAGCTGTTTTAGGGCGGTTTTCAGGTGCTATTTTTAACGAGATAGCGCCTGCAAAACGCTCCAATGTGAAAGGGGTCTTAAGAAGGGGAGTGAGTGGCCACGGTTCTTTAGACAGCTGGCTGAGGAGGTGTCTACTGAGGATCTGGTCTGGTATCATGGAGAAGAGGCTACCAGCTGTCCCTCTGGGCCTTGTGAGTACAGACATCCTAAGGATCTCATAGACTGTTGCTGTTAACCTCTTCTGGTGTTCTATATAGTCAGTTAAGGGTCCAGCCAAGAGAACACTGGCTAATATCCCGAACAGCTTTGTTCATTTACTCTTTGCTACAAGGGATTTTGCTCTAACCTGAAGCTACTGTTATTGCTGCTGAAAAGGAGAAGTCTGTTATCTGCTTCTAGGTAGAGTCCTTATTGTACATAGTTCTATTTCTTGGAGTATCCCACTAAATCCCCTTTCCTATTCAAGTTCTCCAAAAATAAAGCAACAAAAACAACAACCCCTAGACTTATCATTAAAGACAACGAGCGGAAATGTGTGTGTGCATTTGGCTGTGTGAATCTACCTTGTGCCTGGTTGCAGGGCAAAAGTGGGGAAGACCTGGGCAAAACAACAGTGGCTCCTACGGGGGTAGCACTACAGGTCAATGAACTACGAGAGCACTTATCAGCACCCTGGTAGTTTGTTGAGAATAACAAGCTATTTGCTGTAGCGGAAGATCGGATTTGTAGTTTCTTCATTCAGAGACCTGCACAACCATGTAAATACTAAAATGTGACAGCGGGAAGGGGGCAGAAAAAACCCCTGCTTGCTGTCATGGAGGAGGTGCTGGAGCATGCTACATGTTAAACTCTAAATACAAGTGTAAGGTGTAACATGCTCCACAAGTCAACACGGTCGGACTTTTCGTCTACAAAAGTCCGACGGACGCCGACGGACAAAATACGGCTGGCAATCCGATCGTGTGTGGGCTTCCCCGGACTTTCAGCGGACTTTTCCAGCCGCAAATCTGACGGACTTTAGATTTGAAACATGCTTCAAATCTTTACGTCGTAACTACGCCGGACCCAGAAATCCGCTCGTCTGTGTGCTAGTCCGACGGACAAACACCCACGCTAGGGCAGCTATTGGCTACTGGCTATCAACTTCCTTATTTTAGTCCGGTGTACGTCATCACGTATGAATCCGTCGGACTTTTGTGTGATCGTATGTAGGCAAGTCCATTCGTTAGAAAGTCTGCCGCAAGTCCGTCAAAAGTCCGCCAAAAGTCCGTCGAAAGTCTGTCGGACAGGCTGTCGGACTTTTATAGGCGAAAAGTCTGATCGTGTGTACGCGGCATTAGACTTTCAATTAGAATTATCTCTCACTATTTTTTTTTTTTAACGCTATGGTCCGCCCCCACCCCCCCACCCCGGGTGCTATTTTCATGTTACACTTGCACAGTAGATTTGTTCTTTCATGTACTGTAAATAGGCAGCCTACTAGCCCAATTGACATTGTGAACATCATTGTCCAAGGGACCTCATGTACAATGTTTTGTCCCACACAGTACTTGCTGTGTCATATCTATAGGCTATAGCCATAACAGCCTCATGGGCCTGAGGGGAATAGGGGGGACCCATTCGGGAGGGTGCTGAGGCAAAGAAAATTCAGAAAATTTGTGTGTATGTGAAGAAAACACCAATCCAGTAGCGTATCATTAATGGCTGTGGAGGTTGCTGTAAGCATTTACTTCGTACTTCCTGTGATGTTTCCAATCAAGAAGAGTGAAGGTCAAAGGATAGGATTGTTTTAAATTTATTTATTTTAAATTATATTAAACAAATTAGATGGGATTATATGAAACAAACAGACAGATTAATTGAATAAAAGGGTACGTTAAAAACATTTTGGAGCTGTGGAGGAGTGATGGAAGTTTAATCGGGGAACCATTGCTGTGAATCCAATGGGAAAAGTGTGTTTCCAAAGCTGTGGAGTTTCCATTGATGTCATATAAAATGCATATTGGCTTTCCTGGGTTCAGGGGTCAAAATCTTCTGGTGAGTGAGCACTGCACACTTTATGTTGTGGCATCAGCGGAGGGTTTTGAGTGAAAAGCTGTCACAAGAATTATTTTTATCCAGGTGTGGAGGAACCACTAAGGAGTCAATTCACTAATGTTTACCGCATGCGATAACACAGTCACGTGACTCATTTGCATAAATTGTTGCATGCAGTAAATTAAGTCCAATAAAAAAAATAAAATAAAAAAAATGATTTTGCTATATTTACCGCACAAAAAAAATTTGCCGGTAAATATTGTTTAAAAAGCTCTTAAGTCTAATTCACAAACGGACCAGAGAGTAAAAAAGCATGCGATATATACCACCAGGGTTTTGCTGGCAGTATAATATGTGGTATTTGTCAAAATAAAGTATGGGGGGTCAGGGGACTGCCACGCTGTTTTTTGATAAATACCTGGTTGCTAAGGAGCGGGCCGGGAAGCCAGCTGTGATGTGTCCTTAACAACAGATGATTCCCACTGACAGCTGGATGTACAAAAAAAAAAAGGGCGTCAATTAAAAATGATGAAAAAAAAACCCCAGCATGGAAGACATTAGCGAATAGTAATACGCTAATGTCACACAACTGGGTGGGCTCAGGGCACGGTGCTCTGTGCCCCAAGCCCACCCTTTTTTTAAGCCACTTAGAGCCTCAGACTCTAATTGTGCTTTAAAGAAGAAAAAAAAAACATTGAGATCCGCGCTTCTTGGATTAGGGGGAAGGCACCCCTGCGCTTCATATGAACGGGCCGCCACTGCTGGGCAGGCTAAATTTAGTGTGGCTTTGCTGTGAACAGCAGAGCTGTAGATTACTTGTTAGGTCTGCCCAGGTTTATCCCTAAACCTGGTGTCTGATTGCTTCTGTCTGTTGTTGGAAGAATGTTCCAACAATAGAGTGGGGGATCAATCATGAATAATTTTTGGACCTTAGCTAATCTCTGGAAGACTGGCCCAGGAGGTGTAGCTGGGGAGAAGATAAATGTTTGAGAGGATCGATACCCTGGGGCTTCCCCCCTGGGAAGGGCCATGTATGTGTGTGTTCCAAAGAACTACTGTTACTAGGTCACAGCATGTGCTATGGGCTGAGGGCCTAAAGAAAACTTGCCTGTGGAAGCTTGCCTGTGGAAGCTTGGCTGGAGAGGTGGGGCCCTTTTGCTTGTAGCTCCAGTTGTGGAAATACTTCTTGCGGGTGAGACGCCAGAAGTTTAAGCTGCTTAAAAACTGTGACTGCTCTCATAAGGTCAAAGATTTACTGGCTGTCCCCCTGTTTCAGCATTATTTTGGAGGCTTCTACTGTAGGGCCTAATACTGCTGGGACAAGGCATTTCATGAAACTGTTCTCTAAGGCTGTGTGTGCCTAGGGCATGCTGCACCCTAAACCCTCCACCTGCATTGTATTCAAGACCTGCAATAAACTTTAAAAGACACCTAGGCCGGAAACTGAGTTTGTCGGTGTGCTACCGGGACTGGAAACAGGGCAGCTAGCCTCTGAACAGGTAAGGGTGATCCAACATATCTCCAGTGGCCCATCCAAGGGTTATCGCTACATCTACTAATGAATATTATTTAGAAAGTTAGAATTAAATATCACTATAGAAAGATCTGGATTGATTTGGCATTAAAGTGGTATTAAACCCAAAAACAAAAATGTAAAAAAATTCAGTTTACCAATCCTTAGATGTGTTTCTTTTTTTTGGGCTTTTTATCTCTTTATTTCACCTGGTCATCCAGCCAGTAACACACTTCCTGTCTTAATGTGTCTGCATTCTGAATGGAGTAGTAAAGCAAACACCTTCGGACAGCAGTTGGGGGAGATGGTAGTGCTAGACTAGCAGATTTACAAGGACTTGACTAACAAATTAAAGCTGATCCCTAGCTAACCACTTCATAAGCAGTTACAGCAAACTGTTTGTTCCCTTTTGGGATAAAGGTATTACAGAAATTATTAAAAGCTGACTACTAGGAAAAAGCCTAAAAAAAGAAAATTAATACAGTCAACAAATCTAAGGCCGCGTACACACGAGCGGAATGTCCGACAGAAAAAGTACGACGGAAGCTTTTCATCGTCTATTCCGATCGTGTGTATGCCTCATCGGACTTGCTTTTAACGAAAATTCTGACGGACCTAGAAATGGAACATGTTCTAAATATTTCCGACGGAACCAATTCCTATCGGGAAAAACGCTCGTCTGTATGCTGTTCCGATGGACCAAAAAACGGCGCATGCTCTAAAGCAAGTACGAGACGGAAGCTATTGGCTACTGGCTATTGAACTTTCTTTTTCTAGTCCTGTCTTAAGTGTTGTACGTCACCGCGTTCTTGACGGTCGGACTTTGGTTTGACCGTGTGTAGGCAAGACCGCTTGAATGGAATTCCGTCGGAGTTCCGTTGGAGAAACTTTCGGGATATGTACGTGTATGCGGCATTAGAGTTGGTGAATACATTTTTTTTAAATGTTTGTTTTGGGGTTTAATACTGCTTTAAAGTTAATTTTGCCTATTTTTTATTATTTCCCTCTATGGCTTCAATGTTTACGGGCTAGAAGACAGAAAGAATTTTTACAATTAAACACCTCATCTGGAATAACAAAGTCAGTAAAAGTTGTAAATTCCTCAATCTCACATCCACTCTCAGCCACCGCCTCTCGCACAATGTTTTCATCAAGTGACAGAACTTGAAACTTTGCCTCGCCGACCAAGTAATAGGAGGCTCCTAAATAATCAGTGATAACTAGATGACCCCCGGGTCTGATCAGAGATACAACGTTCTTCAGGGCAGTTTTAAATTCTTCAGCATTCTTGGAAGCACAGATAAGACACGAGGAAACAATCACACAGTCAGTCAGGGGAAGGGAATTTGGCTCTAGAGGATTGGATTTGGTGACATCACACTTCATGAGGGAGACTTTCCTGCGTATCTTCTCTGCCTTCTCCTCCTCTGTGGACCTAGAATTGAGAATAATGTACAGAAAAATATTTTTAAATATATAATTTGCAGTATTTATATGTTTAATACTCTAAAGGTATTCTAAAAAATACCATGTTGAAATTTGTATTTTATCAAAGTATCTTGAAAATCGAAACCCAGTCCTTTAAACAGAGATTTGTGCACTAAATCCAACACTGATAATGGGAAAGTAATATGAATTTATATTGTAACATCATAGGTTTGTTAACGTTACTCCAGAATCAACCTGTGGTAGCCATTGCACCCATTGTTGACTGTGAACTGAACCATCGTCGGTCAGCTGAGTTCACAGAAACAGTGTACAGAGCCAATCTGAGCAGCTCTGTATCATGTGATCACTGCAATTGATCATTACAGAGATCACACGGTGCAGAGCTGTTTGGATCAGCACTGTACACTGTGTCTGTGAACAAAAGAGTAAACAACTCCATCTCCCTTATCATGTACAATGATCCCTTTAAGTGGTCATAAAGGCCTAAGTTTTCTTACCTTCATGCATTATATGCATGAAGGTAAAACATCTTCTGCATACAGCAAACCCCCAGCCCCCCTAATACTAACCTGAACCCCATCTTGATCCAGCAATGTGCAGAAGAGCAGCAGCTTTCCAGGGTCTCTTCCTCCTCATTGGCTTCCAGTACTGTCAATCACAGCCAGTGAGCCAATGAGGAGAGGGAGGGGGCGAGGCCTAGCAGCGCACTGTGTGTGAATGGACACACAGAGCAGTGGCTCCGGAATGAACCTGCTGGAGTGCCCCCATAGCAAGTTGAGGATGAGGATCGGGATGCTTTGTGCAAAAGCACAGCACAGAGCAGGTAAGTATGACATGTTTGTTTTTTGTTTTTTTGTGTTTTTTTATATCTGCCTTTAATATCACTTTACTTCATCCTTCCACTGTACGTGACCTGTACATTGGGCCTTTTAACTTCCCCTCTCTCTGAGACTATTTTGTATCTAGTGCACCATTACCAAGCTCCATGGTTTATCCATATTAATACCAGCATGCTTATTCATTCCCAAAAATTGTGGCAAAAATTAGATTACCCTGGGGATGTCTACTTTGCAAAAAAGGGTCATGTCAGGGATGTTCCTACTGCTCTGGCAATTTTATATGATAAATAAGTAAAGGAAATAGGCTTTTTTTTCAAAACTTTTTCCTGTACATAGTAAGTGCTGGTTCACACAGGGGTGGCTTTAAAGTTGTCCGACTCAGTCCCGTACAGAGTGACTTCAGCGCGGCTTGCAAAACAACTTCTGTATGGAAGTCAATGCAAAACACTCCGAAGTCACCCCAAAGTAATACAGGAACCATTTTCTAAGTCGTAGTGACTTGAGTCGCTCCTCTTAGAACGAATCCATTGCAATGCATGGAGCACAACAGGTCGCCCCTGTGTGAACCGGCACAAAAAAAGTTGTTATTAAATACAGTACCCCTAAAAGAAAACACTATCTGTCTCAAATAATGCAATAAAATTTATTTGGGTACAGGGTTGCATGACCGAGCAATTGTCAGCCAAACTATCACAGGACTAAAAACAGAAAAAATGGTCTGGAAATGAAGGAATATATACAATCTGGTGCTTAAAGCGATAGTAAACCGCAGTAAAAAAAAACCTTCCCCTGTAAGGCAATGTCATAATGTGCTGGTACGCATTGCATACTAGCACATTATGAGAGCTTAAAGAGCTAAAAATGAACCACTATCACCGCTGACAGGGTGTCCATCTTCACTCAGTCTTCCTTCCTGGTTCGCGGCCTCCAGCTACATGAGCAGCCAGGGACGCAATGACATCACTCCCACACATGCCCGTGGGAGCAGTTGCCAGACCTTCAGAGTATATGCACCAGTGACATCGCCGGCTGCATGCAGTATGAATATCTCCTAAACGGTGCAGGTTTAGGAGATATTCACAGTATCTACAGGTAAGCCATATTATAGGCTTTCCTGTAGGTAAAAGTAGCTTACTACCACTTTAGGTGGTTAATTAAAGGTCATTCTATTCTGTTAAGTGTTGGCACATGCCATCAAAGCCTAGGAGAATTCTGAACAAGTGCTGTCATACATTTTTATAACAAAAAGGTCATTTCGTTCTGGTGAGTTTTTGTGTGCACAAGGTGATTTGATTTGCTATTGTTTATAAGAGCACACAAATAGTCTTTGTTTAAAAAAGATTTATTAAAAACACTTTGTGCATTGTTGGATTTTTGATATAAAGATGATGCAATCGTTTTCTGAGATGATTCTTTATTAGAGGTGAAACAGGTACTTTATTGTCACCAAAACACAAGATTTTTTTTCAGTTCAGGTCACTGAACATCACATATTGTTATTTTGGAAGCACAGTAAGAGGTTAATCAGTTTCATATATGTTTTATTAAAAGTGCATGGCATTACCATATACAGTATCTCACAAAAGTGAGTACACCCCACACATTTTTGTAAATAATTTATTATATCTTTTCATGTGACAACACGAAAGAAATTACACTTTGCTACAATGTAAAGTAGTGAGTGTACAGCTTGCATAACAGTGTAAATTTGCTGTTCCCTCAAAATAACTCAACACACAGCCATTAATGTCTAAACCGCTGGCAACAAAAGTGAGTACACCCCTAAGTGAAAAATCAGAAATTCGAAAATTTGCACATTCGAAATCCGAAAATTTGGAAATTCGGAAATCTGAAAATTTGAAAATCCGGAAAAAGAACGCATATCCAAAAATAAGAATGAAAATCTAAAAATTTGATAATCTGAAATAATAACTAACTAATAATAACTAACTATAAAATTTTAGGTATTGGAATTTCCTTTCAAATTTGGCTGTTAGTGAACGCAACAAATATGAATTTATCTGAATAACGAATGCCGCATCTAAACGAATGGAATGTAATGAATTAATAATAATAAATAATAATAATAACAAGTTTTTATTATTATTATTATTTATTTATTTTTATTAATTCATTACATTCCATTTGTTTAGATACGGCATTCATTATTTTGTAGCTTTCTTCAGTGTTTGTAATTTCTTCAGTGTTGTCACATGAATAGAATAAAATATTTATAAAAATGTGAGGGGTGTACTCACTTTTGTGAAATACTGCACATAGGTTTTGTAAATATGTTTGCAATGTGAATTTGTAACACCAAAGGTATCATATTTTCTGTGCTGTATATACACCTTGGTTATAGCTAGGGGTATGATTGATTATGGCATCTTTATAAGTACCGTATATACTCGAGTATAAGTCGAATTTTTCAGCACATTTTTTTGTGCTGAAAGTGCCCCCCTCGACTTATACTCGAGTCAAGCACTTTTCTGCAGCAAAAAATTTCATTTTCCGAACCGACTTTGGGGCCCCGTATCTCAGGGCCACTTAGTGCTAGAAACCCCAAATTTGGTATGCGAACCCAGTGGACGTAGTACCACAACATATCCAAAGCTGAAGTTCCTAGCACTAAGTGGCCCCAAGATACGGGGCCCCAAAATCGGTTCGGAAAATGTCATTCTCTGCTGCAGAAAAGTGCTTGACATTTTCTGAACCGACTTTGGGGCCCCATATCTCAGGGCCACTTGGTGCTAGGAACCCCAAATTAGGTGTGCAAACCCAGTGGAACTGGTACCATAACATATCTAAAGCTTGGGTTCCTAGCACCAAGTGGCCCTGAGATACGGGGCCCCAAAACTGGTTCAGAAAATGTCATTCTCTGCTGCAGAAAAGTGCTTGACATTTTCTGAACTGATTTTTGGGGCCCTGTATCTCGTGGCCACTTGGCGCTAGAAACCCCAGCTTTGGATATTTTATGGTGCTAGTTCCACTGGGTTTGCACACCAAATTTGGGATTCCTAGCGCTAAGTGGTCCCAAGATACGGGGCCCCAAATTCGGTCAACTGTGTCTATCTGTAATGTCATTTCGGGACCCTTTGGGTTCAGAGACCCCAAATTTTGGCTGCAGCTAGGGGGCAACTAGGAACCCTTAACTACCGAGTTTGAAGTTCAGGGGACCTATGGCTGCAAATGGGCACAGTGATGCTGCAAATGGGCATTGTTGACCCTCTTTTCCACTTACAGTAGCTGTGCATTTCTCACCCTCGTCTTATACTCGAGTCAATAAGTTTTTCCCATTTTTTTGTGGTAAATTAGGGCCTCGACTTATACTCGGAACGACTTATACTCGAGTATATACGGTAAGCTGAAATCTATTCATACAGCTATATACAGTATATACACTATATTACCAAATGTATTGGGACGCCTGCCTTTACACTCACATGAACTTTAATGGCATCCCAGTCTTATGCCCCGTACACACGATAGGATTTTCCGACGGAAAATGTATGATAGGACTTTGTTGTCGGAAAATTCCGACCGTGTGTAGGCTCCATCACACATTTTCCGTCGGAATTTACGACACACAAAGTTTGAGAGCTTGCTATAAAATTTTCCGACAACAAAATCCGTTGTCGGAAATTCCAATTGCAAATCCGACGCACAAAGTGCCACGCATGCACATAATAAATTAAGAGACGAAAGCTATTGGCTACTGCCCCGTTTATAGTCCCGACGTACGTGTTTTACATCACCGCGTTTAGATCGGATTTTCAGAAAACTTTGTGTGACCGTGTGTATGTAAGACAAGTTTGAGCCAACATCCGTCGGAAAAAATCCATGGATTTTGTTGTCGGAATGTCCGATCAATGTCCGACCGTGTGTACGGGGCATAAGTCCGTAGAGTTCAATAATGAGTTGGCCCTCCCTTTGCAGCTATAACAGCTTCAACTCTTCTGGGAAGGCTGTCCACAGGGTTTAGGAGTGTGTCTATGGGAATGTTTGACCATTTATCCAGAAGCACATTTGTGAGGTCAGGCACTGATGATGGATGAGAAGGCTTGGCTTGCAGTCTCAGCCCAAAGGTTTTCTGTCGGGTTGAGGTCAGAATTCTGTGCAGGGCAGTCAAGTTCCTCCACCCCAAACTCACTCATCCATGTCTTTATGTACCTTGCTTTGCACACTGGTCCAAACCATTTGGTGGAGGGGGATTATGACGTGGGGTTGTTTTTCAGGGGTTGGGCTTAGCCCCTTAGTTCCAGGGAGGGAAACTATGAAAGCGTCAGCATACCAAGACATTTTGGACAATTTCATTCTCCCAACTTTCTGGGAACAGTTTGGGAATGGTCCCTTCCTGTTCCAACATGACTGCGTATCAGTGCACAAAGCAAGGTCCATAAAGACATGGATGAGCGAGTTTGGGGTGGAGGAACTTGACTGGCCTGCACAGTCCTGACTTAAACCCAATAGAACATTTTGGATGAAATAGAGCGGAGACTGCAAGTGAGACTTTCTCGTCCACATCAGTGCCTGACCTCACAAATGCACTTCTGGAAGAATATTCAAACATTCCCATAGACACACTCCTAAACCCTGTGGACAGCCTTCCCAGAGGAGTTGAAGCTGTTATAGCTGCAAAGGGTGGCCAACTCAAAATTGAACATAACATAGACTTCTGATATCAGAAGTGCTTATTATGACTCGTGGGGATTTTACAACTAGTCGGAAAATCTACACACAACCCCATCCAAGCTCGTTCTGTGCAGAAATAGAATTGTCAAGGTGAGTCAACACTTGCTGCATCCGCCATAAGACCTCCGCTTCCATAGCTGCAGGTGGAGATGGACAAAGCACATTGTTACTCTGCCCCATTTCTGACACTTCAGCCCGGATTTCAGGCTGTTGGCTGGTACTTCTAGATAGTCCCAGGTAAAAGGAGCCCAGCCCTGCAGCTGAACAGAATTTAGCAGCCTTCTGTAGGTTATCTCCAGCTCCCCTTCCTGAACGGCCAGAAGCTCCATATCTTCCATTGCCCAGCGCACTTTCGAGATGTTCAGTATCTCGACTCTGTAATCCATGATTTCCTCCAACCACAACTCCAGACCGCTCCCAAAGTTAGGGCCCCTGACAGCTTTCCGTACAACAGTCCCTGGCCGCTGTAGCCAAAGCCTTCCGTTGGGCTGCCATTTGCTATCCAAGGGCATACTTGGGCTACATGCCACCGGAGGGCTCTGTAGCTCTCATCCAGCCACATCCTTGCCCAGACCAGCCTGCTTAGCTCAACTGTCCACTCCTTGTGTGTTTTTTCTCCCAAAAACAGCACCCGCAATTCATACTGCAACCAGTACCTTTCCTGGATGGAGGGGAGAATTTTTCCCTGGTAGCGCTGCTCATGGGCTAGCGCATTCTTCCAAAGTTCCCAGCGGATAGAGTTATACCATCCCAGCGGGAGGCACTGGTCCTCTATGCTGTATCCGCATCTCTCACAACCACCTTCCAAATTCCTCTTCCATGGCGGCTGGTATCTGTACCTTTCCTCTTCTGCTATGTCTCAAGACGTTGCCATCCCCAGAGTGTAAAGTGTCAAACTATATTAAATGAAAGGGATTATGTGTTGAGGAAAAGAAACTCCTGAATTTTTTTTTGTTAAGTTCTAAAAACTATTTTTCATGATTGTACCACAAATTATCTAAAACTCTTTATAACTCTTTATCTTTATGTTTTGTAGTCAGATCTGATTCTTCAGGGCAGGGCAAATATGTAGTACAGAAAATAATTTATTTGTAAGAGGTCTAATCAATCTGGAAACAATATAAAAGTTACAGTACTTAAGTGTATGTCTTTTATTGACATTACATTACAAAAATACATGAGAAATATCAGATATACATAACTGATACAGTGTTTGAGGGCCAACATGTACATTTACCATAAATTAAATTATATTGTTACAACGTCATCATTTAAAATGAAATACTAATACATCTCTGACATTTCAGCACAAACAATAGGGTTTAAGTTAACAATTACTTACAAAGGATGCATCCATACAAGTAGGTTAAGTATGTCCTCCTAATTTGACACAAGGACCAGCTCAGGATATAAAATAGATGGTAGAACCAAACATTTCTTCTGGTGGTGGGGCAGGATTTATGAGGGATTTTAAAGGGAGACAGAAGGCAAGGGCAAGTAGTCTGTGTATTTACATCCATTATCGGTATGATATAGGGGATATTATCCGGTCCAAGTAAGGTGGTCTTTGCCTGTTTATTATCTGGGCTGCCTATCTCTATATTGCTCTGTTTTATGATATCCAACCTGAGTTCTTTGAAATAACCCCCACAGGCATGTCGCTCCTGTTTTGGAGAGGACTTTCTTACTTATAACCCTATCCTCCTATCAATCCTTCCTTGTTTTTGGGGAAATGTGCGATTCTCCCATCTATGGTATCTCCTTAGGTGGTCCTTGTATCAAATTAATGGTGACATACTTAAACTTACTTCTGTGGATGCACACCTTTTAAGTAATTATTATCTTAAAGCTCACTGATCTTACATTTAAAATGATGGAGCTGTAACA